>CM057837.1:83012186-84212186 GCA_030068075.1 Paguma larvata
CTTAAAGTAAGCATCTCGAATAAAGACACTTTAAGATGTTATGTTTTATTTTGTGAATACTCATTTCTAATAAATAAACAGGGTAACCTGAGAATACATTTTTTATAATAATAGCCTTGCAGTAGCACTAGTTTTTAATTTTTTAAACCATTTATAGAAATACTGGGTAAGATTCTGAAACTATTGTTACAAAGGCTAAACAAACAGAACAACAAAAAAATTGTCATACTCCCTGGAGGCACACTAAAATGCAAAACTTCAACTAGAATTTTATATATTCAAGGATGGTATAAAGTCTTAAAAAAAGAGTGCTGGGGCTAAATATAAAAAACCACTTCTGAGATGAAACTTTAAAATAGCACAAAACGTTTTCAAAAGAGAAATACATAAGAATTTTTTTTAAAGTAATTTCTACTATAACACTTAAGGTAAATGTTATTCAGGTTATTCTATAAGTTATTTCTCAAGCATATATATCACATAGAACAGATGTCCTAGACTCTGATTCACTATGCTCTCACCCACCATAAATCCCTAAATCACACGAAATGTGAAAATGAGAAAACTCATAAAAAAAAAAAAATGTTATGGTGGTAGAGACAGGGTAAAGCGACATACAGTAAAATGGTCAGGTCTAGGAAGGTCTGGAGCTAGCAGCCTGGATTCAAATCTCGGCTCCACTAATTACCATCTCTATGTGGGGATAACAACAATACGCACCCCAAAGGGGCATCGTGAGGATTGAAAACAGAATGCATACAAAGGACTGGCATGGCACCTGGTACTCAGTAACCATCCGAGAAATGTGAGCCATTAGCATCGCTGCCAATGTGCGCCTCCAATGCTGACGCAGGGGGACTGCATCTCTGCCCATGTGCCGACATCAGCTCTGGTTTTCCCAGTTCCCGTTCCCCTCGTTTCCTTGGGCAACCTGATCTGTCGTCCTCGATCCTGTGTTTGGGTGAGGTTCATTCTCTCCCTCCACGGTGAGCATGTGGCTCAAGCCTGGTCAGAGATTGGTTCAGAAATGGGCACATGGCTCAAGCTATTTGGGGTCAATGGGACTAAACTCCAGGATTTTATCAGGAGCCTTGTGGTAAAGAGAAGCTCTCTTTCTATGTGGATCTCTAGGATGTAAGGCTAAAACTTTTGGGGCCAACTTGCTGTCACACGAAGAAAGCTTACAAGAGAGGAACAGAAGAGCTGAGAGAGCAAGTTTTGATATTTGCACCCTTGGTTCCAACTATGCCGGAATGTTGATGACTAGATCTATAGTTATCCCCATAACTAAATACCCTGTAACTAAATAACCAATAAATTTCTTTTTTGGTTTGCTCAAGCCCAGTAAAGGGATTATTTCATTTTGTTTTTGATATTTGCATCTGAAATCTGACATATCTGGTACCGATCCCCTCCCAGAAGCTGGTGACCCGGGGGGTAGTTGAGATCTGCAGGGAAGGGCATGGATTTGAAATCAGCCACATCTGGTTTCTAATCCTGGTTGTACCAATCACTAAGCTGCGTCGCGTGAATCATGGGTAATTTTTTTAAGCCTACTTCCTCATCTGTGAAGCAGTTTGATACCTGCCTCAAAGGGTTGATAAGAAGGGCACCTGGCTGGCTCAGTCAGAAGAGCATGCGACTCTTGATCTCGAGATTGTGCATTGGAGCCCCACGTTGGGCGCAGGGATCACTTAATAATAAATAAATAAAGTGGCAAAAGAAAAAAAGGGCTGATGAAGGGACAAATGTGACAATGCCCATAAACTGCTCAGCCTTCTACCTGACAGGGGGTAAACACTCAATCAGTAGGAGCTATTATTGTATCACTGATCCTCAAATTGATCTTCCTATCTGACCTGAGTCTCAGGTCTTTATTTCTAATGGTTTAGAAATGCCTCAAATTTAACATTGCCAAATCTCATCTTATCCTATCTCCCCATTACCCCTCCAAAACAACCCTCACTGGAGATCGATTCTTCACCGATTAATGCGTTCTAAGTGGTCCCTAATTTCAGAATCCGAGGAGTTATTCCAGACTCATCCTTCTTCCCGGTTACCCAATCGGTCACTGAGTGCTGCCAAGTCTCCGAAGCCTGACAGGCAAGAATGCTCTTCTTCCCGGTGGATGAGGACAAGAGCAGGACCCCTCCGACTCCAGGACATGCGACCTTCTCACGGACTTTTCAAGGAGGCCTCCAATCCCCTTACCCCTCCTCTTCCTCATCTTTCCCTTGTGGCTTCATGTCTTTCTATATCCAGGATAGACTTCTGGTAACCCTCTTTATTCTTTCCTTAACCTCACCCTGCAAGTGAGCAAATTTAAATGACTCCAATCTTTGCAGCTCCTGTGCCCACCACAGGCTGTCTCAGCCATTATTTCAGCCCCAGCTTTTTCATTCACTAGATGGAGAGGTTTCCTATTTATCTGAGATAATTAAGGCAACTAGGTAGAAATTTCCTCAGCTGCTTACTCCCACATTTCTCATAGCATCTGAATCGAAATCTAAAAGCCCGCCACCTCATTTGCTTTAACCAGAATGCCTGGCATGTACAAGATACTGGGATAGGTAAAAGAGGTGTTCTTTCTCCTAATAGGGCTAGTCCTGCCTCCCACCATGCTTCTGAAATTTTCACATGCGTACACACCACCTGGGGATCTTATTACAATCCATATTCTGATCCAAGAGGGTCTGAAGCTGGGGCCTGAGATTCTGCATTTCTCCCAACAAAACAGTGGTGCTGGTTTGGAGCAACATTTTTAGAAAAGCAAAGTGGGGCGCCTGGGTGGCTCAGTCTGTTAGGCGTCTGACTTCGGCTCAGGTCATGATCTCACAGCTCATGAATTTAAGCTCCATGTCAGGCTCTATGCTGACAGCTCAGAGCCTGGAACCTGCTTCGGATTCTGGGTCTCCCTCTCTCTGCCCCTCCCCTGCTCACACTCTATCTCTCTCTCAAAGACAAACATTAAAAAAATAAATAAATGTTAAAAAAGCAAGGTCTAGGGGTGCCTGGGTGGCTCAGTCAGTTAAGCATCCAACATTGGCTCAGGGCATGATCTCACAGTGTATGAGTTTGAGCCCTGCATCGGGCTCTGTGCTGACAGCTCAGAGCCTGGAGCCTGCTTCAGATTCTGTGTCTCCCTCTCTCTCTGCCCCTCCCCTACTCCCCTTCAAAATAAATAAACATTTAAAAAGTTAAAAAAAAAATGAAAAGTAAGATCCATCCTATTTCATCTCCTCAGACACCTTTTACTCCAAGTTAATGCCTTTCTTTATCCCTGTATCTTCACATCTGCTTCTCCATCAACTACTCCTTCCCCCAGCATTTAACACACCCGTCTCCTCGACTTCAAAAACCTTCCTTTGCTCCTCCATTAGCTACCATCCAGTGTTTTTAACTACTTGGCTCCACAGGTAAGTTTCTATGAAGAACAGTTTATATCAGTGGCTCTCAAACTATCCTGGTTCACAGAGTAATTAATGTCTCAGTAATTTTTTCATGGCACTTCTAAAGCCAAAAGAAATATCTTATTAGTTCTCTTTATTAAGTAGTATGGGCCAAATCACTTGGGAAGCATTTAAGTCCTAACAATTTTGCACCTTTGGGGCCCTGCATAACCTTTTCAACCTTGGAATCAGGTTGGACAGACAGCCTCATTTCCTGTTTCACATTTATTTTTACGTGGGACTTACTTTTTTATCAGAGCAAGCACTGAACATCCAGCTTCCAAAGGTATGACATCAACGAAAGGGATATAGTGATTTAACACTGTAGCATCCAAGAGACGTTGCTGTATTTCTCTTGAGCCTTAAAAAACATTCCATGGCACCCTTGCAGTCTGCCCTGGGGTGCCTCGGCGCCCGATTAGGGAACTGTGGGTCCGGTGGTCCTTGGAACAGCAGCATTCCCCTTGCTTGGGAGGGAACCTGGAGACTGACCCCAGGCTCACTGATTCAGACTACTGTAACAAGATCTCCAAGTCACTGAGATACCTTCTCAAGTGTGAGAAGGCTGGTCTAGAGTCCTTGGCTACATCTTCTGTGTTTTTTTTTTTCTTTCTTTTTTTTTTTTTTTGAGAGAGAGAGAATGCATACGAGCAGGGTGGAGGAGTCAGAAGGGAATCTGAGCAGGGGTGCGAGCAGGGGAGGAGGAGAGGGAGAGAGAAAATCTTAAGCAGGCTCCACACTCAGCGGGGAGCCCAGAGGTAGGGCTTGATTTCACCACCCTGGGGATCATGACCCGAGCTGACCTGAGCCGGTATCAAGAGTTAGAAGCCCAACCGACTGGGCCACCCAGGCGCCCCTTGCCTCCATCTCCTCTTATCACTCCTGCTCAGCTCACTGCTTTCTGACTTGTCTCAACTCCAGTGAAACTGCCATGGGCAAAGTCCCAGATTACACTCACCCCCTTTTTAATTTACTTATTTTGAGAGAGACAGAGACAACGCGAGCGGGGGAGGGGCAGAGAGCGAGGGAGAATCCCGAGCAGGCTCCGCGTGGTCAGTGCATAGAGACCAAGGTGGGGCTCAAACCCACAAAACCGCCAGATCATGACCTGAGCCTTCGAAGTCGGACACTTAACTGAGCCACCCAGGCGCCCCGCCCTCCTCCCTTTTTAATAAAAGTAATACCCATCTTTCAGTTCCAATCCTAAGAAGCCTCTCTACTGTGTTTGATACTATTGATCTTCTTGCGCCTCTATTCTTTCTTGGTTTCTAAAATAGTCTTCTGGTTTTCTTCTTTTTCTTCCAATAGTACCCATCCCCCTTCTCTACCAATGAAGAGTTTTGTTTTCCCTAAGGCTTCTGTAATTAGCATTACTCTTGCTATGTAAAACTCTTCCCTCAGGGGACTACACTCAATCCTGTGGTTTTAGCTATTGTCTATATGCCAACCACCGCAGTCCAGAAGGCTCTCTGGAGTCTTAGGCCTCTAAAACCAATTTCTGTGAGCAGTACACAGGCCAAAACACTAATTGCCAATCTTCCCTGGCCTCCAAGTTGCTCTTCTTCAATACCCTCTCTTTTACCAAATGGTATCCTTGTTCAGTCAATTTCCCTAGAAAAACTGAGAAATCATCCTTGACCATGTCCCTTCCCCTACACAATCGATCCAGACATCCTTGCTTTGTATCCGATCTGTCTGACTCTCTCCATCTTCGTTACTTCTCTCTTCAGAGGTCCTTATCCTTTGCTTGGATTCCTGTAACATCCCCCTAAACTCACCTCCCTGCCTTCGGGATGGCCACATCCTGCTCCAAACCCTTCTCCGTGTCCCACCCAACTTTGCTTTCTAAGATTAAAATCTGGTGTCACTGCCTTCCTCTAAGTCCTTCGATGGCTCCAATGCCCAGCAGCACTCTTCAGACTCTTCCACCAAATTGCAGAAAAGTTTGAGAACCAGATCTAAGAAGCTCATTATAAACAAGACACTCCTTGTAAGACTCAGCTTCATCTTAAATAGTCATTTCAGTTTTACATTCTAGTCCATGAATAGCTACTTATGTTATTAAAAGAATCTTTTAGGGGTGCCTGGGTGGCTCAGTCCATTGATTTAGTGTCTCACTCTTGATCTCAGCTCTGGTCTTGATCTCAAGGTCATGAGTTAAAGCCCCATGCTGGGCTCGGTGTTGGGTGTGAGGCCTACTTTAAAAAAAAAAAAAAAAAGAATCTTTTAAATCACTTACCAATTAAACGATTTAAATTTTTCCACATGATTACTAAGTAAAAGTGACACTCAAGACATACCGGTTACCTGTAGTTTCAAATATCCTTGGCACAACGCCACTGTGCCTAACAGGCTGGCAAACTACAGGCTACAAGCCAAACCTGGCCCATCATCTGTTTTGTAAGTAAATTTTTACTGGAACACAGTCAAATTCAATCATTTATGTATTGTCTATAGCTCTTTTCAAATTACAACAGCAGAGCTAACGGGTGCAAGAGAGATCATGTAACCCACACAGCCTAGAAAATTTACCATCTGGCCCTCTGGGAAAGCCTACTGACCCCTGCATTCGGCCATGAGGGCTTGTGAAGGCCAGGACCGTGTTTTTACCTATTTTTGTGTCCCAGCAGAGGTCTAGAGAAAGAACTAAAAAATATTTAACTTCAAGAATTAAAATACTGCCGGGAAGATTTCCAAGGGCTCACAAGGGACGTGCCCAAAAGTTGATACCGAATGCCCCGGAGCCCTAAGGAAGAGATGTTCCTTCACCACCCAGTGTAATCTGAAAGGCTGAGATAGGTAGGGAAAACAGAAGACTACTACACAGGTTGAAACAGGTTCTGAAGAAACAGGCCCATCAAACCTCAAGCTGCCTCCCCAAAGAACCTCCGTATAGTCCTGTATCGCTAACATGTGTCTGGTAGCATCTGAGAAAGAGTTAGAAACTATCGTTCAGAGCAAATGCTATGAGAACTAGTTATTTCTGGGACTTTTGTAATTGCATCATATTTTTCTTCTCCAAATGATGAGAGAAGCAAAACTATACTTAAAACCAAAATATTTTAGTTAAGAGTAAGAAAGCGGGGCACTAGGAAGACTGTCTGACTTGCCATCGGTATTAAAAGAGACTCATTTGAAGAAATACTGTACAGAGTGGTAATTAGGGAGGTAGGGAAGAATATTAGAGTGCTTACTCTAGGACCTTAACCAACAAAAGAGCCATGAGATGCCCGACTGAAGCACGGCATGTCCTAGGAACAAGACGTAGTTCCATTTGTAAAATAAGGAATGCATGATGGGAGGCAGAGGAAAACAGAGCGAAATGGAGGCCACATAATAGCAGATCTTACATACTATGCTAAGGAATTCAGACTCCATTTTTCAAAGGCCCGAAGTCAGGTAAACAAGCACAGATAACAATCTGAGCTATCATTCAGGACAGGAGTCTGCAAATTCTGGCCTGTGGGTCAAATCTAGCCCACCACCTGTTTTCTAAAATAAAGCTTTATTGGAACACAGCCACATTCATCCATTTACATATTGTCTAAGGCTGCTTTCCCAATACAACAGAAAAGCGGAGTAGTCGCAACAAAGACTGTATGGACCACACAGCCCTTTGGGGAAAATATGCTGATTTCCACTCTAAGAAGAAGACACTGATACGGGAAAATGAATGGAAAACAGATTAGAAAGGACAAGGAATAATGGAGGTGGGAAGAAGACATTCATGGCTACTGAAAAAAACCTCACAAACAAGGTAATGAGTGTCTAAGCTACAGTAGTGAGAACTACAAGCCAAATATGGGTTGAGTCTCTGTGTGGGTAAGAATAGAGCCTACACGGACAGAAGCCAAGACAGACTGAACAGGAACATAAATCAATTCAAGGCTTAGTGGTACCGTGACTGGGAGGATGTCAAGAACATGAATTGTATTTTATTTTTTAGTGGGTTTTATTTTTAATTTTTTAAGGTTTATTTGTTTTGAGAGACCACCCAAGTAGAGGAGGGACAGAGAGAGAGAATCCCAAGCAGGCTCCATGCTGCCAGTGCAGAGCCTGATGTGGGGCTCGAACCCATGAAGCTGCAAGATCATGACCTGAGCTGAAACCAAGAATCGGACCCTTAACCGACTGAGCCACCAAGACACTGAAGAATGTGAATTTTAAAACAGAACATAGGATCAAGTTTCAGAGGGAAAATGAAAGTTTCAGACGATCAGTTGATCTCAGATATGAAAACCACAGAATATGACATACAGAAAGCACACCTTCACAGTGAGGAAAGGAAATCCAATGAGAGAAACAGCATTAAGGAGCCACAGTTCAGTGATGATACCTGAAGATACAAAACCAAGTGAGATCGGGTGGACGAGACAAGCTAAAAAGCAGGACCGGCAGAGCCCACGCACTCAGCAACTACACGTGTCAGACCCTGTGCCGGGCACTAGGTTCTCTCATCCTCTCAACAATCTTGCAATACAGAGACCTCCCCAGTTTTACAGATCTGAAATCTGAGCTTGGAAAAGATTCGGGCTAAATTCTGAGGTCACACAGCTAGTACGTGACAGGAGAGGAACTGAAACCCAGGTCTACTTGATATCAAAGCCAGTGGCCAATCTCCCTACTACAGGTGAAGAGAAAAATGTTGACACCAAATCAGAGGGAAATACCCACATTTAGTGAGAAGAAAGGAAGCCAGCGGAAGACTGCTTCAAGAGATTACAGAAAGCCAGGGTAGTGCAGCATGTCAAGCAAGGGGGAAGAAAAGGAAAAGGAAGGGGGTGCTACCTGTCAGGAATTCTGATAGTTTACGATGTGTCAGGTACAGTTAGTTATGTACATGAGCTCATTTATTTAATGCTCTCCACGATCATGGCGTAAGTACTACTGTTTCCCATAAACAAATGTGAAAAACAGGCAGACAACTTGCTAGCATCACACAACTAGCCAACGGTAGAGCGAGATTGTGACTCCGCCATTCTGATTCTGAATCCTACACTCCCAACCAATACACCACACCAAGTCTGGAGTCAAGTGCTACAGGGTAGCTAAGGAGAAAAAGGGTGGGAGAGAGAAAGGAACCCGTCCTCTTGTAAGAGGGGAGTAATAGCTTTCAAAAGATTGGCTTCAGAACAGTGCCTGAAGGCACATGTCATATATGAGAGAGGTTAAGAATAAACAAGTGACGAACAAGTAAAGGCAGATGGCCATGGGTGGGGGGGAAGATGAGAGAATATCAATTTATGGGATTAATGCAATCAAGAAAATATAAACCTGTTATTTTAGCTAATAAAAGAACGTTTTTCTTTGCTAATCGGGTTAACAAGTGCCCTGGGGTATTTACTCTATTGGACATCACATTTTAAAGATCCCTTATTGATTAGAGTATGTCCTATACCATTTTTCTCAGACCCAAATGTGAATTAGAATCTCTGCAAAGTTCTAAGAAGGCGTTGGGCCTTTACTCTGGATTCAAAATCTCTGATTCATGAGAGGTACAGTGGGCCCCTAACATTAATGTGATTCTGATGGGAAACTTACACACCTAAGGACTACAACACTCTCTGCATACACTGCCTAATTGAAAACCTTATCTTGGGGCGCCTGGGTGGCTCAGAGGGTTGAGTGTCATACTCTTGATCTTGGCTCAGGTCATTATCCCAGGGTCATGGGATTGAGCCCCACATCAGGCTCTGTACTGAGTATGGAGCCTGTTTGGGATTCTCTCTCTCTCTCTCTCTCTCTCTCTCTTTCTCCCCCCCCATTTCTCTCTCTCCCCCCCCATTTCTCTCTCTCCCCCACCATTTCTCTCTCTCCCCTTTTGTCCCCTCCCCTGCTCATGTGCATGCGCCCGCTCTCTCAAATAAGAAAACAACAAAAAACAAACAAAAAAACTAGTATCTTGATAAGTGTTTGAGGTTAATATGAACTTCCTATCTGATTGATACCTTTTTACAATTTGCATGAAAAAACCAGCTCAAAGAATTGCTTGGTATATTTGTATACTACCAAAAGAATGTTCCTGTAAGTGAATGGTTGGTATTTTCTTGAGTATGAGTTTGTCTATGTTGAAATTAAACATTCCAATGGTACATTTCTGAAATTATTTCAGTAAGGAAAGAGAAAGACTCATTTGATAAATACTTGGCTTAACCTCAACTTTTCAAAATTAAGAAATTTCTATAATGCGTAGAGCAAGATCGAGCAGGAAACCTGAAAATAAATATAATACCCTCAAAACATGCATAAATAGCTCTGTAAGCACACTATCCTGATTTGTGCCCGAGCTCTGTAACTTTCTAGTTGTGTGATTTGAAATGTTTAAAAAAAAAAATCTTTCTATACCTTAGTTTCCTCAACTGAGAAATGAGGAAAATAATAGTACCTACACCTTCTATGGTTGTTGGGAGAACTGAACAAGATAATCTGGGTGGAAGGAGTACTTATAATCCTGCTTGGTACATAAAAATTCAGTAATGCTGGCCATATAAGCATATATTTATCTTCTCTAACCCAGCAATTCTACTTCTGGGCAGAAGGGTATCTAACGCAGAATTATTTGTCATAGCAAAAAGTCAGAAAGAACATAAACTTCCACTACAAGGAGCTAAGTAGCTGATGATACGATCTCTCACTTGGCACAATGCTTCTGAGATTCATCCACGTTGTTGCCCAAGAGTCCCGTTCAGTTCATTCTACGGCTGACCAGGGTCCCACTGCACCATGCACCATGTCTCATTTATCCCGTCACCAGATTATGGCCCCTCGGGTGGCTTTCTGTTTTTGACTACGATGAATCATAATACTCAAGTCTTTGTGTGGACATGTCTCTATTTCTCTTGGTGGATACTTAGGAGTGAATACTTAGATTCTCAGGGCCATATGAGGAGTCCATATTTAACTTTTTGAAAAATGGCTGACCTGTTTTCCAAAGTGGCCGTACCATTTTGCATTCTCACAAGTAATGAATGTATTGGTGTATGAGGATTCCAGGTGCACTACATCCTTACCAAAATTTGGTATTGTTGGTATTTTAAATTTTAGCCACTTTAGTGTATGTACAGTCATATCTCATTGTACTTTTAATTTTCATATCCCTAACAACCAATGATACAGACAACCTTTTCATGTTTGGTCATTTACATATCTTCTTTTGTGAAATATCGGCTCAAATTTTTTGCCTCTTTTCTCTTAGGTTGTTTCATGTTTCACTTCTTATTACTGAGTCAGAA
Source organism: Paguma larvata (assembly GCA_030068075.1). Lineage (NCBI taxonomy): Eukaryota > Metazoa > Chordata > Mammalia > Carnivora > Viverridae > Paguma > Paguma larvata. The sequence continues at coordinate 83,022,868 of CM057837.1, forward strand.
GAAATATTTAAACCTCTCTCCCTCTCTCACTTGCCCACTTTGAGGGAAGCAGCTGATATTTTGTGAAATTGGGACATATTTCCTACCCTATAAAAGATCAAGGAAAGGAGAAAGTCCTCCAGCCAACAGCCAGTGAGGAACTAGGTCTTTTAGTCCAACGGTCTGCAATGAACTGGATCCTACCTACAACCAAGGAGGAAAAAACAGAGACAATTACAGGAGAATGGAAAACCCAGTGTGATTTTTCTCTACCAGTTCTTTGTTGTTATGTAAGTGTGCTGAGTTCTCTATCTCCATGACTCCAATATCTAAAAATTTAATCACCTTTACCACTCTTTGCCTTAATAAAAAAAAAAAAATTAATGTTTATTCATTTTTTGAGAGAGAGAGAGAGAAAGAGCATGAGTGGGGAAGGGCAAAGAGAGAGAGGGAGACACAGGATCTGAAGCAAGGTCCAGGTTCTGAGCTGTCCGCAGAGCCTGAAACAGGGCTCGAATTCATGAACCAAGAGATCATCACCTGAGCCAAAGTCTGAGGCTCAACCGACTAAGCCACCCAGGCACCCCACCTTTAAAAATTTTTTTAATAAAAGGACATAAAAGCTAAGTAACAAAAACTTAAGAGCAAATTATAAAGAAGAAAAAATTAGCCATAAAAGCAAGACCCAGAAAGAGAAAAAAGGAAATATCAAGACATTAACAGTGGTTATTTCTTTCCTTTTCTATTTCCGTCTATGTAGATTAGAATATATGTTTATATTTTTAAAAATTTATATATTCCAGATTTATCATATGTTTCATCAATATTTTCTCTCAAAAGAGACAAAATATCATCTTGTCTTTTTTTTTAAGTGGTATTTTTCTATAAGCAAAAGGCTCTAATGTTTAGAATCCAACTTGTCAATTTTTGTTTCTTTTTGGTTCATCTTTTTGTTTTGTCCTGAAAGATCTCTGCCTATCTCAAGGTCACAAAGATTTTCTCTTTTCAACAGATGTCAATTAGGTCAAGTTGGTTGATAGTGCTCAAGTCTTCTCCATCCTTATTGATTTTCCTCTATTTTATACATTTCTTCTACTTTATATGTAACTGTTATAGGCTATAACAATGACTAGAAAGTAGTAAAATCTTCACCTTTAATTTTTAATTTGTCTATTGCTTTTTTCTATTCTATCAGTTTTTGCTTCATGTATTCTAAAGCAGTATTATTTTTAATCAGAGACATATAAAGTCGGGGCACCTGGGTGGCTCATTCATTTAAGCATTCAACTTCGGCTCAGGTCATGATCTTACAGTTCCGGAGTTCAAGCCCCATGTCAGGCTCTACCCAGACAGCACAGAGCCTGCTTCAGATCCTGTCTCCCTCTCTCTGCTTTTCCCCCCCACACACACTCTCTTTCAAAAAAATAAATGAACATTAAAAAAAGAAGATATATATGCAATTTCCAAGTTGAAAAGACAGCAATCACTAGAATTACCAACTATTTAAGCTACATTAAATTACTGAAGTAGTCAAAGTATTGCATAATTCAAAGCAATTACTCTTCTATAATATCTAGGTAGATATATTTCTGTAACAAAAATTCAGTTATGGACACACGCAGTTTAACTTCACTTGCCCTTCCATTCTTTATTTTCAAATAAGCTTTATTTTCTTTGTAAACAACTAAAATAATCTTAACCAAAGTCAAAACATAAAAAAAGCTACTTTGCATAATATGCAAAGTTTCAATGGTTTCATGTTTCAACTGTTTATTTATTTGTTTATTGAGGGGGGGAGAATCCCAAGCAGGCTCTACGCTCAGCACACAGCCCAACGCAGGGCTCCAATCTCACGACTGCAGATTGACCTGAACCGAGATCAGGAGTCAAATGACCAAGCCACCTAAGTGTTCCCAACTAATTTTTAAATCAAGGGCAATCACAGGCAACACAAGGGCAATACACAGGAAAAAAACGCATTTTTCACTATGAACACAAATATCATGAGTCAAATTCAGCAGCACAGGCACCAAAGTAATTCTGTGAACTGATGATAGCCACAATATGATATGATATATTAAAGGCATAAAGAAGCCATAAAGCATGGCGGGAAAAACAGTTAATCCCAAAGCCTCCCCATCATTTTAGGGAATCAAGAATTAACTTTTAGAATTTTGTTTTAAAACCTTTCTATTGAGGTGCCTGGTTCAGACGGTTTCGCATCCCACAATAAGGTCATGATCTTATGGTTTGGTGAGTTGGAGTCCCACATCGGACCCTGTGCTGACAGCTCAGAGCCTGGAGCCTGCTTCTGATTCTGTGTCTCCTTCTCTCTCTGCCCCTCCCCCGCTTGCGCTGTCTCTCTCAATTGCTCTCTCTCAAAAGTAAGTAAATATAAAAACATAATAAAATAAAAGCTTCCATTAAGTTACAGACTACATGGTAAATAAAAGTAATAAGTAATACCAACAAATTACAAAACAATCAAATCTATGTGTACATCATCAATTAAAAACTCTAAAAAAAGTATAAACTCATTTGAGATCTGATTCGATTTATAGGCACTAGCTTATTTGTATGCATGATTAGCTTCTAAAATTAACATTTAAAGATTCGATTTTTTAAATGCACCTTAAATAATTAAATTAATAATAAATAAAATATTCATTGCCATATGACTTCATTCTGCTAAGAGGACATGGAGTGGCAGAGTAGGCCCAGAGAGAAAGAAATCCTCTGGTCAAAGTGCCCAACTGTTATTTCATTATCCATGATATAACACGACTATCTGAAATTCAGTGTAAGATCCCCTTATCAACTGACCATTTCTTTTTTTACAGTGTCAAGGTTATGTGCCAACTGCCTAATCAGCAATAGATACATTTTAATTAAAAATAAGATTCAGCAAATGATGGGAAAACCGGTCAGCTACATGCAGAAGAATGAAACTGGACCACTTTCTTAAACCATATATAAAAATACATTCAAAATGGATTAAGGACCTAAATGTGAGACCTGAAACCATAAAAATCCTAGAAGCGAGCACAGGCAGTAATTTCTCTGACATCAGCTATAGCAACATTTTTCTACACGTCTCCTGAGGCAAGGGAAACAAAAACAAAAACTGTTGGGACTACATAAAAATAAAAAAGGTTCTGCACAGCAAAGGAAACAATCAACAATACTAAAAGGCAGCATACTGAATGGGAGAAGGTATTTGCAAATGACATATATGATAAAGGGTTAGTATCCAAAATATATAAAGAACTCGTATAATCCAAGACTAAAAAACCCAAACAATTCAATTAAAACATTGGCCAAAGACATTAACAGATATTTCTCCACAGAAGACCTACAGATGCATGAATCACTCATCATCAGGGAATTACAAATCAAACTGCAATGAGGCATCACCTCATATCTGTCAGAATGGCTAAAATAAAAAACACAAGAAACAACGAGTGCTGGCAAGAATGTAGAGAGAAGGGAATCCTTGTGTACTGTTGGTGGGAATGCAAACTGGTGCAGCCACTCTGGAAAACAGTATGGAGGTTCCTCACAAAATTAAAAATAGAAATACCCTATGATCCAGTAATTCCACTACTGGGTATCTGCCCAAAGAATACAACACTAATTCGAAAAGATCTACGCACCCCTACGTTTATGGCAGCATTATTCACAACAGCCAAAATATGGAAGCATCCCAAGTAGCCAATCAGCCAACACATGAATGGACAAAGAAGATGTGAGATTTTTATATATATATATACTGGAATATTACTCAGCCACTAGAAAGAAAGAAATCTTGCCATTTGCGACGACATAGATGGAGCCAGAGAGTATAATACTAAGCAAAGTAAGTCAGTCAGAGAAATACCAGACAGACAAATACCATATAATTTCACTATATACTATATATATACTATATATACTACCATATAATTTTTGTCAGTCAGACAAATACCATATAATTTCACTACTATGTGGAATTTAAGAAACGAAACAAATGAACAAAGAAAAAGAGAGATAAACCAGAAAACTGTAACTATAGAGAACAAACTGACGGGTCACCAGAGGGGAGGTGGGTGGGGCTGGGTGAAACAGGTGATGGGGATAAGAGCACACTTGCCATGATGAACTCTGAGTAATGTATACAGTTGTTGAATCACTATATTGTACACCTGAAACTAATATAACAATGTGTGTTAACTAACTGGAATTAAAATGAAAATAAAACAAAAAAGAAAACCCAAAATAAAAATAAGCTATGACATCCCATTAAAGACAAGTCAAGAGTTCAGAATCTAGAACTGAACTTTAACTTGTGATGCTAATGTTAATCAACGTGATGCAGGAGAACAAAGGTCTAGAGTTGGGCGCAGCCAAGGCCAAGTCCTAACAATCTGAAAAGGTGCTGCCGGAAAGCTAAAAATATGAATCGCTTTTTAAAAAGTTTCTTACAGGGGCTCCTGGGTGGCCCGGTTGGTGAGAGCGTGCGACTCTTGATCTCAGTCTTGTGAGTTCGAGCCCTAACACTGGGTGTGGAGATTACTTAAAGTGAAATCTTAAAAAGAATAAAAATAATAATTAAAATAATAAAAAAGCTTCTTACAATAATCAATTATTCAATATATCTCCTTTTAACTAGGTCAACATGATTCCCACTTCATTGATAAAGAAATTGGGAAGGACAGAGTGTCCCCAGAGTGCCCTGAGGCCAGGGCAGGGCAGTCGGTCTATTCCCATTCCTGGCTTCTGTCAACAATCACCTCTTTTCCCTACTGTCCTCCCTTTCCCTAGACAATTCTAAGACAAAGAAACACCTGCAGGAACCTTGAGAGTAAGTATATGTTAAAGAAATACCTCACTGTCGTCGTGCAACATCAAAACACAGTTCCTGGAAACCAGCAATATGAACAAATTGTTCTTACATATACTTTCTACCAAAACTATCAAGAGATGCTTTAAATCTTAACAATTCTAGGAACTATTTTTAATATAAATAAAACCAACCAATATGAATTCTAGTTTCATTTTTGTTAGTAAGAGAGTACCCCCACTCCTGGGCCCCTGGTGCATGGTACTAAGGTTTTTATTTTTAAAAAATTCAAATTAGTCTTACTGAAATGCCAGTTCCAAGTAAGAAATCAAAATAAAAGCAAAACACACATGAACACACGTAATGGGAGCAGTAACAAGTATAAAGGGAAGAGAAAAAAGAGAAAGAACTGCAATGCAGCGTTAATCATTACTGATAAAGGTTCTCTGTCTCAAGGAACTGCACATCTAGAATTCTAAAGCAAGGCTTAACCTGGCGCATGTGCTTGGAGAGGTACTAAGGTCATGGTTTCCACCTTGGTACATGCCAGTTAACTGTTTTGTTTTATTAGATCCAGATTGCATGACGCAAACATCTTTCAGAAGTCCATACATCTAAGCCACTGGTTTTAAGTTATAATGTATATCCCTTTATCTGGGTCTTTATAACTTAAGTAGAGTACTATCATGGGGGGAAATCCAAGGCATAGTGCTACAGACACAGGGGAAGAACAGCAACTGAATAAATAAAGAAATCTTGGGGGCGCCTAGGTGGCTCAGTCGGTTAAGCATCTGACTTCGGCTCAGGTCATGATCTCATCATTTGTGGGTTCTGGCCCCATGCTGGGCTCTGTGCTGACAGCTCAGAGCCTGGAGCCTGCGTCAGATTCTGTTTCCCCTTCTCTCTGCCCCTCCCCTACTCACACTCTTGTCTCTCTCTCTTTAAAATAAACATTAAGAAAAAAATTTTTTAATAAAAAAGAAATCTCCCTCTACCATAAGCATTTAATTTTTAAATGCTTAAAAATGTTTTTTGTTTTACTCTTTAGAACTCTTCTTGTAACAAGTGTTCTTAAGGCTGGGTCTATGGATACTTGTTATAATAAGCAAAACTTTACATGTGTGTTCTTCGTTAGGGTGAAAATGTGCACAGCTTCCACCAGATTCCCAAAGGAGTCCAGAAGCAAAACAAAGTTACAAACCACTAACTTACATAATTACCTTGAAAAAAACCTTCTAAGCTACTGGGGAAGGATGGTATTTTATTATTATACATGAGTTTTAGCCTAAGTTTTCTTTATTCAAAAAATCTGATACAGGGGTGCCTGGTGGCTCAGTCAATTAAGTGCCTGACTTTGGCTCAGGTCATGATCTCGCGGTTCGTGAGTTTGAGTCCTGCGTGGGGCTCTATGCTGACAGCTCGGAGCCGGGAGCCAGCTTTGGATTCTCTGTCTCCCTCTCTCTGCCCCTCTCCTGCTTGTGCGTGCACTCTCTCTCTCTCTCTCAAAAATAAATATTAAAAAAAAATCTGATACACAATACTCCAGGTTGTATGCACCTAAAACTACAACCATTTTTTCACACATGAATTATCTGCAGTACATATGAAATCTCAAGCTACTTTCCTTACCAACCCAAAGACTGTACTCAGAGAAGAAAAACACTTATTAAGTGCCAAAATTCAGTAAATTTAGGAAGCGCAACTCTTTTTAAGCATACAAATGTCTAAATACATTTCAAGACCAAATTCAAAAGACCATGACACTGACCGGTTTCCATCATCGGGACTAAGTGCCCTCTTGGGACAGTTTAACCAACGGTTTCCCCCAAGCTGATCAAATGCTCGAATGTGGTTAAAGTCCCAGGTTTTCTGATCACAAAGAAGTATGTCTCACCTTGTTTAACCCATGCCCTCTTGTGTTAGGTATCACTCTTAAACCTCCTTTAATGTTATTTGAAATTCTGAATATAGTTCTAAAACTAAATTGAAACTAGGATAATTTTAGAAGTTTAAAAGTTTGCTCTTGAAAATTTTTACTTTGTATATGAATCATGTGGTATCAATGTCAGCCTGCTAGCCACAAGCTTCTCTCTTACAGGTCATGCAGAAGAGCACACAGGGGTCACTTTCAACATCATGTTTATTATGTTGCTTTGTTTTCAAGTGACGCATGTTCCCTGGGGATTCTCATGCCACAAGTGGGGGTGAGGGAGGGAAGATACGCACGCAGGCCCATCCCCCTTGAGATCCACGGACATGCAGAATTCTGTGGCCATCTGTAACCCGATCAACTGACTTTGGGCCTAGGCAATGGCATGAAACTTCATTTTACCTTCATGGCACCCAGACTTAGGAGTTAAAAATAGTTTAGGCCATATTGGCCTGGGTTATTTTTATCTGGAAAAATAGGGACTAGAAGCAGCACAGTAAGCACAGAAAGGAAAGTTGACCACGACAGGACAGAAACCCTCCCGGACTTTCAAAAACTCTTACTGTAGTTTTAGAAACGAGATGGAAGTAAGGGCAAGCAGGGTGAGGTGTGCTGAGGTGCAGGGCAGGGTGGTCGGGTACGACTCAGACTCACTAAGTGCTCATATATGAATAATAAAACCACGCACAACAACAAAGGTGCTCTGCACAGTCAGAACACTATAAACAGCCCTTCTAACTTTCTGGAGAAGATACGTCGGGAATAAGTGGTGTACCAAGTTTTTGAGAACAGGGAGATCGGTGGAGGCACAGAGCGTGGGGAGATACTTGGGAATGGGATTTAAGCGAAGTCTTAAAGGATGCCTAAGATTCAAATTGCTGGAGCAGGGGCGTGGAAGTCACAAACCAGTGAAAGAATTCACAGATGTGCTGGGCGGAGTGAGAAGGGCAACAGGAAGAGAATAGGCTGGCAGAAGCAGTCGGTGGGCATTACAGGCCTAAGAATCAAACCATCTCCTTTAAATAAAACTCAGGAGACTTTTGAGTAAGCTTTTGACAAACGTTGGTGAATTTATAGAAGATGGATATGAGTAGTACATGGAAAAGAGTGAACTAAGGAATATTATGTAACAATCCAGGTGGAAAGGGATCAAAACCTGAACCAGAAGAGCGCCATGGAAATTCAAATTTGATACTTACTGGAGGCCTCACGTGCCGACGGGTAAGACAGAGATCCCATCCTTGAGCTCCTCACGCTTAGGAGAGGAGCCCCACCACTGTAGAAAGTGTCCTATCACTGATAAGTGTGCCGTAACACAGGACAGAACTATACTCTGCTTAGCGGAACTGGGGCAAGACTCAACTCACAGAAACCCCCCTACCACCTTTCCACATAGAAAGAGCCAGGGAAATGCAGAGGCGAAAAGCACATGCAGGTTCAAGGAACCTGTCAGAAGGCTACAGTGGCAGGAAAAGAAAGTATATGATGAGAAATGATGTTTAAAAAAAAAAAAAAGTTTGTATGGCAGATCAAGACTTTGGGGGAAACAAATATTTTCAAGCAGGATAATGATATGATCTGTGTTTTAGGAACAGAACACCTGGATAGAATGGACTGGAAAGGAAACACACAAAAAGAGGAAAAAAATAGACTTTTGTAATAATCTAGACAGAGAAAAAGATGGGTCTCAACAGGACAGTATACATGGAAACAGGAACAGGACACAGGTAGGAAATAATTTTTAAATAAGTAAAATTCCCCTAGTCATAAAAGAAGGTATGTTCTTCTGAAACATCATGTTCTTTTCAGACCTGGAGACTTTCGACGGACTCCCTCCACTGAAATGGGCTGGGTCGCTGGATGCCTCAGTCTAAAGAACTGCTTCTTCCAGAGACCTTCTCTGGCGTGCAGGCCAAGTTAGGTCCCCTCAAACAAGCTCCCATGGGACCCTGTACATCTCCTCAACATCCGTCGCACATGAGATTGCAAGCTCAAGGTTGTCTTCCTCTCGGACAATAAAACTCCAGAAATGGCAGAGAATGACCTTGACTTGCCTAGCACTGATCCTGTCACATACTGGGCACTCTGTAAGTAGTCGCTGAAAACATAAATGCCGTTCACAGACTGGACCAGACAGGACCAATTTTAAACCTGTCCCCCTCTCTCCCCACGACCCTTCATTCCCTCCAACAGAAACTTGGCGGGCACTTCAGTCTTGATCATGCTGAATTTGCAGTGCTTCCGGAACATTCAGGTGGAGGTGTCCATTAGTCCTCTGCAGAGGCAGATCAACATGTCTCTGACAAATCCTGCAGGCTGAAGTCACAGTTGTTCCTCTCCTCGTGTCCTCCTCCGCCCATTATTATCACGGCTACAGCTAATGTTAAATGAGCACCAACTGATGGTCCCTGAGCATTTCTCATGCATTATCTCATCTATCTTCAAACAAACGTTATTGAATTAAGGGCTACTAATTCCTATTATACCAATGAGGAAGCTGGTGTTAGAAAATGTGCCTAAAATCGGAACGCAATTAAGTAACTAAACCAGGGTTTGAACACAGCCAAACTAACCTAAGAATCCGTGCTTCCCAAGCGCATCATGGTATCAGCCAGGGAGAAAAAAGTGTTGACGAGAGCAAAGAGAGAAGACAAACCACAGACCATGAAGAACAATGACATTTAAGGGGCACACACGGCAAAGGAAGAAGCAACATAAGAAATGGCATTCCCACCCTGTGTAATTCCTTCCCCTTGAGCGTGGAATCAATCTAGTGACTTGCTGCTAACAAAAGAATCCAGTACAGGACTTGCTAGGACATTCCTGGCTTTCACGCTTTGATGAAGCGAGCTGAGCTCCATTGCTGGAGAGACCCGCACAGCGAGGAACTGAGGTCCTCAGTCCAAAACCCCATAAGAAAATGAATGCCCCCAACAACCAGAGAGTGAGCTTGGAAGCAGACACACCCCATTCAAGCCTTGGAAGGAGAGCACAGACCCTGGCTGACATCTTGAGAGACAGTGAAAGTGAGGATGAAGCTAGGCTGTGCCCAGATTCCTGATTTACAGGAACTGTGAGATAATAAATCTGTATTATTTTAAGTCATTAGGTTTTGGGGTAGTTTGTTATGTAGCAATAGGCAAAAGAAAAGTGTAGAAACATTGATGTTTCAAGTTCTTCCTACCTGTGTCTTCTGACAGTGGTGAGGAGAAATCTAAGAACTGAACTTCAAGAAAAAACTACAGTTACGGTGCCAGGGTGGCTCAGTTGGTTAAGTGTCCGACTCAGCTCAGGTCATGATCGCGTAGTTCGTGAGTTCAAGTCCTGCGTCAGGCTCTATGCTGACAGCTGAGAACCTGAAGCCTGCTTCCAATTCTGTGTCTCCCCCTCTCTCTACCCCTTGCCCACTCACACTCTGTCTCTCTCTCTCAAAAATAAATAAATATTAAAAAAAAAGTAACTTTAAGATATCTGTTTCAGAGGAATAGTGCTAAGTCAGAGGAAGACACAACAGAAAACTGCCTACAGCTAGACTGAAGGGTAATTATAAAACAAAACTATAGACTCTGAACTTGCAGTTACCATTTATAGATGAGAACCGGGTACCGATACTGAGAAAAAATTCAGTTGCACGGTCGGTCAATCTTTGATTACTCCAAAATCCTGATTAGACCTTTCCAATTAATTGACTACATTTGATATTCCCTCTCTAGGTTTTATTATTTAGTCCTAAACTGAAGTTGTTTGAATTAAGTTGAGAGTATAGATTCCTGGATTCTATAAGCTCATGGCTGACTCTTCAGGTTTAAAATTTTTTAAACCATTTCATACACAATAATCTAATGTTTATCCATGCCTCTGTGCCCTTCCCTTACCCTGGAGTCAAAACCAAGGCTTCTTGTCCTTCAAAGTCCTAGACACGATATTCTAATGGGAACTTACCAATAAGGGGATAAGAGCTATTTCTCTGGCATCTTTTCAGACCACTGACTATGGTCCCTGAGCTATCATAAACTTATCCCCTCCCTCCTTCCTGCAGAAAGCCATCACATCACCCTGTGTTATCTTCTATATGTCGATGGGATTATTTTTGATATTTCATATTTCTTCTAGCTCTTCTCAATTTTCTATTGTAGTTTGATTTGCAACAGCCTATTTTCATGAAGTTGTTTTATTTCTGACTTTATCTGGACATTTAATCTAAATCTATGCTTGTCTCTTACACTGAACCATTCCATTTTCTCCAGCGTTTCCCTAAACTTTCACAATCTGTGTAATTCCTTTTACATGATTTGTATCTAAAAGCCATCTTAAGTGAGCCAGGTCATGCAAGAAGGCACAGCCAGGCTTGCGGACAGCCCCAGAAATGCGGCAAGGTTTCCCGCAGTGATCCCTGCAGGCAGTCCCCGAGGTAGGGCTGACAGGAGCACACAGTGTGCAAAGAAGCCACGAACCCTCTGGAGAAGAAAAGATGGGCTGTACGGTCAACAACAGTAGCAGCAAGCACAGCCAACTTGAAGGAATGTGCAAAAGAAGAGCACAGGACTTTTTTCTGGAGCTCTGGCTGCAAAATAAGTGTCAACAATCTGCTATAAATAGAAACTGAAAAAGTGGGGCAAGAGAATAAAGGCAGAAGAGTTAGGGCAAAACAAAATAATTATTTCCTTCCAATGCTCAAGCCAAAACCCTTGGAGTCACTCTGACTCCTTCCTTTCTTTGATACCTCACATCAAATCCATCAGCAAATCTCACCAACTCTACTTTGAAAATACACCTAGAACCCAACCCATTTTCACCATGTCTGCAGTTACTACTCTGATTTAAGCCACCGTCTTCAAGAGCCTAGACGGCACCAAGGATTTCCTCACTGGTGTTCTCGCTCCCCTCCAGTCTCCTCCAACCCAGCAGCCACAGAGAGCTTCTAAAACAAACTCTCCAATGGCCTCCCCATCACCTAGGATAAAACCCACCATTCCTGCCCACGAGGCAAAAATCCTACATGCACTGATCCTACTTCCTCTCCCACCACACGTCTCTTACCACGCCCCCTCCCTCGCTCTGCTTTAACCACAGTGCTCTCCTCCTTTCTGTTTTCCCAACACACCAAGCACATTCGATGTCAGGGCCATTGTATTTGCTATATAGTATCTTTACTTGCAATGTTCTTCTTGCATGTATTCACGTAACCCAGGTCCTCGCTTTGTTCAAGTGTCTCCTTAAATATCATCTTACTACGTTAGGGATCCTAAGAGAGTATCCCCTGTTTATTTTTTGCCTTAATATTTGCCTTATCTTTTGTCTTAATATTTGCCACCTGTTATATATCTACTTATACACGTATTGACGGTCTCTCCCCACCTTTCAAGTAGAATTTAAGCCCCATGAGAAAGAGGGCTTTTTGTTGTTGTTCGGGTACTGCTAGCTCCTAGAACAGCGAAGTGTTCACTTCATATTTGGTGAATGAACGAATGAATGAAAAGATTATCAAAATAGGACTCAGAGGACAGGAATAAGGTGATACATACATTTTGCTTTGGTAAAGAAATGGGATTTGGGACATCGAATAAGGAAAATGAGGACTCCAAATTCATGAAAATATTATAGTGGTTTCAACGAGCAAATAGAGACTACAGACACTATCCCAGCTCTTTGGAAACAGAATTGTGACTTGGTTCTGGGAAAATGTGATAACGAAGTACAAAACAGTCCAATAAAGGCGGCAGACCAGTTCAGAGTTTGGACCAGGAACTACAAGGGTGAAAAACTCTAGCTTAAGGGAAGACTTTTCTGTTTGTTTGCTTTTGTTTTGTTGTTTTGTTTTGTTTGTTAAAACAGAAAGCTTTTAGCTGGAATAAGAATCCAAGAAAAGCCATGAATATGGTTCAATAAATGACAGGAATGCCATGCCATAGTTACAGTGTTTCAAGTCCAGAAATAAGGGCATAGTGGAAAAGGAGGTAGAAAGCAGGCATGGTAGCAAAACGCAAGCACAGCAGTAAACTGCATCTATGAAGACCATCTAAGCATGGGTTCAAATGAAAGGGAGATTGAAACATTTGATTTCACTTTAAGGGTCTAAAGCAAAAAATGAAATAGAAGCAAAGCAAAACATCAAATAGGAGCACCTGGGTGGCTCAGTCAGATGCGCGTCCAACTCTTGACTTCGGCTAAGGTCATGATCCCTCAGGGTTGTGGGATCAAGCCCCGCATGGGGCTCTGTGCTGACAGCAAGAAGCCTGCTTGGGATTTTCTCCCCCTCCCTCCCTGTCCTTTACCTTCTCACATGCTCTCTTCTCTCTCACAAAATAAGTAAATAAACATTAAAAAAAAAAGATTCTCTCTCTCTCTGCCCCTCTCCCCCACTTACGTTTTCTCTCTCGCTTAAAAAAGAAAAAAGAGACTAAGCTGATAACACCTATCCAAAGGCATACCAGCACACACAGGCTTCAGAAAACATTGGAGAAGATGAACAAAGATAGATTTGCAGCCTGATGGTGAAAAAAAAAGGGGGGGAGGAAAACACAGAATGAATATGTAAATCAGAAATGCAGAGTGGAAAGACAGTTCCTACTAAGGAAACATGAGAGGGTAGGCCTGCTTCAGGAAAATGGCTTGAATGGCTAGAATGTTGGAGGCGAGAACAGAAGGTGAATAAAGAACATCTAGGGAAATTAGGGAAGAATTAACCAAAGGAGGAAAATTTTAACTAGAATGTCAGATAAGCCAAAGTGTACAATGAGAGGAATAAAAGGGAGAAGAAAAGGGAAGTGATAAATGTTCAAGCAATTCTCAAAAATGGCATAAAATACACCGAAATTAGGTAGGAATATGTCCCTTTTTCCATGAGAGGCAGCATAAAGTCGCAGATGTAAGAATGAAGCGAATCAAACATCAGTCAGTTTTGTCAGTAAGGAGCTCTATGACCTTGAACAAGTCACTTTACCTCTCTGGACTTATTTCCTCTGTTTAAAAAAGAAATGTATGTGTAGGTAGTGGTCAGGTCAAAAATGGGTGATCATTCTAGGTCTCTTCCCTTCCGGGTTATAAGCGGAGTGCGGTAGGGGGAAGGCAGGAAAAACATAGAACTCTTTACAAACAGAAGCAGAAAAATTGAAAACTTTTAAGATGAGAAGAGTAACAGTTAACAAAGGTTTCACAACCATACTTTAAAATGTAAAAAGTGCCTTTATATACATAATTACATTACTCCTCACAGCAAGCCTGTGAGGCAGAAAAGGCAGGTGTGATTTAACGCCACTGTGCAAACTGAGTCACTCACCGAAGCTCAGAAATATTAAGCAAATGGCTCAAGGACACAGAAACAGCGGCAGATCCAGGAGCCCAGCCAGATTGAACAGCAGCACAAGGTCCACCATCCTTCCACGTTCGGATGCTGTCCTCTTGTGTGACTAAGGTCTTGTGGGATATTTTTGCAGCTTACTACAGCTTACTACAGATGACTGAAGAATTATCAACATGCAAACAAAAAGCCCTTTAATTTAAAGTTGGTTTTAATTTTTAATTTTGAGAGAGAGAGAGAGAAAGAGAGAGCGCATGCGTGTGTGCATGAGTGGGGGAGAGGCGGGGGCGGAAGGAGGGAGGGAGGGAGGGAGAGAGAGGGAGGGAGAGAGAGGGAGAGAGAGAGAGAGAGAGAGAGAGAGAGAGAGAGAGAGAGAGAATATGAATCCCAAGCAGGCTCCATGCTGTCAATGCAGAACCCAACGTGGGGCTTGATCCCATGAACCGTGAGATCATGACCTGACCAGAAATCAAGAGTCAGATGTTTGACTGAGCCATCTAGGGGCCCCCAAACCCCCCTTTTTTTAAATTTTTTTTTTAACGTTTATTTATTTTTGAGAGACAGAGCATGAGCAGGGGAAGGGCAAAGAGAGAGGCAGACACAGAATCCAAAGCAGGCTCCAGGCTCCAAGCCATCAGCACAGAGCCTGATGCAGGACTTGAACTCACAGACCGTATGATCATGACCTGAACTGAAGTCGGCCGCTCAACCGCCTGAGCCACCCAGGCGCCCCCAAGCCCCTTTTAACTTAAAATATAATTCCTTGGGGCACCCGGCTTAGTTGGTTAAATGTCTGACTTCGGCTCAGGTCATGATCTCACGGTTCCTGAGTTCGAGCTCCGCATTGGCTTCTGCGCTGACAGCTCAGAGCCTGGAGCCCGCTTCGGTTTCTGTGTCTCCCGTTCTCTCTGCCTCTCTCTCTCAAAAATGAATAAACATGAAAAAAAAGATTTTAAATAAAATTCCTTTACAATTAAAGGAGTTACCTTAGATGTGAACTACGTGTAAACTAACTCATGATACAAAACATTTTTCTACCCAGTTGAACTTGATTCCGTCACATCCTATGAAGACCACTCTTTCAGTCCAAACTATCTCTTTTAACTGTGAAGCACTACAGTGAAACTATCAGTACTGCAGCTCCCATGTTTCCAACATTTTTGCATACGGAATACGGACTTTGATCTTTAAGACTGATAGAGCTATTAAAACATTAAACAGGCTGCTCCCCTTTGTACATGGTGGATGCCAAGAGTACAGGGAAAGTGACAGAAGTGGTTTAAGAAGGAAGTTTTGTTTGGTCTTGTTTGTAACATCTAGGACTGTCACATGTCTACAGTAGTGATAACAATCCCCATCCTATTCTTTGCTCTAAAAGCCGTAATCAGCCACAGCAGACTAACTGCGACACGGACAAAAAATCTTAGATGTACAATGGGATTCTTAGCCGTAACCTATCTTATCACTCCCTTAAGGTTCGGGATTTCCCCGTGATCCCCGCTGCTCTGAGCTCCTTGTCCATCTCCACCCAAGTCAAGGCACCTATGACTTCTCAGAGTCCACAAATCAGCAGACCAGGGGACACCACTGCCAGCTGAAGAAAAGCGTGTGAGAAAGGAAAAAAGATCAAAGGTCAGTCTAAGGCCAAAAGAGGGGAAAAGTCCGAAAAAAGGACCGGGAGAAAGTGGAACCTCGACGCTGGGTTACATCAGCGTCCTCGAGTATTACCTCATCCTTCCCTTGCAGTTCCTCTTTCAAAGCGGTTGGACAAACAGTGGGCCAGATAAGCGTGTCTGAAGTAGAAACTTGGGGGAAATCAAAGTCTAACGCTGAATGAGCCACAGCCAATTATACCTCATCTGATTATCAGGCCCTCGGACACACAGAGACCACACAGAGGAGATAATAAAAATAAAAAAGGACATCGGAATCCTGGTCAGAAAACATCAGTCGTGGTATGCTGCGTGATTTCCAACGAGAGCATGACTCCCTGAGACTCACTTCTCTAATCTCCGAATTGGAATAACTTATCAACAATCTATCTATTTTAGAGTTGCCATGAAGAGCTAAGTGAGAAAGACACGCCACGTTTGACGCAAGTAACTCTAGTGTTGTAAAGAACAAAAGTCTTAATTGAAGACCATCTCTCCAATCCCATTTTGTACCCATATTCTGCCCCTCTTACAAGTTACACTGAAATGACCAGCGTTGAAATGGCTAACTATAAAGTAGCTTTTCGGATACTGAAATAACCATCTGAAATAAGCCTTGTGTACTCACCTAATAAAAAGTTTATAGAGCCCAACCATAAAGTACAGTTATTCACATCCAAGAGTAATGCTACCTGTCAATAAAATCTATCAAATTTTTGTTCCAGCAGTATGCTAAGTAATCTACATCTTATCTATATAGCCTACCTACATGCGCCTAGTAGAAAAAGCCTGCGGCTTGCTATCTGAAGGACCAAAATTTGAATCCCAGTGAGGTTATTGTCGGTGGTAGGCCTTAGGCGAGTCGGACCTGAAATATCCTCAAATGTAAATTAGGAATACTACTACCTAGTTCATAGGATGAAGATTATTGAGATCCCGTGTCTAGTCCACTGCGGTTGCCCAATGCATGGTGGCTAATAATCCGACTGCCCTCCCATTCCCTCAAAGCAAGATCGTTGGTTTTTTAGCAACACTAAAATTACATGATTAAACACGCTTAGCAAAACCTCTCTCAACCAAATACAATGAGAGGGATTCCCAACAATCACGCACGGATTTTCAAAGTGTGCCCTGAAAATTAATGTAAGCGAAAGATCAATCTGAAGAATTTAAAATCTAACCTCCTTAGAGTAAGTCCTTTATCATACGATACTATGTGCAGTCAAGTGACTTAGCACCTCGACTACTGTTCCCTTCAGCCACTGGGATGCCTGAGGAAGGAGGTGTCTATTTTCTAACAGCCTCTCCATGACAAGCAACTTGTCTAACAGCTAGGCTGACTACTCTCCCTTCCCTGAGAACAGGTGAAAGCAGGGAGAATAGGAGAGAGCTTAGCTTGACTTGGAAAGCTAAATTAACTAAAGAAAGCAGATCAAGGAAGATTTAGGACGTGAACTTCTTCGTGACTTCACCTTAAGCTTATGCCTCAACTCCCTATGCTGGTCAGTCTGCATAGAGCTATATTACTATTCCCTCAAGCTAGTTCCTGTCCTGCGCTAGAGTCTGTGACTATATTCCGATCTGATCTAGGACAAAGTTGTTTTCTTAAAATATAAATGAAATTCTCATTGAAGACCACGACTGAGGTCTAATCAGGCTCCTTTTTCTCTTCCAGTTGAATAGTAAGCAACTGCTCATTTTTTTTTTTTCAAACTACATGACCTTAAGACATGTGCCTTCATCCAGTAATGAAGCGGCAATATACAAATCAGACTTGGCGTTGTAGTCTCCCCCACAAGATTTTCATGTTGCGAACTTTCCTCACTGCCTCATGCTCTGCCTTTCAGGCAGCCTGAGAGTCACCCACAAGGACCGCTAAAATAGACACCCTGACAACACACAAAAGAACTAGAGGCAAGAGTCAGCATGCGTGCAGAAACACACACATGTGACGACCTCCTAAGACAAGCTCTCAAAACTCAAAAAATCAGACAGAGATTGATGGTGGAGGAGGGTGGAGCAGGGCGGCCTGGGGAGGAGCTGGATACAAAGGAAAGATTAAGACCTGGGAAGTAAAATGAAAAAGAACTGGGAGAGGGTATTAAGGAGAGAAGAGTCTCGGGTTTACCATATAGAGGAGGAAAGAGGGATTAGAGTAGGTACGACCCAAAGAATCTGTTCGGGCGAAAAAACAAGAGAAAACAAAGAGATTCCACCAAATTGAGACTTCAGAACGAGCCCTCCCTCCTGCTCCAATTCCGTGTTGTTGTTTTTTTTCCAGGAAGCTACAACACAGCTTTTTCAACAGAAGGATTATACTAACAAAGCAAATAAAGGAAACCTATGCTAAAAATGTAACCTACCTACACTGAAAGCTCTAAAGACGGAAATACTTCTTTCCCCGTTTTGTGGTGGGTTTCAAAGCAGAAGGCACAGGGAGGGGGTAAGGAGCGATAGGAGAGAGAGGAGCGGCCAAGCTCCTCCAGAATACTAGAAGTCTTTTGACTACACGCCTATTTTAAATGTATCTTTTCGCGGTCAAGTTGGCAGACTCTTAAACTAAACACAGCATTCCACTCTGTAAACCAGAATCTGACCACTGGCTCCAACGACACAGAGAATTGAGGGGCATATGCAGACACAAGGCATGTGCAGAACCAGAACCAGCTCTTGCTTTGGGTCCTACTCTTATATTCCCCAAACCAGGGGGGGGGGGGGCCTAAAACTCCAGTAAGGTTTGAATTGACTAACAATGCAACGGAAAAGAAAAAAATGGCAAAAAATTGCAAAGTGAAAGGGAGGGCCCAAGTTCAGCCACAAAATCATGCACTTAAGAGAGGTTTGTAAACGGGCAGTTAAGTGGAAAATAGTGGACACAGAGAACAGAGAAAGAATTACCTAGATAAACTCCTATTGTACGGATTATATCCTTTTTTTTTTTATGGGGTGCTACACGAGAAGGAAATTACTTTTATACAGAGAAGCCGAGCTCCTCCGCCCTGAGCGGCTCGCATCGCCGGGAAGGGGGCTGCCCTCCCAGAAAGGGATGTCCAGCGCCACCCCCTAGCACTCACTTACTTTCGTCCGGCCATTGATTTTGTAGTTGCCCAGCTTCCCGTTACAGTGGCGGATCAGGTCGTCCATGCTGCTCATGAGCAGCCCGATGGTTTCGCAGCCGGGCTCCTTGCCCTCGATCCAGGTGATCTTATCGCCTCGGATGTCCTTGGACGAGTCACTCTTCTGGCTGACCAGCTGCCCGTCCGTGAACTTGCCGGTGTCGTGCAGGGCGCGCACCTCGTCGCCGATCTGCTGCCCGGTCTCCTTGCCCAGGAAGTCGTCCACCACACAGATGCCGTGCTTGTTCATGCACGGCACGATGTACTCCAGCGCCAGCTTCAGCGCCGGCAAGGGCTTCGTCTGCCCGTTGGGCCGCAGGCCGCCGCCGTGGCTCAGCCCCTCGCCCGGCGTGTTGCTCGGCGGGTACAGGTTCGCCTTCTCCTGGTACTGCGACGCGCGGGCCAGCGCCTCCTCCTTCGCGGGCTCCGCCTCGGTCGCCGCCGCCTGGCCCTGGCCGCCTGCAGCCGCGCGAGGCGGGGACGCGGCCGCCCCGGGGTCGGCCGCGGGCTTGGCCTTTGCCTTGGCCGCGTCCCCGGCGGCCCGCGCGCCCGCATTCTCGGCGGCGGCGGCGCTGTCCCGGCGCGGCGCTGCCTTCCTGGCCTCCCTGGCCCCGGCACCACCGGCCCTGGGCGGCGGCGCGGAGGCGGGCGGCGCGGAGCCGGGGTGCCGGTGCTGGCCCGCTCCGTGGCCCGGGGCGCCCTCGCCGCCCTGGCACACTAGCTTGTGCTTCTTCCAGTCCTGGCGCTGGTGCTCCTTGCTGCAGTAGAAGGAGCTGCGGCAGCGGCTGCAGCGCAGCAGGTTCTCCATCTTCCCGCACAGCTCGCAGTACTGCCGGTCTCGCTCGCTCGGGCTCGGCCCGCCGGGCCCGCCGCTGTCATTAGCCATGGCGGCGGCGGCGTTGGCGGCGGCGGCGGCCGAGCAGGAGGGGTGGCGGCCCGAGGGCCTCGTCCGGGGCCGGGGAGCGGGTGGAGCGGCAAAGGCCGTCACTGCGCCACGCACCCGCCACTCCCCGCCTGAGGGAGGCCGGCGCCCCGCGCTCTCGGCCCGGCCGCTTCCTCGTCCTCGGGTCCTGCCGCGCAGCGCCGGCGGCCGCCTCAGCGCCTCATCGCTGCCGCGGGCTGAGGGACCGCGGCCTGCGCGGCGGACGGCGACCTCCGCTCGGGCGCGCGGGCCCGGACGCGCGAGATCGGCCGCCCTGGCCGCCGCCGCCGCCGCCTCACCGTCCGGGGCTGCCCGGCCCGGCCTGTGGAGGAGCGCAGGGCGTGCGGGCGCCACTCGCTCTGCGCGCTCTGCACGTACACCACGGCCCCGCCGCGACCCGGGCGGGCGGCGCGCGAGGGCGGAGGGGGCCGAGGGGAGGGCCGAGGGGAGGGCCGAGGGGGCGGCGGCCGAGCACACACGCTCGGGCGCGGGCGGCGCCGGGGCCGCCTCCGCTCCCCCGCACTCGGCGGGGCTGGGCCTCGGAGTCGGGTCCCGGCGCCCTGCCCCCGCCCCTCTGCGGGCTCCGCCCGGGGCGGGCTCGGGACGCGGAGGCCAGAGCGGGGACGCCGAGGGGCAGGCCCGCGAGAGCGGAAGGGCGGGGCCGCTCGGCCGCCGCCGGGCCCTGCGCCGCGGACGGTGCCTACACCTGCTGGGGAGAGCGGCGCCGAGCGGGGCACCAGAAGATGGCTGCTATTTGTGTAGGGCCCACCCGGTGTGCTGTAGGCGCGCTCCAGCCTACGCTGCAAGGTGGCTCTCGCCTGGGTTTTTTGCCTAGGAGGAAACGGAAATTCAGAGAAGTAAAGTAACTTGCCCAAGGTCACGCAGGACTGGGACTGAATCCAGGAATTAGACTCTGTCAGATTCCAAGGCTGCTTTTCCCATTACACCAACGCAGCCCCAATTTCGAGACCTGAAATGGTTAAAAATAAAAATAAGTATTGCTGCGGTGTTTATCCAAACCCCTATGCCCCGTTTGAGCCACATTTAAAGGTACTGAAATTTTGTTTTAATTTTTTTTTAAACCATTTCTAAGTCCTGTGAAATCTTGCCGAGTGTCAAACCTTGTGAAGAAATTTTTGGCTACCAAGTTCAATAAGTTAATGCGCATTCCGGTATCCACATTGAGGCACTTAAATTCAAACCGATGAAACTACTCCTGAGAATTGGATTTTGGTGGTCAGTGAACACTGTTACATTAATGTCTTCTTAAATTAAAAAAAAATCTCGTATTAACAGAATCTGCCGGTACGCAGATGAATACACTTCTTTGTTTTATATAACATGAAAACCTTATCAGAAATAACCCAAAGATTTCTTTCCACTAAGAATAAAAAGAGCTGCGATTTAGATTGTCACAATTTTTATTGAACACCTGCTAATGTGGAAAATTCTGTGCTAGGCTTTCATAGCATCTGCATAGATTGCAAGTAACTTCATCAGTCCTTGAGATGATGGTCTTTCAGGCTAACCACCTAAGAGTTGAAAGGTGTAGGTCAAAGGCAGAAGAATATAAGGAATAATTATAAACCACTTTGTAGAATTTTTTTTAACGTTTATTTATTTTTGAGACATAGGTACAGAGCGTGAGCAGGAGAAGGGCAGAGAGAGAGGGAGACACAGAATCTGAAGCAGGCTCCAGGCTCTGAGCTGTCAGCACAGAGCTGAATGTGGGGCTCAAACTCATGAACCTCGAGATGATGACCTGAGCCAAAGTCGGCCGCTTAACCGACTGAGCCACCCAGGCACCCCGGTAGAATATTTTTTAAGAAATTAGCCTGAATCCAAAACATCAAAGCTCTTTACCAGCTATACAGAACTTAAAAGTGTCATTAAATTCTTCTGTACACATCAATAGTATCCTGGGAATCCAATCTGGTGAAAGAGGACAGTAATTCCAATTAGTTTGGACTTTGGGAGACTGAGGTGAATGTTCTACTCACAGCTTCAAATTCTAAGCAAACTAAAAACCCAACTTTCTGTAAAGAATCAAGATCTGAATCGATCTCACTTGTGTATCCAACTTTCCCAGAGCTTTATTAAATAGAGTAAAATATTGTTTTAGGCACCACTAATTAGGCTTTTCAACAAATGTATTCGGAGCATGCTACATGCCACATGTCCTTGGCACACGAATGAACTAGTTACACTGTGTACACTCAGGAGGTATATATATACATATATACACATATATATATAGTCCAGTGCAGGGAGTAGACATGTAAACAGAAAAGGACAACCTAGAATTTGGACCAAATGTCCAAAGAGTGGGATGGATAGGTTGGAATGGGAACAAAGAAAAAGAAATTGCTAGGTTTACCCTTTGCACTAATCAAGATTCCAAGCAAATTAGTTTAGAAATTCTTTAAAGTGTAAAGAAGCTATTTAATGGCTTAAGAAAGCAAATTTTTCAAACATTTTTTATATACATAAATTGTATAAAGTATAATTTCAACACAAGTAAATCGAATACTTCTTAGGTAGGCCTCTTTCTACTATGTAATTATAAATGATTCTTAACGGTTCTCAAGGGCAGAAACTTTGCTGGAGGACACTCATTCCACAAACACTTGATTCTTCTAAACTTAGTTATTTGTAGGTACTAAAAGTAGTCCAACAATTTTGTTAAAAATTACTATTTAGGTCTATTTAGGCAAACAAGTGTATTTACATCTCCAAACGCTCTTTTCATTATATTTTCATTGATATCTAGTTAAAAGAATAGTCAAAACCTTCACTAGATTTCATTTTCTTCCAATTAAGTAAACTAAATCACAAACTGAACATACTTAGTCAAATACCACTTCCAAAATCTTCATGGACAGAATAGTCAGATAGGCAGTATTATTTCAAGTATTTCCAAAGATCCATGATTTCTGAATTTTTAGGCTCAATAATCTGCGAACTAATTCCAAGTTCGTGAGGGTTTCACCAAACCATTTGCTGGCAACGCAACAGCCAATGACAAGTTCACCAGTAAGAGTCTGGAACTCTACCAGCATTGTAGCAGTTACCACTTACTCATATGTTATAGAGGAGAATTACATTGTCATGTGGGAATTTATCTCATAAACACTTATATGGTGCTTAATACTATGTCAGTCTTTGTTCTAATCATTTTGCAAACAGTCATTTAATCCTCATTAAAACACTGTGAGGTGGGTACTATTGTTATGCCCATTTACAGAGGGTGAAACAAGAGTAAGGCAATGAGTGTCCCTCCCAATTCTCAGGATTATATGATTAGTAGCATTAGGTGTGTTACCCAATACACTGGGGAGAACAAAGGCTTGTGCCTCCCAAAGCCAGGAGTTATTACAGGTTTTTTTTTCCTGCCCTAAACCTAACCAAGATCCTGAAAACAGAGAATGAATTAAGTAAAAGTTCTGTCATCTCCATATCAGACTGGCTTGGGTCAAAGCTAACTGACCACCTATTTGGCTTTCCTTTGCTCTTTCGGCAGTGTTTACATAAACTGTAAGGCAGTATCCACTACAAGCTGACAAGAGACTTACTAAAAGATCAAGGTGAAGCTGAGAGTAAATAGGACTGAGTTAAGCGAGGAAATGAATTTAGAAATGGCTGTGTTGACTCGAAGAAAGCCCAAGGAACAACTTAATCTTCAAAGGACTACCTCCATTTCTCCCTTAAAAACATGTTCAAAATTCACAAGAGTATCTTTGCTGTTCAGGAAACAAAAATCAAATATCTGATTGTTAACTAACGACCTCTTGTTTCCCCGTCTGTGACAATCTTGTTTTAATATGTTACAGAGAACAGAAAAATCACAAGTATCACATAGGCATCCCCCCAAGATAAACAGGAAGACGATCTTTGAGTTCTGGGAAAGCAACTAAAAATCTGAGCCATTTTCTAACTATAGTATTGGGATGCGCACAAGTAGGTGTCGTTGGGAAATAGCACCTGCCCTTCTCTGTACTGGGGGTTCTGCCAGACGCAAACATAAGCTCTGTGCTTCCTCACGTACGTGGGGCCAGCTTTGCTGTCTGCTAAGGTTTCTTCAGAAAATAAAATACTTAAAAAGACTTTTTATATATTCAGGAAAATTCATCTGTCCCCTGACTTTATCAATTTATGACTGTAAACTCATTCACCAATCCATTTAACGTTTATTTATTTATTTTTTTGAGAGACAGAGTGTGAACAGGGGAAGGGCAGAGAGAGAGGCAGACACAGAATCCGAAGCCGGCTCCAGGCTCCGAGCCATCAGCACAGAGCCTGACGCGGGGCTCAAACTCACAGACCATGAGATCATGACCTGAGCTGAAGTCGGCCGCCCAACCTACTGAGCCACCCAGGCGCCCCTTCACCAATCCATTTAAAACCTGATCATCTCATCTCAAGAAACATAAAACTTCATAATTTTTTAAAAATATTTATTCATTTTGAGATAGAGAGAGACAGAGCATGAGCAGGGGAGGGGCAGAGAGAGAGGGAGCCACAGAATCTGAAGCAGGATCCAGGCCCTGAGCTGTCAGCGCAGAGCTCAACATGGGGCTCGAACCCACGGACCACGAGACCATGATCTGAACTGAAGTCGGATGCTCAACCAACTGAGCCATCCAGGTGCCCCAAGAAACATAAAACTTTAAACCATTTCTCACTGTAGTGAATTTTTGTGTTACTAAGGAACATGGGATACCATGTTGTGTCTTAATGTAATTACACAATGAGCTCTCCCCCCCACCCCCAACAAACATTACCTAATGTTGAACTGACTTTGAGTGTCTTTTCAACAAGTAACTTATACCAATCCAGGCAGGAGACAGCTAAGTAATTTTTTTCTCTAGTATTTTTTGTTTGTGCAAAAAATGTGAACATACACAAAAATATTGGTAATCGTATAATCAACCTCAACCATGATTAGTTCAACAGTTATTCACATTTTTACAACCTAGTTCCACCCCCATTTTGCCTTTTTAAAAAATTATTTTTATTGAGATATAAGTGAGATAGAATATTGTATTAGTTTTAGGTATACAACATAACAATTTATCACATGTATATATTGTGAAATGATTACCACATGCATGGGGTTAACATCAATCACTTCACATAGTTAATTTTTTTCTTGTAATGTGAACACTTAAGATATATTCTCTTAGCAACTGTCAAATATACAGCATAGTATTATTAGCTGTAATCACCACACAGTCCACTAGATCCCCAAGACTTATTTATCTTTTAACTGGAACCTTGTACTTTTTGACCATCTTGACCCATTTTGCCCACCCCGCCAACCCCCGCCTCTGGGAACCACCAATCTGTTCTCTGTATCTATGAGTTTAGTGGGTTTTTAAAATTTAGATCCCATATATAAGTGATATAATACAGTATTTGTCTTCCTCTGTGACTTATTTCACTTAGCATAATACTCAAGATCCTTCCATGTTGTCACAAATGGCAGGGTTTTTTGTTTTTTTTTGTGGCTAAATAATATTCGTGTATATGAGTATTAAAGAACTTCTCACAACTTCTTTATCCATTCATCCATCAACAGATGCTTATACTTCCAATAGCATGGCCTTTGTAAATAATGCTGCAGTGTACTTGGAATGAATATATCTTTTTGAGTTAGTGTTTTTATTTTCTTTAGATAAATACCCAGAAGTCAAATTGCTGGATCATACAGTAATTTATTTTTAATTATTTGAGGAAACTCCATACTGTTTTCTATAGTGGTTATACCAATTTACATTTCTACCCACAGTGTATGAGGGTTCCCTTTTCTCCACAACCCTGTCAACACTTGTTACTTCTTGTCTTTTCTAAATTAGCCATTCTAACAAGAGTGAGGTGGTCTCTCACTGTGGTTTGGATTTGCATTTCCCTGATGATTAGTGATGTTGAACACCTTTTGACGTGCCTGCTGGCCATCTGTATGCTGCCTTTGGGGCAACGCCTACTCAGATCTTCTGCCAATTTTTAAATCAGATCCTTTCTGGCTCATATTGTATGAGTTCTTCATAATTTTGGATATTAATCTCTTATCAGATATATGATTTTAAAATATTTTCTGCCATTCAGTAGGTTGCCTTTTCATTTTGTTGATGATTTCCTTTGCCCCACAAAAGACTTTTATTTTGATGTAGTTCCACTTAGTTTTGTTTTTGTCACCTTTGCTTCTGGTGTCAAATATAAAAAGTCATCTCCCAAGATGAATGTCAAGGAGCTGACTGCCTATGTTTTCTTCTAAGTATTTTATGGTTTCAGGTCTTATATTTAAGTCTTTAATCCATTTTAAGTTAATTTTTGTGTATAGTGTAACGGTTTTTTCTTTTGCATGTGGCTGTCCAATTTTCCCAACACCATTTATTGAAGAGGCTGTCCTTTACCCACTGGATATTCTTGGCTTCTTTATTGTAAATTAATTGACTATGTATGTGCGGGTTTATTTCTGCGCTTTTGATTCTGTTCCATTGATTTTTTGTTATGTTTATTTATCTTTGAGAGAGAGGGAGACACAGAATCTGAAGCAGGCTCCAGGCTCTGAGCTGTCAGCACAGAGCCCAACGTGGGGCTTAAACTCATGAACTACGAGATCAGGAGCTGAGCCAAAGTTGGATATTTTACCGACTGAGTCACCCAGTAGCCTCTATCCTTTTTTTTTTTTTAATGCTAATACCATACTATTTTGATTACTATAGCTTTGTGATATACTACTTTGAAATCAGGGAGCAGAAATTTCTACATTTTCATGATTCAGTCTTGGTAAGCTATATGTTACTAGGAATTTATTCATTTCTTCTGGAGTATTCAATTTGTTGGCATATAATTCATAGTAGTCTCTACACTTGGCCCTTTTTTTGGCTGAAGTATCATAAAGGAAATCCCAACTTCAATATGCAGCTCTAATAAGGAGTTTATTTTTTTTCTTTACTTAAATTCTAGTTAGTTAACATATAGTGTAATGTTGGTTTCAGGAGTAGGATTCAGTGATTCATTACTTACATACAACACCCAGTGCTCATCACAAGTGCCCTCCTTAGTACCCATCACCCATCTAGCCCATGTCTAATAAGGACTTTAAATAAAGCCATTATCACACTTACAAAGTTAAGAAAACCTCGATACTATCCATCATCCAGCAAGTATTAAAATTTTTCTGATTGTCTCAAAGTTTCCCTTTACAGTTGGTTTATTCTACTCAAGATCTAAACAAGGTTAGGGGCGCCTGGGTGGCTCAGTTGGTTAAGCAGCCGACTTCAGCTCAGGTCATGATCTCACGGTCTGTGAGTTCGAGCCCCGCGTCGGACTCTGTGCTGACAGCTCGGAGCCTGGAGCCTGCTTTGGATTCTGTGTCTCCCTCTCTCTCTGCCCCTCCCATGCTCACACTCTGTCTCTATGTCTCTTAAAAATAAATAAACATTTAAAAAAATTAAAAAAAAAAGATCTAAACAAGGTTAATGCATTGCACTTGGTTAAGTCCCTTTTACTCAATTTTACTAGTACCTCACCTTTTTTTTTCATACCATTGATTTACTGGCAAAGTGACATATTCCATGTTCTGGATTTAGCTGATTCTTTCCTTATTATATTCCTCCTTAAGATAGTCCTCTTATTTTTGTAGATAGGTAGTAAGAGCTAAAATTTTTGTTACATTCAGTTCCATATTTTAGATGAGAATATTCCACCGTACTTGCTGTATACTTCCTAAAGAATCACATCTTGAGGCACGTAATGTTATAGAATCAATTTTTATGATGAAATATTGATCATGGGTTCAGGTGGTATCAGCTTGATTCCTGTATTATGAAGTTTTTCATCAACCCTTCCCTTAATTGTTTTTGCATCAATTGATGATTGTGATTCAATATTTTATTAGAGGCTGTACAATAATGGATTTATGGTTGTATTATTCCTTGTGAATTTACCAGGTACCATAGAGAACTTTTTATCATCAACTATTGTTACCTTGAAATACAATTTGTAGATGATAGATGGGATCGATCCTTGTTGTTTTTTTTTTTTTTATTTTTCAATTTTTAGAATTGGTGCCCTTGCAACTTCGGTTGTGACAATAAGGCCTTTTAAAAAATTGTGATGAATGGATTTTCATATATTTTAATGATTTTAATTACTCTTTTTGATTCTTAAATATTAAATATAAAATCCATTTGGCCAATAGAAATTATCCAAGTTGGTTCCTGTGAATTTTAGATGTGTTCACATTAATCCTTGATCATTTTCTTGCCTTCTGGCATAAGATGGCCCAGATTCATCTGGTACATCTCCTGCTCCTGACCTCAAATCAGTCATTTCTCCAAAAAGCACTGATTCCTTTCAGTAGGAAATGGTAGTTAGAAACCACTGTCAGTAGTACTCATTGGCACTGAGTTGTTATTGTTCTAGATCTTTCCAATGAATAGAGCTAGAAA
Source organism: Paguma larvata (assembly GCA_030068075.1). Classification (NCBI taxonomy): domain Eukaryota; kingdom Metazoa; phylum Chordata; class Mammalia; order Carnivora; family Viverridae; genus Paguma; species Paguma larvata. The sequence continues at coordinate 83,051,042 of CM057837.1, forward strand.
ATAGGCAATTATTTCAAGAGAAAAATATCTTGAATTCATACCAATATTCCAGTTCAAATGTAACATGATAGGATTTTATCTTAATGTATTTGATTTTATATTTGTGTTTAATTTTCTCATATGAAACCTTTTTTTCCTAATGACATTTATGAAACTACTTATCTGTTTTATACTACTTAACAGTTTATTGCATTCCTTTTGTCTATGTAATAAGTATGTTTTAATGTCACCTGATCTGGGGTACCTGAGTGGCTCGTTGATTGGACGTCCATCTCTTGATTTTGGCTCAGGTCATGACCTCATGGTTTCTGAGTTCCAACCCCACATTGGGCTCTGCACAGACAGTTTGAAGCCTGCTTGGGACTCTCTCTCTGTCCCTCCCTCATGCACTCTCTCTCTCTCTCTCTCTCAAAATATATAAATAAACTTAAAAAAATTTTTTAAGCCACCTGGTCTAATTATTTTCTCTATGTGGCTGTGCCATCAACTTGAGATGTAGTCAGTTTAGTTTCAATTCTGTTTTCAATTTTTAGGGGCTTGATTTTTTTCCTTTTTAGAATAATTGCCTTTTAATTATGTAGTATATGGCATATAGCTAGACATTGTTCTAAATTCTTTTCATGTATCATCTAATTTATTCCTCAGGGTAAACCTACGCTGTGGGTATACCACCTCTGCTTTATATTTAGAGAGAGTGAAGTACTAAAAAGTTCCATGGTTCCCAAGATCACCAGGGGCAGGATAAGAGTTTCAACCGAAGGATCTGGGGGCACTTGGGTGGTTGGTTGGGTTAAGCAGCCAACTCTTGATTTTGGCTCATGTCATGATCTCACAGTTTGTGTGTTCGAGCCCCACATTGAGCTCTGTGCTAACCATGGGGAGCCTGCTTAGAAGTCTCTCTCTCTGCCCCACCCCCTTTCTCTCTCTCTTTCAAAATAAATAAATAAACTTAAGAAAATTTTAACTAAACAATCTGATTTATAATTCCCTGGCAAAATATAAGTTCCATCAGAGAGATAAATGCAGGTCAGTATGAGGGAGACATAGAAGAAAAAACTGCATATCTTCTTAAAGTTTATTTATTTATGTAAGAGAGAGAAAGCACAAGCAGGGGAGACACAGAGAGAGGAGAGAGCAAGAATTCCAAGCAGTCTCCGCACTGCCAGCATGGAGCCCAATGCAGGACTCGAACAATGAACCGTAAGATCATGAGATCATGACCTGAGCCAAAGTCAGACTCTTTAACCCCCTGAGCCACCCAGACATCTTGAAAATTGTATTTTTTAAATTACAGCCATCCTAACAGGTGTGAAGTGACATCTCATTGTGGTTTTGGTTTTCAGTTTCCTGATGTTTAGGGATGTTGAGCACCTTTTCATGTACCTGTTGGTCATTTATATATCCTCTTTGGAGAAATTTTTATTCAAGTCCCTTGTCCATTTTAAAATTGGATTATTTGTTTTTTTTTTTTTTGCAACTGAGTTGTAGGAGTTCTTTATATATTATGGATATTAACACCTTATCGGGTACATAATTTGCAAATATTTTCTTTCATCCCATAGGTTGCCTTTTCACTCAGTTGATTGTTTCTTTTGCTGTGCAGAAGCTTTTTAGTTTAATGTAATCCCCTCTTGTCTATTTTTGCATTTGATGCTTTTGCTTAACATGTGATAGCCAGGAAATCATTATCTAGATCAATGCCAAGAATCTTTTTCCTTATGTTTTTTTTCTAGGAGTTTTATGATTTCAGGTCTTACATTGATCTATTTAAGTTAATTTTTGTGAGTGGTGTGAGATAGGGATCCAATTTCATTTTTTGCATTTGGCTGTCTGCTTTTCCCAAAATCATTTATTGAAGAGACTGTCCTTTCCCCATTGTGTGTTCTTGGTCCCCTGTCAAAAGTCAATCGGCTATATATATATAAGGGTTTATTTCTGGACTCTCTATTCTGTTCCACTGATCAATGAATCTTATTTGATTGCTATAACTTTGGAATATAGTTTGAAATCAGGGATTGTGATGCCCCCAGATTTATTTTTCTTTCTCAGGATTGTTTCGGCTACTTGGGGTCTTTTGTGGTTGTGTACATATTTTAGAGTCGTTTGTTTTATTTCTGTGGAAAAAAAATGCCACTGGAATTTTGATTGGGATTCCTTGAATCTGTAGATTGCTTTGGGTAGTGTGGACATTTTCGCCAGATGAATTCTTCCAATTCAAGAACATGGGACATCTTTCCATTTATTTGTGTTTTCTTCAATATCTTTCATCAATGTCTTATAATTTTCAGAGTACAGTTCATTCACTTTCTTGGTTAAATTTATTCCCAAGTATTGTTTTCCATGCTATTTTAAATCGAATTGTTTTCTTAATTTTTCTTTCATGTAGTTTGTTATTAGTGTATAGAAATGCAGCTGAGGGGGCGGGGGTGTCCTGGGTGGCTCAGTCCGTCAAGTGCCAAACTTTGGCTCTGGTCATGATCTTGCAGTCCGTGAGTTCAAGCCCCACATCAGACTCTGTGCTGACATCTTAGAGCCTGGAACCTGCTTCGGATTCTGTGTCTCCTTCTTTCTGCTCCTCCCCTGCTCACACTCCCATTTCTCTCTCTCCATCTCTCTCCCTCTCAAAAATAAACATTAAAAAATTTTTTTAATAATAAAAAAAAGAAATGCAGGTCATTTCTGTATGTTGGTTTTGCATTCTGCAACTTCACTGAATTCATATATTAGTTTTAACAGTTGTTTTTTTTTTAACTTTTTTAAGCAAACTCTAAGCCCAATATCAGGCTCAAACTCATGACTTAGAGATCAAGAGTTGCACACTCCACTGACTGAGCTAGCCAGAAGCCCCAATTCTAACAGTTTATAGTGGAGTCTTTAGGGTTTCTCTATAGAAGATCACATTATCTGTGAACAGAGATAACTAATTCTTCCTTTCTTTTTTTTTTTAATTTTATTTTTGAGAGACATAGAGACAGAGCATTAGCAAGGGAAGGGCAGAGAGAGAGGGAGACACAGAATCCGAAGCAGGCTCCAGGCTCTGAGCCATCAGCACAAAGCCCAACGTGGGGCTCGAACTCACAGACCGTGAGGTCATGACCTGAGCTGAAGTCGGCTACCTAACCGACTGAGCCACCCAGGCGCCCCTAATTCTTCCTTTCTGATATGGATGGCTTTTATTGCTTTTCCTTGCCTAACTGCTCTGGCTTGGACTTCCAATACAATGGTGAACAAGAGTGGTAAAAGTGGGCATCCCTGTCTTGTTCTTCATCTTAGAGAAAGATTCTAACTTTCACCACTGAGTACGATGTTAGCTGTGGGCCTGTTATGTGTGGCCTTTATTAGGCCGAGGGACATTTCTTCTATACCCAATTTGTTGAGTGTTTTTATCACGAAAAAATGTGTTTTGTCAAATGCTTTTTCTCTATTTATTGAAATGATCATACGATTTTTGTTATTCACTTTGTTAATGGTGCATCACATTGATTGATTTGCAGATGTTGAAATGTGCTTGCATTCCATGAATGAATCCTGCATCCTCATGGCGAATGATACTTTCAATGTGCTATTGAATTCGGTTTGCTAATGTTTTGTTGAGAATTTTTACATCTACATTCCTTGGGCCTTTGGTTTGTTTCTTGCAGTGTCTTTATTTGGCGTTTGTATCAGGGTAATGCTATCCTCAGAAAATGAGTTTGGGAGTGTTCCTTTTTAGTTTTTTGGGAGAGTTTGGTAGAATTTGCCAGTAAAACCATCTGATCCTAGGTTTTCCTGTGTTGGGAGGTTTTTTGATTGCTGATTCAACCCTGTCCCCTGTTGATCTGTTTAGATTTGCTATTTCTTCGTGATTCATTCCTTTTTTTTTTTTTGACAGGAAGCAGATTTATTGGTGGGCAAGAATGGGGAGGGCAATGCCTAAGTTCTCACGAGTGCAGAGCCTGCCATTTGTCCAAGGGGCCATGATTAGGGATGTATTTGACCCCACAGCCATCTGGGATGAGCCGCTTTTCAGCCACCATGTCTTCAAATTCATCCGCATGAAACTTAGTAAACCCCCACTTCTTGGAAATGTGGATCTTCTGGCGGCCAGGGAACTTGAACTTGGCCCTACGTAGGGCCTCAATCACATGTTCCTTGTTCTGCAACTTGGTACGGATGGACATGATCACTTGGCCAATGTGGACCCTGGCCACTGTGCCCTGGGGCTTTCCAAAGGCATCCCGCATACCTGTCTGGAGCCTAGATTGGAGAAAGCATGAGGCCATACCTCAATGACCACCGGAAAAAGCTGCCTCCAAGGTCCCTTAGGGCAACCCGTACAATCAACAGGCTGCATACACTCCCAAGGAGGCTGCTGTGCACAGCCATTGCACACTGGGCCCCATGGGGAAAGAGCACAGTCGGCTTAATTGGCTGCAGACATGATTCATTCTTGATAGACGGTATGTTTCTAGGAATTTATCCATTTTTTCTCATTTATCTAGTTGGTTGGCATATAATTGTTTATTGTAGTTTCTCACAATGCTTTGTATTTTTGTGGTATCAGTTGTAATTTCTCCTGTATTTCTTTTTATAAAGAAATCTATAAATGTAATAATAATAAATTTATAAATTTCTTTAAAACCAGATTTATATATGTTTTTTAAATTTTCTCTTATAAAAGGTAACATATTATATGTACTGATTGACATTTTACTTATTGTACTTAACATATTCTGGAAACCCCTGCACATTTCTTCCCCACAGATCTTCCTTAATTTTTACTATAACTGCATGAGTTTCCAATATGTGAATATACTGTAGGGTATTCAACCACCCTTCTGTGTTTGAATGTTTAGGTAGTCCCCTTAAATACTGGTATTTTATTTTCTCTCTTTTTTTCCTGATTGATCTAGCTAATGTTTTTCCAGATTTGTTGATCTTAAGAAAACACTTTTGGTTTCATTGATTTTTAAATTAAATTAAATTTATTTTTATTTTTTGAGAAGAGAGAGCATGCACAAGTAGGGGAGGGCCACAGGGAGAGAGAGGGAGAGAATCTTAAGCAGGCTCCACATCCAGCATGGAGCCTGTCACGGGGCTGGATCTCATGACTGTGAGATCATGATCTCAGCCGAAATCAAGAATTGGTTGCTTAAAGGACGAACCACCCAGGCGCCCCTCATTGATTTTCTTTATTGTTTATTTTCTATTCACTGATTTTTGCTATTCTCTGAATAATTTCCTTTTTCAATTCACTCTAGATTTAACTGTCTTTTTCTGGTATTGTTAAGTGGAAACTTGGGAACACGTTTAAAGTTTTTCCAGTATGAACACTTAAAGGTATAATAAATTCCCCAGTGTGCCTGGGTGGCTTAGTCAGTTAAGTATCCAACTTCAGCTCAGGTCATGATCTCATGGTTTGTGAGTTTGAGCCCCATACCAGGCTCTCAACTGTAGCCTGGAGCCTGCTTGGGATTCTCTCTCCGCTTCTTTCTCTGCCTCTTTATTTCTCAGGAGAAATTACAACTGATACCACAAAAATACAAAGAATTGTGAGAAACTACAATAAACAACATTTGAAAATGTTTTTCAAATAAACATTTGAAAAAAGGTATAAATTCCTCTATAAACATTACATTAGCTGTAATCCATATATGTTGATATGTATTTTCATTTTCATTCAGTATAATATGTTTTGAGATAATATCCCTCATGAGTTCTTCTTTGACCCATGGCTATCTACAAATGTGTTATTTAATTCTTTGTGCATATGTGCATGTGTGTGTTATTTAATGTTTAAATGTTTGGCATTTCCAGGGATCTTCCTGTCACTGATTTCTAATTAATCCCATTTTGGATTGAAAACATATTGTCTTGTATTCAGTTGTATTTCAATGTATGGAGACTTATTTTATAACTCAGCCAATGGTTTGTTCTGGTGAATCGTCCCCATGTACTTGAAAGGAAAGTATCTTCTACTGTTGCTGAGTGCTCTATAGAAGTCAGTTGGGTCAGTTGGTTAATAGGGTTCAAGTTTTCTCTATTCTTACTTATTTTCTGTATATTATCAATTGGTGGGAAAGGAGTGTTGAAGTCTCCAATGGGTTTTTCTTGTTCTCTCTCTCTGGGAGTTTTTGCTTTTGTATTTTGATACTGTGTTATTAGATACACAATTGAAATTGTTATTTCTTAGTGCATTGATCCTTTTTTCTTTAGGAAATACCTCTCTTGATTCATGTTAATTTTTCCTTTCCCAATGTTTACTCTGATATTAATATAGCCACTTTAACTATCTTACAATTGATGTTTGCCTCGTATATCATTTTCATTCTTTTACTTATGTCTCTGTGTTTTAAGCATGTCTCCTGGAGGTAATATATAGTTGGATTTTGCTTTTATATCTAGTCTGATAATCTCTATAATTTAATTGAGATATATAATCTAGGGTTTAGCAAACATTTTCTGGAGAGCCAGAGAGTAAAGTGGTCTCTGCTCTGCTGTTGTGGTGTTAAACTATCTATAGTTTATTTACAAAAACTGGAGGCTCTCTTTGCTTCCGAAGCTCATTCTGCTTCTCTTCCTGACTATTCTGCTCTTACTTCTGCTTCTCTTCCTCTTCCTTCTCCTTCTCATCCACCTCCTCTTTTCTTCTATTCCTCTACCTTCCTCTGCTCCTTCACTTCCTCTTTGTTTTTTGTCTTCGATACAGTGATGTTTTCTTGGTATAATTTTCCTTAAGCTCAATAAACTTCCATAAATATTTCCTTAGAACAAGTTTGGCTGGCAAAAAAAAAAAAAAAATGCGAGAGAGAAATTCTCTCAGTGTTTGTCTGAGAAGTCTTTTATTTTGAAAAATATATGTTTTAAATGTTTATTTTATTTATTTTGGGAGGGAAGGGGCAGAAAGAGGGGGAGGGAAAATCACAAGTAGGCTCCATGCTCACCACAGAGCCCTATGTGGGTCTTGATCTTACAACTGTGAGATCGTGACCTGAGCTGAAATCAGCTGATTTGGACACTTAATCAGCTGATCCCAGGCGCCCCTTGAAAAATATTTTTGCTAGATATAGAATTCTAGGTTGAGAGTTTTTCTTCTGGCAAAATAAAGACGTCATTTCACTGAACCGAGCTGAAGTTGGATGCTTACCCAACTGAGCCACCCAGGCGCCCCGACTTTATATAGATTTTTGAAGCTTTTAAAGTTCTGTATGTTGCTCTTGAGAAGTCTGGTGCCAGCCTAATTTTCTTACCTTTATAAGTAATTTTATCTTTATGACTGGAGGCTCTGAAGTGTTACCTTTGTCTTTAAAATTTAGTGATTTTTCTAAGATATGTCTCAGAGTTCATTATAACAGGTCATTTTCCCCATGCATGTGGTGAGCCCCTGTAGTATTTATATTTAAATATTGGAATATATTTAGGAGACCTGGGTGACTTAGTGGATTGAGCATCCAACTCTTGATCTCAGGTCTTGATCTCAGTGTTGTGAGTTCAAGCCCTGTGTTGGGCTCAATGCTGGGCATGGAGCCTACTTTAAAACAAACAAACAAACAACGTTGGAATATATTGAAATTTACGTCTGGACATTTTTAAAAATTTTTTGAACACTAGTTTTATTCTATTGTTTCACTTCTCTTCTTCAGAAATTCCAATTATGTGTAGTTTGATTTCTGTGTGTGTCTTTTTTCCATCCCTACAACATGCTCTTGATCTCTTTTTATATATCTTTATCTCAGTTTCATTCTCTTGTTGTTTTACTCACTTTCTTCAATGTTTCTTTTTTTGTCTGTGTGATGAGAACCCTTAGGTTTACTCTTAACAAATTTCCTTTATACTGTACAGCAGAGTTAGTTCTAGTCATCCTGCTGTACCTCAGCCCCAGGACTGATTTATTTTACACCTGGAAGTTTGTACCTTTTGACTCCCTTCCTGCAGTTCCCCTTCCTCTGTCCTCCACCTCTGGCAACCACAAGTCTGATCTCTTTATTTTTTACTCTTTTTTATGAGTTTGGTTGTTTTGTGTATGTGTGTGTGTGTGTGTGTGTGTGTGTGTGTGTGTGTGTTTTAGATAGCACATATAAGTAAAATTATACAGTATTTGTCTTTCTCTACCTGACTTACTTCTTTTAGCATAATGTCTTCGATGTCCATCCATGATGTTGCCAATGGTAGAATTTTCTCGACTTTTTATGGCGGATAATATTTCATTCATGCATCAATGGATTGTTTTAAATTTTCTTTTAAATTTTTATTTGAATTCCTTCTTCCTTGGGCAGGTTGTAGTTTAGCTTTGTATAGAGTTCATTTAATATTTTGCTATTCCTGGGAGATGGAGTTCAGCCAAGATATGGAAGTACAGGATTTTTTTTTTAATGAATTTGTGGTAGGGTGGTGGGTGGAAGTGTTTGTATAACCTATTTTTCAAGATCTTTCATTTAACTTTCTCCTTTCCTTTCACCGTGGTATCTCCAAGGCTTTTGAAGTCATCTGGACAAGAGATGGTGGTGACCTGGACAATGGTGGCAGCAGTACGACTGGTGAGAAGTGGTCTCATTAGTTTGACTGACAGGATTTACTAACAGATCGGCTGCAGAGTAGGAGAGAGAGGGTAATGAGTCCAAGTCAAATGACACCAATGTTTTTATTTTTTATTTTTTACCAAGCAACAGTAGAATAGAGTTGCCATTCACTGAGATGGAGAGAACTGATGGAGATGCCCTTGGGAAGGGCAGCTATCAAGAAATCAGTTTTAGGGGCGCCTGGCTGACTCAGTAAGTAGAGCATGTGACTCTTGATCTCAGGGTCATGAGTTCGAGCCCCTCATTGGGAGTAGAGATTACTTTTTTTTAAAAAAAGAAAGAAACCAGTTTTTGACTTACAAAATTTGAAACGGATGTTATGATCTAGATGGCTATTCAAGCAGACAGTTGGATAGACAGGTCTGGAATTTCGGGAGAGGTACAGGCCGGAGATATAAACTTGGGAGTCACCTGCATATAGACGATGTATAAAATTATAAGACTCAACAAAGGTCACCAAGTGAATGGGTATAGATAAGAAAAAAAGAGGACCAAGGACTGTGGTAGAGGAGCTAACATTTACAGATTAGAGAAATGAGGAGGACTCTGAGTGAAAAAAAAAAAAAAAGACTGAGGAAGACCAGGCAGAAAAATGGGAAAAGGACCAGGAGAAGGCAGTGTCCTGAAAGCTAAGAAACGGAAGTGAATCGAGAAGGAGAAAGTACTTAACTATGACAAATTCTGGTAATAGGGTGAGTAAGATGAGCCCTGGGAAGTGACCAGTGGTTCTGAAAAAGTGGAGACTACGGTGACTCGAGGTAAGCCGTTTAGGAGTGGAGTGGGTGCACACTTGATTGTAGTAGGTTTGGGAGAGAACAGAAGGAGACAATTGCTGATAATGAGTATAGGACCTTTATTCTAGGAAGGACAGAAATAGGGCAGTAATTGAAAGGGGTAGTGGAATGGAGCAAGGGATTTTTTTTTTTGAAAGACAGGAGAATAAAAGTATTTTCTGGTAGGAATGGTCTAAGGAATCTTATAAAAAGAATGTCTAACAGTGACCTGTGAATTTCCTTGAAATTGTAGGATGACAGTAGAGGCAGGGGAGAGAGTTAAAGTGCAAGTCATCTCCTGAGGGTAGCCACATGTTACTGCAAAGAAGCTGTGGTTGTGGTTGTGGCTGGTGATTAAGATTTCCCTCACAATTAATCATGGGCCATTTGTTAAATAACCTCATACACTGTGTAACGCTTAATCTTTTGTTATTACCTTGCATTTCGTCTACATTGGAGGTCATTATACATTGCTATAGTGCATGCCCGTGCATATGTATATCCTGTATGTATTGTACGTATAGCATTGTACAATATTACACAGCTATCTGTACACACATACTATCTATCTCTCTGTATGTCTACATAGGCACACACTGTATATGTATATGTTATATATGTATACATTTTTATCCCAGTATAGCAATGTATACTGATCTTTAATTATAATGTGTATATGTGTATATATGAAATATATAAAATGGGGTTCCCATAACCACACACACACACACACACACACACACACATACACACACTGGATCCTATATTGCCGTAGTGGGTGATAAATAATGTACATTGCTATATGTCTGATACAAATAGTTGAAAACCCGAAATTCCTTTCCAGTTATTTTTTTTTCCTTTCCAGTTCTAATAGTTTTTGAGTTTATCACACCACATAAAACATATAGGCTACTTATTAAACCGATAAATGGGGGCACCTGAGTGGCTCAGTCAGTTAAGTGTCTGATTCTTGATTTCGGCTCAGGTCATGATCTCACCATTCATGAGATCAAGCCCCATGTCAGGCTCTGCCCTGACAGTGTGGAGCCCTGCTTGGGATTTCTCTCCCTCCCTCTCTCTCTCTCTCTCTCTCTCTGGCTCTCTCACTTTCTCTCAAAATAAATAACTAAACATTAAAAAATAAAGTGATAAATGGAAAATATATATGTAGGAAGGGATGAAAATGGATCAAAGATGTAGGCAAGAGCCGGAGTACATGTGGCCAACGAGCGGTCACAGTTCAGGTAAGAAGCGTTGTAATGAAATGTGCGTACAGTGGCAGGAGTTTGTAGAACAGGCACATCCGATCCACTTTGCAATGGCTAGGGGAGGTTTTCCAGAAGAGGAGACACCAGAAGCATGGTACAGTCCTCTCTTTCCTCTCAGAATGATGTTTTCTCAGGGAGTTTCAATTCTGTCTTTCCCATCAGGGCTGATAATTATATCTTCTCTACTCATGTTCTTTATTGACTTTCAGCATAAACTTTAAAGGTTTGTCTTGGCACTATGAATTCATGGGATTCATGGAGCCATATTTGAATTATTGAGGCAGACTATAAATAAATATAAATAAAATATATAGTCACACCACTTCATTTATACAGCTTTGCACACAAATATAGTAATTCAATATTATGCTGAAGGCATTATGATTTAAGATGAACTTCAAAAAGATTATCATCAGCCTGTATTAAAAAATCCATAGAGTTATTTATAGTAGGGGCACCTAAATGGCTCAGTCAGTTGAGTATCTGACTCTTGATTTCAGCTCAGATCATGATTCCGGGGTTGTGGCATCAAGCCTCATGTCGGGCTCTGAGCTCAGTGTGGAGCCTGCTTATGATTCTCTCTCCCTCAAGAGGAACCCTTTTGCACTGCTGGTGGGAATGCAAACTGGTGCAGTTACTCTGGAAAACAGTATGGAGGCTCCTTAAAAAATTAAAAATAGAACTACCCTATGACCCAGCAGTTGCACTACTATGAATTTATCCAAAAGATACAGGAGTACTGATTTGAAGGGGCACATGCACCCCAATGTTTATGGCAGCACTATTGACAATAGCCAAAGTATGGAAAGAACCCAAATGTCCACCGACTGATGAATAGATAAAGAAAATGTCATATAGACACACACACACACACACACACACACGCTGGAATAGTACTCAGCAGTTATAAAGAATGAAATCTTGCCATTTGCAACAACGTGGATGGAACTAGAAATAAGTCAGTCAGAGAAAGACAGATATCATATGATTTCACTCGTATGTGGAATTTAAGATACAAAACAAATTAACATAAGGGAAGGGATGCAAAGATAATATAAAAACAGAGAAGGAGACAAACCATAAGCAACTCTTAAGTACAGAGAACAAACTGAGGGTTGTTGGTGGGGTGTTGGGTGGGGGGATGGGCTAAAGGGGTGAGGGGCATGAAGGAGGATTCTTGTTGGGATGAGCACTGGGTGTTATATGTAAGTGATGAATCACTAAATTCTATTCCTGAAAAAATAAAAATAAAAATAAAAATCTTCACTTATCTTATAAAAAGAAATAACAAGATTAGAAATCATAAATGTGAAGGACATGGATTTATTTAAAAACCATATTGCATGCACATGCAGGGGCACACACATGAGCTGGATGTTCATAGGCTAGAAGTCTTCTTATTTGAATACTTGTACAGGAAATCAAACATTGTTTCAATGCACAATGAGCCAGTGGATTCATAGAAGTGTCAAACTAAGATTATGTACTCCAAATCTATATTTTTGTTACAACTGAATGACTCTAAAACACTTCCAGTGAAGCTTATCACATCAACAATGACATATTGAAACATCAGAGTCTTCCAGATTGTCAGTGGAAATAATTGATAACCAGTTACATTAGGTAGCAAAATATCAATCAACATAATATTTTTCCAAAAAAAGTATTGCTTTATGTTCATTTCATTATTAACTCAATCTTTTTTGGAATCGCAATAACGTTAGACTTTTATTTTTTATTACTAGAATAATAAACAGAGTTGTATTATATCTACGGAGATTAGAGAGAAATTATTCCCTTAGCTTGTAACTTGGCTAAACAGTTACAGATTTTTTCTAAAATAAATAAAGACATTTATAAGGTAGCAAAAACCTGATTTACACTCCAACTATCATCTATTCTCTTCTCAATTTATTCTTAGTATTCCTCAGAAACACTATAATGAAAATGACTCATCTAGTCTGCTATTTTTTTTTTCTGCTATACATTTAACGTGACTTTACATATGTGAAAAGAAGAGTAATAAAATCATAAAGTCATCTAGGGGCACATGCTTAGTCAGTTAAGCATCAGACTTCGGCTCAGGTCATGATCTAGCAGTTTGTGGGTTCAATCCCTGGAGCTTGTTTTGGATTCTGTGTCTCCCTCTCTCTCTCTCTGTCCCTCCCTCACTCATACTGTCTCTCTCTCTCAAAAATAAACATTAAGGGGCGCCTGGGTGACTCAGTTGGTTAAGCGGCCGACTTCGGCTCAGGTCATGATCTCACAGTCTGTGAGTTCGAGCCCCGCATCGGGCTCTGTGCTGATGGCTCAGAGCCTGGAGCCTGCTTCGGATTCTGTGTCTCCCTCTCTCTCTGCCCTTCCCCTGCTCATACTCTGTTTCTATGTCTCTCAAAAATAAATAAACGTTAAAAAAATTTAAAAATAATAAATAAAATCATAAATTCATCTAAAAATGAAGATTCTCTCTGTCTCCCTCTGCCCCTCTCACCCTCTCTCTCACTCTCTCTCAATAAAATAAAATAAAATAAAATAAAATAGTTATTTGTGATGCAAAGCATACATACAGGACTGCACAGACAAATTGGGAAGAAATTTGTAGTGAGCTCTGGTTAATCCACAAGGGGAACATGAATGTAACCACGACTCATGGAACAGAAGATGCGAGAGTAGCAACAGCTGGTAACAACCATCAGGACAGTCAGAAAGGGCTAATTCTGTCAGGAGGGTGTCTTGAAGAACAGTCAGGCACTAGTCAGGGTACCAAGAATTGGGTCTACATGCAGTTCTTTCCACGGACTTTCCCCGCCCCCTCATTGCCACTCTCCTATGGGGAGGTTGGGCCTCTCCTATGTGGATCTCTGGAGCAATTCCCCTTCAGCGTTTCAAAGATGCTGCTTGAGCTGGACCACAACTGACCTTTCCCAGCTCTCCCTAAATTATTGTCGCTATCTCCTGATGGCCTCCCTCCTTCCAGTACCTATCTCCCACACTATCAATCATCTTCCAAAACTACTGGTTCAGAATTATCTTTCTCAACATATAAATTACATACTGCTCCTGTGTAAAAACAACCAAACAAACTTAGATGTTGTCCATTCGGCACGATAAGTCAGACTCCTTAAGGTTGGACCATATTGGACCCTCCCCACACTTGCTCCACGCTAATTCTCCAACCTCAGCTCCTGCCACCTCTTCTCTCATCCTCACATGAGTTCTTCCACAAATAAGGTCAATTTCTTCATACCTGTGTCTGGTTACATGCTTTGTTCTGCCTGGGATTCCCTTCACCTTTTTTCTTGCCTGGAAGAGAAGGAGAAAGAGAGGGAGACAGAGAGGGAGAGGGAATAAGGAGAGAAGGGAGGGAGGGTGAGGGAGGGAGATAGAGAGAGAGAGAAGAATAGATTTATTAACTAAATAGGAATTTTGTTAGAGTAAAAAATAAGAACTCCATGGAAATAAAATTATTCAGCCTTCCTAAGAAGCCTACGATAGAATTCTGCTAAGTATGTCGTGAGGACTTGAAGAAACTCAGATAGGGAAAATCAATCAATGCAAATGAATTTAAGTATAATCTGATTATCTGCCTCTATAGGGTAGAGAAAAAGTAATCCCATGAAACCATTGCTTATAATAGAGACATCCTATGTTTAGAAATGGACTATATGATAGCTCAAGAAGTATATTTTCTCAACATTTCTCCTAATTAAAGTCATGTACATAACCATTAAGCCAAAGTTAACTTTGGTCTGGGAGGAATGTCTACCCAATAATGTGGGAAATAACTTGGACAAGAACTTCAGTTCTTTAAAGAAATACATACTGGATGTAGTGAAGAAAAACTGAAACTCCAGAATATTGAAAAAGTCAAGATCTGGGGGTTTGATTAAAATTCTGGAGGGCAAACAAATTTTTTAAAAAAGATGGAATATTATGACACATATTTAAAGAAACCAATAAACAAAAATACAGATATCTATGAGGGCGGGGCTGAGATTAAAGATACAATCCATGAGCTTGAAGAAGATGGCTGAAACATGTTGAAATATATGCTTGTTCTCTTGAAACCAAGAAAGAATATTGTGTAAAGAAATGGAATAAAATATTAAAAAGACAGAGATCCGTAGAGACGTTACAAGGAATTACAGAAAATTTTCAAAAATATAAAAACATCCCTAATGAAGACATTAAAGAGAATGTGAAGTTTAAAGTCCTCTTTCCTATGGAAGAAGAAAATGCAAGTTTGAAGAGGAGCATATAGGAGGAAGTAGCAGCCTGAAATTCAGAACTTACTGAGAGGACAAACTTAATTAATTCAAAAGTCTCAGACACAGAAGAACTCTTGCTTACAAGGAAAATGAAACTGAACATTTTAATCTTTGCTTTGTGCACTTGAAACAGCCGGATCTTCATTCTGAATGAGGCAGCAAATACTATGTAATAAAAGAGAAAATGAAAGGTGTAAATTCGTTGACAACTGGTAGATCATTGGAATGAGGTGCTAAAAGGAAAAAGAGGTGATTTATGTCCTGTGTGCAGAAACTATACGAATACTAGGTTGAAAACGATAGATTCAAATCACAATTCAAATCACAGTCCAAAATGAGTGATAGGGTGTGAGCTAGATACATGAATGGGAAAAACAACAACAGAGAGTTGGAACTTGACTTTTGATCTCCGCAATTAACCAAAGCACAACTGGAAAATAAATACAGATTCCTCTAGCTGAAAATACAATCTCTTTAAGAACTCTCTGAGCAGATAGACATTCTTTAAAAAAAAAAAAAAAAACGGATTCAGGAAGAATATAAGGACCAAACAGAAATGATCAAGGCCGAGGAAACAAAATTTTACAGGCAGAAGAATTCAAGACATGGAGGATGATTTCAGAAAACAAAGAGTCCAGGAATAGCAATTTGCTATTGTTAATAGAGAGCCCATGACAACTTACTCCCTGTTTATACTATGGAAGGAGCACTTTCTGGAGAAAAGAAAAAAGTAATTGGCATAAGATAGAAAGAAAACAAACAAAAAAAATCACTAAGCTTCTGAAAGCTATGATCAGGAAGACTTGAACCTCCAATCCCTTCATAGAGAAGTCTTCTAAGTCGATTCTTTTGACTCACTCCTGTGTCAGCCTACACCATCCTCATTAAAGACTGTTTCATGGACTCTGTCATCTACTTTTAGTTAAACAGATGTGACAAGAAGTGATTTGGAGACTGTGAATGGGGCTCCACCTACTCTGAGATCTTCTTAAGAAAGATCTATATAAACATCTACCTCTGATTCATGGTCTATTTAGCTTCATCAGTGAAGTTGGTGGCCAAGATGTCCACCATCTTCCTACCTCTTAGCGGTAGGAAATCCCATCAGCCCCTCCCCACCTGCACCCTAACCAAAGGGATGAGACTAAAAGAGACTGGGAAAATCTTTCTCACCCTGAGATCCTGAGGCAGGGAAAGTACATCCACCACCTGCTCCTATGATGACAAATGAGTAATCTGTCTCAGAAATCAGCAAACTTTTTCTGTAAAGGGCCATAGAGAAAATACTATAGGCTCTGTGGTCTATTGCAACTACTCAACTCTACAACTGTAGGCAACAATGTGAATGGGTGTGACTGTGTTGCCATGAAACTTTATTCACAAAAACATATGGTGGTCTGGATTTGGCCTTCGAGTAATAGTTTGCCAAGCTCTGATCTGACAAAAATTTTGCCTCATAAACTTCATTTAGAAGACTGATCACGATATCCCCCTTTAGCCCACCCCCCAGGAATGTTAGAGAATCCTATCCTCAACTGATCCTGGAGATAACTGTGACCACATGGCCTACTTATAATTGAAGAAAGGTGGCTAGTAATGGCTTAGAACTTGAGACCTGACCAAGTCACCATCTCATAAAATGGGGCCTGAGGCAGATTTATGTCTTTTCCAAAAACAACAACAATGACAACAAAACTGCAAGAGTATTTCCATTCTTACATGCTCTTCCAGATACTTATGTCTCACCCATTTAATTGGTGGATGGTTTTTACCCTTGAATGTGGTGATTCTTTGTGATGACCTCAGAAATAAGCCTCCGAAGTTAAGTCATAAAATACCAACAACTCCAATCTGGGTCTTTCTGTTTAGGAAATGTACCCTTAAATTTCAGTGCCATGAGCAAGGAACCCCTAGCCATACAAAAAGGCCACATGTAAGTGTTCCAACTAATAGCCCAAGTGCAGTCCAAATGACAGCCAACATCAACTACCAGAAATGTGAATGAAGAGGCCTTTGAGATGATATCAACCCCAGAGGTCATTCGACATGGCCCCAACTATAAGAAATGATAATACAATAATTGTTTTTTTAAGCCATTAAGAATATATGTTAACTAACTTGGATTTAAATTTTAAAAAATATTAAAAAATTTTAAAAAAGAATGGGATGTTCATTATGTAGGGTGTGTAACTGGGGCAGATTTTGTTAACTGAAAATGGGGTGCTGTTATAATAAAACATGTAGTAGCTGTGGGAGGAGGCAGTGGGATGAAGATAGTAGGGCCTTAATGATACTGCTAGCTGAATCCTGATGGCCTTCCAGGTGATGGCTTAAAGGAGAGTGAAGAAAATATTGTTGGAAGCTGGAGGAAAGGAGACATTTGTTATGTAGTGGTGGAAAGTTAGCAGTATTGCTATCTGTAGTAACATGAAAATTAGACGGAGTACCTAATGAACTGATAGATCCAGCTAAGGAGATTTCTGGTCAGATGTCAAAAGTGTTACCTAGTTTAAGCTGCTTGTCACAAGGTACAGATAGAGATAAGCAAAAGAAGGAATTGTGCGGGGTGTCTGGATGGCTCAGTCAGTTGAGTGTCTGACTTGATTTCGGCTCAGGTTGTGATCCCAGGGGTGTGGGATTGAACCTTGTGTTGGGCTCTGCACTGAGCGTGGAGCCTGCTTAAGATATTCTCTCTCTCTGTCTCTCTCTCTCCCTCTACCCCTTTCCCCAACTTGTGCCCTCTCTCTCTAAAAAATAAAAAAACTGTTAAAAAAAAAAAAAGAAAGAATCGTGAAATATTAAGGATTGAGCGAAATTAAAAATAAAGCTACCATATGATTCAGCAACCCCACTTCTGGGTATAAATCCTAAAGAACTGAAAATAGGATCTTGAAGAGATATTTGCACCCCTATGCCCAGTGTAGCACGATTCACTGTAGCCAGAAGGTGGAAGCAATCTAAATGTCCATTGATGGATGAATGGATATAGAAAATTTGGTATTTATACACAACGGAATATTATTGCCTTAAAAAGAAAGGAAATTTTATTATGTGTTATAAAACGGAGGAACTTTGAGAACATTATGCTAAGTGAAAAAAGCCAGTCACAAAAGGACAGATACTGCATGATTCCATTTATATGAGCTAAAGGAGTCGAACTGATTAGAGCAGAAAATAGGATGTAGTTGCCAGGAGCTGGGGTGAGAGGGAAGTAGGGAATTGCTGTTTAGTGAGTGTATAGCGGTTTAGTCATGCAGCATGGGCTGGGGGCTCTTGAGATGTGTTGCACGACAGTGTGCGTGGGGTTTACAGTATTGTACTGGGCCCTTGGAAATTTGGGGGAGAGTGAATTTTATGATATTTTACCACAATAAGAAAATATTAAGGATCCAGGACTTTATGGGTCATAATGTTACACTGTTTCTTAATTTCAGCCTGTCCAAGGGAAAGACATGTTAAAATGAAGAGGTGAGTTTCAGGCAGAGATCAAGTCAGGCGCACGGTCATGTTTTCATGGTGTAGACATGAAAACAAGGGTGTGACTGTAAAACTTTTTGTAGAGATCTCAGAAAGATTTGGGGTGCTGGTTGGCTCAGTCAGAGCATGTGATTCTTGGTCTCTAGTTTGTGAGTTTGAGCCTCACATGGGGTGTGATGCCTACTTTTTTTTTTAACCATTCTTCCTTCTATTCAATAACATCTATCTATAGCTGCTAATAGCTGCTGACAGAAGAGTTACCCCTTTTCTCCTTCTGTAACGTATTATTATCTTAAGCAATTATTACTTATTATAAACAAAAATTAAGACAAAAATAGACAAATTAAATGTAAATGTAATAACCACCCTAATATCTCAGATTATAGCCTTCCAGAAATTTACTAATTTCTGGAATTATTCATAATATATCAATTCATAATATACTCATATTGTTATATTTTCAAATATGAAACATTCTTTACATGTTGTTTTTCAAATTACTTTGATAATCAATAACTTAAAACAAACTTTTTATCTCCATAATTATAAATTTGCATCAACATTTAAGTACTATGTAATATTTCTTTTCAGACCATTCCATCGTAATTGAAATCAATCCTAACACTTGAAACTTTGTGATTTCTTTTTTTTTTCCATTTAAATTCAAGTTAGTTAACATATAGCGATAGTATTGGTTTCAGGAAGAGATTTTAGTGATTCATCACTTCCATATAACACCCAATGCTCATCCCAACAAGTCCTCTCCTTTATACCCATCACCCATTTAGCTCATCTTCCCACCCACTCCCCGCCAACAACGCCCCAATTCTGTTCTGTGTATTTTAGAGTCTCTTATGGTTTGCCTCCCTCTCTGTTTTTTTCTTATTTTATTTTTCCTCCCTTCCCCATGCTCATTTGTTTTGTTTCTTAAATTCCACATATGAGTGAAATCATATTTGTCTTTCTCTAACCGACTTATTTCACTTAGTGTTATACACTCTGGTTCCATCCACATTGCTGCAAATGGCAAGATTTCATTCTTTTTGACCGCTGAGTAACATTCCATTATATATATATGTATACTACATCTTCATCGTTGATGGACATTTGGACTCTTTCCATAATTTGGCTATTGTTGATAGCACTGCTATAAACATTGGGGTGAATGCAAGTGCCCTTAGAATCAGCAATTTTGTGTCCTTTGGATAAATACCTAACAGTGCAATTGCTGGGTCATAGGGTAGTTCTATTTTTAATTTTTAAGGAACCTCCATATTGTTTTCTAGAGTGGTTGTATTCCCACCAGCAGTGCAAAAGAGATCCTCTTTCTCTTCATCCTTGCCAACATCTATTGTTGCCTGCGTTGTTAATTTTAGCCATTCTGACAGGTGTGAGGTGGTATTTCATTGTGGTTTTGATTTGTATTTCCCTAACGATGAGTGATGTCGAGCATCTTTTCATGTGTCTACTGGCCATCTGTATGTCTTCTTTAGAAAAAATGTCTATTCATGTGTTCTGCCCATTTCTTCACAAGATTATCTATTTTTGGGGTGTTGAGTTTGACGAATTCTTTATAGATTTTGGATACTAACACTTTATCCAATATGTCATTTGCAAATATCTTCTCCTATTACATTGGGTGACTTTTAGTTTTGTTGATTGTTTTCTTTGCTGTGCAGAAGCTTTTTATCTTCATGAAGTCCCAATAGTTTATTTTTGCTTTTGTTTCCCTTGCCTCTGGAGACAGGTCTAGTAAGAAGTCCACTAAGTTTTTAAGAGAATTGCATTGGTGGAAATATCGCCAGCTTGGTTTAAGAGGAACAGAGACATTACAAGATAAAAGAAGACCTTTGGATCTTTGAACTACCATGAGCAGGAAGCAATCTAAAAAACAAAAACTCCAAACAAGAAAAAAACCCCACTTAGCTGCAAACACTAGTCTGTTCTTTCTTTCTCTCTTTCTCCCTTCCTTTCTTTCTCTCTTTCTCTCTCTCTCCCTTTCTTTCTTTCTTTCTTTCTTTCTTTCTTTCTTTCTTTCTTTCTTTCTTTCTTCCTCTTTCTTTCTTCCCTTCCTTCCTTCCTTCCTTCCTTCCTTCCTTCCTTCCTTCCTTCCTTCCTTCCTTCTTTCTTTCTTTCTTTCTTTCTTTCTTTCTTTCTTTCTTTCTTTCTTTCTTTCTTTCTTTCTTTCTTTCTTTCTTTCTTTTCTTTTTAAAGTAAGCTCAATGCCCAATGTGAGACCCTGAGATCAAGAGTCCTATGTTCTACTGACTGACTCAGGAAAGGATAACTCTCATAGAACTTGCAGAAATAGTACAGAGAATTCCCATGTACCCTTCACCTAGCTCTATCCAATAGTAACGTGTTGTGTAAAAAGAAGCACAATTATGAAAACCAGGAGACTGATATTGGTACAATACTATTAACCAAACAACAGACCTTATTTAGATTTCATCAGTGTTTACATTTTGTATGGCATATCTTTTCAATATTTCTCTGACTTTATACTTGAAACACATTTCTTGTAAACACATAAAGTCTTGCTTTTTGTCTATTGGTTAATCACTGCCTTCGAATAAAGCATTTATTCCATTTACATGTAATGTAATTATTGATATGGTTGGGCTTAAATATCCTATCTTGTTATTTGGGTTTTATTTTCCCATTTGTTCTTTGTTTCTCCATTCTTCCTGTATTGTCTTTTTTTGTGTAATTAGTATTATTTTTCATTTTATTTTAATTTAATTTCTTTAAGGTTTACTTATTTTTGAGACAGAGAGAGAGACAGAGTGCAAGTTGGGTGGGGCAGAGAGAGACGGAGACACAGAATCCGAAGCAAGCTCCAAGCTGTGAGCTGTCAACACAGAGTCTGATGTGGGGCTTGAACTCATAAGCAGTGAGATCAAGACCTAAGCCAAAGTCAGATGCTTAATCAACTGAGTCACCCAGGCGTCCCACTAGTACTATTTTTAGTATTTTATTTTACCTTAACTATTCACTTTTTAGTGTTATATTCGTTTTGTGTAATTTTTAGAGGTTGCTCTAGAGATTATAGTATTTTTCAGTTACCACAGTCCATCTTCAAATAATATTAACTTTATTTATAGTGTAAGAATCTTATGATTGTTTACTTTCATTTACCCACTTCCACCTATGTGTTCTTATGTTTTCCTTCTACATATGTCATAAACCCTATAATACATTATTAATTTGTTTTAAAACATCAATAATTTTTAAAAGGAAAATTAAAATATATTTAAGAAATAAAGATTGAAACAAATTTTGAGTTTATTTATTTTGAGAGAGAGCAAGAGCAGGGGAGGGGCAGAGAGAGAATTCCAAGCAGACTTGGCCCTCCCGGTGCAGAGTTTGGTGCGGGGTTCAAAACCACAAACTGTGAGATCACGACCTGAGCCGAAATCAAGAGTCAGATGCTTAACCAACTGAGACACCCAGGCATGCCGAAACAAAATTAGAAAGTAAACTTTTTTAACGTTTGTTTATTTTTGAGAGACAGAGAGAGAGACAGCAAAAATGGGGGAGGAGAAGAGAGAAAGAGAGATACAGAATCTGAAGCAGGTCTAGGCTCTGAGCTGTCAGCACAGAGCCCAACACGGGGCTCAAACCCGTGAACCGTGAGATCATGACCTGAGCCAAAGTCAGACGCTTAACTGACTGAGCCACCTAGGTGCCCCACCAAAACAAAATATTTTTAAACCACATCTACCTTTTCTGCCCACTATTCCTTCCCACCAGTTGAATTTCATCTGGCATCATTTTCCTTCATCCTGAAAAACTCATAATACAGGTGTGCTGGAGGTAAATTGTCTCCACTGTGATATATTTGAAAATGCCTTTAATTTCTCCCTGGTTTTTGAAGGATATTTTCACTGAACATAGAATTCTAGATTAAGTTTCTTCTTTTAGTATTTTATCATCTATTTTCATCTATTCACCATTGTTTCTATGAAAAATTAGCCATTGTTTCCTATATTTAACGTGCCATTTTGTTCTCTGGTTTTTTATATTTGCTCTTTATCTTTGTTTTTCAACTTTTTGATTATGATGTACCTAGATTTTTTTTCCTTTGGGGTTTATTCAACACTTAGACTTATTAGCTGATGCTTTTCACCAAGTTTTAGAATATTCTCAGTCTTATCTTGTTATATATTGCTTCTGCATGCTTTCTCTCTCCTTTCCTTCTGAGACCTCAATTAACCATATATCAAAGCATTTGAGGGGCACCTGGGTGGCTCAGTCATTCAAATGTGTAACTCTTGATTTTGGCTCAGGTCTTGACCTCAGTGTTGAGTTCAAGCCCCACCTTGGCCCCTCCATGCCCAGTGTGGAGCCTATTTAATAAATAAATAAATAAGACGAAAGCATTTGATATTGTTCCGTGTATATTGGGCACTCCGAGAGGTTTTGTCTCTGTGTTTTTCTCAGCTTGGACACTTTCTACTGTCCTGTATTCAAGTTCATTGATACTTTTTTCTGCTATGTCTGGTTTACTGTTAATCCTATCTAATGAAATTGTCTTTTCTGATACCATATCTCCTACTTCTCAATTTTCCATAAGGTTATCTTTGTATGTTTCTGCTAAATTTCTCTACTTTTGTATGCATATGTCTACCTTTTCTCCTAGATCTTTAAGCATTTTAACAAAGTTATTTTAAAGTTCTTGTCTTTTCATTTCAACTTCAGGTCCATCTCTACGTTTGTTTCTATTGATTTCTTTCTTTCGTTTCCATGGTTCACATTTTCTTGCTTCTTCATGCATCTTTAATTTCTGATTGCATACTGGATGATATGTATAAAGAAATCATAAAGAGGGGCACCTGGCTGACTCAGTCAGTAGAGCATGTGACTCTCGATCTCTGGGCAGAGTTTGAGTTTAAGCTCCATGTTGGATGTATAGATTACTTTAAAAATAAAATATTTTTTCAAAAATCATAAATAATAAAGTAAATGATATTTTCTTCTAGAAAAGTGCATGCCCCTTTTGTGTCAGGCCACTAGATTTGGTGGGTGAGTCCATTTGTTCAGTAGTTGATCTGGGTCTGAGCTTTGTTGCATCGTTAGTTGGATTTAGTTCACCATTGTTTCTAAATGTTTTGATGGTGGAATCAGGACTTTCCATTCTGTAGGGCATAAGATCTGAGCAATAGCAAGTTTCCAGAGATCTCTTCATACTTTATAGCTGGGCTATTAGTTCTTTAAACCATGGGTGATCTCTTTCTGCTTTACAGCTTGGTTGCCAACTTTTGGAGTTATTGAAGTGTT
Organism: Paguma larvata; assembly: GCA_030068075.1. NCBI lineage: Eukaryota > Metazoa > Chordata > Mammalia > Carnivora > Viverridae > Paguma > Paguma larvata. The sequence continues at coordinate 83,074,666 of CM057837.1, forward strand.
CTTTGTTCTCTAGTACCTTGTTCTCCAGCTTTCTATACCTCAGGAAATCTCTATCTGTCCTTCTGTAATGATACCAGTCTTTGGATGACAGTTGCTTTCCACTCTATTAGAAACCTATATTTCTTGACTAGAGTTTCTCTCAGTTCTTTCCTCCTCCCCTCAGCATTTGGAACTGAAAGTCATAGGTTTTATAACCACACATATTTACCATCTTTTTTTCTTGTAATGGGAACTTCCAAGATCCACTCTCTTAGCAACTTTCGAATATGTCATATGGTGTTGTTAACTGTAGTCACCATGCTGTAATTACCTTTTCATGATTTATTTCTTTTATAACTGGTTGTGTCTACCTTTTTACTACCTTCACCAATTTTCTGCTATAGAGTTGTATGAATTCTTTATATATTTTAGATATTAACCCCTAATCAGATACATGATTTGCAAATATTTTCTTCCATTCCATAGACTGGCTTCTCATTTTGTTGATGGGTTCCTTTGCCATGCAGAACCTTTTTAGTTTGATGTTGTCCCACTTTATTTTTGCTTTTGTTGCCTTTGTTTTTGGTGTCAAGTCCAAAACATCATTGCTAAGACTAATGTCAAAGAGCTTATTGTTTTTTTCTAGGAATTCTATGGTTTCAGGTCTCACATTCAAGTCTTTACTCCATTTTTAGTTGATTTTTGTGTTTGGTGTAAGATAATAGTCCAGTTTCATTCTTTTGCCTGTGGCTGTCTTGGTCCCCAAAACCATTTGTTGAAGAGAATATCCTCTTCCCTTGGTATATTCTTGTCTCCTTTTTTTGTGACTCAATTGATTATATATGAGTGGATTTATTTCTGAACTCTTGATACATTCCATTGATCCATGTGACTATTTTTATGCCAATACCATACTATTTTGATTACTATGACTTTGTAATATAATTTATTATCAGGAAGTATGATGTCTCCAGCTTAGTTTTTTCACAAGATGTTTTGGCTGTTCAGAGTCTTTTGTGGTCCCATACAAATTTAGAATTTTCTCTGTTTCCGTGGAAAATGCAATTGGCTGCCTTTTTTTTTTTTTTTTTTTTTTTGCGATTGCATTGAATCTGTGGACTGCTTTGGGTAGTATGGACATTTTAGCAATATTAATTCTTTCAAAACATGAGCATCCTTCCATTTATTCATGTCTTCAATTTCTTTCATCAGTGTTTTATAGTTTTCAGTGTATAGATCTTTCACCTCCTTGGTTAGATTTATTCCTAGGCATTTTATTCTTTTGGATGTAATTGTAACTGCAATTGGGGGCGGGGGAAGAGAGAGAGAGAGCATGATTGGTAGGGGGGAGAGAGAGAGAGAGAGATTGAGAATATGAAGCAGACCCCCCACCCAGCATGGAGCCAATGCAGGGCTCAATACTTTGACCTTAAGATTCTGACCTGAGCTGAAATCAAGAATTGGATGCTCAACCGACTGAGCCACCCAGGCACCCCCTCATTTGTCTTTTAAAATTAAAAATTTTTTAGGTAATCTCTACACCTTCACTAGAACTGGAAATTTCGAGATCAAGAGTCACATGCTCTACCAACTGAGTCATGCAGGCGCCTCTCTTTAATTTTTCTCTCAGAGAGTTCATTATTAGTATAGAAACAACAGATTTTTGTATATTGTATATTGATCTTGTATATACAATATTTGTATATTGATCTTGTATCCTGCAAGTTTACTGAATTCATTATTAGTTATAACCATTTCTGTGTCTGTGTGTGTATGCATGTGCATGTGTGTGTGTGTGTGTGTGTGTGTGTGTGTGTGTGTGTGTAGCCTTTAGGGTTTTCCATATATAAAATCATACCATCTGCAAATACAGATAGTTTCACTTTTTCCTTTCTGATTTCGATGCCTTTTATTTCTTTGTCTTGCCTAATTGCTCTGCTTCCAATACTATGTTGAATAAAAGTGGCAAGAGTGGGCATCTTTGTTTTTTCTTAATTTTAGAAAAAAATGTTTTTAGCTTTCCACACTTGAGCATGATGTTAATTGTGGGCTTGCTGTGTATGGCCTTTATTATGTTGAGGTACAATTCCTTGTACACTCATTTTGTTGAGAGCTTTTGAGCATAAATCTTTGGTAGAAGGGGCACCTGGGTGGGTAAATCAGTTGAGAGCTGGACTCTTGATTTTGGCTCAGGTCATGATCAGGGTCATGAGATCGAGCCACACATTGGGTTCTGTGCTGAGCACGGAGGCTGCTTAAGAGTCTCTCTCTCTCCCTTTACCTCTCTCCCCCACTCATGTGTGCTCTCTCTCTTTCTCTCAAAAAAAAAAAAAATTTACGAGGCACCTGAGTGGCTCAGTCTGTTAAGTGTCCAACTCTTGGTTTTGGCTCAGATCATAATCTCACAGTTCATGAGTTTGAGCCCCATGTGAGGCTCTGTATTGACAGTGTGGAGCCTGCTTAGGATCCTCTTCTCTCTCTCTGCCCCTCCCCTGCTCATGCTCTCTCTTTCTCTCTCTCTCTCAAAATAAATAAATAAACTTAAAAAAAATTAAATGAATCTTTGGTAGAATTCACCAGTGAGGTCATGTGGTTCTGGATTTTTTGGTGGGGAGGTTTTTGATTACTGAATCAATCTCCTTACTAGTAATCAGGTCTGTTCAGATATTCTATTTTTCGTGATTTCAGTTTGGGTAGGTTATATCTTTCTAGGAATTTTTCCATTTCTTCTAGGTTGTCCAATTTGTTGGCATGTAATTGTTCTTAGTAGTTTCTTAGTTCTTTGTACTTCTGTGGTATCAATTGTAACATCTCCCAGTTCATTTTTATTTTATTTACTTGAGTTCTCTTTTTTTTTTTGGTGAATGTGTAGCTAAAGGCTTGTTGGTTTTGTTATCTTTTGAAAAAACCAGCTCTTAGTTTCACTGATATTTTCTTCTGTCTTTTTTAGTCTCTATTTCATCTATTCCCATTCAAATCTTTGCTATTTCCTGCCTTCAACTAACTTTAGGCTTAGTTTTTTCTTTTTTATAGTTCTTGATGTGCCAGCTTAGGTTGTTGTTCATTCGAAAGCTTTCTTGTTTCTTAACATAGGCGTTTATTGCTATGAACTTCCCTTTTACAACTGCTTTATCTATATCCCATAAGTTTCGGTTTGTTGTATTTCCAATTTCATATGTCTTAAAATATTTTTTTAAAGATTTTTTTTAAAAAGTAATCTCTACACCCAAAGTGGGGCTCAAACGTACAACACTGACACCAAGAACCACCTGCTCCAGGAGTACCTGGGTGGTTCAGTTGGTTAAGTGTCCAACTTCGGCCTGGGTCATGATCTCTCCATTCCAGAGTTCGAGCCCCATATTGGGCTCTGTGCGCACAGCACAGAGCCTGGAGCCTGCTTTGGATTCTGCATCTCCTGCTCACGCTCTGCCCCTCCCCCACTCATGCTCACTCTCTCTCTCAAAAATAAATAAACATTAAAAAAAAAAAAAGGCACATGCTCCACTCACTGAGCCAGCCAGGCACCCCTTAAGATATTTTTTGATTTCACCTGTGATCCATTGGTTCTTCAGTAGCCTATTGTTTCATCTCCACATACTTGCAATTTTCCAGTTTTCTTCTTATGATTGATTTCTAGTTTTATGACACGGTAGTAAGAAAAGATGCTTGATATTTCAATCTTCTTAGATTTATTAAGACTCGTTTTACAATCTAACATGTGACCTGTCCGGGAAAATGTTCCATATGCTCTTGAGAAGAATGTGTTTTCTTGTTGCTTTTGTTAATGTTAACCTAGAATTTCTGATTGTTACCGTGACTGCCAAGTTCATGTGATCATCAGGTTAGTGGTCTTAGAAAGAGCAGCCTGCCCCATAGTCGTACGGTAAGTTTGGCATGTGGCTGTTACAGAGATAGTAAACAGTGGTAGGCTTATGCTGGCAAAGGCAAGGAACCTTTTAAAGTTTTTTCTCTGAGAAACTATTTTGATAAGAGCAATACCAGTTTATATTTTGTCAATTATGTACAGAACAGTTTGTAGAAACCTGGAGGAAGTGTCATAACAGTTCTCAGTTTTTGAAATGGTGTGTTAGCAACTCTTTATTGATGGGGGAGCTGGATAGCTGCCCAGCTGGTCTGTATCTTAATCCAGTTCTGATTTTACTTCAGGAAGTTCCCTCAAATAAATTCTTTTCTTCCTTTTTTTTTTTTTTTAGTTCATTTATTTATTTTGAGAGAGAGAGAGAGAGCAAATAGGTAAGGGGTAGAGAGAGAGAGAGAATCCCAAGCAGGTACCACACCATCAGCGCAGAACCCTATGTGGGACTTGATCTCACAAATCATGAGATCATGACCTGAATGGAAATCAAGAGTCATATGCTCAACAATTGAGCCCGCAAATTCTTTCCATCTTTATTAGTCCTAGTGATCTAGTGTAAGTCTATACTACTCTGATCTGGATTATCATAATACTCCCCTCTTTAGCCCCCGTCACTTCCTGTCCATCAAGCATATCATCACAATAATCTTTCTAAAAGTATTAGTTTATAAATCAGTCTTTCCCACCAGACTGTGAGTGGATTTTTATTTATCCAGTGTTTCCCTAGGACCTGGCACTGTGCTGACCATATGACAGATGTTTAAGCATGTTTGAATGAAGAATGGGCAAATTAATGAACCAATATTAAATAGTTGGTATTTAATATTGAAATGTTGGCAGACATCCACCCAACCCCCTTCCTCCATCATGCAAACTAAATTTTCTTTGTGTAGGATTAAAACCACAGTCTTGGCTTTGCCTAACTCTCAATAGTCCAAAATTGGAAACTGTAGCCTAGACATGGGAGGACGTGGCCAACTAACAGCCTGGAGTGGTTGGGGAGAAAGTCGAAATGAGGAAAAGTGCCCTTAGGTTTACTCAGACCATCCAAGTGAAAATCTACTTGCAAGAAAGTGAGAATTAATTGCACTGAGAATTAATTTTACTGAATTCTATAGTTCCTTATTTTGCATTTGTTTGTCTTTAGTTTTTAAAAAATAACTGATAGCCCATATTTTGGACTATTAAAGAGAACTGATCAAGGATAATACCATTGGGACTGTCAGAATTCATAGTTTTGTTTTTTTTTTTAACATTTATTTATTTTTGAGAGAGAGAAAGAGCGAGCAGGGGAGGGAGACACAAAATCTATAGTAGGCTCCAGGCTCTGAGCTGTCAGCACAGAGCCCGATGCGGGGCTTGAACCCCTGAAACGTGAGATCATGACCTGAGCTGAAGTCGGCCGCCTAACCGACTGAGCTACCCAGGTGCCCCCAGAATTCACAGTTTATCTCTTAACTGTCTAGAGTGGTATTTATCCCAGGTTTCATTCCTTCATGGGGAACTCTGCAATAGGTACTGATTAGTAGGTAGAATGTTTTCTGCAGTCTGAGTCTCCCACCCCTAACTTGGAACTCTTATCTTATTTTACAAATTTATATTTTACAACATCGTTTATAGATTTACACTATCTTAACCTCAAAGTTAATAGAATCATTAATAGGGATAATAGCATGTAATACATTATTGAGATTTTTTTCTCTTATATTTCGGCATTCATATCCCTTTCCTTAGCTGAAGATGGCACTCTGCAGGAAATCAGGGACTGTCAGTTAGGACAGTGTCAGAGGAATGTAAAAACGAAGTAAAGAGTTACTATTTAGCTTGTGACATTTAAGATGAGATTTCACACAAAGGCCATAAAATTGCAAGAGAGGCTTTGTTAACATAGAGGGTTTTTCAAATTTCTTCAATTTCCTCTTAGTGTATTTGGTGTTTTTTTTTTTTTTCAAGTAAACTCTACACCCAACGTGAGGCTCGCACCCTACAACCCCAAGATCAAGAGTCGCATGCTCTTGATAAGATAATAAGATAAGATAATAAGCCAGTCAGGCGCCCCACCCCCACTCCCCTTCGTAAATCTAGATCCAGGCCTGAGGGAAAGACACCACAGAATTTTAGGAAGAGGAAAATGGAAGTGGGGGAAAGCTTGCCTTTGGTCTTGGAGCCTTGCGGGGAAAAGGCGGGAGCTGGAAGCGGGGTGCTGGTCAGTACAGATCTCTGTCCCTTTTTGCCGACAAACCTGTTCAAGGCCGTATCACATTCACATTGGCAGAGGAGTTTGGTAGGGCCGACGAACGGCAGCCCTTTCTTTAGCTTTTCTTAGCTCTCCGTAGTCCCTGGATCATTTGAGAAGGATCTGGGAGTCCCTACAAGCCCCAATAGAGTTTCTGGCAGGTAGCTGCACTGGGGGCTACGGGAGCCTAACATGTGAAAAGCAGTCATAGCTGAGCGGTGGATTACCTGGGCCAAAACACAAAGGAAGACCAAGGAAAAATGCGGAAGGATCTTCGTTATCAGTGAGGACCAATTACACAAGGAGCTCCACTAGCATCACAAAGCTAAGAGCCCCACCTATAAATTACACTGACTGCAGCCCTAGTCCCGGGGATGCTGGGGAGACAAAATGTGACCTGCAGGATGCTGTCATCACTGCAGAGGCCAGAGAAAAGAGCGCATTTCCAAGGAGGCTTTTCCCTCCTGGCCGCAAGGCCACAGCAAGCCACACCTTTTCCTTTCTTGGAGAGAAGCAAGGGAAGGGTAGGGAGGAAATCTGAGACTAGTGATTTTTATCTTAAACACATGAAAATTTATGAAAAAGCCCTCTTAAAGTACTGCATCAGGCAAAGAGTAACATTTAAATAAAATTTAAATTTTATTTCATACTATTGAGACAACCCTAGCTTGTCAAGAAGACCAAATCAGCTATAAAGAAAAATAAACATTTTTTTTTTCCTGTTCAGGCAAGTTGCAGTGTGAATGAAATTTACAGACCGCCTCCCTCCCATGAAACATATATAGTAATATTTTCTTTTTTTTTTCAAGAACACCGTAACAAATAGTTATTGTAGAATTGTACTTGTATTACATTTCTTGCTAAAATCAACTCTTTGTATTACAAATATAGAAACCATTTAAATATTGGATTTAAAATACTGTACCTGTATACTGAGCTATACATCGAAAGAACACAGTTTTCTCCAAATGTGTTCTCTTTCATTATTTCCCAAATTTAATCCTAGCTTTATTTATTTTTATTATTTATTCAAATCCAAGTGAGTTAACATGCAGTGTAGTATTGGTTTCAGGAGTAGAACCCAGCGATTCATCTCTTACACATGACACCCAGTGGCCCTTCTTAATGCCCATCCTCCATCGAGCCCACCCACCCACCCACCTCCCCTCTGGCACCCTTCAGTTTGTTCTCTGTATTTAAGAGTCTCTTATGGTGTGCCTCCCTCTCTGTTTTTATCTTATTTAGTAATATTTTCAAAGTTTTACAATATGTTTGTCTTCTAAACAACTAAACGCTGAAAACTCATTTTTAACATAACTTAGAGAGTACAGGGTTCATGAGACATGAGGCAATGTGTAATACTGGAACAAGTCATGGTAGGTGCTAAAACCCTAAGCTTTAAGGACTTCAAACTGGCCATCAGGAGAATCAGGATGGATTTCACCCTGCAGAATGTATTGTTCACTTGGAGAAAAGAACAGATATCAGTTACTTCCATAGACATTACAAATAATCTTCCTTGAAATGATAAAACAAGACAGAGAGATATCATAATGTACTTTAATTTGGGAAGTTTAAATCACTTCATTAAATTTTTAATGAGTTTATAGACATTCATTGGTTAGGGACAGATTAAATAGGACCAGAATTTCTATTTCACATCAAGTCAATAAGTATTTAAGAATTTATTACATGGAAGGCATCTTTCCAGGTGAATCCAATAATAAGAACTCAGTTTCTATTTTATTTATTTATTTATTTTAACATTTATTTTTGAGAGACAAGGAGAGACAGAGCACAAGTGGGATAGGGGCAGAGAGAGAGGGAGACACAGAATGTGAAACAGGCTCCAGGCTCTGAGCTGTCAGCACAGAGCCCAACTCGGGGCTTGAACTCACAGACCACGAGATCATGACCTGAGCCGAAGTCGGACACTTAGCCCACTGAGCCACTCAGGCGCCCCTCAGTTTCTATTCTAAAATAAAACAATAAAATAGATCCTATAGGCAGTAGATAGTCATTGTTAAAAGAAAGTGATGTATAAAAAAAGATAATGGAACAGATTTTTTTTAATATATATATATAAAAAAAAAAAAGGTAATGGAAGTTCAGAGAGGGGAATGGGTCTCCAGCACTGAGTATAGTTTGCACTCAGTGAAGACTCGGTATATATTGTCCCATGAGTGAATGAGCCTCACCTTTGAGGTTAAAACAAGACTCTACAGACAAGGTTTAATTTGAACAGGACTCTGAAATGCAGGAAAGATTTAGACCCGAAAAAATGAATGGGGAGGGCATTTCAAAGGGGTAGAAAAACAAGATGTGTTTAATAAACAGTGATAAAATTAGTTCGGATGGAATAGGGATTTTGTTTTTGTTTTTGTTTTTAATTTTTTTTTAATGTTTATATATTTTTAAGACAGGGAGAGACAGAGCACGAGAGAGGGAGGGACAGAGAGAGAGAGGGAGACACAGAATCCGAAGCAGGTTACAGGCTCTTGAGCTGTCAGCACAGAGCCCGATGTGGGGCTCGAACTCACAGACTGTGAGATCATGACCTGAGCCGAAGTCGGACACTCAACCGACTGAGCCACCCAGGCGCTCTGGAATAGGGATTTTGTATACCACACTCAGAAAGCTTCAAAGAGGAATTGACCTGGACTAATCTGACTGGTATTGTTGATATGAAGAGTTTGGACTACATGTTACCAACACAGGAGTACCATTGAGATAACTGGCTGGGTGATGTGATCAAAGGGGTATTTCAGGATGATGAAATAGTAGCACATTTAGTATGGGTCAGAGTAGGAAGAGACCAAAGAAATGAAGACCAAGGTTCATAGCCTTTTATGGACCCTATGCTCTTTGAGGAGAGGAACTCCACCTCTGTCTTTTTAACTCACTACAAGCCTAAACACCGTAGTTACTAAATATATATACATTTATACCTGATCTCAGTTAGTGCTGGTGGGAATGGAAAGAAAGGGATCCCTTAATTTTTTTTTTTTTAAGTTAAACAAGCAACAGTTAGGGGCCAACTATATTCTTGGCACTATATTTAAGAGATATTACAGAAGATGATCAACAGACTTAAGAATATTGAAGATGAGGAGAAAGGACATTCAAGTTCTTATATATGTGGACATCAAATATGGTATATATGGTGGAAAGATTGTCATTTATCACCTCTTTGAATTGTTACAACCCTTGGTTTCCTAAACCATCCACCTTGGGAGAATAAATAAGGGAGTAGGTAACAACTTCACTGGTAGCAAAAATAACCCTTCGTTCAGACTCCATATCCCAGGGTTGCTGGGACCCAGTGACCAGTCTACACACCGTAATTTGGCCCAAGTAACTTGTGAGTTCTAATTGACTCCATTCGAGTTTTCTTGGTGTTTCACTCCCAAAAATGCTAGATTTGTTGTCATGTTCCAACTGTCCACTCTGGTCACCTGTGACAGCTTCCACAACTTCCATCGAGCTCTGTCTCTGCACCTGGATTATAATGACCTTATCAGTCTCTGAGAAAGCATTACCACATTCTTAAATTCCCTTGTCATTTCTCTGGGGCTTTTTAGGAAGGTGTTTGAGTGGCATGGTACAGTCAAGTCCCCCAATATCCCTTGCCTCAGTCATTAATATGTGCCCTATGTATATACATTCCATTCTTCTCAGAACAAATTTTCATCTCTCTGTACGCTATATTGTTGGCTTCTTGGTTTTTGAAGTCTCATATTTCATCCAAATTGGACCTGATGTGCCAGGCAAGCACATACATTAGGTTCCCCCCCCTTGGACTCATGCTTAATAAACTACTTTAATACACTATTCCTGGAGATAGATGATATTTTGTTGTTGTTGTCATTTTACATCTGAGGAAACAAATATAACAAGTATAATAAGAATAAATGATTTGTTTTCTGTGATTAAATTATTAAGGTTCATCAGTTATAGGCTTGACTATTTAACACTGTCTCCCACATCCCCCATAACTCTGAGCATAGTCCCTGGCAAGAGTAGTGTGCTGATAAATGCTTAACAACCAGCTCTTGGTGAGAATCTGGGAGGAATCTGTAGCATTTCCCAGTTTTTGTGGTGTAAATACTTCCAACATGGCTGATTTCAAGCTACCGAAGCGATGTCACTGAACTTGGAATTGGAGAGAGATGTGCACAGTTGGCTCCCACAAGCTCCAGCATACCTCTCTGCGAGCATCTAGTGGGAATTTTGAATTTCCTTATTCCTCCTTGAGCATGTGCCATGACAAATAGCCAGTCACAACGCATTTCTTGTAGCATACTTGCTTTGGGGCATCTTGGTTTTGATGCTAAAAGCCAACCTTGGGGAGGGATGTACATTGCTAGTCGCTGGTTAATTCTCTTCCAGAGATAAACATTATTAATTTAGGTACAGGTAGTCTAACTTTGCCTAGTTTTTCAAATAACTAGTAAGACAGTAGGTGGGAGGTTATAAGACTGTCTTTGACAACTTTTAAATTCAAGCAGGAGAGGGGATGGATGTTACCGTCAGGTGGCCACAGGGAGGGCCTGTATGATAGCCAACTCTCTGGCCTACGAGTTCAGAGGCTTAGGGTCTAGTCTCAGTTCTGCTACAAACTAACTGTGAGACCTTATGTACTAAAGCCTGCTGGATTTAGTCTCTTCACATGAAAAATGAGAGAGTTGGGCTAGATCTATAAAGTCCCTTACAACTCTATAATTCTCGTTACACAAAATGATATAGAAAATAATAATGAGGTGAGGTTAAAAATTATACACATAGAAATTGTATCAAAATTATGATAAAAGTATATACCGAGATAATTGAAAACGGGCACACAAAGAGATATTTGTGCACCTGTGTTCATAGCAGCATTATTCATATTAACCAAAAGGTGGAGGCCACACAGGTCTCCACAGACAGATGAATGGATAAACAAAAAGCGTTATACACATACAAGGAGCATTATTCAGCTTTAAAAAGGAAGGAAATTCTGGGGGCAGCTGGGTGTCTCAGTAGGTTAAGTGTCTGACTCTTGGTTTCAGCTCAGGTCATGATCTCATGGGTCATGGGTTCGAGCCTTGAGTTGGGCTCTGCACTGGCAGTGCAGAGCCTGCTTGGGATTCTCTCTCTCCCTCTCTCTCTGCCCCTCCCCCACTCATGCTGCGTGTACCTATCTCCCTCTCCCTCTCTCTGCCCCTCCTCTCTCTCTCTAAATAAATAAATAAATAAACTTTTTTTTTTTAAAAAAGGAAGGAAATTCTGACATATGCTACACACAGATAAACCTTAAGGACATCACGTTAAGTGAGGTAAACCAGTCACAAAAGGACAAAAACTATATGATCTCACTTATATGGGGCACCTAGAGGAGTCAGACTCACAGAGATGGAAAGTGGAAAATAGTGGCTGCTAGTGGCTAGAGCGAGGGGGAAAAGGGGGAGTTGTTTAATGGGTATGGAAAAAATCTGAGATTGGTTGCAAAATAATGAACTATACACTTAAAAATGGTTAAAATGGTAAATATTGTAATGCATATTTTGCCACAATTTAAAAATTATATAACAACGAAAGTCATGAGGAAATTTTGCAAAAACCTTGTAGGGATCTTGGGGCTTTGCCAAATCTGGTTCCTGAAATAGCTCTTGGTAGGTGATAATGGAGTCATGAGTGTAAATTAACATCCTGGGGATTTCCAGTGAAGTTGTTAGGAGACACTGTTTACATGTGATGACTAAACGTAACATTCTGAATTTTAAACATTGCAGACATGCTGATGCGAGGATTAACTACAATTTTAAATATCAGTTTTCTCTGATTTCACTAAAGGATGTACTCAAAGACAAGCCGAAGTAAAAGAAAGAGATCCAGTCGTACATGATAAACCAGCGGCTGCTCCCATCTGCTGCCATCTGTCTTTTTCTGAATGCTCAAGTGCAGGCATTGAATCCTCCCTGCAGCTCGCAAATTTCTAGAGGGTGGCCCAAGCATGGGACTGTGCCCGGCAGCCTGGCTTCCCAGAGGAGGTTCTGAACATCTGCCTTTGTTTCCCTGATGGTGCATTCCTGAGTCACCTCTGCTGTAACAAAATGCTGAACTTTCAAGTAACATAACATTGTCCTTCATTTTGCTCTTCACTACCTTGCAAACTGAGGCATGTAGGGTAAGGGGACATGGGAAGCGTGGGTGACGATTCCCAACAGTTTGCTATGAACTTTCTTTTCCACCCAGAAAAGCAGTGGATACGCTACTATTTAAGGGGATGTTAAGATCAAGGCACTTCCTTTGAATATAGACCCACTGATAGGCGGTCCCTGTCACCTTTCTTGCACAAACTACATCCTTTTTATTTCCAGTTTTAGTTCTTGAAACTACAGCAAGAGACAAAAAAAACACTGTGAAGAGAAGCATTTTGAATACAGAATTTATCCAAGTTTTCATTTTTTCCTAATCTCTTATAGTTATCCTACTTATACTTAACTCTACAGAATTAATTTTTTTATTAAAATATTTTTTTTTGGGGGGGGGCGCCTGGCTGGCTCAGCCAGTAGAGAAAGCAAGTCTTGGTCTCGGGGTTGTGAGTTTGAGCCCCATGTTGAGTGTAGAGATTACTTAAAAGATAAAATCTTAAAAAAAATTTTTTTGGCGTTTGTCATTGTTGAATGTATCTAAAACTTTCAAAGAAATAGGTCTTACTCTAGATGAGAATTAATTAGTTTTTCTAATGTTCACTTGAATGTGAGAATTATGGAAATAGATCAACTGACATAATAGGTTTGGGAACAAATTCAGCCAAATGATTTATAAATCTTGGTATATTTACAAAACTCACAATATTTACAAGAATATTTCTGCTCTGGTGGGAGAAGACATTTGTGGTGATACCAAAGTTGCCTGCTAGCCCAGCAGCAAGCAGCCGCCCACCCGTCTCTTCTCTACCTGCACTCATTGCCTAGGTGGTCTCTTCTCCTCTCATGGCTTTATATGCCACCTGTATACACTGATGCCTTCCAGAAACATATCTTTAGCTTTGGTCTCTCCCTTGAACTTCAAGCTCCTATAGCCAATGCTCCACTTTACATTTCCCCTGAATACCCATTTCGTAGGCACTTTGGCTTGAATGTGTTCAAAGTGAAACTCTTCATTCCATATCCCTCAGACCTGCCCCTCTCCCTTCTTTCTCATCTTATAAAAGGCCATTCCATTCTTCTAGTTGCTTTGGCTAATAACTCAGCTGTCACACCGTACACTCAACCTGCAAGTATATTCTGTCAATTTTACTTTGGAATTGTATCGCAATCTAACACTTCTCTCCACTGCTAAGAGAGTAGTGCAAAGCATCTTTACCTCTTGCTGAAACCATTGCAATAGCATCCTAATTGGTCTCTTCCTGCTTCTACCAAGCAGGTAGATTGTGTACGCTCCCTAGAGCAGCCAAAAAGAACCATTCTAAAATGTTGTTAGATCTTGCTGCTCTTTTACTTGAAACCTTTCCATGAACTCCCTTGTCATTATAAGAAAACAAAAAAACAAATCTAAACAACGTCTTGTGGTCTCTAAAGCTCACTGTGGTTTACCTCCCAACTCCTTTTCTGGACTGCATTTGCTAATACTTTACTCTCCCTAGTATCACTGGGCCACACAGACTTCTTGCTGGCCCTTGAATGCACTAAGCATACCCTCCCAACTCCAACCCCCACCCCACCGCCTCGGTCCCCAGGGCCTTTTCACTTTAGGATCTGCCCAGAATGGTCTTCCCTTGATATCACCATGGCTCCCTCCTTCACTTCCTTAAGGTCTTTCCTCAAACATCACCCTCTCACCAGCCTATGGATTTATCTGAGATGATAATGATATTAATATCCACATATGCTGATTCATTAGCTCCCTACTTCTAGAGGCTGAATCCCCAGGTATATCCGAGTGTGTTTAGAGGCAAGCGTAATTGTTCCTCTCCACCCCAGTTGCCTCTTAGAGCTTTGATTTCAGCAATGCCCTTGAGAATACTGCTCAGCCCTGCCATAAGTCTACTCTCTGTCAAGGTACTGGAGCCACCCTCTCCCATACCTTGTCTTGGCTTTGTGTTTCCACCTAGGTGTGTAAGCACAACACACACTTTCCAGCTCCGTTATTCCAAAAGGAAAAGCCCATCTCTGGAGCACCTTTCAAAAACATCAGGCACGGAGGCTGGGGAGTGTGGATGAATACTGCGCAAATACCTACAAATTATTTTCAATGTAAGAGAGCCACGGAATGATTGAATTTGGGGCTGGAAAAGAATGTAAGGACCATCTAAGAATAGATGAAAACCATCATTGTGAATATTTTTAATGAAGTTGCATCAGATTATCAATGAACTTACTCTAAAATATCAAGTCACTTGCATGCACAATAAATGCCAATGTCTCCCTACTATATCTGGGACAGATGGAAAGTCCTCAGCTAATCAGTAAAGCCATCCGTCAAGTGACTCTCTCTATGTGTGCCTGTACCAACCACTATCTCCTTCTCTCATCTTCTCTTTCTTTGCTCATCTTTCAAGTGTTTCTTCTGCATTCCACAGCCTTGGGTAAAGTTTAAGCTCATTCAGTTTTGAAGAATGCCTTGTGCATTGTCTTATTTTACTTAGTGAGCATGTTTTTAAGGGTGTAGACCATGCTTATTTCTTCTGTTGGTTCCCCTAACAGTTCTATGTTCACAGTAGATGGTTAAAATAGTTTTTTTTTTTTAAAGTATGCTTCATGCCCAGTATGGAGCCCAACATGGGGCTTGAACTCATGACCCTGAGATCAAGACCTGAGCTGAGATCAAGAGTCGACTGCTTAACCGACTGAGCCACCCAGGCACCCCTAAAATAAATTTTTACATGAATAAATTATCAAAAAATTCACATCATATTTCACCATTAAATCCACCTATGAAGTGTGTTCCTTTACAATAAATTATTCATTAGTTCATTTCATTACTTCATCAGCAAATGTCTGCTGTTGTGGGAGATGGAAGAAGGGAGTGAAAAGAAAACTCAAGAATACAATGTTGGCTTCTGTTTGAGAAACTGGGTGGACGTTTGCACCATTTATTGAGAAGGGATAACTAGGAGAGGGAGAAGCTTGAGGGTGCTTGGGAATTCAGATTCCTTGGAGATAATTCAAGCATCCCAAGATATTAAATTGCCTGGTGTTCCTTTGGGCCTTCATACATGTATGGTGCTCAGAAAATAGGTTCAATGCAGACAATTTTGATAGATGCATTGCAGAGCAGGAGATAGATGACTTCCAAGAAAATTCATGTGAAGGGACACAGTCTTTAGACTGTTGGTGTTAAGGAACAAAGATAAAAACAGGACTGATAAGAAGAGAGGAAGGGAAAATGATTTTTAAAATATGTACACAGTCTGAATACAGCGAAACTTGTTTGCATTTTTTTTTTTTTGTAAAATGATTATGCCGCAGCTAGAAAAGAGTTGGTCTGAGCATTCTGTTATAGAGCATACTATGGAGTATCAGAGAAAACAATTTCAGTTGTTTATGGGTTCTCTAGAATCCTCTGAGAGCTGTGCTATGGAGCGGAGCTGACTTGCTGTCCCAGTAACATCCACAAATAGCCTTCCATCTGCCCATCACATCCATACCATTTCCCTCTCAGGACTTCTCAGTGGAACTGAAAGCTGCAATCACCTAGGGAGGGAGTACATACAGAGAGAAGCAGAAGCCCCGGGTGGACTCTAAATTTACTAGAAATGTTAGAGATCAAGTAGAGGAGGAAAGAAAAAATAATTGTCACTAAAGTAGAAGGAAAACCAAAATACTCTCATACCTTGGAAATTGAGAGTGGAGGGTTTTTCCATAAGAGAGTGATCAACCGTGTCTAAAGTTGTGAAGACATCTGGGATTTAATTAATTCTCTTGTGCAGGGTATTAAGTAGAACTGAGAGTTTCAACCCAAGGCCAGACACACAGAAAAAAGAAATAGATAAGTTTATTTTCAAAAGTGTTTAGATTGATTAGATATGGAGTTCATTGCCGCAAACATACATGAGCTCCTATATATTATATGCTATATATACCATATATTCCTTTATTTTTAAAATCGTGGTAAAATACACATGTAACGTTACTATATTCACCATTTTTAAGTGTACAATTCAATGGTATTAAGTACATTCCCCTCATTGTTCAACCATTACCGCCATCCATCTTCAGAACTCTATATTTGGCAAAATTAGAACTCTGTCCCATTAACCACTAACTCTCTCATTTCCTCTCCCCTACTTCCAGCCTTGCTCTAGGTACCTTTTTACGAATGGAGCTGTACAATATTTGTCCTTTTGTGACTGGCATATTTTACTTCGCATGATGCCCTCAAGGTTCATCTGTGTTGCAGCACTTGTCTGAATTTATTTTTTAAGGCTGAATAGTTTTCCATTTTATGTACAAAACATACATTTTTTAATCCATTCATCAGTCAACAAAATTTAGGTTCCTTCCACCTTTTGTGAATAATAGTGTCATGGACATGAGTGTACAAATATTTCTTTGAGACTTTGCTTTTAATTCTTTTGGGTACATGCCCATTGCTGGATCACATATTCTACTTTTTAATTTTTTTGAGCAACCGACATACTGTTTTATACAGTGGCTGCCCAATTTTACATTTCTACCAACAGTACACAAAGGTTTAAATTTCCTAACATCCTTGTCAATACGTATTGTTTTCCATTTTTTTAATTAAATTTTTAAAAAATTTTTATTTATTTTTGAGAGAGAGACAGAGAGACAGAACATGAGCAGGGGAGCGGCAGAGAGAGAGGGAGACACAGAATCCAAAGCAGGCTCCAGGCTCTGAGCCGTCAGCACAGAGCCCGACGTGGGGCTCGAACCCATGAACTGTGAAATCGTGACCTGAGCCAAAGTTGGACACTTAACTGACTGAGCCACTCAGGCACTCCTACATCTTTTGGATAGTAGCCATCCTAATGTCTATGAAGTATATCTCATTGTGGTTTTTATTTGCATATCCCCAATGATTAGTGATAGTAAGCATCTTTTAATGTACTTATTGGTCATTTTTATATCTTATTTGGAGAAATGTCTATTCAAATATTTTGCCTACTTTTTAATTGGTTGGTTGTTTTTTTATTGGTGAGTTATAGAAGTTTGTATATATTTTGCATATTAACCCTTTATTAGATATATGATTTGCAACTATTTTCGCCTATGCCATAGGTTGCCTTTTCCCCCTGTTGGTTATGTCCTTTGATATACAGAAGTTTTTTGTTTTTTTTTTTTAACCTGTATGAGGTAGAACTCTCCATTCCCCCCTAACCAGTTTTATTGAGAAATTATTTAGAAGTTTTTAAATTTTGACATAGAGGAGTCATATGTTCTTACAATTGATTAAAGTGTGGCTTATGATTTATGAATCAAACGACCAAAAAAGAATATTGGTTTCTTTTCCATGTTTTACTCAGAAGGAATTTTGATAATGACTTTGAACATACTGTTGACCACCCATGATTCTTTTCCCACCAGTAAAATTCATGGTGTTTCTCTGGAAAATAAATCATACAACCTTTTCGGTATCTTTTAAGAGAAAAGAACTTCAGAATAAAGTTTACCTTATTTTTCCTTGTTTTCTGAGCAGGTTGATTTCATACTTAGAAAAGTGGACAGTTAACAAAAAATCTAACATTCTGAATCTATTTTCAAAACTTTCTTTTTTTTCAAAAATATTTTTTAAGTTTATTTATTTATTTTGAGAGAGAGAGCAAGCAGAGGAGAGAGAGAGAGAGAGAGAGAGAGAGAGGATCTTAAGCAGGCTCTGCACTGTCAGTGTAGACACAGGTCTCGAATTCACGAACTATGAGATCATGACCTGAGCTGAAACCAGGAGTTGAAGGCTTAATCAACTGAGCCACCCAGACACCCTTATTTTCAAAACTTTCTGAAGGTGGTGGTGAATCACGTGCTACTTTATCATATAAAAGATGGATTCACCTTGATAGCTGAAAGAGATATCAAAGTGTCAATATTGTCCACATTGTTTTGACAATGAAAGCTATTAACAACACATCTCCCTACCGGCAACCCGCTTTGGGAATTTACTGTCTTTCGGATGACTACAATGTCAGGTTTTCCATTAAAACTAGTCCTACACAGGACTTCTGGGGAAGATGGCAGAGTAGGATTGTAAATTCACCTTGTCCCTCAGAGACACCTAGATTAATATCCACATAAGTGCAAATAACCCAGAAAATTACCCAATGACTGGTAGAACAGACTCTCCATAGCTAAACATAGAGAAGAGGCCATGTTGAAAACAGAAGGAAGGTGGAAACAAAGCTGACCTACAAGACTGTCTGTAGGAGGGAGGGACACTACAAGCAGGAGAAGGGAGAGGAGCGGACCCCACACTAGAGGCCCCAGGCACAGGAGACTTGCACTGGGAAGATGAATCCCCATAACGCTTGGCTTTGAAAAGCAGAGGAGAGGAGTTTTTGCAATCAATGGGGTTTAACACCTGGAACTTTAAAAATCATTGGCTTGGCTCTAGGATAGGTGGAGGGTGATGGAAACGGAGTCCCTGCCCTTAAAGAGACAGCACAACAAACAGCCCCGCTGAGATATGGCATAGCAGCACCAGTTAGAAAAATGTCTGGTGAATACAGGAAGGAGATTTATCTACTAATCTCAGAACATGTGCTGGAGGGTTAGAGATCTTTAGGAGATTTCTTCAAGAACAAAGAGCTGGGGAGCGCCATTTCCCTCCACTTCCCCCTCAGGCTAGATACAGATGAGCAACAACACTCTCCACTTAGTTTGCTAACACCTGTGCTCCCTGCCCCCCTCCAATCTTCCCTTAGCAGGAATCCACCCCAGGCTGGCACTGTGCAAGCAGCCCTGACGGTGGTGAGCACCAAACCAAAGTCACTCCTGCCCCGTAGAGAAGGGAAGATAACCACACACACATGTTCCACTGTGGCCCAAGCAGTGGGCTGGGGGCAGACATCTGTTCTGACTACAGGCCCTGTGCACCAACAAAACTTCTCAGGAGACAACACAGGGATTAGCACCCTGCATTTTGGTGCTACCACAGCTCTGGCAAAACCTAGTCTGATTCAACTTAAGCCCAAGGCAGCCCAGACTGGCCTAGTAACAACACAAGGATCAAACCCTGCCCACAACAAGCAAAGAGAGCTTCTGCAGACAACTGTACTGAAGGCACATGCGGCTCAGCCACTGTGGTGGGGCACATGCAACACACATAGGAGATACCCTTGAAGTGCCAGGTTCTGTTGAACAGGGGACACTGCATTACAAGGTACCACAGGACCTCTATTCATAAAGCATTTTCTTTCTATCTATCTTTCTTTCTCTCTCTCTCTCTTTCTTTCTTTCTTTCTTCCTTTCAGGGCCACTACTTTCAAGATCAGGAGATGTAGCTAACTTTCCTAACACATAGAAACAGACAGAGAGTTAGACAAAATGAGGAGACAGAGGAATATGTCACAAATGAAAGAACAGGATAAAATTACAGCAAAAGAGCTAAATGAAATGGAGATAACTAATGTCTGGTAGAGAATTTAAAGTAATGATCATAAAGTTTACTCACTGGACTTGAGAAAAGAGTAGAAGATCTCAGGAAGTCCCTCAAAAAAGAGAGAGAAAATGTAAAAAAGAACCAATCAGAGATGAGGAACTCAATAACTGATATTAACAATACACTAGAGGAAATGAATGGTAGACTAGATAAAGCAGAAGAATGGATCAATGACCTGGACAGACTAATAGAAAGCAATGAAGTGGAACTGGAGAAACAAAAAAGATTAATAAAAAATGAGAATAGATTAAGGGAACTCAGTGACACTATCAAGCATAACAACATTCACATTACAGAGATCCCAGAAGGAGAAGGAGAAGAAAATGGGGCAGAAAACTTACTTAAAGAAATAATAGCTGAAAACTTCCCTAATCTGAGGAAAGAAACAGAAATTGAGACCCACACCAAGTAGGTCCACATTAAGACACATAGTAATTAAAATGGAAAAAGTAGTGATAAAGAGAGAATTTTATTTTTTATTTTTATTTTTTTATTAATTTATTGTCAAATTGGTTTCTATACAACACCCAGTGCTCAATCCAACGAGTGCCCTCCTCTGTGCCCATCACCCACTCTCCCCCCTCCCACACCCATCTCTCCCCTCAGTTCTTTCTTATTCTTTGAGAGTCTCTCATGTCATGTCTTCCTTCCTCAAAGAGAGAATTTTAAAAGCAGCAAGAGAAAAGAATGCAGTTACATACAAGGGAAACCCCATAAGGTTATCAGCTAATCTTTCAGCAGAATCTTTCCAGGCCAGAAAGGAATGTTATGATATATTCAATGTGGTGTAAGAAAAAATCCTGCAGGCACAAGAGTATTCAATCCAGGAAGGCTATTGTTCGGAATAGAAGGAGAGATAAAGAGTTTCCCACACAAACAAAAGTTATAGGAATTCATCATCACTAAACCAGACTTATAAGAAATGTGAAAGGGGATTCTTTGAGTGGAAAGGAAAGAACATAAGGAGGAGTACAAAAAGTAGGAAGCACAAAAACAGTAAAATTAAGTATATCTATAAAATTCAGTCAAGCAATCCACAAAATAAAAGGATGTAAAGTATGACACTATATACCTAAAACATGGTGGGGTTGGGGAGAAAAGTAAAAATCTAGTGCTTTTAGGATGGGTTCAAACTTAAGCAAACATCAATTTAATATAGACTGTTATATGTGTAAGATATCATAGATACACCTAATGGTAACTACAAATCAAAACACTGGTAACAGATATGCAAAACATAAAGAAAAGGAATCCAAGACATCACTAAAGAAAACCAGAAAACTGCAAGACAGTAAGAGAAGAAAGGAACAAAGAACTACAAAAATAACCATAAAACAAGTAATTAAAATGGTAACATGTACATTCCTATCAATAATTACTTTGAATGTAAACTGATAAAAGCTCCAATCAAAAGGCATAAGGTGATGGAATGGATTAAAAAGCAAGACCCATCTATAGACTGCCTACAAGAGACCCATTTCAAACCTAAGGACAAATGCACAAGGAAAATGAAGGTATGGAAAAACAAATGGATGCTGTAAAGGAAACTGGGGTAGCAATATTTATGGTAGAGAAAATAGACTTTAAAACAAAGACTGTAACAAGAGGCAAAGAAGAACACTATATAATCATAAAGGGAACAATCCAACAAGAAGATATAATAATTTTAAATATTTATGCACCCAACATGAAAGCCCCCAAATACATAAAACAGTTAATAACACACATAAATAATCAATACTAATACAATAATAGTAGGGGATTTTAGCACACCAGTTGTAAAAATGGATAGATCATCCAAACAGAGAATCAACAAGGAAACAGTGGCTTTGAATGACACATTGGATCATACGGACCTAACAAATCATCAAAGTTTCAAATCAGAAACTTCCATTCTAAAACAGAAGAATACACATTCTTTCCTCTAGAATAGATCGCATATCAGGTCACATAACAAGCCTCAACAAATTCAAAAAGACTGAAGTCATGCCATGCACCTTTTCTGATTACAATACTATGAAACTAGAAATCAACCACAAGAAAAAAATCTGAAAAGGCCACAAATACATGGAGGTTAAATAACATGCTACTAAACAATGAATGTGTCAACCAAGAAATCAAAGAGAAAATAAAAACTACATAGAGACAAATGAAAATGAAAATAATGTTCTAAAATCTTTGGGATACAGCAAAAGTGGACCTAAGTGGAAAGTTTATAGCAATACAGACGTACCTCAAGCAAGGAAAATCTCAAATAAACAACCTAACCTTACACCTAAAAGAGCTAGAAAATAAAGGTCAAAACCCTAAACCAGTAAAAAGAAGGAAATAAAGAGTAGAAATAAAAAAATAGAAACTAAAAAAAAAATAGAGCAGATTAATGGAACCATAAGCTGCTTCTTTGAAAAGATCAACAAAATTGATAAACCTTAGGTCAAGCTCATAAAAAAGGGGAGAGAGGGAAAGAGAGGAGATAATTAAAATTAGAAATGAAAGAGGGGAAACATAACAACAAACACCATAGAAATACAAACAATTATAAGAGAATATTATGAAAAACTATATGTCAACAAATTTGACAATCTAGAAAAAATGGATAAATTTCTAGAAACATATAAACTACCAAAACTGAAGAAGGAAGAAACAGATAATTTGAAGAGACTAATTATCAGCAAAGAAATGGAATCAGTAATAAAAAAAAAACTCGGAGCATACAAAACTCCAGGACCAGATGTTTTCACAGATCAATTCTACCATACATTTAAAGAAGGGTTAAGGGGCGCCTGAGTGGCTCAGTCGGTTAAGCGGCCGACGTCAGCTCAGGTCATGATCTCACGGTTTGTGGGTTCGAGCCCCACGTTGGGCTCTGTGCTGATGGCTCGGAGCCTGGAGCCTGCTTCGGATTCTGTGTCTCCCTCTCTCTCTGCCCTTCCCCTGCTCATACTCTGTCTCTATGTCTCTCAAAAATAAATAAACATTAAAAAATTAAAAAAAAATAAAGAAGGGTTAATACCTATTCTTCTCAAACTATTCCAAAAAATAGAAAAGGAAGGAAAGCTTCCTCATTCATTTTATGAGGCCAGCATTACCCTGTATACCAAAAACAGATAAGGACACTACAAAAAAAGAAGACCACAGTCCAATATCTCTAATGAACATAGATGCAAAAAACCTCAAAATATCAGCAAACCAAATCCAACAATACATTAAAAATATCATTCACCAACATCAAGTAGGATTTATTCCTAGGATGCAAGGGTGATTCAATATTTGCAAATCAATTAACATAATACATCACATAAGCGAGAGAAATGATGAAAATCACATGATACTTTCCTTTCGATAGATGCAGAAAAAGCATCTGACAAAGTACAATATCCATTCATGATAAAAACTCTCAATGAAGTAGGTTTAGAGGGAACATACCACAACACAATAAAGGCCTAATTTGAAAAACCCATACACAACTAACATCATACCCAAAGATCAAGAACAAGACAAGAATGTCCACTCACACTACTTTTATTCAACATAGTACTGGAAGTCTTGGCCACAATAATCAGATAAGAAAAAGAAATCAAAGGCATTCCAATTGGTAAGGAAGAAGTAAAACTTTCACTATTTGCAGATCACCTGATACTATATATGGATAACTTTAAAGACTCCACCGAAAAGTTACTGGAACTCAAAAATGAATTCAGTAAGGACACAGGATTCAAAAATCAATGTACAGAAATCTCTTGCATTCTATACACCCATAATGAAGCAGCAGAAAGAGAAATTAAGAAAATCCCATTTACAATTGCACCAAAAATACTAATATACCCAGGAATAAACTTAACCAAGGAGGTGAAAGAACTGCAACTTTCAAAACTATTAAAGCGTTGATGAAAGAAACTGAAGACAACACAACCAAATGGAAAGATATTCCATGCTCATGAATTGGGAGAACAAATATTGTTAAAATGTCTGTATTATGCAAAGAAATCTAGAGACTTAATGCAATCCCAATGGAAATATCAACAGCATTTTTCACATAACTAGGACAAATAATCCAAAAATTCATATGCAACCACAAAGCCCCAAATAGACAAAGCATGTTCTTTTTCTTGAAAAAGAAGAGAACTGGAAGTATTACAATTCTATACCTCAGGTTATATTACGAAGCTGTAGTAATCAAAACAGTAAGGTAGTGCCACAAAAATAGACACATACATCAATGGAATTGAATAGAAAGCCCAGAAATAACCCTATGATTATATGGTCAATTAATCTTGACAAAGGAGGCAAAAATATGTAATGGAAAAAAGTTTCTTCAACAAATGATGTTGGGAAAAATGGACAGCTACATGCAAAAGAATGAAACCAGACCGCTTCCTTACACCATACATAAAAATAAATTCAAAATGGATTAAAGACCTGAAACTCTAAAGCTCCTGAAAGAGAGTAGAGGCAGTGTTTTTTTTCTAACATCAGCTGCAGCAATATTTTTCTGAGAAAAGGGAAACAAAAACAAAAATAATTGGGACTACAACAAAATAAAATCTTCTGCACAACAAAAGAGACAATCAACAAAACACAATGACAATCTATTGAATGAAAGAAAATATTTGCAAATGATAATCTTTAATAAGAAGTTAGTATCCAAAACATATAAAGAACTCACACAACTTGGGACACCTGGGTGGCTCAGTTGGTTAAGCATCTGACTTCGGCTCAGATCATGACCCACAGTTCAGGGGTTTGAGCCCCGCATTGGGCTCTGTGCTGACAGCTGGGAGCCTGGAGCTTGCTTTGGATTGAGTCTCTCTCTCTCTGCTCCTCCCCCACTCACACTCTGTATCTCTCTCTCTCTCTCAAAAATAAATAAACATTTAAAAAATAATAAAAAAAAAGAACTCACACAACTCAACACCAAAAACAACAAATAATCTAGTTAAAAAATGGGCAGAAGTCACAAACACATTTCTCCAGAGAAGACATCAGGATGGCCAACAGACACATGAAAATATGCTCAACATCATTAATCACCAGGGAAATGCAAATCAAAATCACAGTGAGGTGACCTCACACCTGTCAGAATAGCTAAAATCAAAAACACAAGAAACAACAGGTGTTGGTGAGGATGTGCCAAAAAAGGAATCCTTGTGCACTGTTGGTGTGAATGCAAATTGATGCAGCTACTGTGGAAAACAGATGGATCTTCTCAAAAAAATTAAAAATAAAATGCCATATTATCCAGTAATTCTGGATTTACCCAAAGAATAGGAAAACACTAATTAACCCTATGTTTATTGCAGCATTATCTACAATAGTGAAATTATGGAAACAGCCCAAGTGTTCATTTATAGATGAATGGATAAGGAAGTGGTATATGTATAAAATGGAACATTACTCAGCCATAAAAAGAATGAAATCTTGCCATTTGCAATTACATGGATGGATCTAGAGAGTATAGTGCTAAGTAGTCAAGTCGGTCAGAGAAAGACACATGCAGTATGATTTCACTCATGTGGAATTTAAGAAACAAAACAAACAATGAGAAAAAGAGACAAAACAAAAAACCCAGACTTCTTAACTATAGAGAACAAACTGGTGGTCACCAGAGGGGAGGTAGGTGGAGGGATGGGTGAAATAGGTGAAAGGCTTGCTTAGTAAAGCAAGCTGTAGTAATCAAAACAGTAAGGTAGTGGCACAAAAATAGACACATACAATAAGAGTACACTTATCATGATGAGCACGGAATAATGTATAGAACTGTTGAGTCACTGTACTCAACCTAAAACTAGTATAACGCTGTATGTTAACTATACTGGAATTAAGAAAAAAAATTAAAAAAAAAAAGCAGTACCACACAAAATAAAGTTGGAACTAATTTTAAAATCCTGTCAAATTTTATCATACTGATAAAACCAAGAATTGAGACATATTGATATTCTAATTATAAAACTAGTGAGTGACTCCTGGGTGACTCAGTAGGTTAAACATCTGACTTCAGTTCAGGTCATGATCTCACCATTTGTGGGCTTGAGCCCCCCTACAGGCTTTGCACTGGCAGCATGGAACCTGCTTTGGATTCTTGGTCTTCCTCTCTTTCTGCCCCTCCCTTGCTTGTGCTCTCTCTCTCTCTCTCAAAAATAAATAAACGTTAAAAAAAAACAAAACTACTAAAGGGCACCTGGGTGGCTCGGTTGGTTAAGTGTCCGACTCTTGATTTTGGCTCAGGTCATGATCTCACAGTTTGTGATTTTGAGCCCCGAGTTGGGCTCTGTCCTGACAGCATGGAGCCTGCTTGGGATTCTATGTCTCCCTCTCTCTCGGCCCCCCACCTGCTCTCTCTCTCTCTCTCAAAAGTAAATATTTAAGGTGTGCCTGGGTGGCTCAGTCGATTCAGCGTCTGACTTCTTTCTGCTTAGATCATGATCTTCCAGTCCTTTGCTTCGAGCCCCTTGTCAGGCTCTGTGCTGAAAGCCCAGAGACTTGGAGACTGCTTCGGATTCTGTGTCTCCCTCTCTCTCTGCTCTTCCCCCACTAGTGCTCTGTCTGTCTGTGTGTCTCTCTCTGTCAAAAGAGTTTTTGAAAAACATTTAAAAAACACTAAAGATTTAAAAAATAAATAAACAAAACTAGTGAGAAGTGTTGCAGCAGAATTCAAACTGTATAAATGTCATGTAGCTATTATTATGTTAGACTGGTAACTTCATGGACAAAACTGTGAGAATTGCGATATCTGTTACAGGGTCAGAGAAATTTCTAAAACATGAACTCTATAAATGAAGTGGAAATGGATCTTTTCCACTGGAAAATTCCAGAAGGATCATGACTTACACACATTGTTTCTCCCCTTGCCGAAACTGATTTGATTCCTCATCAAGGTGGCAAGTTTAAAATGATTAAATATTTGTATCGAATAGATTCAATTACTCCAATGATTGAGCTGTTCAAACAAGAACAAGTAATAAGTGTTCTTTCTTTCTTTGTTTTTTAAACGTTATTTTTTGTGAGAGAGTGAGCGCGACAGAGAGCCCGAGTGGAGGAGGGGAGGAGCAGAGAGAGAGGTAGACAGAATCCCAAGCAGGCTCTGTGCTTACTGCACCAAGCCTGACCCGGGGCTCAGTCTCACAAACCATGAGATCATGAGGTGAGCCGAAACCAACAGTTGGACTCAGCCAACTCAGCCACCCAGGCACCCCAAGCGTTCTTTATTTTTTTAACTACATTCCAACATTAGTATCTACATTCCATGTCTGCTGATAGTTAGAAGGAGCTAAATGTGGTGGAGATGGGAAAGAGGCTACAAACTTGACTTATCTCCATGTTCTAAACTACACCTTTGCTACTGCTCAATAAGCCCCCAACCTGGAGAAGCAACAGAGGGGAGACCCTGTGTTTGGGAGGCTGTATCGTAGAGTAGAAAGATTTTAAACCCTGAGATATCCAAATTCAAATCCTGGCTTGACCAACGAGTTGGTATGTGAACTTAGGCAAGTTACTGAGCCTTTCTAAACTAAGTTTCCTCATAAGTAAAATGAGGATTCACCGTTTACTTAACTACTATGGGTGAGGGTTTACTGTGAGCAGGAAGATCTTGGGTGAAGTCACTTTTCCTCAGGCAAACTAAAGTGTCTAGAGCCCCACTCCCAGGATGGATACCTGGTCAATCTGCACTTTAAGTATTCCGGGAACAGTATATTTAAGTTAAATGTGAAACGCATTGCTATATAATCTCGTTTAAGTGATAAACATAAATTTCCCCAAAACCTTTTACTGTGCGTTTTTAATGTTGGAGAGAGTATAGCATATTAACTTAGAGAATGGACTTCCAAATTCATCTGACACAGCTTCAAGTACCAATACCATGTGCTAAAGTAAAGTGAGTTGCTTTTACCTTACTTTAGGTCAGCCTCAATTTTCCGTGCTTAATGCAGTAAAAGGACCAGCATCTTTGCTAGACCCTGGGTACACATTAGTACACAAGATACATATGGTCCCTCGTCTCCAGTGGAATAATAACAACACCTATCTCATAGGGCTCAGTACAAAAATAAAAACAATGGTAATAATTCTTACCAGTAATTGAGTGCTCTCTATGTGCCAATTTTAATCATTTTATGAAAATAATTTATTTAACTTCACAATAACTTTGTAAGATGGGTATTCTAATTATCTTCCTTTTTATTTCAAGCCTAAATTTTTTTTAATTCTAGTTAGTTAACTTATACAGTAAAAGTGGCTTCAGGTACAGAATTTAGTGATTCATCACTTATATATAACACCCAGGACTCATCACAACAAGTGCACTCCATAATACCCATTACCCATTTAACCCATTCCCTGCCTTCCTACCTCCATCAACCCTCAATCTGTTCTCTATAGTTACGATTTTCTTATGGTTTGCTTCCCTCTCTCTCTTTTTAAAAAAATTTTCCCTTCCCCTATGTTCATCTGTTTTGTTTCTTAAATTTCACATATAAAGTGAAATCATATGGTATTTGTCTTTCTCTGACTGACTTATTTCATTTAGCATAACACACTCTAGCTCTGTACATGTCCTTGTAAATGGCAAGATTTCATTCTTTTGCTTTTTGATAGCTGAGTAATATTCCAACACACACACACACACACACACACACACACACACACACACACACCACACCCCACATCTTCTTTATCTATTTATCAGTTGATGGACATTTGGGTTGTTTCCATAGTTTGGCTATTATTGATAATGCTGTTATAAACATTGGGAGGCCTGTGCCCCTTCAAATCAGTAATTTTGTATCCTTCAGGTAAATACCTAGTAGGACAACTGCTGGATGATAGGGTAGTTCTATTTTTAATTTTTGAGGAAACTCAATATTGTTTTCCAGAGTGGTTGCACCAGTTTGCATTCCCACCAATAGTGTAAGAGGGTTCCCTTTTCTCCGCATCCTCGCCAACACCTTTTATTTCCTGTGTTGTTAATTTTAATTATTCAGACAGGTGTGAGGTGGTATCTTACTGTGGTTTTGATTTGTATTCCCTGATGAAGAGTGATGTTGAGCATCTTTTCATGTGTCTGTTAGCCATCTGTATGTCTTCTTTGTAAAATGCCTATTCATATGTTCTGCCCATTTCTTAATTGGATTATTTATTTTTTGAGTGTTGAGTTTGAAAAGTTCTTTATAG
The DNA here is from genome assembly GCA_030068075.1 of Paguma larvata. Taxonomy (NCBI): domain Eukaryota; kingdom Metazoa; phylum Chordata; class Mammalia; order Carnivora; family Viverridae; genus Paguma; species Paguma larvata. The sequence continues at coordinate 83,103,528 of CM057837.1, forward strand.
ATTTTGGATATTGACCATTTATCAGATGATATCATTTGCAAATATCTTCTCCCATTCCGCAGGTTGTCTTTTAGTTGTTGTTGTTGTTGTTGTCTTTTAGTTTTGTTGATTGTTTCCTTCACTATGCAGAAGTTTTTAATGAAGCTTCCAGTGATGAAGTCCCAATAGTTCATTTTTGCTTTTGTTTCCCTTGCCTCTGGAGATGTGTCTAGTAAGAAGTTGCTGTGGCTGAGGTCAAAGAAATTACTGCCTGTTTCCTGCTCTAAGATTTTGATGGTTTCTTGTCTTACATTTAGATCTTTCATCCAGTTTGAATTTATTTTTGTGTATGGTGTAAGAAAGTGGTCCAGTTTCATTCTTCTGCATGTCACTGTCCAGTTTTCCCAATACCATTTGTTGAAGAGACTTTTTCCCATTGGATATTCTTTCTTGCTTTGTTAAGTATTAGTTGACTATATAGTTGTGGGTCCATTTCTGAGTTTCCTTCCTCCCTTCCTTCCTTCTTTCTTCCCTTTCTCTCTCTCTCTCTGTCTCTCTCTCTCTCTCTCCTCCTCTTCCTCCTCCTCCTCCTCTCTCTTCCTCTCTCTCCCTCTCATAGGCTTCACGCCCAGCATGGAACCCAGTGCAGGACTTGAATCAAGACCTGAGCTGAGATCAAGAGTTGAATGCTCAACAAATTGAGCCACCCAGGCACTCCCCCACACCCCATTTCTGGGTTTTCTATTCTGTTCCATCGATCTATGTGTCAATTTTTTGGCCAGTACCATCCTGTCTTGATCACTACAGCTGTGTAATATATTGTGAGTCCAAAACTGTGATCCAGCTTTGCTTTTCTTTTTAAATATTGCTTTGGCTATTTGGGGTCTTTTCTGGTTCCATACAAATTTTAGGACTGTTTGTTCTAGCTCTGTGAAAAATACTATTGGTATTTTAATAAGGATTGCATTAAATGTGTAAATTGCTTAGGGTAATATAAACATTTTAGCAATATTTGTTATTCCAATTGATGAGCATGGAATGTGTTTCCATTTCTTTATGTCATCTTCAATTTCTTTCATCAGTGTTTTATAGTTTTCAGAGTACAGATCTTTTACCTCTTTGGTTAGGTTTATTCCTAGGTATCTTATGGTTTTTGGTGCGATTGTAAATGGGAATGATTCCTTGATTTCTCTTTCTGCTGCTTCATTATTGGTATGTAAAAATGCAACATATTTCTGCACGTTGATTTTGTATCCTGTAACTCTACTGAATTCATGTATCAGTTCTAGCAATTTTTTTGTGGAACCTTTTCGGTTTTCTGTATAGAGTATAATGTCATCTGCAAATAGTCAAAGTTAAACTTCTTTGCCAATTTGGATGCCTTTTTTTCTCTGTTTTGTCTGATTGCTGAGGCTAGGACTTCCAGTACTGTGTTAAATAAGAGTGGTGAGAGTAGACATCCCTGTCTTGTTCCTTATTGTAGAGGAAAAGCTCTCAGTTTTTCCCTATTAAGGATGATATTAGCTGTGGTTTTTCATATATGGCCCTTATTTATGTTGAGGTATGTTTCCTTTAACACTGCTTTGTTGAGGGTTTTTATCATGAACGAATGTACCTTGTCAAATGCTTTTTCTGCATCTATTGAAAGGATTATACGGTTCTTATCCTTTCCTTTATTAATGTGGTGTATCACACTGATTGACTTATGAATATTGAACCACCTTTGCAGCCCAGGAATAAATTCCACTTGATCGTGGTGAATGATTCTTTTAATGTACTGTAGGTTTCGATTTGCTAGTATTTTATTGAGAATTTTTGCATTCGTGTTCATCAGGAATATTGGCTTGTAGTGCTCTTTTTTAGTGGAGTCTTTGTCTGGTTTAGGTATCAGGGTAATGCTGACCTCATAGAATGAATTTGGAAAATTGCCTCCATTTCTATTTTTTTTGGAATAGTTTGAGAAAGCTAGGTATTAACTCTTGTTTAAATATTTGGTAGGATTTACCTGTGAAGCCATCTGGCCCTGGACTTTTGTTTGTTGGGAGATTTTTGATTACCAATTCAATTTCTTTACTGGTTATCAGTCCGTTCAAATTTTCTACTTCTTGTTTCGTTTTGGTCTTTTATATGTTTCTAGGAATTTATTCATTTCTTCTAGGTTACCCAATTTGTTGGCATATAATTTTTCATAATATTCTTTTATAATTGTTTGTATTTCTGGGTTATTGGTTTCTATTTCTCGCTTCTCATTTGTGATTTTATTTATTTGGGTCCTTCCTCATTTCTTTTTGATAAATCTGGCTAGAGGCTTATTAATTTTAGTAATTTTTTCAAAGAACCAGCTTGTGGTTTCATCGATTTGTTCTATTATTTTATTTTATTTTATTTTTATATCATTTATTTCTGCTCTAATCTTTATTATGTTCCTTCTGCTGACTTTGGGGTTTGTGTACTGTTCTTTTTCTAGCTCCTTTAGGTGTAAATTTAGATTGTTTATTTGAGATTTTTCTTGCTTTTTGAGGTAGGCTTGCATTGCTATATGCCTCTCTTTTATGACTGCTTTTGCTAAATCCCAAAGGTTTTGGACTGTTGTGTTTTGATTTTCATTTGTTTCCATGTATTTTTAATTTATTCTGTGATTTCCTGGTTAACCCATTCATTGTTGAGTAGCATGTTCTTTAACCTCCAAGTATTTATGGACTTTCCAAAAATTTTCAGGTATCATAGCATTGCGATCTGAAAATATGCACGGCGTGATCTCATTCTTTTTGTAATTTGTGAGGGCTGATTTGTGACCCAATATGTGATCTGTTCTGGAGAATGCCCCATATGCAGTTGAAAATAATGTGTATTCTGCTGTTTTAGGATGAAATGTTCTGAATATATCTGTTAAGTCCATCTGATCCAGTGTATAATTCAAAGCCTTTGTTTCCTTGTTGGTTTTCCACTTAGATGATCCATTCATTGCTGTAAGTGCGGTGTTAAAGTCTCCTACTAATACCGTATTATTTCCTTATTAATTCCTTTATGTTTTTTATTGTTTTTTTTATATTTGGGTTCTCTCATGTTGGGGGCATAAATATTTATAATTGTTATATCTTCTTGTTGGATAGTCTCCTTTATTGTGATATAATGCCTTTCTTCATCTCTTGTTACAGTCTTTGGTTTAAAATCTAGTTTGTCTGATATAAGTATTGCTACTCTAGCTTCTGTTGATGTTCATTTGCATAATAAATATTGCTCTATTCCCTCACATTCAATCTGCAGGTGTCTTTATGTTTACAATTAGTCTGCTGGTGTCTTTGTGTTTCAAATTAGTTTAAAATTAGTCTCTTGTGGTGGGCATTGAGGAGGGCACTTGTTGGGATGAGCACTGGGTGTTGTATGTAAGCAATGAATCACGGGAATCTATCCACCAGACCAAGAGCACACTGTATAAACTGTATGTTAGCTAACTTGACAATAAGTTATATTAAAAAAATAAAATTAGTCTCTTGTAGGCAGCATACAGATGCGTCTTGTTTTCTTAATCCATTCCAACATTGTTTTTCTTTTGATTGGAGCATTTAATCCATTTACATTCAGAGTAATTATTGATAGATATGTAGTTAGTGCCATTTAATTACCTGTTTCATCATTGTTTCTGGAGATTTTCTCTCTTCCTTTCTTGTCTTTGTCACTTTTGGTTTTTTGTTTCCACTCAAAGAGTCTCCTTTAATATTTCTTGCAGGGTTGGTATATAGTGGTCACAAATGTCTTTTTGTCTGGGCTACTCTATCTCTCCTTCTGTTCTGAATGACAGAACCTTGTTGGATAGAGTATTCTTGGATGCAGATTTTTCCCATTTAGCACATTGAATATATGTCATGCCACTCCCTTCTAGCCTGCCAAGTTTCTGTGGAGAGATCTGCAGCTAGCTTTATGGGTCTTCTCTGGTAAGTCAGGGACTTCTTCAGTCTTGCTGCTTTTAGAATTTTTTTCTTTATCACTATATTTTTCAAATTTAATTACCATATGTTTTGGTGCTGGCCTGATTTTGTTGCGTTTGATGGAAGTTCTCTGTGTCTCCTGGATCTGAATGTCTGTTTCCTTCGCCAGATTAGGAAAGTTTTCAGCTACTATTTCCTTAAATATTTTTTTTTGCCCCATTTTCCCTCTCTTCTTCTGGGACTCCTGTAATAAGAATGGTATTATGTTTCATGGAGTCACTGATTTCCCTAAGTCTATTCTTGTGTTGTATACATCTTCTTTCTGTCTTTTATTTAGTTTCATTATTTTCTATTATTTTGTCTTCCAGGTCACTGATTTGTCCCTCTGCTTCTTTCAGCCTGCTGTTCATTGCATCAAGTCTGTTTCCAATCTCAGTTATCATATTTTGTATTTCTGACTGATTTTGACATTTATCTCTGCAGTAAGGGCTTCCCTGAAGTCTTCCATTCTTTTCTCAAGCCCAATAAGTATCCTTATGATTGTTAATTTAAAGTCTCTAACAGGCATAATATATATATCTACTTTGATTCTAATACTTTATCTAAAGTCCTTACTCAAATTCAACAAACTGTCTCAGTCATATCCTTTATAGCAAAGGGAAAAAATAGGTTTCCCTGGTTCAGGATCATGTGTTGCAGTTTGCTGCCATGCCTTTTTTTAAAAAAATATATTTTATTTTTTTAGAGCAGTTTTAGGTTTAGTGGGAGGTGCACAGTTCCTATAGACCTTGTCTTTCCCTCCTCTCATCCAGATTCCCCTATTATTAGCATCTTGTGTTGGTGTGGTACATTTCCTATTGTCGACATGTTACTATTGATTAAAATCCATAGTTTCCATTAAGGTTTATTCTTTGTGTTGTACATTCTACGAGTTTTGACAAATGTACAATGACAGGTATCTTCAACTACAGTATCATATAATAGAGTTCCCCTCCCTAAAAATCCTCTGTGCTCCACTACTCATCTTTTTCTCCCACATAGCATATAGCTTTTGCAAACTGGTTTATACCTAACAATATGCATTAAAGGTTTGCCCACTTCGTTTGCGATTTCTTTTATCATGTCTTTTTTGTCTCCCTTAACCTGAATCAGTTCCTCAGCCTTCCTTTGTCTTCCATTACCCAGGTATTTTTGAAGACTAGAAGCCAGTGATTTCATACAATGTCACTATCTCCCTATCTTCCCTCTCTTTGTTTAAGGTAATGCCCTATGTTTATTGTATTATTTATTTTTAGGAACTTAAGATGCCAGTTAAATTATGCTAATATTTTTATTATAATTTTTTTTTACAATTGTTAGTTTTCTATTCGATAAAGGTGCCTTGGTTTCAAGTGATTTTACTTAATCCAGTTTTTCCTGTAAATCTATTATTTTTAGTGTGCAATTTTACAGAAGGCAAATATTTCTGTGAAAAGAATCAAAGAGAAAATAAGGAACTAGAACCAGAAGATAGGCAGAAAGGAAATAATATCCTATTATCAGAGTCCCTGAAGAAAAAACAAAATAATGGACAAGAGCTAGTACTTAAATCCATAATTCAAGAAAAACTTTCCATAAATACAAACAGGGCTGACTCTATACACTGAAAAGTCTCACTGGATTGCTGAGAAAATGAACCTAAAATCACTAACTTTGAGACATATCCTAGTAAAGTCATTAGATTCAAAGATAAAGTAAAATTCTCACTGTTTCTAGGTAAAACTGTAATATGAAAAGGCAAAGGAATCACACTAGCATCAGGCTTTTCAAAACCAATATACGAAGTATGATAATAATCAGGGAGAATTTTTAAAGCATTTAGCCAAAGAAAGTGTGAATCAAGGATTTTATATTCACCCAAACTACTCAAATATCAAATCTATAGAAAATCAGTTTCAACACACAAAAATGTATGGAATTCTACATCAATAAGCCCTTCTAGAAATTTACTAGAGAATGAACTTCATCCAACCAAGTGATGACCAGAATAGCTAGGGTAAAAGGGCTGAGGGTAATAATCTATAAATATACATGCAAGACAAAAACAAAGTAAGGTATGGGACCACTAACATGCAAATATTACATATTATGACACAGTAGAAGTAATGTATTTTAAAAATGGGGAAGATAAGGAGGAGGGAAAAAGGGAAATAGAAAAAGTTCATTGTTAGACAGGTATTGGGTGGGTACTAAAAGATACTGAGAAATTTGGGGTGCCTGACTGGCTCAGTAGATGGAACATGTGATTCTTGACCTTGGGATCGTGAGTTTGAGCCCCACATTAGTTGTAGAGATTCCTTAAAAATAAAATTAAAAAAAATAAGGGGCACCTGGGTGGTTCAGTCAGTTAAGCATCTGACTTTGGCTCAGGTCATGATCTAATGGTTTGTGAGTTCGAGCCCCACGTCAGGCTCTGTGCTGACAGCTCAGAGCCTGGAGTCTGCTTCAGAATCTGTGTCTCCCTCTCTCTCTCTGCCCCTCTCCCGCTCATACTGTGTCTCTCTCTGTGTCTCGAAAATAAACATTAAAATTTTTTTAAATAAATAAATGAATAAAAGATAGAAAAAATTAAAAACCATGGTAAACCAGATAATAAAAGGTTAATTAACAAAATAGGGGACCAAGAGCATTAAAAAAAGTATAAGTACAAAAGTAACTACTAAAACAAAAATATAAACCTTCCTAAAAATTATAAATGAAAAAGCAAAGAATGCACATCTCATAAAAAAAGAAACAGAAAATAAAGGAAAACATAATAAAATGTTTTGATAGAATTAATATCAAATATGTCAGCCATAATAATAAATGAGAATGGGCTTAATTTATTTATTAATACAAAAAGATTTTCAATTTGGCTTGCAAAACTAAACTCAACTCTATGCCTTAAACAAGAAATACTACCTAAAACAAAGTGATTCAGAAAGGTTAAATGTAAAGGGATGAACAAAAGTATAAGAGGCAAATGGAAACAGAAGGAAAACAGAGGTAGCAATCCTGATATCAGACAAAGTAGACCTGAAAATAAAAAAACAACACCTCATATTAACTCTTGGCTATAAGGAGAATTACAAGCTCAAAGTATATCATTTTATTATTTATTTATTTATTTATTTATTTATTTATTTATTTATTTATTTATCATTCTTTAAGTTTTTATTTATTTATTTTTTTCATTCTTTTTTTTTATTATAATAGTTTATTTTTAAATTGGTTTACATATAACACCCAGTGTTCATCCCAACATGTGCCCTTTTTAATGCCCATCACCCCCTCTCCCCCCTCCCTCATCCCCCTCACCCTCAGTTTTTTCTTAGTCTTTGAGAGTCTCTTATGTTTTATCTCCCTCCCTCTCTGTGTCTTTTTTTTCTTTCCCCTCTTCCCCTCCCCCTGGTTTTTGCTTAGTTTCACAAAGTCCACCTATTCGTGGAAACATATGGTATCTGTCTTTTTCTGACTGACTTATTTCACTTAACATAATACCCTCCAGTTCCATCCATGTTGCTACACATGGCCAGATTTCATTTTTTCTCATTGCCACGTAGTAGTCCATTGTATATAAGTACCATAACTTCTTTATCCATTCGTCTGTTGATGGGCACTTGGTCTCTTTCCATGATTTGGCTATTGTCGAAAGTGCTGCTATGAACATTGGGGTACACGTGCTCCTATGCATCAGCATTCCTGTGTCTCTTGGGTAGATTCCTAGCAGTGCGATTGCTGGGTCATAGGGTAGCTCTATTTTCATTTTTTTGAGGAACCTCCACACCGTTTTCCAGAGTGGTTGCACCAGTTTGCATTCCCACCAACAGTGTAGGAGGGTGCCTACTTCTCCACATCCTCGCCAGCATCTATAGTTTCCTGATTTGTTCATTTTAGCCACTCTGACTGGTGTGAGGTGGTATCTCAGTGTAGTTTTGATTTGTATTTCCCTGATGATGAGTGACATTGAGCATCGTTTCATGTGTCTGTTGGCCATCTGAATGTCCCCTTTGGAGAAGTGTCTATTCATATCTTCTGCCCATTTCTTCACTGGGTTGTTTGTTTTTCGGGTTTGGAGTTTGGTAAGTTCTTTATAAATTTTAGATATTAGTCCTTTATCCGATATGTCATTTGCGATGATCTTTTCCCATTCCGTTGGTTGCCTATTCGTTTTGTTGGTTGTTTCTTTTGCCGTGCAGAAGCTTTTTATCTTGATGAGGTCCCAATAGTTCATCTTTGCTTTTAATTCTCTTGCCTTTGGAGACGTGTCGAGTAAGAAATTTGTGCATCTTAGGTCAAAGAGGCTTTTTCCTGTTTTCTCCTCTAGGATTTTGACGGTTTCCTGTCTCACATTCAGATCTTTTATCCATTTAGAATTTATTTTTGTGAGTGGTGTAAGAAAGTGGTCTAGTTTCATTCTTTTGCATGTTGCTGTCCAATTCTCCCAGCACCATTTGTTAAAAAGGCTGTCTTTTTTCCATTGGATACATTTTCCCGCTTTGTCAAAGATTAGTTGGCCATATACTTGCGGGTCCATTTCTGAGTTTTCTATTCTATTCCATTGGTCTATGTGTCTGTTTTTGTGCCAATACCATACAGTCTTGATGACCACCGCTTTGTAGTAGAGGTTAAAGTCTGGGATTGTGATGCCTCCCGCCTTGGTTTTATTCTTCAGTATTACTTTGGCTATTCGATGTCTTTTGTGGTTCCATACAAATTTTAGGATTGTTTGCTCTAGCTTTGAGAAGAATGCTGGTGCAATTTTGATTGGGATTGCATTGAATGTGTAGCTTGCTTTGGGTAGTATTGCCATTTTGACAATATTTATTCTTCCAATCCATGAGCATGGGATGTTTTTCCATTTCCTTGTGTCTTCCTCAATTTCCTTCATAAGTTTTTTATAGTTTTCAGTGTAGAGGTCTTTCACATCTTTGGTTAGGTTTATTCCTAAGTATTTTATGGTTTTTGGTGCAATTGTGAAAGGGATTAGCTTCTTTATTTCTCTTTCTGCTGCTTCATTGTTGGTGTATAGAAATGCCACCGATTTCTGTACATTGATTTTGTATCCTGCAACTTTGCTGAAATCATGAATTAGTTCTAGTAGGCTTTTGGTGGATTCTGTCGGGTTTTCCATGTAAAGTATCATGTCATCTGCAAAAAGTGAAAGTTTGACTTCCTCCTTGCCAATCTTGATGCCTTTTATTTTGTTTTGTTGTCTGATTGCTGATGCTAAGACTTCCAGCACTATGTTAAATAGCAGTGGCGAGAGTGGACACCCCTGTCGTGTTCCTGATCTCAGGGGGAAGGCTTTCAGTTTTTCCCCATTGAGGATGATATGAGCTGTGGGCTTTTCATATATGGCTTTTATGATGTTTAAGTATGTTCCTTCTATCCCGACTTTCTCGAGAGTTTTTATTAAGAAAGGATGCTGTATTTTGTCAAATGCTTTTTCTGCATCTATTGACAGGATCATATGGTTCTTATCTTTTCTTTTGTTGATGTGATGTATCACGTTGATTGATTTGCGAATATTGAACCAGCCCTGCAACCCAGGGATGAATCCTACTTGATCATGGTGGATAATTCTCTTTATATGCTGTTGGATTCGATTTGCTAGTATCTTGTTGAGAATTTTTGCATCCATATTCATCAGGGATATTGGCCTGTAATTTTCTTTCTTTGCTGGGTCTCTATCTGGTTTGGGAATCAAAGTGATGCTGGCTTCATAGAATGAGTCCGGGAGTTTTCCTTCCGTTTCAGTTTTTTGGAACAGCTTGAGGAGGATAGGAATTAACTCTGTTTTAAATGTCTGGTAAAATTCCGCAGGAAAGCCATCTGGTCCAGGGCTTTTATTTGCTGGGAGGTTTTTAATAACGGATTCTATTTCTTCACTAGTTATGGGTCTGTTCAAATTTTCTATTTCTTCCCGTTTGAGTTTTGGTAGCGTGTGGCTATTTAGGAAGCTGTCCATTTCTTCCAGATTGCCAAGTTTGGTGGCATATAATTTTTCATAGTATTCTCTGATGATTGCTTGTATCTCTGAGGGATTGGTTGTAATTTCTCCCTTTTCATTCACGATTTTATTTATTTGAGTTCTCTCTCTTTTGTTTTTGAGAAGCCTGGCTAGAGGTTTGTCTATTTTGTTTATTTTTTCAAAGAACCAGCTTTTGGTTTCATTGATCTGTTCCACTACCTTTTCTGTCTCCATATGGTTAATTTGAGCTCTGATCTTTGTTATTTCTCTCCTTCTGCTGGGCTTGGGTTGTTTTAGTTGATCTGCTTCTAGTTCCTTTAGGCGTGCTGTTAGAATTTGTGTTATTGATTTTTCTTGTTTCTTGAGATGGGCCTGGATTGCAATATATTTCCCTCTCAGGACTGCCTTTGCTGCATCCCAGAGCGTTTGGATTGTTGTATTTTCATTTTCATTTGTTTCCATATATTTTTTAATTTCTTCTCTGATGGCTTGGTTGACCCAGTCATCTTTTAGTAGGTTATTTCTTAGCCGCCATGTTCTTGGATATTTTCCAGGCTTTCTCCTGTGGTTGATTTCAAGTTTCAAAGCATTGTGGTCTGACACTGTACACGGTATGATCTCAATTCTTTTATATTTATTCAGAGCTTCCCTGTGCCCCAGAATGTGGTCTATCTTGGAAAATGTACCGTGTGCAGATGAGAAGAACGTAAATTCCTTTGCTTCTGGATGAAGGACCCTAAAGATGTCTGTGAGGCCCATCTGTCCTAATGTGTCATTCAGGGCTATTGTTTCTGCGGAGATTTTCTGTTTTGTTGATCTATCCAATGCTGAGAGTGGAGTGTTGAGATCCCCTACTATTAGGACATTTTTATCGATGAGGTTGCTAATGTTTGTAATTAGTTGTTTTACAAATTTGGGTGCCCCTGAATTTTGAGAGAGAGAGAGAGCAAGTGAGCTGGGGAGGGGCAGAGAAAGAGGGAGAGAGAATCCCAAAAAACAAATAAACCAGTTAAAAAAAGGACTGAAGACATGAACAGATATTACTTCCAAGAAGACAAACAGATGGCCAACAGATATGTGAAAAGATACTCAACATCATTAATCATCAGGGAAATGCAAATCAAAACCACAAAGAGGTATCACCTCACACCTGTCAGAATGGCTAAAATTAAAAACACAAGAACCAACAAGTGTTGGCAAGAATGTGGAGAAAATGGAATCCCTGTCCACAGTTGGTGGGAATGCAAACTGGTACAGCCACTATGGAAAACACTGTGGATGTTCCTCAAAAAATAAAAAATAGAATTGCCATATGATCCAGTAATTACACTATTTACCCAAAGAATACAAAAACACTAATTCAAAAAGATATGTACACCTCTATGTTTACTGCAGTACTATTATAATAGCCCAATTATGGAAGCAACCCCAGAGTCCACTGATAGATGAATGGATGAAGAAGAGCTATGTGTGTGCACATGCACACACACACACACAGGAATATTATTCAGCCATAAAAAGTATGAAATCTTACCATTTGCAGCAACATGGATGGATCTAGAGAGTATAATGCTAAGTAAAACAAGTCAGAGAAAGACAAATACCACATGATTTCACTCATATGTGAAACAAAATAAAGAAAAAAGAGACAACCCCAAAAAACAGGTTTCCAGAGAACAAACTTGTGGTCACCAGAGGGGAGGTAGGTGGAGGGATGGGTGAAACAGGTGAAGGGGATTAAGGATACACTTATCTTGATGTGCACTGAGTAATGTATAGACCTGCTGAATGACTATATTGTACATCCAAAAGTAGTTTAACACTGTATTCGTTAAAATGGAATTTAAAAAAATCTAAATGTTAAAAAAAAAGAATGTTCAGTCTTATGGAGATCTTAAGAGATAAAAGTATAAATCCACCTCTCTCTCTGCCCTTCCCTTGCTCATGCTCTGTCTCTATGTCTCTCAAAAATAAAATAAAAACGTTAAAAAAATTTAAAAAAAGGTATAAATCCAGATACCAATATATTCACTTGTGAAAAGTATAATTGGCAAAGTGATCACACCTTGTGCCCTATGGGCAGTGAAGTCTTAAATTTTGATTTCTGGTCAGAAGGTTGCTTAAGAAGTACAAGAAGCATAATCTACTAGCTATGTACCTGGCATATATTCTCCACTAGCCCCCATCATATCCTTCCTAACAGAGTGCCAGTTTTGTTCATTTGCAGCTTGTGTGATCACAGGGAATCTCCATCCTCGGGGGAAATTCTATCCTCTTCTCAAATAATTCTATCCTCTTCTCAAATAATTGATTGAGAGTTGAAGTAAGCCAATCAGTGCATGACATTTCCATATTTTTTAAATGTTTATTTATTTTGAGAGAGAGAGAGATCGAGCAAGCAGTGGAGGGTTAGAGAGAGAAGGAGAGAGAATCCCAAGCAGGCTCAGCATTGCCAGCGTGGAGCCTGATGCAGGGCTTGAACCCATGAACTGTGAGATCATGACTCCAGTCAAAACCAAGAGTCAGATGTTTAACCAACTGAGCCACCCAGGTGCCCCTGACATTTCCATGTTAATAATAACTGATCCAATAGCGGGCACCTGGCCTCTACCAGCCTAATCAGACTGATGAGAAAGGTCTCTCTCCACTCCCCCTCTCCTTTTCTCTCTTCTTCTCTCCCCTCCATCCGCCTCCTCTTGTAGTAACAGTGGAAGACAGCCTGAGGACAAAGCAAGTTCACAAAGGGCAGAACGGTAAAAATAAACAGAGCCAGAGCCTTCCTGATGTGGCAGCTGGAGGCTGTCCTACACTTAGACTTCCTGTTTGGTGAAATAATACCTTTCGTTCACATTTAGAACTGTTGGAGAGTTCTGTTACTTGCAGCCAAGAGCTTCTTCCAGATAGAGCATACGATCAGTACAGAAGATGTTCACGGCTCTTCAATTTACTCTAGACAGTCTGGGATGTGCCCCTGCCTCACGTCTCACTCTCTGATGCTCACCGTTTCCTTCTGACTATGCCTTCTCCCTTCAGATATATTAGTATCATTTTTTCCAGAGCAATTTTTGTCTTATTAACTCAGCAATAATTACCTTTCTCTTTAGGCCTGAGACCTAGAAGATGTTCCATAGTTAAGATGACCCCGTATAATTAACACAATACGTGTGTCTATAATTTAGCTCTCACTGACCCCTATAACAGGACGAATCACGTATCAGTTGACATGAACACATTCCAGAGTAAACGCCACTCTCATGTTCCACCACTTGGTTCATATTAAGGTCTTTATACAGTCCATTCAAATCTCTACTCTCTGGTGCCTGGGTGGCTCAGTTGGTTGAGCGGCTGACTCCAGCTAAGCTCATGATCTTAGTTTGTGAGTGTGAGCCCCACATTGGACTCACTTATGTCAGTGCAGAGCTGCTGTGGATTTTTTGTCCCCCTCTCTCTGCTCTGCCCTTGCTTGTGTGGTCTCTCTCTCTCAAAAATAAACATTAAAAAAAAATCTCTACTCTTTATACCAGGCTCTAGTATGTCAGATTCTCATATTTCAAAGCAAGACACAATGATATTTTGAATCAATAAAAAACTTCACTTATTTTGACCTGGAGTTTTTTCAGTTCCAAAAAAAATAGTAAGTGGCTTTTCCTCAGATAATCTCTCAAACGCAAATGTAATGTCACCCACGGGACCGCTATGAATAGATGCTACTAGAGTTCCAACTACAGATTTCAACACCAGCACATTGTAACATTCTTTGGGATTAGCTGTCCCTTCTGTCCACTTGGCTTCTACAAAGAAGTTGAACCATCATGAAATGCAGGACAGTTTTGTATATGGCTGTCCTGACCTAATGTCATTGTAAAACGAGAGAGGCCAGGAACAGTACTTGAGCATCGAGTAAAGATATGAGGTGAGAACTTTATGGCAAGAACTAAAACAAAAACAACAAACAGCACGTGGATGGTGACAATAAAAAAGGCATTACAGATGAGTTACTGAATTCAAATAGCTTCATTTTATCCAGGATCCTATAAAATTAAGCACAAGAACAGCATTTTTAAATGAGTCAATAGCCAAGATCGTGAGTGAATAATAGTATTTATTGAGAACATACTATGTATCAGGTGACATCACCGAAGGCTTAGAATGTTATCTCATTCTGTCCTCACCACAACTTTGTGAAGTAGATATTGTTTAACCTATTTTCAATCTTTGTAAAAAATGTTTATTTATTTATTTTTTACTTTTTTAAACATTTATTTATTTATTTTGAGAGAGAGAGAGAGTGCAAGCAGGGGAGGGGCAGAGAGAGAGAGAATCCCAAGTAGGCTCTGCGCTGTCAGCATGGAGCCCAATGCAGGGCGTGATCTGAATCATGATCTGAACAGAAATCAAGAGTTGGATACTTAACTGACTGAGCCACCCAGGAGCCCCTAAATATTTACTTATTCTTGAGAGAGAGAGAGACAGAGAGACAGAGAGAGGGAGACAGAGGATCCAAAGCAGGCTCCGTAATGACAGCAGAGAGCCTGACACAGGGCTTGAACCCACAAACCTCAAGATCATGACCTGAGTCGAAGTTGGGTCCTTAACCACCTGAGCCACCCAGGTGCCCCCTGTTTTCCAAATCTTAATGAAGCTGTCTTTTCTAAGTCCCAAAGCAAGTAAGTGCTAGAAATGAGAGGTACTGACAAGTCTGCCTGGCTCCAGGCTCTGTGGTATCTCCACATTTCTAAGCAGCATTTACTCGCAATTTTTTTTTCATGACTATACAGAACCACCTATGTAAGTACTTACATGGAGTTATGAAAGGACATGAAAAAAACTTATATAGAGATATAGACATACATAGATTTAAGGCTACCTGCAGCCCCAGCTTTTTAACTTCTCTACAAGAAATCTCAAGGCCTAGACTTTGTCTAGATTAATTTCATTACAAAAACACATGACTGACAAGTTTGAATTCAAATGTTCTATTAGAGAGGACTTTATAAATCATTGCCATCAGTTAATTTCTATAAAGTTGAGAACACATTTTTAAAATTTGATATACCATAACATGGGGCCCCTAGGTGGCTCAGTTGGGTAAGTGTCCAACTTCGGCTCAGGTCATGACTTCACAGTTGTGAGTTTGAGTTCTGTATCGGGCTCTCCATGGACAGTGCGAAGCCTGCTTGGGATTCTCTCTCTCCCTCTCTCTGTCCCTACCTTGCTTGTGCTCTCCTTTTCAAAAGTAAACACTAAAAAAATAATAAAATAAGATTTGATATACCATTACAATTTGTCTCAAAAAGGATGTGCCATTTATAATGTATGAGTGTGTTTGTTTCCCCCTTACTCTTAGCTATCCTGGATGTTACCACACTTTAAAATTTCTGCCAATCTGGCAAGTGTAAGTAGTATTTTGTTTTAATTTACATTTCTATAATTAAGGGTGAAGTTAAGTACATGATCGCTGATTTATTGTCCATTTAGATCTGTTTTGCAGAGATCTGTCTGGTTATGTCTTTTGCTCATTTTTCCTAAGTTGATCATTTTCTTGTTAATTATATTACTTCTTTTTTTTTAAGTTTATTTATTTACTTAGAGAGAGCACAAGCAAGAGGGGGAGGGACAGGGAGAGAGAGAGAATCTAGTCAGCATGGAGCCTGAGGCGGGGCTCAAACTCACAAACCCTGAGATCACGACCTGAGCTGAAATCGAGAGTTGGACACTTAACTGATTGAGCTACCCAGGAGCCTCAAAAAAAAAAAAAAAAATTGTTTTTGATGTAAAGTAATGGGCCCTCTGTAATGTTTTCCCCTTTTGTCATGTTTTAAAAATAACTGTTCTAAAAAAATGTTCTAAATTGTCATTTGTCTTACATTGTATATTTTTGTCAAAGAGAAATGTTTTAGTACTGTAAAAGTATATTTTTTATTAAAGTTTTTATTGTGTATTTGTTTTTGAGAGAGAGAGACAGTGTGAATAGAGGAGGAGCAGAAAGTAACAGAGACACAGAATCCAAAGCAGGCTCCAGGCTCTGAGCTGTCAGCACAGAGCCCCATGCGGGGCTCAAACTCACGAACCGTGAGATCATGACTTGAGCTGAAGTCAGACGCTTAACCAACTGAGCCATCCAGGCACCCTGTGCTGTAAAATATATTAATTGTAATGAATAACCCTATCTTTCCCTCCACAATTTGAAATGTAATCTGCGATCTTTCATTAATTATTAGATATGCATCTTTTCCACATGTTAAAACCTTTTAAATCAGAATATCTTTTAAAATTGGTAACCTTTCGTTACTGCTGCTGGTCAGGTGAAGGAGTTGTCATTGCTTGTGTATGCACAAATTGTTCATGGTCGTTAATATTTCCATCACCTCAACTGACTTACTCTTTAATTGTTTTTAAGTTTATTTATTTATTTTGAAAGAGAGAGAGAGAGCACATGAGCAGGGGAGGGGCAGAGAGAAAGAGGGAGACAGAGAATTCCAAGCAAGCTCCATGCTATCAGTGCAGAGCCCGACAAGGGACTCGATCTCACGAGATGATGATCTGAGTCGAAACCAAGAGTTGCGTGCTAAACCAACTGAGCCACCCAGATGTCCCTCAATTGACTTATTCTACAATTAAGGAATGAGAATTCAGTGGCGCTTGGGTCAGTCTAGCCAAGTGGACGTATTACAAAGCCACCACAAGATCGTGGGCTTTTTTTACATATTAAAACAGTGAGCTACATTTATAGAATTCTTAATATTGCACCGCTCTTATGTTCCTAGAATAAATGCTACCTGATTTTTATGTACTATTTGACTGGCTTCCATT
This sequence comes from Paguma larvata, assembly GCA_030068075.1. NCBI lineage: Eukaryota > Metazoa > Chordata > Mammalia > Carnivora > Viverridae > Paguma > Paguma larvata. The sequence continues at coordinate 83,120,241 of CM057837.1, forward strand.
GAACATAATTTTCTTTGCAATTTTTGCAGTGTTATTAATCAGTGAGATTGGGCTATAAGATTTTTTTCTTTTCGGTGCTATCATTATAAAGTTCTGATTAATAATATTGTGCTAATTTTATTAAAATACTGAAAGTATTATTTCTTATGCAAAATTGTAAAAACCAGGTCTAAAATAATTTATTTCACATATCTCTAAAATTTGAAATAAAAAGTGCCAAAACTCAGGTCATGAATGAAAGTGATGGAATGTTGTAGGACTCACTGAGTTTCCGAACAAGTGAATGTGATAAATCAGGAGTTATGTAACACTTCAATTTTAAAATTTTTAAATACAATTGTTATTTTATCTTTTTTAAAAATTTTTATTAAAAAATTTTTTTAATGTTTATTTTTGAGAGAGGAAGAGACAGAACATGAGTGGAGGAGGGGCAGAGAGAGAGGGAGTCACAGAATTCGAAGCACGCTCCAGGCTCTGAGCTGTCAGCACAGAGCCTGACACGGGGCTCGAACTCACAAGCCATGAGATTATGACCTGAGCTGAAGTTGGATGCTTAACTGACTGAGTCACCCAGGTGCCTCTTTATTATTTATTTTATGTTTATTTTATTTTTGAGAGAGAGAAAGAAAGAGAATGGGGGAAGGGCAGAGAGAAAGGGAGACACAGAATCCGAAGAGGGCTCCTAGCACAGTGCCTGATGTGGGGCTTGAACTCACCGTGAGACCATGACCTGAGCCGAAGTCAGATGCTTAACCGAGTGAACCACCCAGGTGCCCCTATCTAATACTTCATTTTAGATTCAATTGATATTACGGTCATTTCAAAGATTTGAGACAATTTAAACTCTGGTAAAAAGTGGAAATTTTCATTGACTCTCCAATTTCTAATTTTCATAGCTAGATAGGAGATATGCAACATTTATTTATATGTATGAATCCAATATGCATATATGTAACAAATTTTCTATATATTGTGAAATCCATGTTTGAAAAACAAAGAACGTCTTTGTTTTATCCTTTCCTGGCAATCAGCTCACAAAATTATTAATAAATAAGTGAATGTTGTATCTGTAGTGGCTCCTTAATGCTTGAGTATCTCTTATGTATCACCTTCTACACATCATCTCACTTAATTACCATCACATACAGATGAGGAAACTGAGGCCGAGAGAGATGAAGTTACAAGCTTGAAAGCATGAAGCTTTAACCTGGTGAGAGAGCCATTGCTCAAACCAATGTTCATCTCATCCCTAAAATTATGTTCGTTTTGCTGCACTGTGCTGCTTCTCCGGAGGAGTCCGACAGCAATCCAAGAACATACTTAGCCTGCCAGTTCTTATCTCAAATATCTATAAACGAGTAGGGAATTTCTGAGGCTATGTGTGAACTGTCAAGAGCCACAAATTTTCTCGTTCTGCAGGTACCTACTCATCGCTGAGAAACGAGATAATCCATTAGGAAATACCAAGCGTGAGAAACTATATTTTTAGTAGACTTGAAAGCAACACGCATATGGCAGAAAGCCCTACTTGCATGGGCTCGTTTATGCACTTGAAAGGGTGCTGTAAAAAATAAAATGTGCACGGTTTGTTTCTCTCTCACATGCCAGATAAGAGAGTATTTCTGTCTTCTTTCTCAGAGATCTGAACGGCCTCACCAAAATCAGAGGCAGATTTGAGATTAAGATTGGATACTCTCCAGGTGACATTAATCTGTCCATCACCGAGTTCTGAGTCAAAGCAACAGCATGACCTGCACTCGTAAACTTGTGTAAACCTCGACGTGCTCCGAGGCAGGTACAACTCTGCTCCCTGCAATAGTGAGCGAAACCTTAGGCACTGAACATGTGTCATCTTCATAGGAAAATTGCAGGGGAAGTTTCTGCTTGGCTCATGGCATAATAGATTTGCTTATTTTGCCCAAACAAGTTGATTTATTTAGGGATTTACTAATTTACCCTTGCTAAACATGTTGATCAAACTTGATCTGAGCCAAGCAGAAGTAGGCCAAGCAGTTTACCAGAAATATGGACAAAAATAAAACTTGTTTGAAGTCAGGGAGCTTGACTAATCACATAAGGAATTTGTTCTACACTTGTACACACCCTTCATCAGAATTTTCAGTTACTCAGATTTAAAGAAAGGCAGATACGTTCTACTGTAGATAGCTTAATTCATTTGAAAACATTTCATGACAAGAGTTAGATATAGACCCAAATCAAGTCAACATAGGTTTATTAAGTGGCCATGATGTGCAACGTACTGTGCTTGAAGAAGAAGGTGAAGAGGAGGAGGGGGGAAAGGAAGGAGAAGGAGGAAAAAAAGAAAAAAGCAAAAAAAAAAAAAAAAAGAGAGAGAGAGAAAAGTATCTCTTATGGCTTTGGGAGTGGGGAATGTTTCATCTTTCCTTGAAGCTCTATTTCAAAGAGCCCAAGTCGGTGGTGCCCTTCTCAGAGTGAGTAAAGTCAGACTGAGCGTCCGAATGACTCCATCTTTCAAAGTACCGTTCATCCAAGAAACTCACAATGTTTGACCATCAAGTTTTATCTTTGAAGAGAAAAAGGCCTAGACATTTTCTGCGAAGAGACTCCTGGCTCCTGATAAGAAGGCCACCAGTGTAGGCTGCTGGCTCCGTCTCCCCAAAGCAGAAATGAGAGTGAAGCAAGGCTCTGAGGATCCAACCTAAAAATTGTGAGAAACGCCCAGTAGAGGTAGGAGGATTCATAAAGTGGTGTGAGTGAGGGGATGGGAGCAGGAGCCTCAGCCTGGGGAGGAGAATGACCCGGTCCCAGAGAGCCAGACCAGAGCTTTTCTCTTCTATGCTTACTTCTCCCCCACACTGCCTTGGGAGAATCACATGGAAGTGATATCCGGGCCAGCTGGTGTGTCAGGATACCATCAGGGCAGCCCAGAAAGCCTGCTGGGGTTGGGTGAGGTGCTGAGTGACCAGGCTTTCCAAAGCACCCACACCTGCACCCACTCCTTACCCTAGACACCAGGACTGGTAGGACGCATTCCAAGAAAGTTGTTTCTTACCCGGACAGCAGCGTGTTGCTGGGACTTAAGAGCAAATCCCTGACCAACCATGAGTTTCCAAGTGTGGTGGCAGAAAACAGGGCAGTAGACTGTCGCTTTGTGGTACCTGGAGTTCTCCGTCCTGAGGCTCATCTCGTCTATTATCTTAACACATCTTATCTCTTATCTTATCTTAACTCTTCTCTAACATGTAGAGTTAACTAGAAAAATAACAAAACTGAATAGTATACATCACATGAATTCAGAAAGCAGAATTGTTCCTACGGATGGAGCATGACTTTCAAATAAGCAACAAATATTCTCACAGAAGATATTAGTAATATGAAGCTGGTACAAGAGGTAAAAAAAGAACAAGTAGAAGTAAGTTATGACAAATATAATAGAGCACACAATAATGATAATAATGATAGTAACAGCTAGAATGTACATATTATCTACTTTGTACGAGGCAATGTTCTGTGTCCATTTCTTACATTTACACATTCAACAACAACTCTATGAGGTAGGTACTACTATTATTTCTATTTAACAGGTGAAGAAACTGAGGCACAAAGAGGTTAAGAGAATTGTGCAGGTTGGGACAAGGATTCAAACACAGATATTCTGACTCCACAAAACAAACAGCAGATGGATATGGCCAAAGCAAGAATTAGTGAATAAAATCAAATTGAAGGGAGAAAAACAGGATGAAGATAAGTGAAATGAAGCATAGAAGTACCAATATCTGGGTAAAAGAGTCTGAGGTTAAAAAAAAAAAAAAAAGTGAAGGGAGGAAATATTTGGAGTGAATGGTGGTAAGACTTCTAGATTTAAAGGGCTCAGAGAGTGCCAAAGAGGCCAGATTAGGAAAAACCCACACTTAAACCTACTATAATGATGTTTAAGACTAGCAAAGACAGTACTATTAGAAAGCTTACACAAATAGCCAATCCTCCTTAAAGAGGCAAGGATTACAATCCATGTTACAGACCACAGAATCAAAGTTGAGTTTGACCAAGGAAGAGAGGCTGATTAAGTGCAGATCAAAGTCTTTAGCTTCTGAAGTTACATTTTCTGGATGTAGTAGAGACAAAGTTTCCTTCTTCCGGGACAAAATTTAAAATTGGAGAACGAGAAGGAGAAGTGCCTGGGTGGCTCAGGTAAGCATGCAACTTCAGCTCAGGTCATGATCTCATGGTTCCTGAGTTCAAGCCCCATGTCAGGTTCTGTGCTGATAGCTCAGAGTCTGGAGCCTGTTTCAGATTATGTGTCTCCCTCTCTCTCTGCCCCTCCCCCTGCTCGCACTCTGTCTCTCTCTCGAAATAAAATAAAGACATTAAAAAAAAATTTTTTTTAAAGAATGAAGAACAAGGGGTCCTTGGGTGGCTCAGTGGGTCAAGCATCCAACTCTTGATTTCGGCTCATGGTTTGTGGGATTGAGCCCCGCATGGGCTCTGCACTAATCATGACGCCGGCTTGGGATTCTCTTTCTCCCTCTCGCTATGCCCCTCTCCCACTCTACACATGTGCTCTCTCTCAAAAATAAATAAGCATTAAAAAGAAAAGAATGGAGAATGAAAGGGACGCATGGTACATACGATACAGAGGCCACTGTGCTGTGAGGTGCCCACCATCTGGGCTGTTTTCCACTGCACAGACATTCCTTAGTGGAGGAGTGCATTCTACTAGCCACTGCTGAGATCTTACATGAAAGTTCTATGAGATACATGAAACAAGGAGAAATAAAATTAAAGTTAGGCCGAAGTTAAGCCCATGCTAGTGGAAAATTATTTTAGAACTAAGAAAGAACAGAATGTGAAGAGATACAGCTATACAAGGCAAAGTTGGACAATTTGAGAACTCGGATGCCTGGAAGAGATTGAAACATGCTAAATATATTTAAATCCACACATTCATAATTACACTCTCCCTTCCCCAAATAAGTTCCTCATAGGTCACTGTTAGAGCATGCTAATAAAGTGATTCATCATTTAGAAAACTAGTAAATAAAGGAAAAGAATCCAGCCTTTATTCTGCCTTTCCTATACTGACTCTGCTACTGAGTAATAATAGATTAGAGAAAGCTGGTTCTCTGAGAAGTATAATAAGCGAAGAGGAAACAATTGGATATTATTCATTTGCAATAAATTAATGGAACTTACCAATGCTCATCACACCTGCTAACATTACACGAAAGAAACAAACATGATGTGTTTCCTCATGGAAGAACATAACACCATCTTTGAAGCAGCTTCGCCAAAACTTTTAACCTGAATCTGGAAACTACCAATACACAGCAAGCACACTGCATCTGAAGAAAGAGGAACACATTAAACCACACCACGGAAATGCCATCGGCAAAATACAGACTACAGAAAACTCAATCGCATATGTAATCCAGGGTTTCAACACATAAACAGTCCTATGGTGAATTTTGTGGTTAAAAAATAATAAAGATGCACAAATAAATAAAACCTCTTAGATCTCTTCAGATGTGACCAGTAGAGACGTTTCTGCTTGACTAGTTTTATTGATTATGTGTAATTTGAAGATGATTTTCAGTAACAAGAAATAAGCAGTATATTTAAAAAACGGCTCTTAATATTAAAAAAAAAATGTGTTCTCCTTGTCTCCTTTTCTAAAAGTCTATTATTAGCACAGATCAGCGGCTTACATAGGGACTGGTAAATAAATAAACGTGCTTGTTCTATTTTTCTACCATCTGTTCCAAAAGACCAAAACAAAAATAAAAGAACTCTAGAAATATTTATTAATAAATATAATAAAGAGCCACAATTTGATTGACAACTAGCCTGAAACCAATGCAAGTCAGAAACAATGTGATGATATCTTAAATGGCTGAAAGAAAATAACTACCAGCTTAGGATTCTATGTCCCGGGAAAGAGCAAGTAAAGAGCAAAAAACCAAGTAAAGAGGAAAAAAAAGTTTTTAGACCAACAAAAATTGATAAAATTGGTCATTGGACAGATCTGCACTCAACACCAAAAGACAAATAATCTGATTAAAAGATGGGCAGAGGACCCGAATAGACACTTCTCCAAAGAAGACATATAGGTGGCCAACAGACAATGAAAAGATGCTCAACATCACTCACCAGGGAAATGTAAATGAAGACCATGATATCATTTTACACCTGTCAGAATGGCTAGAATCAAAAAGACAAAATACAGCAAGTGTTGGCAAAGATGTAGAGCCACACTAAAGGAAATACTGAACGGTATTATTCAGGCAAGAGAAAACAGAATCCCAGATGTAAGACTGGAAATGCATGAAGAAACAAGAGCAATGAAAATGGTAAAAATGGGAGTTAATACAATCAACACATTACCTATGTAATAATAATAATATTAATGATGATGATGGCTTGTAGAATTTAAAATATATAAAATATTTTATTTAATTTTTATTTATTTATTTTGAGAGAGAGACAGAGAGTGCGTACGCTCTGCATTGCCAGCCCAGAGCCCGGCTGGAGTTGGAGCTTAACAAACCGTGAGACCATGACCTGAGCCAAAATCAAGAGTCAGTCACTCAACCAATTAAATCACCTAGGCACCCCTAAAAGATTTTAAAACATGACAACAGTAGCATATAAATCAAAACAAGGAAAGTGGTACTTGTGCTGTTCAAGAGGCGGGTAAAAGAAATAAATAACAATAGGGTTTTTTTTTTTATAAGTCTAGGGTATATGCTGCAATCTTTAGGGAACCACTAACAGAATAATAAAACATAGAAGTACAAGACTAAGAAATGGAAGAGGGAAAAGGAATTTTAAAAAATTAAGTGAGCTCAAAAGAAGGTAAGTAAGGAATAAAGGAGAGACACAGACTAGATGAAACAAATCAAAAACAAATAGAGAGATTTAAAGTGAATATGTCAGAGGTGCATGGCTGGTTCAGTGGGTAGAGCATGCAACTCTTGATCTTGGGGTCATGAATCTGAACCCCACGTTGGGCATAGAGATTATTTTTCAAAAAAGGAAATTCAAAGTGAATATGTCAGTAATTACATTAAGTATAATTCTATTAATTGGTCTAATTAAAATACAAGGACAGGGGCACCTGGCTGGCTCAGCTGGAAGAGCATGTGACTCTTGATTTCTGGGTCATGAGTTCAAGCTCCACTTTTGGGTGTAGAGATTACTTTAAATAGATAAAAATTTAAAAATAAATAAAATAAAATAAAACGAAATACAAGGATAAGTGCATTGAATCAAAGAAGAAAACTCAGCTATATGCTGTTTAGAAGTAACATATCTAAAATATTAGGGTAGAGAAAAGCTAAAAGATGAAAAAAGGATCTCAACGAATTTGTGTTTATTTATTGTGTTTCTTTCTGTAGTGAATACCTGGTTCAACATTTGCCATACTGAATACCAAGACTTACTATAAAATGACGGTAAGTTTGACAGTGTAGTATTGGACAAAGAATTTATGACAAAGGTGACACTACAGAGCAGTGGGTAAAGAATAGATTTGTAATTATGCATAACTGGACATCTAAATCAGAAGAAAATGAAATTTGGCTCTTAAACTGCATACAGTAATCAATACCAAGTGGATCATAGCATTAGGCATGAAAGGCAAAATAACAAAGATTCTAGGAATTGATACAGGAAAATATCTTTATTACTTTGGCATAGGGAAACATTTCTTGAAAGAGAAGCAAAGAAATCCTAGCCATAAAGCTAATAGATTGTTAAATTTAACTGTAATAAAAATAAGGACTTCTATCCTTCGAAAGACACCTTTGAAAGAGTAAAAATGTAATTCAAAGAATTGAAGAAGATACTTTCAATACATATAACTGGCAAAGAACTTGTGCAGAATATACCGCCCAAAAATCTACAGAGCAATTTTTTAAAATATCAAAAATGAGATTTAAAAATGGGCAAGAGACTTCAAGAGGCCCTTCACGTAAGAAAATATCCAAATGACCACTGAACATATGAAAACGTATTTCATCAGTAGTCCTCAGAAAAGTGCAGATTAAAATCACAATGAAATGGGAGATGTATTAATTATAAAATGAATCTCAACATATTTTAGAATTGGCCTCATAAAGACCACATTTTCTAATCAGAATGCAATTAAATATATAAAACAATAATAAGAGATAGACAAAACAAACAAAAAATAGCATACGTTTGGAAATTTAAAACCACATTTAAAATAACTAACAGGTCAAAGAAGAAATTATATTGGAAAGTTAAAAATGCTTGAACAGAAAGAAATGAAAAAAATATAGTACATGAAAATCTGGTGGAACACAACTAAAATGCTGCTCGCTAGGTATTTGTGTCATTGAATTCAAACATTATAAGAGAAGTAAGGTTGAATTTTTGTGAGCTAAGCAGGTGGGTTCTTTAAGGAAAAAGAGTCATTTGCTAAAAGAGGTTTGGTCTTGTTTCAAAATCTTCAGGCCCTATACTGTGATTTTCCTGTTGTGACTTGCAACAGACTTCTTAGGGCATCCAAATTAGTGCAGGTTCTTTGAGAAGCACTGAATCTGCTGAGGCACAAGTTCCCAGTACCAGAGCTGCTTGTACTGTACTTTGAACCAGCTAGACACACATCAAATCCGGCAGCTTTCTCAGTCACTTGGCAAATGTATTGGAGCAGGAAAACAGGAAATTCAAAATGCTACTTCCAGAATTCAAACACCCAGCAAGTGTTGTACCACCTTTTCTGGGGTGGTGGACAAAAGATGAAATATCTTTTCTGTGATATGGGTAAAAGTATCTCAACACTGTGTAACCCACTAAAGGCATAACTTCTGGAATGTGGCAGGATCTTATATTTTCACAGATTCCCAACCCCCCCAGATGCTGTAAATATGTGGCATACATAGCATCGTGGGGGCCTGCTATTTCCAGCTCTCCAGATCCTACTGGCAGGCCATCGCCAATGTAGTAAAATCGGGTGCTGTCCTGAAGTATAACAAGTCAGTCCATCATGTGTGGCAAAGAACAAGAGCTAAATATCCTGAGCCAGGAGAGTAAGTGTGTACTGCTGTCCCTATCAAATGCAAGCAAATGGTTCTGCTATTTTCTTACATTATTTACATCTATTAAAAACAACCACCTTCCCCTTCATAAGTCACATTTTCTACATTTCCTTTAAAATGGCTTGTGTAGGGTACCTGCCTGGCTGAGTTGGTAGAGCATGTGACTCTTGATCTTGGGGTCATGAGTGTGAGCCCCACGTTGGGTGTACAGATTACTTAAAAAATAAAAATAAAAATAAAATGGCTTGTTGCACTACCTACTTGTTCCCCTAGAACAACTCTGAGTGCTCATGGTTCCAGGTGGCCACAAGTAATAACATTTTGCCATTATGGACTACGATCTGCTACCTTTCCATCCTGGAGTATAATAGGATTCTCTTTTGCTTCTTATTCTTATAACCAATACTATATTCTCCACAAATCCTGCAATCCACTCTGTGGTTATGATTTCTGGGTCAAAGATGTTATGTGGCAAGCAATAGAAATGAATTTAAGCAATATTAAAGAATTCGTTTTGATATTCTGGAGAGCAGCCAGCATCAAAATAAAAGATGAACAACGGTGTGCTTGGCTGGCTCGTCAGTAGAGGATGTGATTCTTGATCTGACAGTCGAGAGTTCGAGCCCCATGCTGGACATAGAGTTTACTTTAAATAAATAAATAAATAAATAAATAAATAAATAAATAAATAAATAAGTAAGTAAGTAAATAAATGAATAAATAACAATGAATCCTTGGGGAGGATAGGAACCAGTGTGGTTTCAGGGAAGTCACGGAACTGCGAATGACTCACCTAAAACTACCTTTCCTCCCAGGGCGTGTCTTGTTTCAGAGCCAAATTCTAGGAAACAGAATAGATTGATTTAGGATTAATATGGCATAAAAAGAACAAGTACTTGAAGGAAGTGCTATTAGGCAGGGCAAAACAACATATTATATAACACAACAATAACATACACTCAAATACAAGCCCATGTTTGAAAATGAAAAAAGTAGGAAATGGAAGAATGGGAACAGACCATGTTCCACTAAACAAACATATTCACTGTTATTAGTTTTCTAATTAGGAAACTTAATAGATAGATAGATTAGGAAAAATAATGTAGATAGCCTGAAACAATTCAAATGCATATAACTCATTAAAATTGCCAATAAACACACAAACAGACACAAACGACCTTACGTTTTGGTGGTATTCGTTTTTTCATTAAAATTTTTAAAGTTGAAAGTTTTTCCTCATAACAAACATATATATGCGGGTTATATTGCAGAAATATATGCAACATAAAGCAAAGTGTTTCCTATAATTCTGACTAGCACCTGAGTATAGATATTCAAGTGAAGCTTCTATTTGCTTGTAATTTAGTGGGCAGTTATGGGATTTAGAGCCGTTCTGATTCTTACTCCTATTGTACTATTATAATAACGACTATAATATTTTGTTTTTTAGGTGTATCTTCTGGCTATTGCCTAGGATCCTATTAACCTCATTGAAACATGGAGCCCATTGGGGCGTCTGGGTGGCTCAGTTGGTTAAGCACCCAACTTTGGCTCAGGTCATGATCTCATGGTTCATGGTTTGAGCCCTGCATCGGGCTCTATGCTGACAGCTCAGAGCCTGGAGCCTGCTTCAGATTCTGTGTTTCCCTCTCTCTCTCTTTGCCCCTCCTCCACTCATGTTCTGTCTCTCAAGAATGAATAAACGTTAAGAAAAAAAAAGAAAGAAAAGAAACATGGAGCCCATTTCAATGGCACCTACCTTCATCCCTTGACTACTGAAAACTGTCACTACAGCACTTTGAAAATTTGGTTCCATCTCTCACCATTGTACTTTTTGGCACTGTAATGGGGAAAATGTATTTAGAGTTCTCTTATTAAAGGATAAGTTAGTAGATGGATTTGATAAATCCAATCTAACATTCCTATCTTCCTTTCTCTATTTTATAAAAAGGAATTATTGCAACTTCATTCCGTTTAGTGTTGGTCACCACCGAGGCCAGGTTTCAGATAACTGAGTAAGCAAACTATTAAAATCACTCTCATCTGCTTGAGTACCTATCAGCAAATTGGGTTCTATCTAAAATTCTTCCTCATCCCCTAGCCTAACACTCTCACAGTGCTTTCCATGGCTGTTCTTCTGGGTTCTGGCATGAATAGAAGTCTTTTGTTGTGCGAGCTTTCTCCTTTAGGGAACCTTTTAAGGTTTCACTCTGTAACTGACTCCAGGTGCCTGCTGGGATGTGGCTGTAATTGAGACACACAGGCAAATGAGAAGTGATGGAAACGCGGCATGAGCCAGTTTGGCCACCTCTTACCAGGCAACCATTCGAGGCAAAGTCATAGACAGTAAGACCTCTGGGCAGAGCAGGGGCATCTTCATCAGGTGCATGGAGTGAGATATTCCACTCCTGCCGCGAGGAATGTTCAGGGGAATGTGGAGTGGTCTAAACCATTCAAATTCTCCTCTATTTCAATTCCTGGGATCTTTCATTCTATTCGAGTTAGTGTCCTAATTTTGCATGAGGTCTGGCGATGCTGTCAAAAGCAACTTAATCTTGCGATTTTGCAATCCGCAGGATCAAAAAATTGAGTTCGATTTTCTGCGACATCAGTACTGAGGCGAGTGACTTAAAAGGTCTTTTAGCACAGTTCAAGGCAGCTCCTGATTCTCTATGCTGAGCCAAGAATTTTGATTTTAAGTCTGTTTTAGCTTTCCTTAAAGTTCTTCAGCACTGAAAGAAGGAACAGAGACACTTGTCGCCCAGTCTTCCTTCAGTAGGCACTTCATTACAGTTGGCCTAGGTAATAATGGAAGCAACTCTTGACTCTGCATGCCATAGTCTGCCCAAGAGACACTCTCACTAATCCTAGGCCTTCAAAATCAACTAAGCTCAATAACCATTTCCTTGAAGATCTGTGCCCTGTAACTGTTCCCCATAACTATTTCTGTATCAATCAGAGTTCTTCTTTGTAACTATATAACCCATTCCAATTAATTTTCAGAAAAGGAATTTGGTAAGGGATTGTGGACTGACCTCCAAATTGAAGAGTAAATAAGAAGAAGATACATTTTTAAATCAATATATATATATATATTTCAGGAATAGAATTTAGTATAACACCCAGTGCTCATCCCAACCAGTGTCTTCCTTAATGCCTTAATGCCCCTCACCTTTTTAGCCCTTCCCTCCACCCAGAACCCCACCAGCAACTCTAAGTTTGTTCTCTGTATTTAGGAGTTTCTTATGGTTTGTCCCCCTCTCTGTTTTTATATTATTTTTGCTTTTCTTCCCTTATGTTCATCTGTTTTGTATCTTAAATTCCACATATGAGTGAAATCATATGATATTTGTTATTCTCTGACTTATTTTGCTTAGCAGAATACACTATAGTTCCATCCATGTTTTGCAAATAGCAAGACTTCATTCTTTTTCATTGCCAAGTAATATTCCATAATAATAATATAATATAATATAATATAATATAATATAATATAATATAATATAATATAAATCACATCTTCTTTATCCATTCATCAGTTGTGGACATTTAGGCTCTTTCTATACTTTGGCTATTGTCAATAGTGGTGCTATAAAAACATTGGGGTGCATGTCCCTTTAAAATCAGCATTTTTGTATCTTTTGGATAAATACTTAATAGTGCAATTGCTGGGTCATAGGATAGTTCTATTTTTAAGTTTTTGAGGAAACTCCATACTGTTTTCCAGAGTGGCTGTACTAGTTTGCATTCCCAAGAGGGATATACTTTTAACTCAAGCACAACCCTTGAAATCTATTCATATGGTTTCATACTTAGCGATTATCCTGAAAATACAACTGTTAGTTCCTCCCCACTCCCTCAAACATTGGAAAATGCAGTTAAGAAATAAACTCTGATCTGGGGCACTTGGGTGGCTTAGTCAGTTAAGTGTCCGACTTCGGCTCAGGTCATGATCTCACGGTTCATGAGTTCGGACCCCATGTCAGGCTCTGTGCTGACAGCTCAGAGCCTGGATCCTGACTAGGATTCTGTGTCTCCTTCTCTCTCTACCCCTTCCTTACTTGTGCACTGTCTCTCTCTCAAAATATAAATACACACTAAAAGAAAGAAAGAAAGAAAGAAAGAAAGAAAGAAAGAAAGAAAGAAAGAAAGAAAAGAAAGGAAGAAAGAAAGAAACTCTAATCTTTACTGATAATTTCCTGAAAGGGCAGCATAGTCCCACTTGACTTAGATTACAGTCACATTTGTATATATATTACACACACACACACACACACATATTTGTATATACACACACATATTTGAGTATAGTCGACTTACAATGTTACATTAGTTTCAGGTGTACAACATATGATTCAACAAGTTTATATATTATGCTGTGCTCACCATAAGTGTAGCTACCATCTGTCACCATCCAAGGCTATTATGATATCATTGACTATATTCCTTATGCTGTGCCTCTTATTCTTATGACTTATTCTTTCCATAAGCGGATGCCTCCCCTACCACATTTCGCCTGTCTTTGGCTAACACTGTGGCTGGTTGAAGTTTTTTGCTTAATGGGGCAACCCACATCTTTCTTTCTGTGGGGTTTAAATCCTTAAGTCCTAGCGGTTCTACTTGTAAAGGACCTAATCAGTCTGTTGCCAATGTTGATCACTGCACACAATATACGACAAAGGACCCCCCGCCCAGGGATCAGTGTTCCAGCTGGACTCCTCCCAGCATCATCTACTGTGAAGCAGCAATCCTATTTCCTTCTGAAGGTCTAGAGCGATTAGTAGATTTGCCCCTACCCACTACCTCCTACGTTCTCTACTTGTGTAGTGCTGGATTGCTCAACCTCCGTGCTATTGATATTTTGGATAATTCTTTGTCGTGGGGTTGTTCTGCGCATTATAAAAAGTGTAGTAATATCCTTGGATGGATCCCCTCTATCCAAGATGCCAGTAGCAACCCTGGCATCCCAACCCCTAATTATGACAACCAAATAGGTCTCCAACCATTGCCAAATGATCCCTGAGAGGAAAATCACCTTTACTTGGGAACCATTTGTTTAGTGATTTGAAGAGCCCCAAATGGACAGGTGAGAGTCTCTGTCCAGTTTTCCCCAGTGAATGCTATTCTCTCATTACTATCACTTTGTGTTCTAAGTTTATTTATTTATTTTGAGAAAGAGAGAGAGAGAAAGAGAGATAGAGAGGGAGAAAGAGAGAGAGAGAGAACATGAGCAAGCAGGGGAGGGACAGAGAGAGAGGAAAAGAGAGAGAAAATCCCCAGTAGGCTCTGCACTGACTTGGGGCTCAAACTCACAAACCATGAGGTCATGACTTGAGCCGAAACCGAGAGCTGGGCACTTAACTGATGGAGCCACCCAGATGCCCCATCATTACTATTACTTCTTGACTAGTACCACCTATGCTTGGAATATTGAACATCCTCCAAATAGCAGCCACGTCAGAAACGTTGAAAGGCAATTTAAAAGTAGAGTGTGGAGGGGCAATTTATGGACAAAAGAATAAAAGTTCATTCCATCCATTTTGCTGTAAGCAATAAACTAGTTATTGCAACTTTCAACTATACAGAGAGGAGGGGAAAAGATTCCCCATATCCAGACATTCAAAGACAAACACCGTTAATATTTTTCCAAATAACATTTTCTCCCTTGTTATAAATATAATCCATACTTATAAACAATTTGGGAAATGAAAATAAAACTTCCCATAATTGCATCATTTAGAAAAAAAAAACATTTAACACTGAGACATATTTGCTTCCATCTTTACAACAAAATTTGAAACCTGTATTTTCTATTATAAAAGTAATACTTGGGTGTGCCTGGGTAGGTCAGTCAGTTGAGCTTCTAACTCTTGATTTCAGCTCAGGTCATGATCCCAGGGATCATATATACATGTAGCCTAAATTACATTTTTAAAAATTTATGAAACAAAATCTCACTCTAAATACTGTTTTGCAACTTGCCTTTTTCTTCTGATGACGTATCTTGGATATCTTTTAACATAAATGCATTTATCTATCTTACTATTTTAAAAGTCAATATAGTATTTCATTCTATGAGTACATCCAAATTTAGTTAACTAAACATGGCAGACATTAAAATAATTTAAGTAATTTCCAATTTTTAAGTTTTATAAACAGTGATCACAGGCATATTGTGTGTGTATACATACATTTGCACAAATCCTGTATATAAATCATTCATTCATTAACAAGTATGCATTTAATGTGCATTATGTGTCAGATGCTATACTAAACACTGGGGCTGTGGCAAAGCACAAAACAGAAATAAATCCCTACCCACGTGAAGCTCACATTTCAGTGAGAGATCAGACAATAAATAAAATAACTGACAAAATGTATTATATATTTGTATATATGTACATATATATATATCTCCACACATACATACATACATATAAATGTGTACAGAAGGGATAGAGGAAGGCATATAGGGACATAGAAGGGACATAGGAAGTGCCAGGATGGACATGGTTGCCATTTTACGTGGATTACTAGGAATCTATGTCTGTAGATAGATTCTATCGCTGCTATAATAAATGATCACAAACTCATAGCTTCGAGCAACATAAATTTATTATCTTATAGTTCTAGAGGTCAGAAGTCAGAAGTGGGTCAGAATTTTGTTGGGTTAACATCTAGAGTTTGGCAATGCTGCATTCCTTCCTACAGCTCTAGGGAAGCATCTGCTTCCTTGTGATTTCCAGCTTCTTGAAGCTTTTTGCATTCCTTGACTCATGGTGTCCAGTCAACAATCTCATCATTGAACTTCTTTCATGGTCTTATCTCCTTTTCTGACTCTCCTGCTTCCACCATTCACTTATAAGTATGCTTGTGATTACGCTGGGCCCACTTGGATAATCCACAAGAACTTTCCTATCTCAAGATCCTTCACTTAATTACGTTCACAGAGTCCCTTTTGCCACTAAGGTAACATATTTACAAGTTCTCGTGATTAGGATGTGGACGTCTTTGGAGGGCTATTATTTGATCTACCGCAGAAGGCATCAATGAGAAGGTGTTATTTTCAGTGAGGACATGCAGGAGGAAAAGAACAAGTCTTGAAGAAATCTGTGGAAAGAGCGACCCATGCCAAAAGAAAAGTAGGTGCTAGGTTTTGAGGCAGGAT
Organism: Paguma larvata; assembly: GCA_030068075.1. Classification (NCBI taxonomy): domain Eukaryota; kingdom Metazoa; phylum Chordata; class Mammalia; order Carnivora; family Viverridae; genus Paguma; species Paguma larvata. The sequence goes on from CM057837.1 coordinate 83,136,450, forward strand.
AGGATTATGCCTAGCTGTTTGAGAACAGGCCAAAGAGGATGGAGTAGAGTTAGCAGACAGTACATGAGAACAAGCTAATGAGGTGGTGGTTAGGGCCAATTATGTAGGGTCTTGTAACAACTTTGACTTTTATTCTGAGGGGCATGAGTATCCTTGAAGTTTTAAGTAGAGGAGTAATACCATCTATGCATATTTTAATGGAATCACTAAGTGCTGTGTGGAAAAATGACTGAAAGTTGGCAAAATTGAAAATGGAACACCAGCATGTATCAGTTTTATATATTGCTGCATAACAAACTACCCTAAAACTTAAGGTCTTTAAATGACTTATTATTTTTCATGATTCTGTGGGTTGGTTGGATGGTTCTTTTGCTATATATGGTGATTGCTGGTGTTATCATCTTGTTGCATTCAGAAGGGAGCTCAGCTAGGGTTGGAATGTCCAAGATGGCTTCACGCGCATGTCTGGCACCTCAGCTGGTTTGGTTTTAAGGAAGGGTGGCTGGTCAGGCCTCTCTAATAGAATAGTCAGACGTCTTATATGGTGGCTTATGGTTCCAAGAGAGCTAAAAGGGAAGCTGTTGGGTCTTTTAAGGTCTAAGCTTAGACCCAGTACCACTTCCCCCATATTGTATTAGTCAAAACAAGTCAAAAGGCCAACTCAGTTTTAGGGGGTGAAAAAACTGACTCCACCTCTTGATGAGGAGAATTGACATGAACATTCAGTTAGGAGGATACTACAGTATTTCAGGGGAGAGATAATGGTAGCTTGGGGAAGGGGATAATAGTAGAATTTGGGAAGATTGGTTGTAATCTGAATATATGTTGAAGGTAGAGCCAATAGGATTTGGTAAAGAATAGTGGCTTAGGTTGGGTTGCTGTAACAAAATACCATCAACTGGGCTGCTTAAACAATGGAAATTTATTTTCTTACACTCCGGAGGCTGGAAGTCTGAGATCAGGGTTCCAGGATGGTCAGGTTCTGGTGAGATCTCTCTTCCCGGCTTGCAGATGGCCACCTTCTTGCTGTGTCTTTGTATGGCCTTTCCTTGGTGTATGCTCATGGAGACAGCTCTCTCTCTCTTGGTGTAAAGCCATCAGTCCTATCAGATTAGGACCCCACCCCATGACCTTAATGACCTCCTTTTAAAAGGTCTATCTCTAAAGATAGTCATATTGAGGGTTAGGGCTTCCACATAGCAATTTTGGGGAACGCAATTGGGTCCACAGAAAACATGATGTAGAATGTGAAAGAAAGAGGAGTCCAGGATGACTATAAGTTTTCAGTCTGATCAATTGGAAAAAGAGATTTACATGAACTGAAATGGGGAATAATGCTGAAGAGATGGGTTTTGGGGGATTGATACGTTCAGGCATGTGAATAAGGTAATGGGATATGGGTTTGAGCTGGATATGAATTTTCTGGAGCAGGGACATAAAGTGGGGTTATTAGACTATATAGATGGCATTTAAAACCATCAGAATGAGATCAACACAAAAATAAGTGTATTAGAGAGGACATCTTTTGAGCAACTGACTGCTCAGTTTAGGGAGATGAGAAGGAACGACAAAGGCTTGAGAATTGGCTAGTGAGGTAGAAGGAGGGCCAAGAGAATGTGGTGCCTGGAAGTGGCACCAGGAATAACTGTGTGAAATGCTGCTTATAAGTCAAGTGAGATAAGGAATAATCACCAGATTTATTGATCACCAGATTTACCAATGTGGAAGTCATTAGTGATATTGGCATCAACAATTTCTGAGCAGTGACTGTCTGATTACAGATGGACCCAGGAAGAATGGGAATAGAGGTAGTATAAGAGGTTTTACTGCAGAGGAGAGAGAAATGATATGGGTAAGTTGGAGATAGAAGTGGAGTCAGGAGATTCATTTAAGATGGATGATAGGACAGCAAGTTTGTATGGTGATGGGAATGATGAAGTAGAGAACAGGAGAAAAAATAATAATATAGGAGAGAAAGGGAAGAATTACTAGCACACAGAGAAGGAAAAATACCCCAGCTATTTGCAAGGCATGCCCCCTTCCCAGTGAGGGGTTTTCCAACTACCCTAGGTCAATTGCGACTCTCACCCTCACCCCTGGCAACCCTATCCTTCATCTCTTTTTCTTCCCTTCTTTCTGTCTCACCTCATTAGAAAACAAATTTCATGTGCCTAGGAATCAACCATTCCTAGAACAATACCTGTGCATAGCAGGTGCTCAATAAATATTTGTCGAATGAGTTGAAACTGGCTATGTCCTCTATGGCACAAATCACATTGCCAGGCATAAATTAGGGATGGCAATATCTATTGAACATTATCAAATCTGTAAGGTTAAAGTACTTTGCATCTTTTTAATTATAGATTTTTAAAAATAAATTTAAGCCATGTTGTTTCATGCCTTTCCACAGTAACACTGAAGTAGGTCTATATATCTACTTGGATATACTTACAGGATTTGAAATGAATGTTTCCCATCACTCTTTCAAACATTTTTTTAAGAGCTTTATTGATATATTCATCTACAATTCATTGATTTAAAGTGACAAATACAACAGTTTTCAATATATTCACAGATATATGCAACCATCGTCACAATTTTAGAACATTTTTATCACCGTAAAAAGAAACCCCATGCACTTTAGCGATCTTTCTCCTAGCCCCTTCCCTGATGCCTCTCAACCCCAAACAACGGTAAATAGGCTTTGCATACATTTGCATATTCTAAACATTTAAAAAAAATGGAATCCTGTACTACGTGCTCTTTTTGCAATGGGATTATTTCACTTAGCAAGTTTTTAAGGTTCATTCACATTGTAGCATGGAGAGTATTTCATTCTTTTTTGTTGCTCAGTAATATTCTACTATACAGCCATTCTGTATTTTGTTTATCTATCCATTTGTTGCTGGCCATTTCGCTGGTTTCCACCTTTTCATTACTGTGAGTTGTGCTGCTATGAACATCTGTGTACAAGGTATGTATTTGGCAGCGGAATTATTGGGTCATATGATAATTCTATGCTTAACTTTTTGAGACTACCAGTCTTCTTACAATTGTTGCACCATTTTACATTCCTACTAGCAATGATGAGAGTTCCAGTTTCTCTGTATCTCCACCAACAGTTGTTGTTTATTTATTTTTATTACAGCCATCCTTGTGGTTGTGAGTGGTGTCTCATGGCTTTGCCCATCCCTTTTTATTCCCTCAAATACCAGCTTCCCTCTCCAGTAATAAACTAGAAGGAAAATCATTTTCTCCGGCCACATCCTAGCATAGCCTGAGAAATAAACCTGTGAACTGGTAGGTATACACTTTACAACAGCACTTCAGACCCTATGGGTATCTTTTAAATATTATGGTTATTGCTTTAAAACTGGTCCCTGAAGATTCTGGCAATTTCCCATGATCCCACTCTCCCTACTAGAATTTACTTAACACCTACATAACAAGGTAAAAGCTAAGATAGAAAACACCTTGAGAACCTGTATTTCTTCGCTTAGTTGATTACGTGATTTTTTTAATATCTCAAGCCAATTTTGATATCAGATTTTTTCCCCTATAAAGGGGAACAAATGTGAGGATTTATAAAAACAGGTGCACTCCAAAGGCTTAGAGCTTTATTCGGAGTCAAATGTGGGCAAATGGAATGCAACAATAAGAGGAGGAAGGAAAACCATTCCAAAAACTGAGGTCTTACTGAAAACGTTTACCTTCTGTTTCCCAACTTGGGGTGGTGGTTTTTCTTTAAAAGCAAACAAAAATACGTTTTGCCGAATACCCAAACTATGTGTATGCATCTGAAGCAACAAAACAAGGAGACAAGATGGAGACGCCTTTTGCAGGTTACGAGGGATTTCCTCACCAAAAAGCAGCTACAGACGGGACACCTGGAATACTGCATATGCAAATAAGTGCTGGCACACAGTCCCTGAAGTACTTTGAGAAGTCATCACGGGTTATGAAACGTTGTGTTCTAATCGTTATGGGAATCCGTGAAAAGCAGTTCAAGTAACATAGCTGTAAACAGCTGAACAGGAGGGGTGGCTGGGGAGAGAAAATAAAGGCGGCTGATCTAGGTTCTCTGGACAGTTGAGGTCTTCAGACCTGCCAATGCAGCAGAATTAGGAAAAAATATCCTTTTCTCAGACTGTAGTATAACAAATACTGATTTTAAAAATGTTCATAATTACGGACTTCTCTGGATGTGGAGGGAGTCACATTAAAATGATTATATTTATATCAGAGGGCTCCCCCCAACCCCCACAGTCAAGTTATCTCTAATCAGGGAAGGGGGATGTTAGCAGGGTCAGACCTCCTACAAACTCAGAATTATTTGCCCCAAATCTACAAAGCAAGAGTCCTTGAAGCCTATTTAATCCACAAGGAATTTGGTTAATCAATTCATGTATGCAGAGAGCAGTAGGTATGCAGGAAGGTCCGGATGGGTGGTCATTACTTTCTTGCTTAGGAGCTAGGAGAGACTCTGGAGCTTACCCAGGGTAGAAAACCTTCCTGCCTGTGGCTTGAAAATACTGCCATATTCTGGCCAAATTGTTTCATTTACTGTTTCTTTGCTCCTAAATTAACAAGGAGGAACGACCGTGTGTACAACACGTGCCCACAACACGGAGATTATTCAGAGAAAGCATAACCAAATATACTTGTTTTACCGATTTACCAAGCCTTACCCTGAGTTTTATCTAGAAGATGCTGGATTGCTACTTAGTTACCCATCTTGATGATAGGAACCTCATTCTTCAAAAAACACTGAAAGAGGCTTACAGGTGCTATGGGTTCTGGGGTTGGCAGGGGGTGCCTCATAGTAGTAAGTCTAGTAAGATATGGCAGTACCTACCCCAGATAAAAAGCTTACAAACTGGTGATGCACACCTGTTATTACTATTACCAACCTCTCTCTTTTCCTTTTTGGAGGGCGACGTTGGGAGAAGGGTTTCTCAAAGATAATATTTAATTGAGCATTTATGCGAAAAGACACTAAGAGCCTTAGCATTAACTCACCTTGTCCTTAAATAACTCTAGGACACAGGTACCATTCTATCCCTATTTTACAGATAAAGAAACTGAGGAACAGAGCTTAATTACCCTTAGGGTGCACAGCCACTCAGTGGCGAAGCCAGCAAGCAGTCTGGCTTCAGAGAGACAGGCAAAAAGGAGTAAACCGAGACCGGACCGAGGAGGGGGGAGAAAGGAGGAGAGGTGGGGAGCAAGGAGGAGGAGCGCAGAGGGCGGGCTTTACTCTCGTCAGACGGAGAGCTTACTGATTTGCATATCTCCATCATTTTACCTCCAGGTGTCTCTCCCAGGAATGGAAAATTTAAATTCCCAACTCCCCATGGTTCCGCCTCGAGACAGAAAAGACCTTCCCATAGGTGATCCAGAGCTCGGTCTTCCTCACAGCCTGGTCGGGACAGCCGCAGGGCCAGCCGCTGCGGACGAACTACAATCCCCACTACTCATCGCGCGGAAGGCTGGGTCCACGCGGACGGAACGCGAGGGTATGCCAAAGGTGCCTGAAGAAAAAAGATCACGTATATCTTCCGCCTCTTTCCACTTTCACACATGCCTCGCTTCCATCGTGTTTTATTAACAGGGCATGCAGTGAGGTGTGTAAAGTCGCTCTGTCTTCAGGCACAGCAGAGGGCAGGCACGACGACAGCGCGCGGGCGCGAGGTCCCCGGGCCGTGCGTGGGGCGGAGTCAGAGGCGGCGGGGCCTCGTGCAGGCCGGAAGTGTGCGGGGGCGGAGGGAGAGGCGTGAGTGGCTGCGGCCGCGCGCTTCCGGGCAGTACGTCGACGTCGGCCGGCTGCAAAGGGCTCCTCGGCAGGCTCTCTGGCCGGCACCTTGCGCACTCCGCCGGCCCCAAGGCCCTCAGTCTCCTCCGCTCATCTCGCCGTAGGCCGTGACGACATGAGCAGCAAAGAAGGTGGCGTCCTCGGCGGCACTGGGCGTTATTTATTCAAAGGGGGAGGATCTCCATCCTTTTTGTCGGATTTTCCACTTCTCTTCACCCTTGAGGGATGCCCTCTCCCCTTGCAGGCTCGGGGAGGCGGCGGCCCCGGTGATCTCCCGGCCACATTGGTGCTAGTGACCCCTCTCTTTTTCTTAAACCCTAGAGCTGTTATTTCTAATCTTAGTTCGGTAATTGCTCCACCTTGTGCCAGATCAGGGAAGCCATTGGTGGAGGCCTGAGTGAGGTGAGCTTAAGGTTTGGGTAGAAAAGGCAGGGCTGCTTTTCTGCGAGTCCGCTGGGAAAGCCTCTAAGGCGAGAGCCCCGTGGACGCCGGTTTAAGAGGAAGGAAGGGGTTAGCTGACGTTACGATTTGTCATGTCTTGTCCTGTCCAACTTTTTTCTCCTTCTCTACATAAGGATCAGGAGGGTTCAGGAAAAGGAAGCATGACAATTTCCCACATAACCAGAGAAGAGAAGGGAAGGATGTTAATTCATCTTCACCTATGATGTTGGCCTTCAAATGTAAGTTCTCTGGAATGTAAGTTGGCGAAGGGAAGAGAACTAAAGAGGTTGTAACAAGGATGGTTTAGACCTGTTGTGCACACAGAAAAAACAGCCCGTCAGAATTTAAGATGTGCGTGTGTGAATCTTACTTTAACTGGAGGTTGGCTATGGTGCTAGGTCTGCCATTAAAGTCGAGATACTGAAGTCTTGATGTTTTTCTTTTCTTTTTTTATTACAGTTCTACGGTAAACATTAACATCAGACATGCCGAATAACTAAAAATTATTGTGCACTTAGTATATAAAAGAGTGTCAGGTATATAAATATACACAAATACAGTTAATTAACTTTTAAGCATGCATTGGTTTTGTGTTCTCAGCTAGACTTTTGAAGGCAGGGACTACATTTTTGTTTTGACTCTCACACTTTGCAGAGTGGGAACTCCTCTATTAGTAAATCATATGTACATGTTATGTATATACTGTTGGTGTATATAATCTTTATGTGCGTGTTGTGTATTTTTTCACAGTCCTCCTTTTAGCTGGGTCAAGTTGCTCTTCATTTGAAAACACTAAGACAAAAGTCTCCTTCCAGGTATCCTCCACCCACCGTCTGATGCCTTGCAGGTTTTGTGGTTCAGGAACCCGAAAGGGCCTGAGCTGTTGATTCTGACTTGTAGTCATCCGAAGGCTGGATCGGGGCTGGAGGATCCACAGCAGTTGACAAGTTAGGCCTTCTGCCAGCAAGCAACTCTCACTTCCTCACGTGGACTCCTCCATGGTGCTGCTTGAGTGTCTTCGTGTTCCGGCATCTAGCGTCCCCCAGTCAGAGCAGGGAGAAAGCCGCAGTGTCCTTATGCCCTGATCTCAGACATACCACACAGTCGCTTTGCTACCTTCTGTTAGAAATGAGGCAGTTTAAAAACTGCTTCATATTTAAGGGGAAGGGAATTAGTTTCCACCTGTTGAAGGGAATCTCAGATAATTTGTGGGCATATATTATTTGATTCATTCATTCATTCATTCATTCATTCTCAAGTTAGTTAACATACAGTATAGTCTTAGCTTTAGGAGTAGAACCCAATAATTCATCTCTTAACATATGACACCCAGTGCTCATCCCAAAAAGTGCCCTTCATTATTTATGCCCATCACCTATTTAACCCACTGTCTGCCCACGAACCCTCAGTTTGTTCTTTGTATTTAAGAGTTTCTTATGGTTTGCCTCCCTTTCTGTTTTTAACTTATTTTTCCTTTCCTTCCCCTACGTTCATCTGTTAAGTTTCTCAAATTCCACATGTGAGTGAAATCATAAGATACTTTTCTCTGACTTATTTCACTTGGTATAATATCCTCTAATTTCATCCACATTGTTGCAAATGGCAAGATTTCATTACTTTTCATCGCTGAGTAGTATTTGTGTGCGTCTGTGTGTGTGTGTGTGTGTGTGTGTGTGTGTACACCACATCTTTTTTTTAATTATTGTTAATTTATTTTTATTCCAAATATATAGACTGTCTTGGCTTCAAGAGTAGAACCCAGTAATTCATTACTTATATGTAACACCCAGCGCTCGTCCTAACAAGTACCCTCCTTAATGTGAGCATATTTAATTTAATTAAATTATTTATTTAATATAATTTATCGTCAAATTGGTTTCCATACAACACCCAGTGCTCTCAACAAGTGCCCTCCTCAATGCCCATCACCCACTCTCCCCTCTCCCACACCCCTCCATCAACCCTCAGTTTGTTCTTAGCACTTAAGAGTCTCTTATGGTTTGCCTCCCTCCCTCTCTATTTGTAACTTTTCCCCCCTTCCCTTTTCCCGTGGTCTTCTGTTTTATTTCTCAAGTTCCACATACAAGTGAGAACATAGGATATCTGTCTTTCTCTGTCTGACTTATTTCACTTATCATAATACCCTCCAGTTCCCTCCACATTGCTGCAAAAGGCCAGATTTCATTCTTTCTCATTGTGTGCGGGCATATTTTAAAACCGCCACAGCTCCTACAGTGATCTTCAGAGGTATAAGACAACTTGTGATTGAGTAGAGTGTATTGATACGACTGTATACACTGCGGGAAAACTGCAGTGGGCCAACTATTCCCCATCCTGATAAACTAACACATCTGATCTAGAGCTGCTTGTTTCTAAGCACATGTTGCTTTTGTATGTTTCCGTCTGCCTTTTCACACCTAATTCTTTAAGGTTGGAGCTGCTTCTCATTTGGCGCCCCCATTGTCCAGCTGGTGAACTATGGTTTTCTTCAAGACCCTGCTCAAGTAGCTTCTTCCTTTGAAGCCTTTGTGATTTTTCTCTCGAGCAAATTTGTTGACGGACATTGCATTTCTTCATTATCCATTTTTCCATCTAGTCATGAAATATTGATTGAGCATCTACCATGTTCTAGTATGTGTAAGGAGTGAACAAGAAGAATGCGGATCCTGCTTTCCCGAACTTTTATGTAGATTTATTATGTATTTATTTACTTGTTTACGTCTTTGTCTTAAACTGGACTAAGCTTGAGGATAGGAATTGTCTTATTTAACCTTGTGTTCATAGTATTTAATCCGCAGTGGTCATTAATATTTATAATAAGTAAAAACTTTTGATTGTCTTGAAATATTAGACAAAATCCAAGCTTAATTATTATCTCAGTAGTAAAAGGACGGATATCTTTGGTCCTTGTCAATCTGTTATTTGGTTAATAGTTTATCCAAGTTCTGGGTTTTTTTAATTCATGCAAAACACATCTTGGTGTTCCCTGTAGGGTAGGCAGTTTGCTGGGTCTTTGGGGTAACAGTGCTTCTGAAAGAAAGTGGTTATTAATTAAGAGTTAAGTGGTTTATGGGTATTTCAGTGACTAGGGCTTGGAAATTCAGAAAGTTAATGTTGCTGTCATTGAAAGTTATAAACGTTAATTAATTCATTTTTTTCAGAGGGAGATAATATTGCATGTGATTAAAAAAAGGTGATCAAAATGTTATGTAACTTAGGTATTTGGAAGTAATTTTTTAAAGTCTTGTGTGATAGTTCTGTGATAACAATCTCATGTTTACTAGATGAGGTGTTTTTTTTACAGCGTATACATCTTATCATGAGGCCGTGAGGGGCAAAACCTAGTTAAAGCATACCCGTATTCAGAGAAAGAATGTTTTGGTTACCAGCAGTCTGTGATTTCCAAGTACTTCAACAGTAAATGAGATGACATGCTCTTCATTTTTATAGAGTAAATAATGAGTAAATAATCGTTGCTTCGTTGTGTCTAATAACAACGTTTGATAGTTTCAAAGTATAGAATATGCCTGCTTATGGTTGTAATAATGTGTTTTTAGCATTTCAGCAGGAACTTGATGCAAGACACGACAAATATGAGAGACTTGTGAAACTTAGTCGGGATATAACTGTGGAAAGTAAAAGGACAATTTTTCTCCTCCATAGAATCACAAGGTGAGTAAATCTCTCTAAAATTTCTTACAGTTGCTTGCCCTTTGGTGTGTGTTATATATGTACTTTGTAATGCTTTATACTTCAGCAGACAGTACCTACCTGTTAGAAGATTCTGTGATTTATGCTGTGAATACTGGAATTGGAGGATGTTAGCAGCAAGAAGATTTTAAGAATAAATATTTTAATCAGAATAGGAAGGGGAAGTTTTTAAGTTTATTTTTTTTGAAAGAGTGTAAGTGAGGGAGGAGCAGAGAGAGAGGGAGGGAGAGAATCCCAAGTAGGCTCTACACTGTCAGTACAGAGCCCGATGGGGTGCTCAGACACACAAACTGGGAGATCATGACCTGACCCAAAGTCGGACACTTAACTGACTAAGCCACCCAGGCTCCCCAAGAAGGGAAAGTTCTTATTTTCAGAGCAACTAGGAATTTTGTATCATTTAGAGCACTCAGTGATATAGGTATTGTTTGTGAAAATATTAAGTTTATTAAGTTTATTAAGTTTCTAGTGATTTACTAGAGGTTATTACGTTAAAGCTTTACCTAGGTGATACGTGCAAAATTTCAATATTAGATAAATGTGGAAATCTGCTTTATTTTAATCTTTCCATTCATTTTCTAACTCATTGCAGTCTGCTTTTCTGTGTCACAACTATTGAAATTGTCCTCGTTACCCTCATACTGCTAATCTAGTACCTACTCTTATTTTACATTTTTGCAGCATACGATATTACTGACACTTAATTTTTTGAAATTTCCTTTTCCCGCAGCTCTGAGACCTCTTTTCTTTGAAATTCCTTTCTGTAGGATTTTATTATTTTATTTTTCTATGTAGGCTCCATATAGATTCCTTGGCTGTATGTGTATAAAAGAAAACAGCTTAAACCAACCTAAGCAGAGGAGGAAAATGAATTTTAAAGATTCAGGAATTTCTTATGAATGCAGCTGGGTATCTTTGTTTTTCACCTTTCTTCTTTGTTTGCTTCCTTTTTCGTTTGATCAGCTTTCTTTGCTTCTCTGTTTTACATGAGGTTAGAAAGTGCCCACCCTGGGGTGCCCGGGTGGCTCAGTCAGTTTCGCATCCATGCGTTCAGGCCCTGTGTCAGGCTCTGTGCTGACATAGGGCTCTGTGCTGACAGCTCGTAGCCTGGAGCCTGCGTTGGATTCTCTGTTTCCCTCTCTCTCTGCCCTTCCTCTGCTCACACTCTGTCTTTCTTACTCTCAAAAATTAAACTTACAAAAAAAAAAGTATGCCTCCCCCACCCCAGCCAATGCCCAGGGAGAAATCCTTACAAATTACAAATACCCCTAGAAGGATTTGCACTATGTGTCTTATAAAGTATTTAAGGAAGTCCAAATATAATTGCCATTTTTATTGTTAAAAATATTACTGAAGTATTCTATTCACTCATTTGCAACTTTTAAGATAACTTTTTAATAGTTTAGTTTTTATTCTTATTAAGTGGAAGTGAATTTGCCATACATAGATATATTGGAATGTGGCACTGTTAACCTTTATCGTAACCTGTCTCTAAACTTTTTACTTGTTTTTTAATGAGTTCTCAGTTTACAATATGGAAGGAATATAAACTATTTTTGAACTTGAGCTTATGGAAAGAAGCAACACTGTTTTGATTAATTATGAACAGTTTTTCAATGCAAATTGCAATTGAAAAACAATCGATATCAGTATGCATCAGTTTAAAGAAATAATAGAACTGTGGCCAGGGATCTTAATATTTTAGAAAAAGACATGTTATTATGTAAAGTCATTTTGTAAGTATTTCTCTACCAGAAATAATAAATTCTTATTATAGTAAACTTAGAAAATAGTAATATTTAGAATAAATTGTAGAAAAATAAAGATAATGAAAGAAGTCAGTCACAATACCAAAACATAGATACTGTCAGTGAGGAGATTTTCTGCATTTTTTTTTTAAGCTCTGTGCCTAATGTGGGGCTTGAACTCATGACCCCGAGGTCAAGAGTCGTATGCTCTAATGACTGAGCCAGCCAGACACCCCTGTTTACCTTTTTTTATTTTTGATTTTATGTATTTTGATTTGATTTGATTTTTTAATTTTTTTGTTCCTTTTTTTAAATTTAAATTTTAGTTAACAAACAGTACAATATTGGTTTCAGGAGTAAAATTCAATGGTTCATCACTTATATAAACAGCCAGTGCTCCTCCCAACAAGTGCCCTCCTTAGTACCCACCACCCATTTAGCCCATCCCCCACCCACCTCCCTCCATCAACCCTTAGTTTGTTCTCTATCATTAAGAGTCTCTTGTGGTTTGTTTCCCTCTCTTCTCTCCCTCCTGCTTCCCATATGTTCATCTGTTTTGTTTCTTAAATTGATTTTACATATTTTTAATAAATACAATAAGTAAAATAAAATTGTGGTTTTGAGTTAAAGCATCCAGATACAATATTAATTCAGTCCTATGTTTATTGAAATTTAGATTATTTCAGTTTTTCACTAACAAAACATCTGACTGATATATTGATTATAGTGCTCCTGATATGGAAGAGATTTTGACAGAATCGGAAATGAAATTGGATGGTGTTAGACAAAAGATCTTGCAAGTAGCCCAGGAGCTCTCAGGAGAAGACATGCATCAATTTCATAGAGCCATTACCACAGGTAAGTCCAGCTTCACTTCAGTGGTAACTTTTTTTTGTTTTAAACCAGTGTGTTGCATGATTTATGTGTGGGTTACATTAATTTTTAATTGACACTTGGTGAAATATTATTGGCTTTAAAAATTGGGACTTCTGAATAATAATGTAAAGATAATAAAAAAAACCCCATTAAATTGGCTTTATTTTTCTAACCATGTAGAATAGTCATTGATAGATTATAATAAAGTAATTGAAGAAAGACCTAATAGAGTGAACTTTATTCTTGAGGGTATAGGGTATATTCAAACAGAGCACATCTCATTTCCCACTATGGGGATATCTCACTGGTGGCTCTAATTTTCAGTTTTAGTAGGCACATAAAAGGGAACATATCACATAGCCAGATGGACCCAAACATCTCACAGTGTGACTCCACAGTGGAATTTTAAGATAGTACTAGGTTTTATATAAACACAAATTGCTTCAAATATATACAAATCAATTGCATAGATAAAGTGCTTGGCTTCTTTTCTCTTTATCTTTTTTTTATTGTGAGTTCAGTGACAGGAGAGGTACTATATAATTAAGAAAAACAAAGTCAAAGGTTGATTCATATTTATAGAAGTAAGTGAAATTATATGTTCTTTCTATCAGATAGCAGATTCCACTGAACTCAAGGCATTTCATCATGAGAAATGAGTTTCTGTGGTACCTGCTCAGTGTATGTCCAATTTTAGTGTGAACATTTATAATTTCACTTATTTTCAGAAATGTTAATCTGTAGTATGTTCAAATGTCTTTTGTTGTTGCTCACTGATTATACGTACAGTTGACCCTTTAACAGTGCCGGGATTAGGGGCACTGACCCCTTACACAGCCAGAAATCTACATAAAACTTTTGACACTCCCAAACCTTAACTACCAATAGCCAGCCATTGACTGGAAGCCATACCAATAATGAAAACAGTTTATTAACATGCATTTTGTATATTACGTGTATTTACTGTATTTCTTGCAATAAAGTATGAGGAAAGAATGTTATTAAGAAAAACACAAGGAAAATACATTTGTAGTTCTGTACTATATTTATTGACAAATCCACAGATATGTGGACTATTGCAGTTGAAACCCATGTTGTTCAAGGGTCACCTGTAATTGCATGTGTGCATTTTTTACACATGTGAGGTATTATTAGTTTTAGGTGTACATTGTATATATTGTGAAATGATCACCAAAATAAGTCTAGTTAACATCCGTCACTTTACATAGTTATAGAATTATTTTTTCTTACGGTGAACTTTCAGGATCTATTCTCTTAGCATGTTTTAGGTTTGCAATACAATATCACTAATTATATTTGCCATGCTGTGCATTGCATTCCTAGGACTTTAAAAGTTTGTACCTTTTGAGTCCCTTCACCCATTTTGCCCATTCCCCACCTCTGGCAACCACTTGAAATGTCTTTCGAAATCAGTAAAAGAAAATACCTTCTCACCTCAGTTAAAGCTGGAGTGTATTAATAAGAACTGAATTGATAACTCCAACAGTTGTATGGAGTCATTATAGTACATTTCTATCATTGTTATTTACTATCAGAGATTTGTTTTTTTTGTGTGTGTGTGTGTGTTTTTAACCTTTATTTATTTTTGAGAGACATAGAGACAGAGTATGAGCAGGGGAAGGGCACAGAGAGAGGGAGATACAGGATCTGAAGCAGGCTTCAGACTCTGAGCTGCTAGCACAGAGCCCGACGCGGGGCTCGAACTCACAGACCGTGAGATCATGACCTGAGCCGAAGTTGGCTGCTAGAGATTTGTTTTTTAAGTAATAGTGCACATAATGAAAAAGGTTTAATGAATTCAGTCTATGCTGTCATGTAGAACGACCTTGACCATGACAAATTAGGCAGGGCTGGGAGAGAAGATCCGACCATTGGTGAGATGGGCGAAGCAAAAGCTGAAGCAAAAGCCTGGTGAAGAAAACATGATAATATCTTCATGATCTTGTAACAGAAAAGATTTTTTAAAAATGACACAAGCATTTGGGCACCTGAGTGGCTCAGTCACAGGTTAAGCGTCTGACTCTTGGTTTTGGCTCAGGTCATGATCTCACAGTTCATGAGTTTGAGCCCCGTACCAGGCTTTGTGCTGACAGTGCAGAGCTGCTTGGGATTTTCTCTCTCCCTTTCTGCCCCTCCCCCACTTGCCCATACGTGCACATGTGTGCTCTCTTTCTATTTCTCAAAGTAAATAAACTTAAAAAAAATTTGGAGCGCCATGGTGGCTCAGCCCATTGAGCATCTGGTCTTGGTCTTGGCTCAGGTCATGGTCTCGCAGTTTGTGGATCGAGCCCACATCAAGCCCCGCAAGAGCCTCCTTGAGGTACTCTCCCTCCCTCTCTGTCTCTGCCCCTCCCATGCTTATGTGCTCTCTCTCTTAAAATAAATAAATTAAAAAAAAAAATGACACAAGCATTAACTGCTAAAGGAAAAATGGATCAATTGAATTTCATCAAAATTAAGACATTTTTCAGAAGACCTCCTTTTCTTAAGTGAAAAGGCAAGCTGAAGTCTGAGAGAAGACATTTACCTGCATGCCTTGGATAAACGACGCTTATACAGAATCCCTACAAATCAACAAGAAGACAGGCAATTTTAAAAATGGACAGGGGCTCCTGGCTGGCTGGTTGGTGGAGCTTGCGATTCTTGATCTCTGGGTCATGAGTTCGAGTCCCATGTTAGGTGTAGAGATTCCTTTTTAAAAAAATGGACAAAAAACTTGAATGGGGCCTTTAGTTCCCCAAGTTAACAGGAACTTATAAAAGTGAATATTCATATGGCTAAGAATGTACAAAAAGGTGCTGAGCATTATTTCCTAGAGTGATTCAAAGTCAAGTCAAATGAGATACTATTCACTCACTGGCATGATTAATTATAAAGACTGATGATACTGCTTTTTTTTAAAGTTTATTTTTACTTATTTTGAAAGAGAGAACTTGCAGGTGGGGGAAGGGCAGAGAGAATGGGAGATAGAATCCCAAGCAGGATCTGTGCTGTCAGTGCAGAGGCCAATGCAGGGCTCAAATTCACGAATTCTGAAATCATGACCTGAGCCAAAGTCAAGAGTCGGGTGCTTAACCGACTGAGCCACCTGAGTGCCCTTGATGATATCCCACTTTATGATTATTATTATTAGAGAGAGAGCATGAGTGGGAAAGAGGCGCAAAGGGAGAGAGAGGAGAGAGAGAGGGAGAGAGAGAGAGAGAGAGAGAATCCCAAGCAGTCTTGATCCCACCACCCTGGGATTGTGACCTAAGCTGAAATCAGGAGTCGGGTGCTCAGCTGACTGAACCATCCGAGTGCACTAGGATTGACCATACCACTTTAAAAACCTTCGGCAGTATCTGGGGCGCCTGGGTGGCTCAGTCGGCCGACTTCGGCTCAGGTCATGATCTCGCAGTCTGTGGGTTCGAGCCCCGCGTCGGGCTCTGTGCTGACGGCTCAGAGCCTGGAGCCTGCTTCTTCAGATTCTGTGTCTCCCTCTCTCTTTGCCCTTCCCCTGCTCATGCTCTGTCTCTATGTCTCTCAAAAATAAATAAATGTTAAAAAAAAAAAAATTTAAAAACCTTCGGCAGTATCTAACTAAAAACATGCCCCTACTGTATGATCTCTTCTGGGTATGTACCCAATAAAAGTGAGGCTTATGTCACCAAAAGCCATAGGCAAGAAAGCTCATAACAGCTATAGTCATAATATTCTAAAACTGAAAAATGACCCAGACGTCCATCAACAGGAGAGTCGATAAATACATAATGATATATTTGTACAATGTAATAGTACGTAGCAATAAAAAACAATAGACATGCATACCAACAAATATGAATCTCACATACGTCCTGTTGGGCAAAATAGCAGACACAAAGGGATATCTACTGTATAATTCCGCTTATGTGAAGTTCAAAAAGAGGCAAAATTAATCTAGGGAGTTAGAAGGCAGGATAGTGGTTATCCAGGGTGGAGGTTGGGGGCTGGCGTTTTTGACTAGAGGCATGAGGGAACCTGGAATGATAGAAATGTTTCTATTTTTAGCTGGGTGGTGTTACATAGTTATACACGTATGTAAAAATTCATTAATTGGAATATTTAAGGTTCATACAGTTTATATAAATTATACCTTTTTTTTTTTTTTTTACAAAGTTACTATTGACATTTTCTTAGTTCCTTTTTCCAGAGCAGATCTTTGTATTGGGAGATCATATCAGTAATCTCTCCATGGCAGGGCACCTGGCTGGCCTAGTCAGAAGAGTGTGTGACTCTTGATCTCAGGGTTGTGAGTTCAAGCCCCATGTTGGGTGTAGAGATTACTTAAATAAAACTGAAAAAAAACTTCTTCATGGCAGTCTTGTGGTGAAAACATGTGCCATGTTTAGTGAAAACAGCTATGCCATTCATATTAATGATGTTCTTTGTCAGAATCCCTATGGTGAGGTTTCTCTTGGGCACCCTGACATTGCTAGTTGTTAGGCTGGGCAGATAATGTTTGTGGCAACGTTTGCCTTGTTCTGTTTCATCTGAAATTTTTATCTCTTTCTTCCAGTGGAAGTGGATTGGGGAGGAGGTAAGCTTGAACAACCTGCAGCTGACCTTTGTCAGTTCTCAGGGTTGACTGGAATCCAAAAGTGGCATTTCCAGGCCTTGGGTATGTTGTAGGTCTTTTTGTGGATATAGATCAGGAGTGGTGGTATTTATCATTTGTTGATACGTGAGTATTACCCTGCCGTGAGGAGTCCCAGTGACGTGGTGCTCCGGTTCCCTCCCCTAGAGCTGGAGTAGTAGCTTTGGCCATACTAGAGACATGCATGGCAGGCAGATTTCAGTCACAGTGGTCCTGCTATGTATAAGTAGGTATGCATGTGTAATCTCGAGGACTATACTGGGTGGTGGAGTTGGTGGTGGGGAGCAAGTTGGATCTCTCTCAGTTTCTAAAAAGTCCTTGATCTGAAGAAGCAGTACGGTCTAAGGTCTTAGTGCGTCAGAGTAAACAAATCACATTCTGCAGCTCCTGTTAACTTGGGGAACTAAAGGCAAGAGTTTGAATAACTTCCATAAGCTTGATTAGTTTTCTGTCACATCATGCAGTAAGCCTATCTTGTAAAAATTCGTGGCAACGTAATGCATATAATAAAACTGACTACAGTGGTCTTCACTTTGACTTCAATCCATGCTTAAAACTTTTGTACTTCTGTAAAAACTTGTATATTTGCCACACAATGTGCACTGTCATGTGGTGATGTATTTAGATTAAACTTCTCAATTTCAGATTAGTTCAAGGTTAAGCCCTACTAATCCAGGCAACTTAAAGTTCTGGTGGGACATCATAGATCTGCTTGATTTGGCCCAGTAATCTGCTTCATACGTTCTCCATCCGTCACTGGGTAAAGTGTAAGGAAAGACTTTAAATGAAAGCAAAGACGATATGGATCATGATACGAAAAGAAACCTAGAAAGTTGCACTTGGCTCAAGAGCAAAACAGAGAAATGCAGAAAAAAGGGACATTTCATTGAGTCAATAGAGTGTTTCTTAAGTCAGGAAGGAAGCACCGCGCTCTCGGAAGGAGTTTAGATAGGGCATTAGTAAAATGGGAGCAATCTTTAGATTTTCCCGCTGCAGTGTATCATTGAGGATTCTTTTAAGCCCCATATTTCATTTTAGGCCCTTGTCTCTTTGTCAGTTTTTTAAAAAAATTTTTTTTAATGTTCTTTTTTTTTTTTTTTTTTTTTTTTTTTGAGAGAGAGAATGAGAGGAGAACAGAGGCTCTGAAGTGGGCTCTGGGAAGATGGCAGAGAACCCTATGTAGGGTTCAAACTCAGGTTGTGAGATCATGACCTGAGCTGAAATCAGACACTAGACTGACCCAGGGGCCCCTCTGTCAGTTTTTTGGAAGATTACCTCATGGATTAAAAATTTAAGGGTTCCCTATATCTCACTTTTTTGTAGTAAGTCCTTAAAATGAGGTTCTTTAAGTGGAAACAAAGTTTTGTTTTGTTTTTTTCCCTTAAAATTAGGAGTAAAGCAGTTCAATAAAGAGGTATCTGGGACCTAAATTTTTGCTGACAGATATTTTATTTGATAAAAATAAGGTTATTTATAATTAGAGTAGCATTAACAATATGATGCTTCTGAATAGTTTGCTGCTTGTAATTGTTAAATGCTTGTTTTGGTGTTACTCCAAATAGTTGTTCTTTTGACTCGAAGATAAAACAATTCTGGCATTGAACTAAAGGAGTTCCGTGCTTTTCCTCATTAAGAATAGTGCTAATGGCACGCAGAGCATTTCCCTAAGGGATACTTGTGTGCGCTCAAACGTGGAGTATCCTCCTAATAACTGAACAACAACAAAAAGTTAGGTCTGTTTTCTACACATTTCTTATCAGAGTAGATTACAGATCGTCCCAGGGGATGGTTAAACAAATGAACAAATAATTAGTTGCTTGAAATAAGTCACTTAAAAAAATGTTGGGCTCTGTCATGTTTTTGTTTGGTGTTTTTCTCCTGTCGAAAAGTTAACAGTTGGGGGAAGATGTCCATCTCAAAGAAAAAAATGGTTTAGTTTATACCATTTTGATAATAACGAAAATTGTTATTTAATTTTGAGACATTTTGGTATACAGAACTAAGTTCAGACTTAATATTTTATTTCTCTTATTCAGGAACATGAATGATGTGTTAAGTGGATGTTTTGTGTCAGAGACTTTTTTTTATTATTTTTTTTAATGTTTATTTATTTTTGAGAGAGACAGAGAGAGAGTGAGCTGGGGGGGGGGGGGTCAGAGAGAGGGAGACGCAGAATCCAAAGCAGGCTCCAGGCTCTGAGCTGTCAGCACAGAGCCTGACGCAGGGTTCAAACTCATGAACCATGAGATCGTGACCTGAATTGAAGTCGGATGCTCAACCGACTGAGCCACCCAGGCGCCCCTCAGAAATTTTTTTAAGCCATTGTTCTTTGTGATCTTTGCAGTATTCCTAAGTTACAGGTATTATATTTACTGCTAAGTGGAGAAATTGAGTCTCACAGGGTTTAAATAACTTCCCCAAGATAAGTTCCTATAAGATCTAAGATAAGATTGGTTTCTTACCATATGGACTTAATTTACCTATTGACTTTAATTTTTTTTATGTTTATTTTTGAAAGAGAAAGAGAGAGAGAGACAGAGCGCAAGCAGGGGAGGGGCAGTGAGAGAGGGAGATACAGAATCCGAAGCAGGCTCCAGGCTTTGAGCTGGACATGGAGCTTGAACTCACGAGCTGCGAGATCGTGACATGAGCCCAAGTCGGATGCTTAACTGACTGAGCCACCCAGGTGCCCTGAGATTTATTATTTCTTAAAAAAATTTTTTTTAAATGTTTGTTTATTTTTGAGAGAGAGAGAGAGTATGAGCAGGGGAGGGGCAGAGAGAGAGGGAGACACAGAATCCGAAGCAGGCTCAATGCGGGGCTCGAACTCGTGAACCGTGAGATCGTGACCTGAGCCAAAGTCAGATACTTAACCACCCAGGCGCCCCTATTATTTCTTAAAATAAGTCCAGAGGTAGGGAGAGTTGCTGGAAGGACATCTCTTTACACCTCAACCATCTTTCTGGTTTTGTGCAGTGCAGCTAGAGGGCAGGCTGCAAAATTATGTTATTTTGGGAGTGGAGAAACTGGGGAGTTGCTTTAAGTCCAGAGATGGAGCTGTGGGGATTTGTGTTGTGTAAGCTGAGTTGTGGCCCCCTTCTGTGAACCTCCAAAGAAATGTGTTAAGGGGACAAGCAGATAGCATTTGGGAAGTTTGTCAGGAACCAGGGATATAAACGGGTGTTTCATGCAAAGCCTATTTCCTCAGGTTGCGTAATAGTCTTTGAGGTCGGTTCAGCAGAGCTTTGCTTTATTTGAGTCATACCCCCTGATGGTGAGCAGCGACTGTCTCTGCACATAGGGGAGGGTCTGGGGGAAGGGAATCTGTCCTGTGGCGCCCCCCTCCCTTCCCCCAATGAGTGACATCCAAACCTTTCTTCTCTTCCATTCCCTTTATTTATATCCCAGTGATTAGAGAGAGGATGATGAGAGAGGAACAGAGATTTGGTGAGTGTGGAGAGAGTTGCAAGCTGAGATGGAGGCAGGCCTGTGTGAATCCCCACACAGGCAGGATCCCTGGTCACCGAAAGACTGTCATTTTAATGGAGGCAGTCGTGGCAAGAGTTTGACAATGTTCCCAATATCAAACCATGCCTCTGACATTGGCTTCATTTAGCTAGAGAAAGACAGACTCAACAAAAGATCTTTTCATCGGCATCCAAAAATCAAGAAACAATTTGAGAGTTATCAGAATGATTCGATAACTTATGCTGTATCTTATAGCACTTGGTAAACAGTTTTATAATAAATAGAGTTTAGTGTAGTTGGATAATAAAAGAATGTATTTGAAATTTGGGGTTTATATTGATTTATATAACAATTTATGTTCCTGTTAAAAGAGTTGGAATATTACTGCAAGGAACAAGGGAGTTGAAAATGCTGACAGGAGATGTTTAAGGGATTGCTATCACGAGTAAGTGAGATAGGAAGAGATTGTGATCCTCTGGTATTAGCAGAGTCATCTTGGAGGGATTTAGAAGATCCCCAGGTTACTATTAACTTTTCTACTCATTCATGTTTGCTTTTTGAATAGATAAAGTCAACTCATGGAGGTGAGGTAGAACGAGAGCCTTAGCTGTCAGATAGGCTGGGCTTATGTGTTTGCTGGGATATTCCTTAGATCTGTAACCTTGGAGCACAGTATATACAACCTGTTTGAATTTCAGCTTGAATTTCAGCTTTCTCACCTGTTACGGGGGAACAGTAGTAGCTGCCTCATGAGTTGTTTCGAAAACTCAGTGAAATACGTGTATGAGAGGCATTTCTTATTTTGTTTGGCACATCACCGTTAATAAATGTTTGTTCTCTTCTGGAATTTAGCAGAATTAATGTGTAGTAGTGTGCTAAATTAAATTTATTTTCATTTTGGGTTAAAAACTCAGTAATACTTTCTGAACACCTACTCTTCAGTGCTGAAGTAAAAACCCTGCTTAAATAGACAATATCCAATCGGACAAAATCCACATTTGTGAACTTGTGTTTAAGTTTTACTGTTGGCAGTATAATTGGATATACTGTACAAAGCTAAAGCTTATGGATATATTTTTGGTGCATAATTTATATATTTGAGGGTAGATTTTGTTTAGCAGAGTGGCATATGAATCGAACCTACATCTGATTTTACTTTAACATTTCAGGGATCTGGTAAAGCTAACTTTTGAAAAATAATGCACGTGGTATTCTTAAAAATAGCTATAGGGGTGCCATCAGCAGTCACTCCCCATCTTGCTCCCCCCACGCCAAGCCTCGGCAGCCACTACTTGACATGGATTTGCCTGTTCTGGATATTGCATGTAGACAGAATCCTACAGTATATGTGGCCTTTTGTGTCTGGCTTTTGTCACTTAGCATAATGTTTTCAAGGCTCTCATATATGTCCTAGCATGCATCAGAACTTTATTCCTTGTTAAGGCCAAATAATATTCTCTTGTATGTATATACCACATTTTGTTTATCCATCAGTCGATGGCCATTTGGGTTGTTCCTGCTCTTTGGCTATTGTGAACGATACTGCTGTAAACATTTGTCTACAAGCCTTTGGGAACCTGTGCTTTCGGTTTCTCGGGTATGTACCTAGGAGTGGAATTGCTGGGTCATATGGCAGGCAATTTTAGAAAACACTGAAAGCCTGGAAAGAAAGGCAAGTTTAGAATGAAACCTCTGTCTGGTCTGTTTGCCTTTCTTTATATATGGTTTTTGATGGAGATTTGGACTGGGTGTATACTGCTTAAATATTATAAGAATAAGTAAAAATAATCAGAAGCCTTTAATTGGGTTTCCTTGTATATGTTCTAATAGGAGAACATGGAGAAAAATAACAAATTACATAAAAGCAACCTACAGACTTCTCTCTTACTGGCAGCTGATTCTGTAAATAATTCTAATTGGATTTCATCCAAGGCAAAAGCAGAAGGGGAAGGCATTGTTTGATGGAATATGGCAGTAGGTTGAAATTTTTCACCTTGGGGATTATTCACTGAAAATAGCGGATGTCCTTTTTATCAAGTTGAAACATAACTTGTTTAAACATCCTTTTACCTAAATGTGACCAAAAATGCTGGGCCAGATGTCCTTGAACTCTCTGTGTGGTATATCATGAAACCAGCAGAAAAATGGCCACCTTATCTCTAAAGTAACTTTAAACAAACATATCCCAGGGACACTTGAAAATGTAGTGTTTTACAGCCATCCACTGTGAAATTAATATAGACTGACACCGCAGATGGATTTGGAGGGCTGTTGTTCTGTATCTTTTTTCCCCCCATAAAAAATAAATCCGATACCTTGAAGGCCTCAACTTCTGAACTTTATCAGTTTGAACTTCATCTTGTATTTCTTTCTTAATGAACTTAAATCCAAAGTACTATGAATTAAAAGTAAAATTAGATAATTCTGAACATTTGAATACCAGATTTTAAAGTTGTTTTGTCAAAGCACGTAGAGTTTCCTATAACCAGTGGGGAAGAACAGGGAGAGATTATTTTGAAGAATTACTAAACATTTGAGTCTCTTCTCAAGGTGTCTTTGGGGGTGGGGAGAGGAGAAAGTTGCGAAGGCATCATTCGTTCCCTCAAAACTCTGGGATGCAAAAAACAGGTGTTCATAACTTGGAGGTGGCTGACACATTTAGCTGAAGTCTAAGTTTTGTATAGTGGGTACGAAAAAATACCTTGACTGGGCGTATCAGATCATTTCAACTCTTTTTTACAGGTAGAAAAAGATTTGAGAGAAGGCAATATGGGCACAGAATAGCATGAAATCCTGAAGGTGTATGGTGTGAGAGCCTAGAGGATAAAGTCAAAGCATGGAGAATGGCTGAACTCGGGACTTAGTGGGGGAAAATTTTGAGAAAAAGTAAATATGTTTTATATGGACTTGAATGTAAGGAGGCGAGTAAAGTGGGAAGGGCATGAGCTTCTGGATTGTAGGAATGTTTTTTTTTTTTCCTGTGCGATGTGGGTGAATTTCTTAATTTCTTCTGAACCTTGGTTCATCTATAAGGGAAGGATAGTAATACAGTCATGTAAGGTTATAATGAATATTAAAAAGATAGGCGTAAAGTACCAGATACGTTATCTTCTGTATAACTGACACTTAAGACTTAGTAAGATACTACTAATATTTTATTTACATTTTTAAATAGTTTTGTTGGAGGCTTTTGGGTTTATATGCAAAAGAATAAAAAGCAGGGACCTGGAGATGTTTGTATACTCATGTTCATAGCAGCATTATTCACAGTACCCAAAAGGTGGGATCTACCTAAGTATCTATTGATGGATGAATGGATAAACAAAATTTCAATGCAGTACATTGCGATATTATTCAGCTCTAAAAAGGAAGACATTTCTGACACAGGCTACTGTGTGGGTGAACCCTGAGGACCCTGTGCTTAATAAGCCGGCCACAAAAAGATAAGTTCTATACAATTCCACTTCCATGAGGTGCATAGAGTAGTCAGATTCAGAGACGGAAAATAGAATGCTGGCTGTTAGGGGCTTGAGGGAAAGGGGAAGGAGGAGTTACCTAACGGGTATAGAGTTTTAGTTTTGTAAGAAAAATAGATGCACCACAGTGCATCTATTCATTCATAGTGTGAATGAATGCCACAGAACTACACACTTAAAAACAGTTAAAATGGTAAGTTTTATGCTGTCTGCCTTATTTGGTGAGTTTAATACTATTGCATATGCGTTTATTTGTAAGACATTTTATTTGCAAATATTTTAGCAACAACTTACTATTGATTTTTATGTCATTCAGCAGTGCTTTGTTTCAGAAGCAAATGACGTTCCTGTTTTGTTGCCATATAATGTAGTTTCACTAAATGGATTTTTTTTTTTTTGGACATGTCATTAGGAAGATTAGTTCCTACCATTCTAAATTTGAAAAGTACCATAGAGATCACTGCGTCTAGTTCTTCTGTTTTACAGATAAGGGACAGGCCTGGGAGTTGGTTGTACTTCATTGATTTTATTAACTACAAATCATTTTAAGAATATATTCATTGGAACCATTTTCCATGCTTTGAATTGGCTCATATGGATAAAACAACTGTACAACTGTTGAATTTTTCCAAATATATTTTTCCTATCACAGAGGAGTATTGTTTTACTATATGGTCTCCTATAGAGAGCATCTTGGTTAAATAAAGTCCATTAAAAATCAGGAATAGTTTTTTTCTCAATTTTTTTTAATGTTTATTATTTATTATTGAGAGAGAGTGAGAGAGACAGAGCACAAGCAGAGGAGGGTGAGAGAGGGAGACGTAGAATCTTTTTTTTTTTTAATTTTTTTTAACATTTATTTATTTTTTGAGAGACATAGAGACAGAGTATGAGCAGGGGAAGGGCAGAGAGAGAGGGAGACACAGAATCCGAAGCAGGCTCCAGGCTCTCATGAGCCGTCAGCACAGAGCCCGATGTGGGGCTCGAACTCACAGACTGTGAGATCATGACCTGAGCTGAAGTCGGCCGCTTAACCGACTGAGCCACCCAGGTGCCCCAGAGACGTAGAATCTGATGCAGGCTCCAGGTTCTGAGCTATCAGCACAGAGCCTGATGCACGACTCGAATTCATGAACTGTGAGATTATGACCTGAACTGAAGTTGGATTCTTAATGACTGAGCCACCCAGGCACCCCAGGACTGGTTTTTAAAATAATTGGTTTGCTTTTTCACTGCTTGTTACCCCCTCCCATTGTTGAACTCTGAAACTTAAAATTATTTCTGTTTGATTTTGCAAGGCATTTCACCTCTATGGTCCCTGTACTAAATTTAGCTTAATTTCTACCCTTGCATGTCCCACGACTCCTTAAAGGACTTCTAAACAAAGGAACATCTTCTCTGGGATGCTATCCTTAAGCATAATGAAGTAGGTCCTGGAATTTCCATCTTGAACAGGATCAAGTTCTTCAACATGATTTGACACAATTTGCCCTTGCCGATCTCCATAAGCAAACTAGTGCAATATAGTGGTATTTGTTCTAGAATCACTGGAATGATTTAAGCCACTTTGCTTAGAGAGCTGAGGTGGTTAGAATTCTTTTGATGTTGTTTTAAGTTTTTAAATATTTTTAGTTTTGAGAGAAAGAGCTTGACTTGAGCAGGGGAGTGGGGCAGGAGGGGGAGAGTGAGAGAGAGAGAGAGAGAATGAGAATCTTAGGTAGGCTCCACGCTGAGTGGGGCTTGATCCCACCCTGGAATCATGACCTGAGCCAAAATCAAGAGTTGGATGCTCAACCAACTGAGCCACCTAGGTGCCCCCAGATGTTTGTTTGTTTATTTATTTATTTATTTAATTTATTTTAATTTTTTAAATTTATTTTATTTTATTTTTGAGAGAGAGAGAGAGAGAGAGAGAGCATGAGCCGGGGAGGGGCAGCGAGAGGGAGACACAGAATCCGAAGCAGGCTCCAAGGTCTGAGCTGTCAGCACAGAGCCTGATGCGGGACTCGAACCCATGAACCGTGAGATCATGACTTGAGCTGAAGTCGGACACTTAACTGACTCAACCACCCAGGCACCACCCCTCCAGATGTTGTTTTAAGTAGCAGGTTTCCCTTGTTTCCCACTGTTTATAATCATAGTGTGTGTATTATATTTTAATTTCTTATTTTTCTATCACATTTTGTGGGTTTTTTTCCCCCAGAATGGGCATTTCCCTGTTAATTGAATGTTCTTATAAAACATAATTAAAAATTATTAAATAGTTTTTCAGAAATGGAGCTACCACATTTAATCATGTTTTTTTGTGTCTGTCTGTGCAAGACAGGCTAAGCCCCAGAGATAGAACTGTGCACAAGGTAGTTGTGGTGTTGCCCTCCTAGCAGGAGACGGTGTTGGATAAGGAATTTTACATTATTGAAATACAACGTTGTATTTCAGAAGGGAAATTAGTGCTAGTGCTAGAAAGGAAAGGCACACAGTACTAGGAAAACATATAATAGGGGTTTGGCTTAGAATGGGGGTTGTCAGAGGCAGTTTGTTCAGAAGATGATACTTTATGGGACTCTAAAGCATTAGTAACAGTTCATTAGGTGAAAGAGTGAGGAGAGCATGTTATGATGCTGAGGGGAAGAGCATAATAAAGCCCCATCCGGCAAGGGAGGGCACAGTATAGGCGAGGAACTGAAAACAGTAGGGCCCAGAAAGTGAAGGAGAGGTTACAAAAGTTTTGCATTATAGACACATTCATGTTCTGTGAATTCAGCTTAAGCATTCTGGCTTCTAGCATTTCACAGTCAAGGTTCTCCAGAGAAGCCGGAAAGAGAGTACAAGCAAGGGTTTGATTTATGTGTTTTAAAGAATTGGCTCATGTGATTGTGGGGGCTAGCAAGTATGAGATTTGCAGACTAGACTGGAAGGCTGGAATATTAATACAGAGTTGAGGCTGCAGTCTGGAGTCTGAAATCTGTGGGCTGGAAATGCAGGCAAGGTTTCTCTGTTGCAGTTTTGGGAAACCATATTCTTTGTTCTTAGGGCCTTCAGCTGACTACATGAACAACCTCCTCCCACCCCCATTATGGAGGGTAATCTGCTTTACTCTGAGTCCTACTGATTTAAATATTAATCACATCTAAAATTAACCATTGCACACAGTATTGCCGTAAGAGAATGGAGAGGAGGCTGGTTTAGTTTAAGTGATAACTTCACTTCTGATATCTTCCACCTTGAATTGCACGTTGGAATTCGTACCTTAACCATTAGATCAGCTTGAGATTTTAGGTGTATAGATGCGATTATCCTCCTTCACGCCTGCACCCATTAAGCGGAGACAGTGTACTGCTTGGCGGTATCACTGAGCCACAGCTTGAAGGTTCAGGGAAATTTGTGTGACCATCTCCAGCTGGCACATGGCATAGTCCTGGTTCCTGTGCTCTCTCCCAACCCTGTCGATTAACATGTGTAGAACAAGTGCCTTGCCACTTGTGTTTGATTCTAACATTTAAAGCACTGCTGGTTTTGTGTAACATGGCCCTGAAGTGTAAGCCAACTGCAGGAATAGGGTTATGCCTGGAAATACTGAAGTAGTGAATTATATTAACTGTCAGGAAAGTTTCTACTATGGAATACATGCAAGTCTTACTGATTTTAAGATTTTAAGAACAATTCTGACATTACACAAATAGGAGTTTATGTACTCATCTTTGATATTTAACCTTTTATGCATTATAACTTGACTGTAGTATAAGTTGAGACTGACGTAGGTGGAGGGTGAAATTAAGCAGGGTCTTATAAACCACGTTAATGATTTTGCTGTATATTCTGAGAACTTTGGAGAACTATTTGGACTTTAAGCAGGGGAGCGATGCGATAATTCTTTATTAAAAAGGCAGATATACAGTGGCATGAGAATGGATGAGAAAAGGTCAGAAGTGGATGCAGGGGGAGGCCACGAGACTCTTAGAGTTGGCAAAGCAAAGAGGGGGACCGCACGTGGAAGGAGGATTGTGAATTCATCGTTGGACATGTAGATTTGGAGGTTCCTCTGATGGAATTGTCAAGTATGTATTTAGATATATGTGACTCGAGCCAGAGATGTAAAGTTGAGGGATGGCAGGTTAACTGAAGCCAAATGCAAGTGAATTTGAGAGGGCCTGGGGCTGACAGAGGCAGAGACTAAGAAGATCTGGCCAGAGAAGTAGAAAAAAAGGGAAATCAGAGGATGATGCATTCAAGGGTACCGCATGAAAACTTGTTTAAAGAATTCCTCCTTTAAGGTGGTCAGACTGCTGACTGTTGCTAAGATTGAGACTTAAAAAAATGTTCAATAAACTTATGAAATAGTGTAATCTTAGGACTGTTGAATAGAGACGGGCTCAAACGAGGATGAAGTAGGTTGAGAAGCATGAGGTGAGATTCTCGAGGAATGTGGTAGCCTGCTCTTTCAAGAAATGTAGCTCCGAAGAGGAGAAGAGAGATGGGGCTATAGCTGGGAGGAAGGAGAGCACCAGTAGAGAGAGAGAGCTGGGAGAGAGATGGGAGAGAGCTGACCTGTTTAACTGACCATTAGCATCCAATAGAGAAGATAATGTGGAACATTAAAGGGAGAGTCCGTGTTAACCTTCCTGCTGGGATTGCACCTTTATCCTGATCCTAGGTACAGTACTGCCTCAAAAGGTAGAATACTTTCTCTGTAATGATAGGAGTAAAGGGGAAATAATACCATTTTTTATTTTCCTAATTCCCTATTGTATTCATCAGGGTCTAAATGAGCCTGCACAGTAATTTGTACAGGGTAAGTTTAATATAAAGAATTAACTGTGTATGAGGGGAAAAAAAGAATTAACTGTGTTGGAGATTATCTAATGAGAAGAAAATTGTATGCTAAAGAATATAGGAATATCAGAGGGGCAGCCACTACCCCAGGGCTAAGGCCAGGGCATCCAAGAAAGGAACAAATCTGGAAGAGTGCACCCCTCAGCCCCTTGAAGGCATGGCCCGTTGGATGTGGAGCAGATAGAATTCTCTGGGAAGCTGTCTCTGGGGAGTTGCTGTACCATCAGACTCCTTGCCCAAGGTGGTGACTCCCTGGGAAGCTGCTCCCGAGGAACTGCCACGTGCTCCTGGCCACCTCAAGCACTGGGTTGCCCCACATGTAGAAGGCTGCTAGGGGGGACACGCTAGAACGAGAAAGAGCGCTTTCTCCTCCTCTGTCTTCCTTCCATGCTGTCTACCAACAAAGTTCAGTATCGTGCCAGCTGGCAAAGGAGAAGTGTTTAAGAGCCCACCTCCATTATCCGAAATAGGGAGCCGGAAGACGGTAAATTGGCAAGTGGCATGACTCTATTACTGATCTTTTAAACTTTTTCCACTTTTTTTGCTGTAATGATTATAATGAATATCCTTGTGCATAAATGTTTGTGAACATACCTTCTGTTTAGCTTATTCATAACAGCTGACCGTAGTAGAGCCTATTTAGAGATATAACGAGTGGTTATAGGTTGGGTTTTGCTTTTTCTTTTTGCGTGCATGGAGTTATTTCTGGAAGGAAATGAGAAGTACAGATTGTCTTTGGGAAGGAGAAGTGGGTGGTTACCTATTCTTAAAACTAAAATTTTACAAAAATATTTTTTATTGTAAACGTAAAAGATATTATCTATTCTGTTAAACTGAACTTTATTGTTTCATTTCTCAGTGTGTTATGGTTTATTCAACAGTGTCCTATTCTATCATGTCCTGTTCTGTCAGCTAAAGGCACAGATTTCTGACCTTGCTTTAACATCACTCGTGGCTTAGAATGAGTCAGGATATTTTCATTCAGTTGTTTCCTCTTACTGCTATCAAAACCAGGTCGTCCACTTCCTTTTGTGTCTTTGACCCTGCGGTGGCATTTGATGTGATGATACCACAGTGGGGTGAGCCTCAGCTCTGTGGCCGCCAAGCCTGACTCTTGGTGTCAGCGCTGGGAGTGGTCTTCACAAGTGCCAGGGAGAGAGACAGCTTGGACTCTGAGGATTCTACTCAGTCCTGAGTTTTCTTTCTGGAGTCAGAATTCATTCTTCTCTTCTTGTTTCTACAATAAAACTTTTACAAAGAATACTCAGTTTCTTAACTCAGCAGTAATGATAATCCTTTTTTTTTTTTTTAAACTTTTGCATTCTTTTTTTTTTTTAATGTTTATTTTTTTTAGAGAGAGAGAGAGACAGAGCATGAGTGGGGT
Source organism: Paguma larvata (assembly GCA_030068075.1). NCBI lineage: Eukaryota > Metazoa > Chordata > Mammalia > Carnivora > Viverridae > Paguma > Paguma larvata. The sequence continues at coordinate 83,166,832 of CM057837.1, forward strand.
AGGGACAGAGAGAGAGAGGGAGACAGATTCCAAAGAAGGCTCCAGGCTCTGAGCTGTCAGCACAGAGCCCGACGCGGGGCTCGAACTCAAGAACCGTGAGATCATGACCTGAGCCGAAGTCGGTCGCTTAACCGACTGAGCCACCCAGGCGCCCCTGATAATCCTTTTAAGAAATATTTTTTCTCTGTATCATCTTATAGATTACACCATAATAAGCTAATATTGAAATCGTGGCCATAGAACTTAGTTGTTTTTTTTTTTAATGTTTTTTATTTTTATTGTTGAGAGAGAGCGCGTGCACATGGGCACTCACACGGGGGGTGGGGCAGAGAGAGAGAGGGAGATTAGGAAGCAGGCGCCATGCCGACTGACAGCAGAGAGCGGGATGCGGGGCTCAAACTCATAAACCATGAGATCAGGATCTGAGCTGAAGTCGGATGCTTAACTGACTGAGCCACCCAGGTACCCCAGAACTTAGTTGTTTTAAAACACTTGAAAAAGTCTGGCACTACTTTCGACCTTTAGCAAAATTTGTTTTAATTCAGTGTTAATTTTGTAGAATTTACATCTGATATAAGATTGTATTAATCATTAGGTTTTTTGTTTGTTTTTAAATGTTTTTATTTTGAGAGAGAGAGAGAGAGAGAGAGAGAACATGCGCATGGGGGAGGGGCAGAGAGAGAGATTTCCAAGCAGGCTCTGTGCTGTCAGTGAGTGTGTGCAGAGACCTACACAGGGCTTGATCCCGTTAACCATGAGATCATGACCTGAGCCCAGATCAAGGTCGGACTCTTAACTGACTGAGCTACCTAGGCGCCCCTGTTTTTTTAAACTTAAATTACTAAAGTGGAAAGGAGTTATCTATTTTTAGATCCATTTTGGAGTAGGAGGAGAAAAACAGAATTTTGTGTTTTGACACTTTATTTTGCATTAAAAGTGTTTTCTACCTATTAAAATTTCAAGAAACATCCAGATGGTGTTTAATTTTATGGTTCATTTGATAAAATCATTATGTTTTGTTGCTTCAGAGGGCAAAAAATAACTGTACAGTTTCTGTTAAAGCCTAAATAATTTTTATAACATTTCCTTAAATTCTTTGAACAATTTTTTTTTCTAAAAATCTTTGACATTTCCCTGCAGCAGAGAGAGTAGATTTTTAAGACTGATGTCGCATGAAGTAGAAAGAAGAACTTGAATCCATTTGTATTTGAGCTGTCTGTAAAGTTCAGTGACAGAAATGTTTGCTGTGTTCAGTACTGATCCCCACATCTATCCCCCAGTAATTCTTAGTAGTCTAAGTATTGACTCCATTGCTACCATGATGGTAAGCATCCATTAAGCTTTTTAATGAGGCAGGTGTTGTACAATTTGAAGGGTTTTTTTTATTAATGACAGTCTGACTAATTTAGCGGTTGTTCCTTAGCAATTCTCTTGGTTGGTATTTCAGGACTGCAGGAATATGTGGAGGCTGTCTCTTTTCAACACTTCATCAAAACACGATCACTTATCAGTATGGATGAAATTAATAAACAGTTGATATTTACAACAGAAGAATTTGGAAAAGAAAATAAAACCGTAAGAATTTAAAATCACTTCATGTTTATTATATAATTTATGTAATCATATAATGATCATAGGAGGTTTGCTGGCTTATAATGCCAAGAATATTGAGATGGTAGTGTTCTTTCTAGAGTGTGGTTTCCAGATTCCCAACTAAGGAAATGGTCTTTTGAAATAGTTTCGTTAGTGGATGGAACAAGAACAGGTATGGGTATGTTGGGGGAAAATAATGCTTTGTACCTATGGCACTATTAAGTGATTACTGTTGAGTCCACTTTTGATTTTATTGTGTATTTACAGTGTGCCTTTTATAAGCACCGTCTCATTTAATTCTTTTATTAACTGTATGAGGTAAGAATTTTTACTCTCATTTTACAAAAAAAAAAAAAGAAATGAGCTTTGGAGAGCTTAAGTAACTTCTCAAAAGCCACACAACTAATTAAGTGTGGCAGAGCTAAACTTTGAAACCGGGTGTTTTGAAATCTAAGCCGAGTGCTCTTGCGCACCCTGCTAGTGTTTCTCAGAGTGTGCCACAGGAACCCTGGCACCAAGCGTCTACCTCAAAGGGGTGTTTTACGGGATTTGATTGAAAGGTTTTCACTTAGGCAGTGTATAGCGTATGATACATATGTGCTCAACGGTTAGCTAATATAAAGTCGTTATTGTATAAAGTGAGAGCTGTTAATCACTAAGTTCATAACACTTGTATCTGAAAATTATGTAGCTATTCTGAATTAAGAAAAGAGAAACTTTTGCAGTTTGACATTTAAATACATACTGTTTTTACCCTGGGTTTCAATAGAGTATTCAGGCAATGAAAGGGGAGATTTTGAATATCTGATACTTCCTGAGATACCAGTGTACTTACGGGCAAAATTAGACAGTTTTTTCCTGTCTTTATTTTTCATAATTTTTTTCTTTATTTTTTTTTTAACATTACTCAACCAGGATGGGCAGGCAGAAGATGGAGGAAGCTGTAGAAATAGTTTTCTTGAATATTAACTCAAATGTTAACATTAAAAGGTCAGACTTAATTTGGCATGACAAATACAACTTACTTTAAGGAAGCCATGTATATATTTTCTCAGTTTTCAAAATTATATGAAGTTTATTAAGGAGGACACTCATTTTTGAGAAGTAAAATTCCTGTATGTTTTTTATGTATTTAGTGAAGATTGCATTGCGGAAAGAAGTAAAGAGCATATTTGATCCTATCTGAAGTTACCACACCTTTCTTTCAAGTTCTTTCTAATTCAAAATGAAAATATCAGGTCAAGAATGTACAGAGAAACTGAGAGTAAATGCACTGTTTTCAGGATTTAGGTAGTAAATTATTTGAAGATTATGGTGTCATAATGTTCACATATACTTTTCAAAATAAGACCACATTCATAAATAATTTTTCCTTTAGTGCTAAAGATTCTTGGTGCTAAAAATTCTAGGATTTGATAGGGGAAGATGTTTTGTTCTGACTTGCCTATTGAGAATATTGTCAAAACCATTTAAATTTCTCAGTGACTAACTAAAGTTCACATTCCTTAATGTGACTTTCTATACCTGACTGTCCTTTTAGAATCATCCTATACTACTTCTTACTTTAAAGTTTACTCAAGGAAATACCTCATTCGTTCCTCAAACATACAACACAATTCTCACCTGCATGCCTTTGCAGTTCTCTCTGCCTAAAATGGCCTCCAGTATAATTGCAACGTCACCTAGCTGAGTCTCATATGGACTTTAATAACAACTTAGGCATCTCCTCTTCCAGAAAGGCTCCAGTAGAGCGAGGGAAAAATTGTGGTGGAAAGAGGAGATCGACATGGCGGTAATGGTGATAGCAGCTAACATTTATTGAGTATTTACTTTGTGTTGGGCATTATGCCAAGAACTTGGTAAATGTTATCTCATCCTTAAAATAAACCTCTGAGGTAGGTACTGTTATCCCATTTTACAGATGAGGAAACTGAGGTTTAGAGAGATGAAATAACTTGCCCAAGGGCATACACCTTATGAAGCAAGGTCCTGGAAGAGGTGGGAGGAGATGGGTCAAGGTCATTTGGAAGAGTTAACCTCAAACAAGAGGAGGGACAACTCATCATCTGAGACTGGAGGATAGAAGGTAAAGATGGATATGGACATAAATAAGTTTTTTTTGTTTTGTTTTGTTTTGTAGGGATAAGGTAATTGAGAGAGCCGGTGCCAGGTGATCTGGCAAATGGCCAGGTCAGTGAAAGTAGACAAGATTGTCTCCTGAGAGTGGAGAGGTTTGGGATTGAGTAGGGGGCTAAGGAGAGTTCCAGTAAAGGTTTGGAACAGTGTTTGAAGAGACAGGAGAGAGAACTATAGGAATAAGTAAAAAGGATTGGTGAGTAATTTGTACAAACTCTGTATAGCCATGATTATCATTATTTTTTTTAGCTCCGTGGTACTCAGCCACTTGAATAAAGCACTAGCACGAGTAGATTTTAATATTGATTCAGGTTGTGTTTTTGCTGGGCAGGTGCAGTAAACAAACAAACAAACAAACCCACAGAGGAATCTAAGGGAACTGAGGAGGATGTAACAAGAGAGTAATAAAATCACGGTGGTCAGTGCTGAGTGGGGACGGAAGAGAGGCCAGAAAGGGACTGTAAGTGACTTAGGAAAACGTGAGTGGATCGTAGCATCCCAAGTGGTCATGAAACAAAAAAGATCATTTTATTTAGAGACTAGCATGACTGATCTGCTCTTGATTTTGTACTTTCTAATAAATGTGATACATGCATATTCACTCTTTTTCACGTCACATTTTCTTTGTGTGTGTGTGCTTTCTTTACCAGCCCTCCTCTGATGCACAGGATAAGCAGTTTGGTACTTGGAGACTGAAAATCACCCCTGTTGATTACCTTCTGGGAGTGGCTGATTTAACTGGAGAGTTGATGCGGATGTGTATTAACAGTGTGGGGAACGGGGACATTGACACCCCCTTTGAAGTGAGCCAGTTTTTACGTCAGGTTTATGATGGGTTTTCATTCATTGGCAATACTGGACCTTACGAGGTTTCTAAGAAGTTGTACACTTTGAAGCAAAGCCTGGCCAAGGTGGAGAATGCTTGTTATGCCCTGAGAGTCAGAGGCTCAGAGATTCCAAAACATATGCTGGCCGATGTCTTTTCAGTGAAAACAGAAATGATTGACCAAGAAGAGGGCATTTCTTAGAACACCATCCTCCATTGTGATTCCCTTGAGAGACCAGTTTGTAAGACTGTTATTTAGTATTTTGTTGAACTTTATTGTGGCTTTTAAATAGAAATGTTTTCAGTTGTACTTGTTTTAAATCGTAAACAAGCTGTACATAAAATTATCGAGACGAATCATTTCTTTTATCTTACTCATGAAAGTTTGCATACAAATGTTTGCGTATATGCCTATCTGTATTTTTGCTGGCTACACTTCATCATTTATCTTTGTAACGTGAACATGCTTCAGAGCGCACTTTCTGCCATACTTACTGTAATTTGCATTGTGTGAAGTGTGGAGTGGTAATATTCAGTGGAAGCCATTTATAATTTAAGTTGGTGATTTTGTTATATATAGAAAAGATTTCTTAGTTACACATCTGGACTTGAGCTTCCTGTTTAAATTTCTTGGTAATATTTTCTGAAGCCTCCAAAATAGGCTTATTCCATAGCATAAGAATTAAAAATTATTAAGTTATCAATATACTTAATTTTATGAAGTATTATAGTGAGAATTCGTATTATATTCTGGCCAGTTTTTAGGCCAGTTTGAACCCATTTGAAAGAGCCTTTCAGAAAAATTGACAGATACCCAGATTTTAGCGTCTACATTTAATTTTTATCCTTTAGCACATAAAGTTTGATAGTGATTTGGAGCTAACATCATAACATTTTCTCTGGTGTTTGAGTTCAATTATATACTTGTACATACATCTGAAAAGCTCTTAGTAGTGATTATTTAGCAATTCTTTTGTTGTCATTATATTACATTAGGCATGTTTCTTATAGATGCATCTATAAGAAATTACATTTAAATAATTACAATGAAGTTTGAAATTTTTGAAATACTAAGTTAATTCAAACCTTTATAGTTGTCCAGTTGTGTTACTTAATAGTACAAAAAGTTGCCAAAGAAAATTTATCATGTACAATTCAGCAATAAGACAATTGTCCACACAGTTGGGAATAACAATGGTAGTCTTTAGTAATATTTAGAATTGGAATTTGCCTACTGAAATTAGTTCTAGGTTATTCCCTGTGATGCGAGCCTCACTTGAGCATGACACTGTTGGCTGACAACCTGACATATTTCCATTTCGTTTTGTGAGTTTTGGGAATCTAGATACTGGATTTTATTTTTGGAAAGAGTAGCTGCTCTGTTTGCAAGGCCTGATTCTTGGAAAGTGAAATTTTCCGAAAAAATATCATGGAAAGGAAAATAAAACAGACATGCCTAATAAATTAGGTTGGTTGGTTTGTTTTGGTGGTAGTACTTCTTTTGGTTTCCCTATTTGAAGACACACGGCTAAAATATAGTCTCATTACATATTTCTGTTTCTTCTGCCATTTGAAGTTAAATTTATAATGTAAAGGTAAAATAATAAATGGATTGATGAATGTCTTAAAGATGTTTAAAACTGAAGTCTTTAAATAAAATATTAAAAGATAAAAGTTAAGCTTATTTTTTGATCATATTGAGAAATATTTAATGAAATGGTTGTAGAATTTTTGGCCTAAATAGGAAACCTAATAGAGACTAGCTTAATATGGAGATTTATTATTTCTTTAAAAAAATTTTTTTTAGTGTTTATTTGTGAGAGAGACAGAGTGTAAGTGGGGGAGGAGCAGAGAGAAAGATGGAGACACGGAATCTGGAGCAGGCTCCAGGCTCTTGCTGTCAGCACAGAGCCAAATGCAGGCTTGAACTCACAAGCCGTGAGATCATGACATGAGCCAAAGTCGGACACTTAACCAACTGAGCCACCCAGGTGTCTCAAGATTTATTACTTCTTAAAATAAGTCCAGAGGTAGGGAGAGTTTCAGGATGGACATCTCTTTACATCTCCTTGACCCAAACTGGGTAACATTCTTATATAAATCTTATCTAGATAGTTCGTGGAAAGGAGAATGATATCACCTTAATAAACCAAAATACTGTTTTTCTGAGAGGAGAAGGGCAAATAAACTGAATTAGAGCATTATCATCATAGGAGAAGGGGAAAATGGCCTTTGGGTAGGCAGTCAACAGTTACTTACTACTACACAGGGCCTGGTGCCATTCCTGTCGATACATTTCCACACACACTGCATATTATTCTAATACAGTGGGCGTTAGGCCAGGATAGTATGGGATCTCTAAATGTATCCTGAATGTTTTTCAGTTTTAGAACAGTTGCTCTGATAGCATCAAATGTTGTAATGTTTTTCATCTTTATTATAAAAAGAAAGTGGTTCTAGGTTACATGGCAGGTTACTGACAGAATTCGGAAATAAAATTGGGTTATTTTCTTCGTAAGTAATTCCTGCATGTTTAAATCAGTGGTTTTCAGAATCCACATTGCAGAGCCATAGGGCTTTTTGAGGGGGCCTCAAAGAAAGGTGCCAGGTAAATGAGTGATTGGCAGAATGGCTTTAAAAACTTGATTCAGGGGCGCCTGGGTGGCTCAGTCGGCTAAGCGGCTGACTTCAGCTCAGGTCATGATCTCACTGTCTGTGAGTTCGAGCCCCGCGTCAGGCTCTGTGGCTCAGAGCCTGGAGCCTGCTTCGGATTCTGTATCTCCCTCTCTCTCTGTTCTTCCCTTGCTCATGCTCTGTCTCTATGTCTCTCAAAAGTAAAATAAAAACGCTAAAAAAAAAATTTTCTTAAAACTTGATTCAAACTCTTTGCTCTCTACAAAGATTCACCTTAGATTCAGACACAAGTGGATTAAAAGTAAAAGAATAGAAAAAGATTTTCCATGCAAACAGTAACCGAAAGAGAACGACACATAACATAGTGGCTCAGTCCGTTGAGTGTCTGACTTCAGCTCAGGTCATAATCTCACAGTCCGTGAGTTCCAGCCCCGCACTGGGCTCTGTGCTGACAGCTCAGAGCCTGGAACCTGCTTCAGATTCTGTGTCTCCCCCTCTATCTCTGCCCCTCCCGTGCTGGCATTCTCTCTCCCTCTCTCTCTCTCAGAAATAAATAAACATTAAAAAACTAATAAAAAACCAATGAAGTTTTGTTGAATGAATATCCCAAAGTTGTACCCTAACAAAAGCTTTTATCACACTGATGTTTTAATTCAGACATTCACCTATTGTGACTATTCCTTATGTTTATATAATTTACGTGTCTCAAGAGAAAGATTTTTTGCTTTTGTGGAGTAAAATACATGTAATTTTCAGTCATATCATTTTCAAATTTAGGGTTCCTTTTTTTTTTAACCTTTATCATCATTTGGTATTTTTTTCCAGCTTGAGATATAATTGACAGGCAACACTGTAAGTTTAAGGTATACAGAGTTGATTAGATACATTCATAAATTGCAAAATTATTACTACAATAGTATTAACCCATCCCATCCCAGTTACTTTTTTTTTTTTTACATCCATTAACATACATAGTTATGCACCATTTCTTTTTTGTGGCAACAACATTTAAGATCTCTTTTAGCAACAGTTAAGTATATGAAACATTATTATTCCTGTGTACATTGGATCCCCAAACTTGTTAGTTTTTGTGTACTTTTTGAGCAATACTTCCCTGTTTCCCCACTTCCCAAACCCTGGCAATCACTACTTTATTCTCTTTGTTTTTTATAGATGCTGTATAAAGGCGATACCATATAGTATTTGTCTTTCTCTGTCCGACTTACTTTACTTAGCATAATGCCCCTCAGAGTCTTTCCAACTTGTCTCAAATGGCAGGATTTCCTTTTTTCTCATGGCTGAATAATACTACATTGTGTGTGTGTGTGTGTGGCGTGTGCGTGTGCATGCGTAGCATCTATATGCATATACCCATTGACGAACACTTAGGTCGTTTCCATATTTTGACTACTGTGAATGCTGCAGTGAACATGAGAGTGCATATATCTTCAACATCCAGTTTTTACTTCCTTTGGATATACCTTGAAGCGGGATTGCTAGATCATATGGTACCTCTTTGTTTAATATTAAGGACCCTCCACATTGTTTTTGATAGTGGCTGCACCAATTTTTATTCCCACCAATAATGTGCTAGGATTCCCTTTTCTCCACACCCTCGCTAACACTGATCATCTCCTGTCTTTTTGGTGGCAGCCATTCTGACAGGTGTGAGGTGACCTCTCATTGTGGTTTTGATTTGTATTTCCCTGATAAGTGATGCTGAGTACCTGGTGGCTGTTCGTATGTCTTCTTTAGAAAACTCTTCAGTTCCTCTGTCCATTTTAGAAGTTGTTAGTGTTTTCGCTTTTGAGTTATATGAGTTCTTTATACATTTTGGATATCAACCGTTTAGCAGATACATGATTTGCAATATTTTCTCCCATTCGGTAGGTTGCCTTTTCATTTTGTTGATTGTTTCTTTCCCTGTACAGAAGCTTTTTAATTTGATGTCATCTCATTTATTTATTTTTGCTTTTGTTGCTTGTGCTTTTGCTGCCAAAGTGTTTATTTCTTACTGGTCTGCTTTTTTTCTGGAAAAATCCTGTTTGTAATCCGTCTCCATGATCTTCTGAATAGTATATGCAGTTGGCTATGCCAAATCACAAGTGTTGTTTTAAGAACCGTGAGAGAACAGAATCCAGGCAACAGAAGAACACAGGAGTCAAAAGTCCAGAACTTTTTTCCACATTCATAATGCAAATAAAAGCCTCCCAACCTTCCTGTCTAATATAATGCAAACACATTCCCACAGTAGTTCCTAGAACACTTCTTAATACTTATGTGTGGAGGTCAACTGGATAGAAGGCTACAGCAGCACCAAATAGGCAGAACCCTAATGCCACTGATTCTTTAGGAACAAAGATTTGGGTCGTTCACCAGATAGAGAATCCCAGTTAACTGAGGTTTTGACTAAAGACAAAGGGAACGTAGGGTGAGTAGTCCAAGGGAATTACAAATATCAACGATCACTCCAGGAGCAGTCGCAGAAACAAGGACACTAGTGACAATGCCTATTTTCTCCTTGCTTTTTAAAATGTATGTGTTTTTTATATTAATCAGTTGTGTCCCTTTTTCTTCCTCTCCTTTTACCTTGTTATTTTATATAGGGTGTGTTGGTGGTGGTTAACCCTTTTAATTTAGTTTTCAAGTTACAGGACGGCAAAGGCAGGTTGTGTTAAACTAGAAGAGGCATACGCCTCAAGAGGTGGAGACTGAGTGATAGAACTTCACTGGGGAGATGAAGGAATGTGGGGGAGACGCCTTGATTGCATGGAGGATAGTTGCTTCGCTTTAGGTGGAAGCACGATGTCTGGAAGTTTCACCCTAGCTGGCAGGGTGTGTGTGAGCTCCAAGTAACCAATGCAGTGGACTCTGCCGGGCGTTGGGCATTACCTGTTGGTAGGAACGCAACCTGCCTTCTAAACTCGTCTGCTGTGTCTAGAGGCTGGAGGCCTGGAAACCACATTTCCCTGATTCTCTTGCTAAGAGGATTTTATTTTCAGCCTACTAATGAGAGGCACCTGTACCATTTGAAAAACAAAAGAGAAATAGAAGCCATTATTGTTCCTTCGGCATCAGAGGACAGGCCTAAAGGCTCGTTCCGAAGGCATACGTGAGGTTTTGCAGGGGCTTCTGCATTCTGTTAATCACCTGCTTCTGTGCAGCAGGGAGCTGAGATCATCCGCCGTGGTTTCCTGTAATTCCTGTGACTTGTGGATTTCCTGAATTTGCTGGCAGCTTTCCCTGACCTCCCTTTCACCCCGCTCTTCCAAGGTTTTGGAAGCACCTGTATTAATTCCTTTCCTGAGTGTAAGACCTAGAGTGCTTTCTGTTCTCCTGGCCAGAATGCTGACTAATAGAGACAGTTTTCGGATATGAAATACAGACGGTTCTTCATCGTAGGAAGAGATGCCTAATCTGTCTTGTAAGAGAAATGCAAACTAAAACCACAGTTTATCAGATTTCATTTATAAGATGGCCTAAGATTTGAGATTAATTGGTTGAGAGTGGGATGGGGAAAAATAGACACTCCCGCTGCTGTGAAAAATGGACATGTTGATCTGTGATATTGGTATTCTCTATTGGGAGTATCGAGGTAATGTCTATCAAGTTTATTCATTTATGAAATTACATGTTCAAAAATACTCATCACAGCATTGTTTGGAATATAAAATGTTTGAAATATGAGTGTCGTCTTATGGAGGACAAGCTAAATAAATTATGGTCCAACCGGGGGCGCCCAGGTGGCTCAGTCAGTTGAATGTCCGACTTCAGCTCAGGTTGTGGTCTCGTGGGTTGGGTTTGAGCCCAACGTTGAGCTTGCTGTGGTCTGTCAGCGCAGAACCCGCTTCAGATCCTCTGTGTCCCCTCTCTCTCTGCCCCTCCCCTGCTCTGTCTCTCAAAAAAATAAATAAAACATTAAAAAATTATATGATACAACCATACGATTAAGCGCTATAAAGCCATTAAGAATGAGACAGTTTTGGGGCGCCTGGGTGGCTCAGTTGGTGAAGCGTCCTGTCTCACTCTTGATTTTGGCTCCGGTCATGGTCTCAGAGTTCTGTGGGTTCGAGCTCCATGTTGGGCTCCGTGCTGACGGTGCAGAGCCTGTTTAAGATTCTCTGTCTTCCTCTCTCTCTGCCCCTCCCCAACTTGTGCTGTCTCCGTCTCTCTTAAAATAAATAAATAGCCTTAAAAAAAAAAAGAGAATGAGACAGTTTTGCATGCACTGTTATGGAAAGACATCCAAGTTATTTTAACTGATAATAGCAAAATGTAAATATGCCACTCTTGTGGGAAAAAGTTAAAAGAATACCTGTATGTGTTTTTGTTAATGCACAGGCTACCTCTTAAAAAATAACACATAAAGTGACAACAGTGCTTGCTGGATGTCCACCATTCAGGTAGGAATCTGTGCGCAGGGCTGAAAAAACTCAGCGGCACATTTGTAGGCTTTCTATCATGTAAAGAGCCCAAAACCAAGGAGAATATTGGTATTACTATTTTCATTAATTTGGTTTAGTCTTGTCGAAGGAGGATTTGAGATGTAAAAAGATGTGGGCTTCTGGAAGGCAGACCAGAGAAACCAGAAGCTTTTGTTTTTAATAAACTGTGAGAGCAGCTGCTAGAATCACATTTTGATCCTGAGTTTGATAGAATACACTGGAAGCCTTGTTTCCTTAGTGTCCACAGTTAAGGTGGTGTAAGCTTTTTAAAACCATGCTCCAGGCTACTTTTAAAGAATTAAAATGTTACAGTTTTACTCCACCTCTCCATCCCTGGATAGCTACCAACCACAAGATTGGATTTTCTTCTGATACGTATTTTAATGTTTTTACTATGTATAATATATTGATCTGTAAATAATTTGGTTTGCATTTAATTATTTATTTATATTTTCATTCCTTAAAAAATTTTTTTTATGTTTGGTTTACTTTAAAAATTTATGTCAACGGTGTCACAGTATACATATCTTTTTGCAACTGGGTTTTTTTCATTTAATATTAGGGTTTTGAAATTCACCTACAGCAATATGAGTAATTCTAGTTTATTCACTGTAGCTGCTGCCTGGTATTTTACTTTTCAGGATAATCCAGTTCTCCATTTCCCTTCTGCTGTTAATCTTGCTGTACCTCAGACCACTCCTTCGATTTACTCTCACTTTCTCCAACAGCTAGGTCCATTTTAATCCAATGGTAAGTTCAAGATAAAGGAAGATGGGGTGCCTGGGTGGCTCAGCTGGTTGAGAGTCCGATGTCGGCTCAGGTCATGATCTCATGGTTCGTGGGTTCCAACCCCACCGCAGGCTCTGTGCTGACACTGCAGAGCCTGGAGCCTGCTTCAGATTCTGTGTCTCCCTCTGTCTCTCTGCCCCTCTCCCACTCACTCTATCTCTCAAAAGTGAATAAATGTTAAAAAATTTAAAAAAAGTCTGAAGATAACTCTTCTAAGATACTAGCTTCTTACGTATTTAAGCTTTCTTCCAGTTGTATTTCCTCCACTCTGCTATCCACTCCCATGGTTGTGCCCAGGACCTTATGTTAACTTGTATTCTCAGTTGTCTGCATCCCATCCTCTGCTTTATGCCTTTTTTTTTTTTTCCTTAGTTCGTTTATCCAGGTTCTAGTATCCCAACTTCCAACAATTCTTAGAACCTCTACCCCACCCCCACCGGCACCTTCACTCCATCAGTCCGGTTAACTTTCCACCGCCCGTTATCCCCTTTGTAGCCTCTTTTTCTTTATCCCCCACCTTAAATTTCATTGCTAATTATTACTGCCTCCTTGCATACAGTGACGACTCTCTGACTCCTGTCTTCATCATACTCATTAGCAAGACTAAAACCCAGCTCTAACTACTTCACACCTGCTTTTATGACACGGAGAGAGTACAGGAAGAATAGACAGCCTCGTCTGGGCTCGTCTCGAGCTTATGACCATGAATTTCATGTGCGTCTTTTGACTGCCTGGCAATCCTACTGTGCTTCCTTATTCCATTTATTCTTCTCTCTGGTAGATGGCTATTTCACCTTGTCCTCTCTCTATTTACCTCCCATATCACCTCCCCATCCTCTCACTTGGCCAGTGGCTGCGAAAATTGAAGTAAACAAGGGCATCTGTCTGGCTCAATTGGTAGAGCGTGTGACTCTTGATCTCAGGGTCGTGAGTTCGAGCCCCACTTAAAAAAAGTAAAGTGTTGATAGTGTTAAAAATTTTGAAGTAAACCCAGGAGAATTTCCGTAAACTTATCGCATTTCACAGCCAGCACGCGCATCCACACGCTCTACCTTCCTGCCTCGCCATCTGTGCTTTTCCCTGGGGTCAGCCTCTCCACTTGTGTACTGGATCCGCTCTCGTCTGTTCGAGGACCAGTCCAGCAATTCTCGGCTCTATCCTGAAAGAATGATTTTTGTCTTTCTACTGGAACTTTCCACCAACATACAAATGTACTTTCATTGTGCCTATCTTTGCTTTTTTTTTTTTTTTTTGAGAGAGAGAGAGTGTGCAAGAGCTGGAGAGGGGCAGAAGTGAGAGAGGCAGGCTCCATGCTGAGCGTGGGGCTTGATCTCACACCCGTGAGATCAAGACTTGAGCCAAAATCAAGAGTCAGATGCTTAACTGACGAGCCACCCAGGCGCCCCTTATTGTGCATATCTTAAAAAAAAAAAACTCTTTATCTCCAACTTTCTGAAAGAGACTTGTATACTTTCTGAATCCAAATCTTCTCTTCCCATCCTCTCTTAAACCTACTTAGACTTTTATCCCTAACATTTTTCCAGAACTGCTCTCCGGTTGTCCGTTATGTTATTTATGTTCAATATATATCCTCTGTCCTTACCTTACTCCACCTGTCAGCACTGTTTGACAGAAGTGATCATTCTCTCCTCCTCGATACACTATTACCCACTTGCTTCCAGCCAGCACACTCTTGGTCTTCCTTCTAGTTCATTAGCTGCTCCTCAGTCTTCTTTCCTGGGTCCTTCCCATCCCCTTAACCTTCTAACATTAACCTTCCAACATTGGACTGACTCCCTAAAACTCAGTCTTTGAACGTCTTCTCTCACTTACATCCATCCCCCGAGTGGTCTCATGCAATCTCCTGGATTTAAATACTATCTGTATGCCGACAGTGCCAGCCCAGACCTCTCTTCTGAATTCCCGAAGCATATGTCCACTTCCTAATCAACATTTCGCCTCGAATGTCTAATACACATGTCCAAGTTAACATGTCCAGAACTTCCAGGACTCAGCTGGTCTTCTCCACTCAAACCTACTCCACGTGTTATCTGCTGCTTCTCAGTTGATGGGAATTTTATCCTTCCAGTTGTTGAGGCATGCATACTAATAGTCATCCTTGACTCTTCTCTTTGACTCACATTCCACATCCAATCTGTCAGAAATTCTGTAGGCTCTGTATTTAAAATATATCCAGGATCCAACATTTTTTATTGTCCCGGTCCAAGCCATCACCATCTCTTACTTGGGATGATGCAGTAGCTTTTGGCTTCTGCCCTTGCTTTGCTGCCGAGAAGCCAAAGTGATTTTTCTTTAAATTTTTTAATGTTTATTTAATTTTGAGAGAGAGAGAGAGAGAGAGAGAGAGAGAGAGAGAGAGAGAAAGTGTGAGAGGGAGAGGAGAGGAGAGCGAGGGAGACACAGAATCTGAATCAGGCTCCAAGCTCAGAGCCTGATGTGGGGCTTGAACTCAGGAACGGTGAGATCATGACCTGAGCTGAAGTCAGATGCTGAACCGACTGAGCCACCCAGGCACCCTTTTCTTTAATTAAAAAAAAATTATTTTTGTTTTTATTTTTTATTTATTTTTAAATTTACATCCAAGTTAGCATATAGTGCAACGATGATTTCGGGAGTACATTCCTTAATGCCCCTTACCCATTTAGCCCATCCCCCCTCCCACAATCCCTCCAGCAGCCCACTGTTTGTTCCCCATATGTAAGTCTCTTATGTTTTGTCCCCCTCCCTGTTTTTATATTATTTTTGCTTCCTTTCCCTTATGTTCATCTGTTTTGTATCTTAAACTGAAGTCATATATTTGTCTTTCTCCGACTGACTAATTTTGCTTAGCATAATACCCTCTAGTTTCATCCACGTAGTTGCAAATGGCAAGTTTCATTCTTTTTGATTGCCAAGTAGTACTCCATTGAGCATATATATATACACACATATATATATATCACATTTTTTTATCCATTCACCCATTGATGGACATTTGGGCTCTTTCAATACTTTGGCTATTGTTGATAGTGCTGCTGTAAACATTGGGGTGCATGTGTCCCTTTGAAACAGCACACCTGTATCCCTTGGATAAATACCTAGTAGTGCAGTTGCTGGGTCATAGGGTAGTTCTATTTTTAATTTTTTGAGGAACCTCCATACTGTTTTCCAGTGTGGCTGCACCAGTTTGCATTCCCACCATCAGTGCAAAAGATCCTCTTTCTCCACATCCTCGCCAACATCTGTTGTTGCCTGAGTTGTTGAGGCCATTCTGACAGGTGTGAGGTGGTATCTCACTGTGGTTTTGATTTGTATTTCCCTGATGATGAGTGATGTTGAGCATCATTTCATGTGTCGGTTGGCCATCTGGATGTCTTCTTTGGAGAAGTGTCTATTCATGTCTTTTGCCCATTTCTTCACTGGTTTATTTGTTTTTCGGGTGTTGGGTTTGATAAGTTCTTTACAGATTTTGGATACTAACCCTTTATCTGATATGTCGTTTGCAAATATCTTCTCCCATTCCGTTGGTTACCTTTTAGTTTTACTGATTGTTTCCTTTGCCATGCAGAAGCTTTTTATTTTGATGAGGACCCAATAGTTCATTTTTGCTTTGTTTCCCTTGCCTCCAGAGATGTGTTGAGTAAGAAGTTGCTGCGGCTGAGATCAAAGAGGTTTTTGCCTCCTTTCTCCTCGAGGATTTTGATGGCTTCCTGTCCGTTTAGGTCTTTTATCCATTTTGAGTTTATATTTGTGTATGGTGTAAGAAAGTGGTCTAGGTTCATTCTTCTGCATGTCGCTCTCCATTTTTCCCAACACGATTTGCTGAAGAGACTGTCTTTATTCCATTGCCTACAACACGCAAGTCCTTGCAATGGCTGACAAGACTCCACATAATCTTCCGGCACCCCCATCCCTTCATTTTAATTTAATATTCTTCGTTTGACTCACCGACCTCCAGTTTATGGATGTTTACAAGGTCTGTTTCTTATGCCTGGTTGCTCATTTTCCCCAGGTGTCTGCTCGTTAATTCCCTCCTCCCTTTTAAGTTTGTGCTAATGTGCCACCTTCCTAACGAGGCTTACTTTGATCTAATTCCAATTGCCATTTGCCACCTACTCCCGACTTAATACCGCTGCTTTACACATTTTCAGAGGGTGACATCTCATAAACTATACCATGAATGGTGTTCTCGAAGTTGCGGAAAGTAGCATTCCCCTACTACCTAAGTAGTATGTAACTTATGTATTATGCTTATTATCTGTTTCCCGTAACTAATAGGTAAGCTCCTTAAGAGGAATGTTTGTCTCTTTGACTCACTGGCGCACAGTGGGTACTTAGTATCTGTAGAATAAAATAGATTATTTTCAAGTTTTTGGGGGCGCCCAGCTGGCTCGGTTGGTGATGTGTGCAACTCTTGATCACGGGGTCATGAATTTCAGCCCCGCATTGGGGGTAGAGATTACATAAAAATAAATAAAATCTTGAAAAAAGAAAAGGTTTTAAAAAGATTATTTCAAGGTTTTGATATTACAAATAATACTGTATGAATATCTGTGATAGTTAGTTTTATCCATCAATGTAACTGGGCCATGGAAAGCCCAGACGTTTGATCAAGCGTTATTCTGGGCATGTCGGTGAGGACGTTTTTGGATGAGATTAACATAGACCGAGTAAAGCTGATTGGCCTCCCTGCTGTGGGTGGGCCTCTTCCCATCAAGTGAGGACTTCAGTGGAAAACAGCCGAGTAGGAGGGCCTTCCTTCTGCCTGCCAGCTTGAGGCATTGGTCTTTTCTGGTCTTTGGATTCAAGACTGAAATACCAGCCTTCTGGTTCTCAAATCTGCTGGGTTTTTACCACGGGCTTTCCTTGTTCTCGGGCCTTCAGACTTGGACTGGAACTGCACATCAGCTCTCTTGCTGACTGTCCATTTTGAAATTTTTTGGCCTCTATAATGGCATGAGCCAATTACTTATAATAAATCTCTTTATACATACATACACCCCCACCCCAACACACCCGTATTGGTCCTATTTCTCTTAGAACCTGAACACGATATGTTTAGGTTGCCTCCATGTGAGCATGTGCAAGAATTTACCAGATGATGTAGGAGTGAAATTGCATGGTCTTAGAATATGCCTATTCAGTTTTACTAGATATTACCAAAGTCCTTATACCTAACCTATGCTTTCTTTTGCAACTGTATAAGAGTTTGCGTTTCCACATAATTTTGTAAATCCTGGTGACCAGCCTGATAGGTTTTAAATGGTGTCTCTTTTAATTTGTATATATGAATTTTTTTGTCATTCATATTTCTTCTTTTATAAATTACTTGTTCATATATTTTTGATATTTTTATATTAGATTGTCATCTCCAAACCCCCTGTTGCCTCTCCCTCTTTTTGTTGTTTTTTATAAATACTTTCTCCTAGTCTGTGTTTGGGAGTGTGCTGTTTTTCTCACACAGAAATATTTTATTTTATTTTTTTATTTTATTTTATTATTTTTTTAACGTTTATTTATTTTTGAGACATAGAGACAGAGCGTGAGCAGGAGGAGGGCAGAGAGAGAGGGAGACACAGAATCTGAAGCAGGCTCCAGGCTCTGAGATGTCAGCACAGAGCCCGATGTGGGGCTCAAACTCACAGACTGCGAGATCATGACCTGAGCCGAAGTCGGCCGCTTAACCGACTGAGCCACCCAGGCGCCCCAGAAATATTTTATTTTAATGCCATCAAATTTAGCAGTCCTGTATGATTTGGGTTTTTATTGTCTTATTTAAGAAGTTCATCCATATCTTGAACTCACAAATATATTATCCTGTACTTTTGTCTCAAAGTCTTTAGAAGTTTAAAGTTTTGCTTTTTCTCTTTAGGTTTGGAATAAATCTGGATTTATTTTTATTTTTTCTTTTCTTCTCCTTCTTCTTCTTCTCCTTCTTCTTCTTCTTCTTCTTCTTCTTCTTCTTCTTTCTTCTCTTCCTCCTCCTCCTCCTCCTCCTCCTCCTCTCCTTCTCCTCCTTCTCCTTCTCCTTTTTTCTCCTTCCTTCTTCTCCCCTTCTCCTTCTTCTTCCCCTTCTTCTTTTCCCTCCCCTCCTCCTCCTCCTCCTCTTTCTCTTCCTCCTCCTCCTTCTTTTTTCTTCTTCTTCTCTTCCTTCTCCTCCTTCTCCCTCTTCTCTCCTCTTTCTTCTTTCTTCTTCTTCTGTATTCCTGCATATGGTGTATGATGTGTAGTACAGAGAAGTTATCGTAGTTTTTCATGTGGATTGAAAACCCTATTTTCCCCCATCGATTTGCCATGCCATCTCTATTATCTCAAGTGCTCAGAAGAAACATGAGTTTCTTTCCAGGCTCCCTCTCTTCTATATCATTGGTCTATTGCTTATCCCTATACTGATGAGTTTTGATAAATTACAATGACGCCCATCTTGTTTTTCTTCCAAATTTTCTTGATA
This sequence comes from Paguma larvata, assembly GCA_030068075.1. Lineage (NCBI taxonomy): Eukaryota > Metazoa > Chordata > Mammalia > Carnivora > Viverridae > Paguma > Paguma larvata. Next base: position 83,185,706 of record CM057837.1, read on the forward strand.
TTCTTGTATCATTTCTTTTTTCAATATTTGATAGAATTCTGCATTGTGTTTTAATCTGCTAGTGACTGTTTTCACTTGGAATGTACCTTTTTATAAGGAGAAAAGTATCTTTAGCTTTGTTCCTCTTATGGATGGTTAAGTTGTCAGGGTGAGCTACGTGGAATCATAGTGAATTAATAATCACTGAAGTTGGCAGAGAAACATCAACCGTCCATGCAACTTTAAGTGATCTATTTTCTGTAGCAGACATTGTGACTTTCCTATAACTAGCATGTTCTAGTAACGGACTTATAAATCAACAGTTCCTGAAACAATTAAAATAAATGTTAATGTTACAGGAAAACTCATGTTGACTCTATGATAGAGTTAACTTAAATTTTACAACGACAGGCCTGTAAGTTTTTATTAATCTTTTCTTTATCTACGTAACAAGAAGTCAGAGCTGATTAAGAGCTTGTTTTCTCAAAGCACCTTTGTCAGCAGACTTCCCTGACTCCTTTACGCCTACTCTGCCCAAGATCATTGTTAACAATTACCAACTATTGCAGGGCTGACTTGACTTTGGTTTAAGTACCCTTTGCTATCCAGGGGTAAAACAATGAATTTAGGACACAAACATTTTTTTTCTTCATATCTTTTATTTTTCTTGTGCTGGATAGGACCTCCCTGATAGAAGCATAATGCATAAGGATCTTATTTCTGATTAGGTGGATCACTTCTAAAAATATTTTTGCATTTACTGTGATGTTTGCTGTAGGGTTTTTTGTTTGTTTGTTTGTTTGTTTTTTAGGATTTTATTTTTAAGTAATCTCTACACCCACCATGGGCTTGAACTCAACCCCGAGATCAAGAGTCGCATGCTCCACCAGCTGAGCCAGCCACGTGCCCCACTGTAGGTTTTTGATACGCTCTTTAAAGAAGTTCTCAGGATGCGTAGCTGGCTCAGTTGGTGGAGCACGCGACTCTAGATCTCAGGGTCGTGAATTGAAGCCCCACATTGGGCATAGAGACTACGTTTTAAACAAATGTAAAAATAAAATAAAACAAAGAAGCTCTTGTCCTAGTTTGCTAAGGCTTTTTATTTTTAAAATTATGATTATGCTAATTCTATCAAATCTTTTTCTTGCATCTATTAAGAAGGTCAGATAGTTTCTGTACTTTAATCTGTTTATATGGTGAATTACGTAAATAGATTTTTCTTGTCAACTTATAGATTCTTGTATTCTTGTATTCCTGTAATAATGCAAGGATTTTTTTCTTCCTATTTAAAAATCTACACTCTGCTTTGGTTTTGCCAATATTTTATTTAAGTATTTTTGATCCATGTTTACAAATGAGATTGGCTATATTTTTTCTTTTTTTGTGTTGTTATTCTTTGGTTTTATTATAGCATTGTGTGAGATTTACTCAGTGGGATGAGAAGCTTTTCCATTACTATTTATAATAATTTTTGGGGTGGGGTTGTACATATGCATCTTCTTTGTCTGAGTTAATTTATCTATGACAAATTACTTTACATTTTTTATTAACCAAGTCTTCTTTCGCAGTTGTTTGTTTTTCTCATTGCTTCTTTCCTGCCTTCTGTTGACTTCATGAAGTTTTCTTTATCTTCCTTTCCTTCTACTGGTTTAGAAGTTTTATATTACCTTTTTTTGGTAACTCTTGTATTTACCTATGCATCCTTGACTTAAAGTCTAAGGTTAATCTGTGTTTCTGTTCTCCTCCAGAATTATGTAAGACCCTAGAATTGCTTTGACTCTAATAATCCCTCATCTGATATGTTACTATTATTGCCCAGTCTTTTAGGTGCACTTTGCTTCTTTCCACCCTTGCCATCTCCTCTGTGTTGTTGTTGTTTTAGTTTTAGTAAGAGCTCACTTAGAGCTATACACAGGCAACCAGATTCTCTGTGTACCATTATTCTTGCTCCTATTTCTTTCTTTTAGGATCAATTTGTTTCTTACCAAGTTCTGGAGATGCTAAACTGTTTCAGTCTCGTTCAAATGCTTTGATTTATTCTTACTCTTTTTTTTTTAAACATTTAATTATTTTTGAGAGACATAGAGACAGAGCATGAGCAGGGGAAGGGCAAAGAGAGTAGGAGACACAGAATCTGAAGCAGGCTCCAGGCTCTGAGCCATCAGTACAGAGCCTGACGCGGGGCTCGAACTCACAGACCGAGAGATCATGACCTGAGCTGAAGTCAGCCGCTTAACCGACTGAGCCACCCAGGCACCCCTATTCTTACTCTTGAATGACAGTTTCCCTGGGGAGAGAATTTTAATTTGACAGAAATTTTCCTGAAGCACTTCGAAAATAATATTCTACTATCTTCTGGTGTCAACCGTGATATTTTTGTTTTTCCTTTATAGATATTCTTTTCCCCCCAAGCTGTTTTTAAGATTTTTTTTCCCTTAGTGTCCTGCAGTGTCACTACAATGGGTTTAGAAATATGCGTGTGGGATGTGTGTGTGTTTATGTGTGTGCACACGCACGCGCGTGCAGTACTATCTGGGACTCATTGAGATTCATTGGATATGTGGATTCATGTCTGTCATCAATTCAGGACCCCGTTGAGCATATTCTCTTTAAATATTGCTTTTACTTTATCATCTATATTCTCTCCTTCCCCTTTTTGTATGTCTCGGAACATTTTCATTTTATCCAACATATCTCTTAGCCTGTTTTTCACATTTTTTTGTACATTTCTTTATCTTTTTAGACTCTGGTTAATTTTCCAGTGCTATCTTGCAGATTTCTAACAATCTCTACATTGCAAGTTAATTTATTTAATTCATTTACTGAACATTTTTGGGGAAAAGAATCTATCTATGGAGTTTTTTTGTTTCAGCAACTTTAAAAATTTTCTGTATATTTTATTTTTCAGATCCTCCTTTCTTCATAATGTCCTATTCTTTCCTTTTAGACGTCTCTTTATAATTTTAAACATACTTGTTTCAAAATCTCTTTCAGACTCTTCCGAAAGAACAAGTTCTTGAGGGGCCAGTCCTGTTGTGTGAATAGAGTTCATTTGTTCAAGTATATTATATTTTCTTTATTTTCACTTTACCACCTAACCTGAACTTTCATCTCCTGTCTTTGTGTGGTATCAAAATCCAAGCTCCTGGTGTTTAGTACCTGTTGCTAGGTCCTATTTCTACTGTGCCCACAACCGTGAGCATCATCAATTCATGTGCGTCCCAGTCAGGATTTCAGATCACTCTGTGTTTCTGAAGGATTTGCTTTCCCCTCATCTATTTTCCTTTCCAGTGTTATTTCTCTGGATGGCATGGAATTCTACTGTAGGTCATTCTTCCATGTTGCCAGATCAATAGTCGAATTTTTAAAAGAAAAAAATTTTCTTTTACATAAGTTTTATATATACATGGTGGAAAAATCCAAACACAAAACATTTTTGCATTCTACTTAAATAATTGCTATTAGCATTATATTAACTCTCTGTCTAATCTTGTTTCTCTGAGTGTGTGTGTATGTGGGTGGGTGGGGGCATACTCACATATATAATTATAGTTAAATTAAAGAGAAATTCCACTCTTTGTTCTATTTTTTAAAATATTTTTTAAAAGTTTATTCATCTTGAGAGAGAGAGAGAGAAAACATGAGCAGGGGAGGGCAGAGAGAGAGGGAGGAGAGAATTGCAAGCAAGCTCCACATGGTAAGTGCGGAGCCCAGTGCAGGGCTTGAACTCATGAACCTCGAGATCATGACCTTAGCCAAAATCAGGCACTTAACTGACTGAGCCACCCAGCCCCTAAAAGGTTTTTTAATTTTAAGTAATCTCTACACCCAATGTAGGGCTTAGACTCACAACCCTGAGATCAAGAGTTGCATGCTCCATGGACTGAGCCAGCCAGGTGCCCTGGTACTGTTTTAGAACATATTTTTCCCTAAAGATAATGTCAAAACATTAACATGTTAGTCGCTGTATTCCTACCAGGGACTTTTAAATGGCTACAAAGTATACCATCATGGTTCTATATGCAAGTTCCTTAACCAGTTTATTGTTGAATATTGTTGAATACCAACACAGATGACCTTATAAATGCATCTTTGCCTACATCTACGTTTATTTCTTTAGGATAAATTACTTAAAGCAGAATAGCTGGGTAATATGAATGTTTTTTGCTATTTACTGACAAATTGAGTTGTTTTCTTCTGGAATAATTATCAACTCAACTCCCTTTTCTAAATCCTTGTTCCCCAGATATCTAAGATCTAACGACATAGATATTTATTTATATGTCTCTGTATGTTTCTTCCCAGACTGTAGGCATCTTCCCAAGGTTACTAAGAGGTAGTTTCTGGCATGACTTTCCTACCTAAATCCACCCTATCATGCTGAATAGGATTTCCATGTGTCACACGTGCTCTGAAGTATCGGTACGTGCGGCGAAGGAGACAAGGTTCTCTGTGATTACTTTTCAACATTGAAAAGAAAAAGTGTATATGCCTCACATTTATCTGCTCCATTTACCAGCACCCAGCCCCATCCTGCCTCAGTGAACTTAATGAAATTAACAGATGCTATTTCTTTAATCTTCAGTAGAGCACTTTCAGGTAACAGCATCGTTACTGGAACTGAAGCATAGAACAGTGAGAAGATGGAATAAAATTTATGGGAAAACAGTCCTCAGGTCTTCAAACTTCTGTACAATCTGTACTTTTCTAAATCCATTGTTATAACAATGCTATATCAGAAACCTCTGGTTATTGTCCATTTTTTTGTTAAGTTGTAAGTTATGTAAAATATTGCCATTATTCTTGCTTAAAAACATTGGAAAGAGACATGATATGACTCTGAGAAATTAGTTTTAAGTTTCATGATAGCATTCTGATGTGTAAGAATAAGTGCATATTTTTTAGATGGGTACATCTAAGTATAAGGAGTGAAAAACTACACGATGTCTGGGATTTGTATTAAAATTCAGTGGAAAGGGAGGGAGGAAGAGAGAAGGTTGGGGGGATAGTTGAAGGAAGTATGGAAAATCTTGTCGAACTTGTGTGTGATGGGTTTGTGAACATTTGACATGTTCCATAATTTAATGAAAAGGTGGTCTTTAAGTTGGGATGGTGGGAGAGTGAGAGAGAGAGATTGAGAACCCTCTGGAGACTGTGTTAAAAAGAAAAAGCCAGAAGCACTGGGGTAGCTCAGTCAGCTAAACGTCTGACCCTTGATTTCGGCTCAGGTGTTGGGCTCTGCACTGACAGTGTGGAGCCTGCCTGGGATTCTCTCCCTCTCCCTCTCTGCCCCTCCCACTCTCTCCTTCTCTCTCACTCAAAATAAATAAATAAACATTAAAATTAAAAAAAAAAAAGAAAAAAACCAAGGGAAATTTGTCTGACAGGAGAAACAACTGAAGCCAACTTTGCTATGAGTTAGCTTCCTCTTGCCATCTATGGCACAAATATACATATGGATGTGTATACATACACCACACACACACACACACACACACACACACACACACACCATACATTCACACTCTCCTCCCCGCACACACCATTTCCATGCTGTAAGCCTGTGTCTGGGTTTCAATTCTTACTTTCGCTGGTTAGGATGTTAATACCGGAAGGGATATTAGAGATCATATCGTCTATCCTTTCATTCTCCTTTGAGGAAATTGAGTAAAACGTATGTATATCCCTGCTTGAGCGTCTCTGTATCTCGTCTCATTTTTGAGAGGTAAAAGAAAAAAAAATGGAGATGTTGCTCTATTTTTAGAAATGAAATGGAGGCACTGGGGGAAGTGGCTTTGCCATTTTTTAAAAGCTAGATGGAAATGATCTCTTTCCTTGAATTCGGGCTCTTTGACATCCATCCCAGAACTGATGCTGTTGTGTTTCCTAGAGTTAACCCTTAAAATGGAATTAGAAGCTGTAAATATCGCTGACAGGTGAGTAAGGAAACTGTTCTGAAATTGCCTTCTTTTTACACGTAAGGTCTAAATTTTAATTCTGATACCACAACTTCCATTCAGTGGCTGTAAAATTGTGAATGTTCAAGTTTGGAATTCCATAGTAAAATGTTTAAAGCTGGGTTCAGCAACTACATTCTATTCTGTATAAGAAATAAGATTTTATTTACAAGGCGTACATAGTTGGGAACCTTATATATAGAATTACAGGAAAATTTTTCATAATTCAATATGTATTTTTTCAAACTTTGTATACTTATATTGACAAATGACTCTCCTCTTTCTCTAATGTTCTTTGCCTGTTCCCGTTGACCCTCTGTAGGTTCTAAGCTAATCTCAAGTTCTCAAGTACCCCCAAAGCTTTTCTGCCTTCTATTTTTCTGAATTCTCTTTCCTTCTCTTTGAATGCCCTTTCTTCTGAGGCTGAGCTTAAATTTTATCATCCTCATTTTTTAAAAAACTTTCTAGAGAGAGAGAGTGCGAGCAGGGCAGAGGGCAGAGAGAGAGAGAGAGAGAGAGGAAGAATCTCAAGCAGGCCCTGTGCTCAGTGTAGAGCTTGATTTGGGGCTTGATCCCACGACCCTGGGATCATGACCTGAGCCAAAGTCAACAGTCTGACGCTCAACCAACTGAGCCACCCAGGCGCCCCTTACGATCTTCATTTCTAATGACATCTTCCTTAACAGGCTGTGACAAGAAATCTTGTTCCTAGGTTTGCCATCAAGCACCAAAAAATGAGAAGCTTCAACAACTGAAATACACTGTCTCCCAGATTTGGAGGCTACAAGTCCAAGATCAAGCTGTCAGCAGGGTTGATTCTTTCTGAGGGCTGTGAGGAAGAATCTGTTCCATGCCTTTCTCCTGACTCTGATGGCGTCCTGGCAAGTTTTGGTGTTTCTTGGCAGGTAGAAGCACCACCCCCAATCTCTGTCTTCATCTTCTCATGGCCTTCTCCTTTCTTGCATGTCTGTCTTCAAATTTCCCCCTTTTCTAAGGGTACCAGTCATATTGGGTAGAGCCCACCTTACTCCAGTAGGACCTCATCTTAACTAATTACATCTGCAAAGATCCTATTTCTAAATAAGGTCATACTCTGAGGTACTAGGGTGTAGAACTTCAACATGTTGATCTTGTTGGGGATGTAGTTGGGGAGGAACCACAATTCAATCCATAAAATTCCTTCTTTTGAGTTTTTTTCACTACCTGATTTCTATTTAGTTCTTGGAACGTATCGCATTCTTTGTGGTTATCTGTCTTGCCTCTCCTTCTAAATTGTAAGATCTTTGAAGGCTGATTTATTCTTTATATAACCCGTAGTGCCAAGCACAGAAGATGGATGAATGTTTGTCAAGGGTCTTTCATATTTTTCGTTCTAGCTACCTCTGGCACCCAAAGTTACCTCCAAGTGGCAAGAGGCAGAATTTTATTAAAATGGAGGCAAATCCAGACTTTTTCTAGATAACTGTCTGCATGTAGTTAAGTTTGTGTACATTGTAGGAATCAGGACAAAGTGATTGGGATTTGAAAGTCAGGTTGAGACCAAATCTATGTTAGTCCATTTCCTGGAGTCAGTTATGAGTGAGGAGTGGATGGGGTGTCGGGTGGGGAGTGAGAGAGAGAGAGGCAGAGAGCAAGAGTGAGAATGAATGAGTGAGAAGGAACAAATATGGCTATCAGAAAGCCAGGGAAAATTCTGAGTTAATGACTGAATGATATCAGAACGTGAAAAGGATGCCTCAAGAGAAATGAATACAAGGGTTAGGATTACAAGAGCATTCCAAAACCTAATGCTAGTGTTCAGAAGACAGAGATCCTGCGGGAGCTGAGGGGAGGAAGTAAATCGGAGAGCAAGCACCAGTGTCCAGGATATATGGCAAAGGGGAAAAATACCTGTGCAAGGGTCTGCGCCCAGACCAAGGGTCTGGGCAACACAAATACAGGTGTCCAAAGCAAGAAACTAATCTGATGATGAGCCCAGCTGTTGCCTTTTCCCAGGGAGCCCGCACCATTGTGAAGGCCAGGAATAGATCCATGAATCCAGCCAATCGAGGCCCCAGTTGGAGAGAGAAGGGAGAGGTTGGTTGGATCAGGGGATTAGAGACTCACACAGCCCCCAGAGAGCCACTACAGACAGCCTCAGCACTCAAGTGCCCGTGTCATAAGAGGCCAGCCTTCATTTGCTGTTCATTTAGTCAAAATACTGAACTAGACAACTAGAAAAAAAGAACAAGTCATTGTTCCTTCTCTGAGATGCTTACAGATTCATGGGGAAATAAAACACATTCAAGAAAAAGTAGACTACCAATCAATGCCTGGTAAGTATTTAAAACTTCCAAGGTGAGTGGGACAGGAGGCCTTTTTGCAGAGGGAGATTCTATCTCAAAGCGAGGTCGCTGGACAGGCAGCATCAGTGTCACCTGGGAGCTTGTTAGAAGTGCAACTTACTAAATTAGAGTTTCTGGATGTGGGGCCAAGGTATCTGCATTGAGCAAGGTCCCTGGGAGGAATTCTCACGCATACTGGAGTTTAAGATGCACTGCACTGAGGGGTGGAGGGGAGGATGGGGAGTCATACCAGGAGGCAGGAAGGGGAAGGGGGAAATGCGGGTGGGGACAAGTGATGTAGAAAAGACCATGGGGACTGGTTATAGAATTGACAACTTTCCGAGCCTTTTGTTAGGAACTGGGAGTCCGTAGGAGTGGAGAACAGGGCCAGCAGGAAGGCAGCACACACCCCGAATGCCAGAATGCGACTATCATTTAGGCTAGTATTTCTAAAAATGCATTCCTCTGAGATGTCCCGTGAAAAAAGGATTCCAAGAACAAATGTGTTTAGGAAACACTAGATTCTGTTTACTCCTCTTGGAGATTTACAGGGCACAAGAACACATTAGAGGCATTAAAAGTCTTTTAAAAAATATATATGTATTTAACAAGCTTTTGGCCCTTTGCTAGCTCAAGAGTGTGGTCTGAAGACCAGCAGCATGGACACTACCAGGAGCTTGATAGGAATGCCCAATCTCAGGCTCCACCCCAGAATCAGAGTCTTCCTTTAGTAAGATCCCAAGGGGACTGACATACACATTGAAGTTTGAGAAATACTAGTTTAGCCCGTGGAACAGGCTTAACAGCCTGTAATACGGTCGTTGTGTGGAACTCACTTCGGAAATGCTGTTTAGACAAATGGGAAGTCAATGATTTCGAGCAAGAAAGCACCATAATGAAAGTAGACTTATCCTGGTTTCCCTCGGTACACAAAGCACTCTCTCAGAAACCCCAGGAAAGAGCCTTTCCCCAGGGAAAACTTCCAGTCGTCTCTACCACTGGAGATCTCAGTCAGGAAGCTCAACACACTACTCTGCCTGGAGCCACAGTGGCAACCTGTAAACCACTGCCCCGCTGGCTCTTTGGTCTCATGGAAACTCAAATATCTGTTCGTTAACATGGAAGGCGGCCATCATTCATACTGAAGGTCACGTTTGAGCACTTCATCCAACCATTCGTGGCATCTTCGGACCCCTGTTAATTGAAGACCCAGTCATTTAATTGTCTCTATTTCTGGGCAGTTTTTAGCTAAGATATACCATAGTATCTTCTTTTCAAATACGGTTGTTTAATTACAATTTATCATATATATGATATATGTATCATATAGAAAATGATATATATATAAAAATATATATCATAAAGAAATATTAAAATACATGTATATTTTAACATTTCTTCGAAGGAATCATTTTTTTAATGTTTATTTTTGAGAGAGAGAGTGAGAGTATGAGTAGGGGAGGGGCAGCGAGAGGGGGACAGAGGATCTGAAGTGGGCTCTGTGCGGACAGGAGAGAGCCCAATGTGGAGCTTGAACTCACTAACCATGAGACCACGACCTGAGCCAAAATCAGATGCTTAACTGACTGAGCCACCCAGGCACCCCTATGCTTGTCTTTTTGAAAGCTAGTCTTGTTCTGAATTCCCCAAGAGGAACATAGCAAATGGTGGGATCTCCTGGAGCCGTATGATGTTAAGATTTGGTGATGACTCTCAAGAGAAGCCCGATTGTTTGAATTATTACGTCCCCAAAGTGGTGTGATGTTCAAGGGGGTTAACTGAAATGGCGATAGTTGAACTATCAAAAGATTCTGTGGGGAGAGTCATTGTGGGCACATAGTAGCCCACGGGAGAGTCTCTGGAAGATGACTGAGGAGGAGGCATGACCAAGACTGGGGACACTGCAGTGAGGGACACACATCAGAGAAGAGCAAGCATTGGGTCACAAGACGAGCAAAGGAGGTCGCTGGACAAATCCTGAGGAAGACTTCGGAGAGTTCATCCTGGAACCAGGAAGTCAAAGGCCTCAGTGCAGACCCTCCAACGTCTGCCAGCACTGCCTGCCTTTGTGTTAAAAGGAGCCCGGAATGGGGAGCAAACTAAAGAATGGGGACCAGTTTCCTCTCTTTGTGCCTCAGTCCCCCCCACCCCTTTGTATACACCCTCCATCCTGAATAAACCCTGGTTCTCAGAGCTGAAATGGAGAGCATTTGTCCCGTATAGAAGCAAATACTGCTCAGAAGCGCATAGCCAAACCAAGAGAGTCTTGAGGGGAGACCCCTGCCCCCCCCCACAACACCTGGGGGCTAAAAGAGCCCATGCAATAGTTGTCTAATGAGACCCAAATGGAATTTAACAAAGCGTGTGTGTGTGTGTGTTTATGTGTGTGTGTTTCCTTCCTATGGTGAGTCAGAACTTCAGTAGAAGAGCAACTGGGTGATAGGGCTTGAGACACTTAAGCCACAGGGGCCACAATCGGATGTGGAGGCTTCCCTCCGTGGGCAGTTTGCGAAGTGAGGGTGTGACTGTAAAGATTTCCTGGCAACTTCTGCCATCTAGTGCCTGGCATGAGGGGTAGTGTCACCGCACCTATTCTGGCTTCCTGTGTGAATGCATGCATATGGATGCGGTGTGAGAAAATGATAAAATCAGCAGGATGGAGAGGACAGTTGATACGTGGCAAATTCTATAAAGATTAAAGACAGACTGGAGAATATAGTTTAGACCTCAAAGCATGCACCTGCAGCTGTTCTTTGCCTTTCCTTCCCCTTGCCTGCCGCCCCTCCTTTCTGTCCCTCTGCCCCAACCCTGCCACCCAAGAACACGGTGGAGCCAGGCCTTCGAGGGCCCCTCACCAGTCACCTCCTTGTGTTTCCCCCTCTTCTCTGTTCTGTGCGCGGAGAGAAGGTCAGTTACCCTGACGGAAAGTTCTTCAGAATCCAGTAGACATCATGCCTTCACACAGATAGGCCTATATCCGTGGTTTATCTGTGTTTATCTTTCAAAAGATTTTTATGATCACATAAGTGACACATGCTCATTTGGAGACACAAAATAAAAGGGTCCCACCATCTCCGCACCTGTTTATTGTTTATATTAGGGGGTACCCGTTGGGGAGGGGGTGTAGGTGAGACATTCTGGCGTGGGAAGGGAAATCGCTGGAAGAAAGACCGACGGAGCTTCTAAACGAGCTGCGTGCGGGATCGCGCGCAGTCTCCGCTGCGGCTCGCACGCGGGGCTCCCCTGCGCACGCTGGTGTCAGCCGCACCCCGCGATCCACTCTCGCGCGTGCGCACAGCCCGTTCGACCGTAGACCTCCGACCGCGGGCGGCGGTGCGCAGCGAGGGCCGCTGCGGGGGTGACCCGGGCGCGGGAAAACGGACGCTCAGGACGCGTCCCCTCGTACGTGCTGCGGCTGCACCCCTGGCCGCATCTGGTATCGTCTTTGATTGCATCTGGCACGTCTGCGACGGGAGGTCCAGCTGGAAATAATAACCTGTTCAAATAACAAAAGACCTTAAGTTATTTTTAATATGGAAAAGTGAAAAAGAAAACAAAAATGGTTCATAATCCCGTCGTCTAGCTAACCTCTCTGGACATTAAAAAAAATGCAGGCACAGGCTTGAAATATGCAAAACCACATAGAAAGTTAGGAATGAAAAGTACATAGCCTTCCTTCCCAGCAGTACCTCAGTCCCTCTTTCCAAAGATAAGCATTTGTATATTCCCCCGTGTATATATGTGTGTATGTTTTAACATTTATATGATACGTATTTTTACTCTTCACTCTTCTCTTTTTTCACTTCATCTTCTTTAGGAATATTTCAATATTGGCACATCTAGATCTAACATTTTCTAAGGATGCACAGGATCCATTTGTAAGGTACCATAATTTATTTACTTATTCCCTACTCATGGATATTTAGGTTTCTAGTATTTCAGTAGCACAACATTGCAGAGCATGCACTTACATCTGTCCGAGAATATTTTTGTTGGAATAATCTATAGTGTAAAGTCCTAGGTGTGGAAGTGCTAAGCCATAGGTATATAGAACGACATTTTTAAGTTTTTATTTATTTTGAGAGAGAGAGAGAGTAAGAGAGAGACAGCATGAGTGGGGAGGGGCAGAGAGGGAGGGAGAGACAATTCAAGTAGGCTCTGCACTGACAGAGCCTGACATGGGGCTCGAAATCATGAACCGTGAGATCACAACCCCATCCAAAATCAAGAGTTGGATGCTTAACCCGCTGAGCCACTTGGGTGCCCCTAGAACCAGACTTCAAAAAAGTACTGGTAGGTTTTGTCAAATTGCTCTCTAAAAATATTGCACAAATTTGTACCCTCACCAAAATGTGAATGAGGTTGAACACCTTTTTAAAATTTTTATTTATTCATTAATTAATTTATTTTAAATTTTTAATGTTTATTTTTGAGATGGAGAGAGGCAGAGCATGAGCAGGGTAGGGGCAGAGAGAGAGGGAGACACAGAAACCAAAGCAGGCTTCAGGCTCTGAGCTGTCAGCACAGAGCTGGACACGGGGCTCAAACTCATGGACTGTGAGATCATGACCTGAGCTGAAGTCAGATGCTCAACCGACTGAGCCACCCAGGTGCCCCTATTCATTTATTTAAAACATTTTTTTAATGTTTATTTATTTTTGAGAGTGAGAGAGACAGAGCACAAGTGGGAGAGGGGCAGAGAGAGAGAGAGAGGGAGACACAGAATCTGAAGCAGACTCCAGGCTCCGAGCTGTCAGTACAGAGACCGATGTGGGGCTCGAACTCATGAATCATGAGATCATGACCTGAGCTGAAGTAAGATGCTTAACCGACTGAGCCACCCAGGCGCCCCTGAACATCTTTTAATATATAAAAATGGCAGTTGTTTTTCTGTGAATTGCTTGTTCATGTTCTTCGCTCATTTTTCCACTCAGTTTAACTTTTTTCTTACTAATGTGGCTAGGCTTTGTAGATAAAGGAAATTATCTTTTGTCTGTCTTTGTGTTTTCAAATGCTTTCCACAATTTGCCCTGTGTGTTTTAACTTTGTGTTTAGTCATTGGTTTTGTTTGGGTTTGATTTTTGTGACTGAGAAATGTTAACATTTCATATGGCAAATTTGGCAGAGTGCCTTTAGGGTCATGGGTTTTCGTCTTATTTGAAAAGCCTCCCCCACTGCAGTGAGTAAATAAGTAAGTAAAAATGTAAATAAATACATCCACCCATGTTCTTAATGAATTAATAAATTAATTTAAAGTTTATTTATTTATTTTGAGAGAGACAGAGAAAGTGAAAGCGGAGAAGGGGTAGAGAGAGAGAATTCCACGCAGGCTCCGTACTGCTAGCGCATAGCCTGACGGGGGGGCTTGACCCCATGAAGAAACTGTGAGATGATGACTTGAGCTGAAACCAAGAGTTGGACACTTAACCAACAGAGCCACCCAGGGGCCCCATTCATGCTTTTATTTTTTATTTTATTTTTTTATTATAATAGTTTATTTTCAAATTGGTTTACATATAACACCCAGTGTTCTTCCCAACACGTGCCCTCTTTAATGCCCGTCACCCCCTCTCCCCCCTCCCTCACCCCCCTCACCCTCAGTTTGTTCTTAGTCTTTGAGAGTCTCATGTTTTATCTCCCTCCCTCTCTGTGTCTTCTATTCATGCTTTTAATTTAAAACACACTCATCACTTTTGTTGTTAGGAAAGTCATATGTTCAATAAAGAACATTTATAAAATACACATAAGCAAAAGCAAAGAATCCCATAGTCTAAATGACAGAGAGCCACTCTGAGCATCTTGCCATAGAAATGTTCAGCCTTTTATTCTGTGCAATAATTAAGTAAGTTGTGTTTTGATTATGTCATGAACTATACTTGTTAAATACTTGCATTATATTTTTAAGAAAGAGCTTTGTTGAGGTATAATTGATACATCACAAAATACACCCATTTTAAGTAAATGACTTTTAGTGAAATTACAGAGTTGTGCAATCGTCACCACAATCTAATTTTAGACCATTTTAATCACCCCAGAAAGAAGCCTTCTGTCCCATTTGTGGCCAGTCCCTGTTCCCACTGCCAAGCCATGGCAACTACTAATTTACTTTCTGTCTCCATCGATTTGCCTTTTCTAGACATTTCATATAAATGGAGTCCTACAATTTGCCAGCTTTTTAATTTGTCTTCTTTCACTTAGTATAATGTTTTTGACATTTGTCTATATCAGAGCTTCGATCACTACTTCATTGTTTTTATTGCTGAGTAGTATTTCATTCACTGGATATACCACATTTTGTCCATCCATTGATCAGTTAGTTGATGGACATTTGGATTGTTTCCAATTTTCAGCTATTCTGAATAATTCTGCTATGAACATTTGTCTACAAATGTGTGGACACATTTGATTTTCTCCCAGGTTTATACTTAAGAGTGGACTTGCTTGGTCACATGTTAACATCTGGATTACATTTTTGAAGTGCTTACTGAGACCAGTCTGTATTGAAACCTCCACTAGAAAATGAAGTCAGGAGCATCTGAAGGAAAACCACTACTGAGAGACAAAACCTGTCTGGTAAGATTAAAGTTACAGGAATTTATATAGGACCTGAGGTTACCTTGGGTCTTATTCTAGAAGAATGTTAAAGACGGGTTTCTTCCTGTCTACAGTTTGACTGAGGCACTAATGTAATGGACATCAAATACCAAAATAAATGTGAGACTGAGTTGACATGGGCAAAATTTAGAAAAGATCAAGGATATAAAAGGAGAATCCGAAGAAATATTTGTATGTTCATAGCAACCTTATTCATAATAACCAAAAGGGGAAAGCAACCCGTGTCCACAAAAATTCCAATGTATAAAAAAATGTGGTACACCCTACAACGAAATATTATTCAGCCTTAAAAAGGAAGGAAATTCTAATATGTTACAACATGTATGAACCTGGAAGACATTATGCTAAGTGAAATAAGCCAGTCACAAAGGACAGACACTATACGACACCACTTATAAGAGGTATCTAGTGTAGTCAAATTGATAGAAACAGAAAATAGAATACTGGTTTCCAGGGGTTGAGGGGCAAGGGGGTAGGGAAGTTATGTTTCATGGGTATAGAATTTCAGTTTGGGAAGATGAAACAGTTCTAGAGATGGACGGTGGTGATGGTTGCACAACAATGTGAATATAACTTAGCTATACCTAATAATGGCATATTTTATGTTATGTAAGTTACAACAGTTGAAGAAAACCTGAAGAAATGGAGTATCACAGTGTAGTGAAAAGAGGAGAATTCACACCATGCCCATCCACATCTTCCCCTTGCCTGCCCAAAACTAGAGAAAGGAGCTTCAATGGGGTCACTCTAAGAGCTCCATGTGTTTGCTGAAGTTGGGGCACATTTGGAATGGGGTCTGAACCTTCCTGAGAAATGCAGAGGGTGAGAAGTAGGTTCACTAACTAAGAGTCAGGCACCTGCTGCCGCTGTGGGAACATCAAGGCCAAGGATTCCTGAGTATTTCCTGTTGACTACAGTGGGCCACAAAGGGACAGGGCTGTCTGGAGCCTTATCTAAGTCCTGCCCAAGAGAACCACCTGGGAAAGCTGGAGGCTGCAACAAAAAGATTGTGTGGAGTGGGTGGGGATGAGGGTGGGGATGGGGGTGCCTCAGGAGGGTGCGTGGGAGACAGAAGGTCATCAAGAAGGTCACAGTGCGCTGAACTGACTCTAAAGGAACGCCCACTACTTTAGCTGCTTGGAAATGAGGTTCCAGGTGAAGCATTCTAGCAACCCCCTACACATTATCTTTGTGAATAACTTCAGTAACAGCAAAAGCAGTCCAAAAGAAAGGTATTACATTTTCTCCCTCTCGCCTGAGTTTAGAACAACACAAGTTGAATACAGCGGCCTTCCTTCTATCTGCAGTTTCGCGTCTGCAGTTTCAGTTAGGCGCAGTCAGTGGCCACTTGAATCAGTCCATCCTCCTTCTGCCGAATCTGCCGGAAGCCAATAGCAGCACAACTCTGCATCACATGCTACGTCAGGATGCACGTCACTAGTCTCACTCCTGCTCCTCAGGAGGCGTTTCGTCATCGCCAGTCGTCCCGAGAGGGGTGAGTACAGAACAACGTGAGGTTTTGAGAGAGAGAGAGAGAGAGAGAGACTATGTCCACAGAGCTTTTGTTACGATATATTGTTATAATTGTTTGATTTGATTCTGAGTTATTGCTGTTTAATCTCTGTGCCTAATTTCTTAGAAAAAATATTTTTTTTATGTTTATTTATTTTTGAGATAGGGATAGAGCACCAGCAGGGGAAGGGCAGTGAGAGAAGGAGACAGAGAATCTGAAGCAGGCTCCAGGCTCCGAGCTGTCAGCGCAGAGCCCTAGATGGAGCTCAAACCCATGAACCCTGGGATCATGTCCTGAGCTGAGGTCGGATGCTTAACCGACTGAGCCACCCAGGTGCCCATACTGTGTCTAATTTCTAAGTTCAACTTGATCATATGTTGGTTAGTACACGCAGGGTTGGGTACTATCCCAGGCTTCAGGCATCCGCTGGAGGTCTTGGAACGCAACCTCTGGGGATGCGGGTGAGTTATATAGTCTAAAGCCTTATGTATGCTCAAGAATGCATTCCAGTGAGTGCGCTGCAACATGTAGAGAAACTACAGAAGGAAATCGTAGACTCTTCTCCTAAAGACTGTGAGGAGAATGGATGCCAGCTGAGCAGACCAAATTTAAATTTCGCAGACCTTGTAAATTTTGAAATTCCTATGAGAAGACAGAGAACTGGACAACAAAATAACAATTACAAAAATCTTTCTGTTCTAGGAAGGCTCCATGGTATGCAGGTCAAATTCTGTGGGGTACCATGTTTGTTCCTCAGAAAACACTCAGGAGCCTGATTGTTTTTTTGTTTTTGTTTTTTGTTTATTTATTTATTTATGAGAGAGAGAGGGAGGGGCAGAGGTACAGGGAGAGAATCTTAAGCCCAATGAGGGGCTTGATCTCACCACCTGAGCCTAAATGAAGAGGCAGAGGCTTATTCAGTTAACCGATGAAGCCATCCAAGAGCCCTGCACCCCAACGGATTTTAAAGGGAAGAACTGTTCATATATAAACTTGGTGTGCAAATTGTCCTGTAGTGCCTTTAGTTGCACCTCATTTTAAAATTTTGAGTAAGGGCAGTTCTAGACCCTATAATGAATATATTTATTCAAATACAAATTCACTTATTCAAGTACATTTTATCTAGAAATATTCTATTTCTAGCCTTTCCTTCCAGTCCAAATCTCCTCAAGGACCTCTAGTATTTTGAAATCTTAAAATCAACTACTGACCAGGGTTCTTAGTTGCATAGAGACCTTATATTTTAATGCATTTGTTTGTTGTCATGGGGTATAAACTTTATGATTTAGCAACCAAAGGTAAACGTGGGTTCAGGGTCCTAAAGAAATTGTACAGAGGTCCTTAAAAAATGTAGGTAGATTCTGCTTATCTTTTTATTTCTGTTTTGGCTGGGTTTTCTCTGACATCCATGTTGAGAAATTATCTCTGTTTTGTCCTCTTCCTGTATTCTCAAAGCCAGGTATTGAGTAACTAAAATTCATGTTTCGACAAGATGGAGATGGTGTTGATGAATGCGGGTAGGTCCAGTATCAGTGTAGGGGATTGTAAGTTGTACGGTCCCTGTGATGTTTGGAAACCTGGACACGACACCCAAAGGCAACAGCAATAAGGAACATCTAACACATAAGGGAAATGTATCTCAGCCCACCTAGAGTCCAGCCAGGCTAGGCTGTGGCATCTTTCACATGGAGTAGAGGAAGATCCAGTGTCTATGTCACCTAATACATTTGGACCTTGGCCAAACTACAGCTTTCACAGTGACATGTAAATACATAATGTACATGGACAAATGACCAGTAAACCTCAACATCTGTTTTTTATCTTGAGTGTGTTTCTTTGTCTTGTCACTGTGGAAAAAAAATCCCGGAAAAGTCTTGAAAGCTAATTAGCTCCAAATTTACTTTAGGAAAGAAGGGCCAAAGAGTTTTGATGACAAGTTTGTCTTTGTTCCAGCTGCCAAGCTGGTCTTTGACCCCTCGATTTAACATGGGTGATTATTTATTTGCACATAGGTCCTTTGTGTTTTTTGTTTTTTGTTTTTTTTTTTCAATATAGAAATCTCTTTCCTGGGATAGGCACTTGGCTTCTGATTCCCATCTCAAATAAGCTTTAAAGTGCTGTGCTAAGTATCTCTTTCATATTAAATGTGTAGGCTTTATAAGAGGAAATGTGTTATAATGTGTGTTGTGTTTTGAACTTAATTTTCTCCAAATTAGTGCATTTTCTTTAAAAACTCTGATTATCTGCCCAGTTTACATATTTTTACTGTACATATGCACTTTTCTGTACTCTTGTCTTTTTCATTGTATTTCAAAATATGTTCTTTTGAGACAGGTGGAGATGAAAAATTAATACTTTAAAATGAGCTTTTAAGATGATCAGTGATGGTCTATTATCTTGGAAGACCAAAATTTGACCAATTCTACCTCATTCTATTATCATAAAGCTTCTGCTGGGCAATCTCATTAAAATAATAGATTTTTACAAATACACACATACACATACATATTTGAGAAGTATGTATGTACATATATATAACATATATATATACATATATATTTGAAGGTATCCACTGATCACATACATTAATATCTCTTTATGTTAAAAAAATCGTTTTTAATGTTTACTTATTTTTGAGAGAGAGACAGAGACAGAGAGCAAGCAGGGGAGGGGCAGAGAGAGAGAGAGAGAGAGAGGGAGATGCAGACTCTGAAGCAGGCTCCAGGCTCTGAGCTGTCAGACTGAGCCTGACGCAGGGGTTGAACTCGTGAATATAAGATCATGACCTGAGCCAAAACCAAGAATAGGATGCTTAACCAACTGAGCCATCCAGATGCCCCCCTTTCTCTGTTTTAGAGCAAATGGTATTTAGGGTGAAATGAACTGACTCTAATGAAAGATTTGCCCCTTTCAGTTCCTGATCTAACGATGATGCACGGGCATGGCACAGAGGACCTCTTAGGGCTGTTGGCTCATTTCTTGTCAGCTGCAAAACTCGTCTACTCCTCCCACTCTGAAGACTGTGAAAGTTTCTAGGGTCAGAAACTGTGTCTGTGAGCCAGCCAGGAAATAGATCTTTCTTTTGGGCTTAATCAACCTCTGCTGCCCTTTGGTCTTTGCGGAGGTCCTGGGATTGCAGGTTCTGGACCTAGTCCAAGGAAGCTCAGTTTCCTTGCCAAAATCCATGCAACTAACTAGAAAAGTATCCCTTCCCCCTTTTTTTAAAGTATGAATTTGAGGATTACTCATTGTCTCGTATAAGCACTGGCATAAATAATTTATTTTGTCCTTGGGGGAGCATGCTCTATCCTATGACTGCCAAAAGAACCTGGACCCTTCCGTGGGTAGACCAGCTCCTTATTTAGCATGGGAAGGACATTTATATGTTTATAGGCCTTTTGTTAACAGACTGAAAATTTGAAGCAAAATGTGAACATTGTGGTAACATAGTTGAGAGTAGATTTATATTGCTGTGGTTTCAAAATGAATAAAATATATTTTAATTAGTAAAGGAAAGTTTAATAATTTTATTAAAACAAATTTTACTGCTATGATAACTCTAAAGCACAAAGGCAATAAATAGATAACCATAGTGTGACATTATATCACATTTGTAGGTGACATGAGATTGGGATTGAGAGATCAAATTCTTGGTAATTGTTAGGAAAATAAAGTGCTTCGGTCAACTTCTGGGTCTTACGATTACGGAAAAACATTTTCTTGCTTAGCTGCTTTGTCTTTAATAATCCCAATTATATTCATGTCAAAAAAACCCTGTAAACCTATAATGCATGACTTTATCATTTTTCATAGTCTTCAAAATGATTTTCACTATAGATAATGATCTAGTAAATTAATATGATCAATTATTATTCAAACGTTGGATATATAAGTTTGTATTTCCACTTTTTCCTTTTCTTTTTGTAGTTTTCTTTGCCTCTGTTGAAATATTTTCCTAGAAAAAATTTCTGAGAGTAAAATTCTTGGATTAAAGCATTGTTAATATTTATTTATTTTTCTTATTGAAACATTTTTTCCCCTTTTACTTGCTCGACTACTTTTGTTCTCAGTTTCTTAGAATCATGAAATATTTCGGTCATGAAGAAAAGTATAGAGAGTATTCTCAAATCTGTAAGACCTGTTCTGCTGCTGCTTAAGCACTTGCGTGAACTTAAGGAACATCTAATGCATGGGAAGTTACAACTTCAGTGCTTTAGGAATGTGGTTTGAGATCAAGTCAAAACAGTAAGTCTTTAATGAGCATTTACTACGTACAGTGAACACAGACCAAAGCACAAAAGATTCTGGAAATTTTGACTTGAGCTAACTCACTCTTTCTACTAGTCCAGAGGCTGTTCAGAAGTTTTCTCCTTCCTGGGCCAGAGGTGGGCCTGCATCAAGAGCCAGTCTTTCACTGGTGGCACCTTTACCTTGGTAGCATTGGAGGGTGGAATGTGGTATCAGAGGCAGAGTGGAAGGCCCCATGTGTACAGGGGCACAGAGACATCTGGACATGCTGAATGCGACAGAGTGTGTCTGTCTTGTCCTTTCACTTTGAAAGAACTGCCTTGATAGCCTTGTCCTGCTCTCAGGGGAGGGGAGATGTTGGTCCTCACATCTCCATTCAGGCACAGTCTGAAATGGCCCCGGGCCATTGGAAGCAAGAGGTGTGGGAGAGGGAATGTTAGATATATGAGGATGGGGCCTTGGAAGAATCTTGTCTTTCTTACATGAACTTCTTCCTAAAGTGAGAAAAGTTATTTGGAGCAATTAAGATGGCCGTACTTCATATTGCATGTTTTAGTTGACTTCTACCACCTAGTGGCCATTTTTGAGAAGCTCTTTTCCCCTTTATTTTAAAGAGTATTTTGATGTATGCAGACATTCGTATCTGTCAATCCATGTTTTCTTTAAAGATATTAAGAGCAGGGGCGCCTGGGTGACTCAGTGGGTTGAGCGTCTGACTTCGGCCCGGGTCATAATCTCGTGGTTAGTGAATTCAAGCCTCTGGTCTCAAAGCCTGCGTCGGGTTCTGTGCTGACAGCTAGGAGCCTGGAGCCTGCTTCAGATTTGATGTCTCCATCTCTCTCTGCCCCTCCCCTGTTCACAATCTATCTTTCTCAAGAATGACTAATATTAAAAAAAAAAGATTAAGAGCAAAATACCATAGTATACAAAGGGAAGTAACCACTGCAAGTTCCAAAATGAGAGATGCTCATTTCTATTTCAGTTTGTTCCCATCTGTACTGTTTGGATTTTTATTATCTTGTGTGTATGATACCTTTATAATATGCATTTTAAGTTTTTAAATACAAAAAAGTCTTATTAAAAATACAAATGGGAAAATTTAGCAATAAAAAAACAAACAGCCCAATTAAAAAATGGGCCAAAGATCTTAAAAGACACCTCACCAAACAAGATATTCATATGCCAACAAGCATTCGAAAGATGTTTCAAGTAATATGTCACCAGAGAAATGCACATTAAAACAACAGGATACCACTACAACATCTATCAGAATGGCCAAAATTCAAAACTCCGATGACACCAAATGCTAGCAGAAGGACTCCTGGGTGGTCATTTAAACGTCCAACTCTTGATTTCAGCTCAGGTACTGATCTCATGGTTTGTGGACTCGAGCCCTGCATGGGGCTTTGCACTGAGATCTTGGAGCCTGCTTATGATTCTCTCTCTCTCTCTCTCTCTCTCTCTCACTCTTCCCCACTTGTTCCCTCTCTCTCAAAATAAAAAAAAAAAACATTAAAAAAAATCCCACCGCAAATTCTAGCAGGGATGTGGAGCTATGAGAACTCTTCTTCATTGCTTGAGGGAATGCAAAATGTTACAGCCATTTTGGAATATAGTTCGGTGGTTTTTTTACCACACCCCTTCTGTATACATTTACCACATGATGCAGCAGTTGCATTCCTTGGTATTTATCCAAAGTAGATGAAAACTGTGTTCACACAAAAACTGCACATGGATGTTTATAGCAGCTTTATTCATAATTGCCTAAACTTGGAAGCAACCAAGATGTCTTTCAATAGGTGAATAGGTTAACAGACTGTGGTACATCCAGACAGTGGAATATCATTCAACACTAAAAAAAAGAAAAAAAAAAAAAGCTATCAAGTCATGAAGAGACATGGAAGAAACTTCAACGCATATTACTAAATAAAAGAAACTAATCTGAAAATGCTATGTGCTGTGTGATTCCAACTGTCTGACTTTCTGGAAAAGGCAAAACTATGGAGACAGTAAAAAGACCAAGTTGCCAGGGGTTGGCTGCAAGGGGAGATGTGATGAATAGGCAGAGGATTTTGAAGGCAATCAAACTATTCTGTGTGATACTGTAATGAGGGATACACATCATTACCTTTTTGTCCATACTGATAGCCTGTACAGCACCAGGAGTGAACTCTCATGTAAACCATGGCCTCTGCGTGATTATGATGTGCCAGTGTAGGTTCATCCATTGTAAGAAATGTTGGTCATGGGGGAGGCTGTGCATGTGTGGGGGCGGAGGGCCTATGGGAATCTCAGTACCTTTATCTTAATTTTTCGTGAACCAAAAACTGCTCTGTGGCATTTAAGGAACGAAACAAATGAACACACGGGAAAAAAGAGAGAGGCAGCCAAGAAACAGACTCTTGATGAAAGAGAACAAACTGAGGGTTGATGGAGGAAGATGGGTGGGGGATGGTCTAGATGGGAGATGGGTATTGAGAAGGGCACTTGTCGTGATGAGCACAGGGTGTTGTATGTAATTCATGAATCACTAATTTCTACACCTGAAACTAATATTACACTGTATGTTAACTAACTGGAATTTAAATAAAAACTCGCAAAAAAATAAGACTGCTCTAATAAAAAAAGTTTAAAAATATATAAATAGGGGACATTTTGAGGGGGAATAATTGCTGGCAATTAGGGCAAAAGGAGTGTTAAATATGAATGTGAAAAAAGGTTAAGAAGGAAAACATTTAAAATGATTATTTTTCAGATAATCTATATAACATGGAAAATAGACATTACTTAAAAATTCAATTCACTTCCCCCATATCAGTAAATCAAATTAGTTTACATTTTCCAGCCATTTTCAGTAGTTTATCTATATACAAATATGGATGTGGGCTCAGAATTGCCCAACTCATTAAGGAAACATCACCATCTACAAAGGGAACACAAAATCAGTAGAATTTTCTTTGCTTGAAATACCGGTTGCCAGAAAGGCAAGTTGCTTTTGTAAAATGAATTGTATTCTAATTAGGTAGTGTAGCTGACACTTAAAAAGCCTGGAGCAAATCTTACTATACAAGGCTCTTTCTGTTGTATAGGTTCTGGTGTCTCACTGGCCGAGCTCTCATCTCTGCTCTAGCTAGATTTTTTTTTTTAATTTTTTTTAACGTTTATTTATTTTTGAGAGACGTAGAGACAGAGCATGAACAGGGGAAGGACAGAGAGAGAGGGAGACACAGAATCTGAAGCAGGCTCCAGGCTCTGAGACATCAGCACAGAGCCTGACGCGGGGCTCGAACTCGCAGACCGTGAGATCATGACCTGAGCTGAAGTCGGCCGCTTAACCGACTGAGCCACCCAGGCGCCCTGCTCTAGCTAGATTGTTGTGATCATTGACAAGAGCCAGGCTCCCCAGCCCTGATTCCCTGGTGGAGGTCTGCCAGGGCTGCCATAACAAGTACCACTAAGTGGCGTATTTCCGCCCAGAGGTTTATGTCCTCATGGTTATGGAGTCTGGACGTGCAAGATCAGGGTGAAGACAGGTTTAGTTTCTTCTGAGGGCATCTCTCTTTGTCTTGTAGATGGCCGTCTTCCTTCTTTGTGTGTCCCTGTCCTGATCTCCCCTTCTTACAAGGACACCAGTCATATTAGATTAGGGCCCACCCTAATGAGCTCATTTTACCTTAATTACCTCCTTAAAGGTCCTGTTCCAATTACAGTCACATTCTGAGAACTTCAACATACAATTGTTGGTGGGGATACATTACACCTGTGATGCCTGGTTTGGGAGCATGGCTAATAATTTCTGCCCTGCGAAATTGTGTGGTTTTGAGGTCATGTTTTGACAGTTTCTGGTGCAATGCCAGACACAGGTAGGTGCTCACTGGGAAAGTGATTATCTCTACTTTTTAAGTTTGGACTTTGATTGTCAGATTTTCTTTTCTTTTCTTCTTTTAATGTTTATTTATATTTGAGAGAGAGACAGTGTGAGGGGGGAAGGGACACAGAGAGAGACACACACAGAATGTGAAGCAGGCTTCAGGCTCCGAGCTGTCAGCACAGAGCCTGACACAGGGCTTGAACCCACGAACCATGAGATCATGACCTGAGCCGAAGTCGGATGGTTGACTGACTGAGCCACCCAGACAGCCCATCGGTGTCAGATTTTCTTAACGTGCGAGGGACCTATAACAAAATCTAGGGGTTTTCTGTATTGGATCAAGATGCCGTACAGCCAGTAAGGATCTTGCCTGCTTATATTGAGTCTTTTCCAGCCTCAACACCATTGCACACATAACTTTCCTTTAATGAGATACCCTCTCATTGTCTTTTCCCTGAAATCCATCCTTCTTCTCCTTTTGAACGGAAACACTGAATGTACTAAACACACCACTTTCAGGACTGCTTCTGGACTGATTTGTCTGGTTCCAGTCTCTCCGCTCACTGCAGCTCACCTGGGAGGCAGTAAACCATCCCAAGTACAGCAGGTAGGATCATGGTTCTGGAGTCCTGTGGTGTCCAGCTTTATTGCCCATATCCTGTGCATGGGCATGGTATGTATTTATACCCTCAGTTTCCCTATTCGCAAAACCAACAGCAGTATTTTAAGGACTGAATAAAATGGCCAAAGTAAAGCCCTTAGCATAATGGCAATAAACTATCAGTAAGTTCTTTACTTCTGTCAGCTTTTCTTGCTCTTTTTATATGCTCTTCAGTACCTCTTGCTTTCTAGGTATCTAATTATAAGAGGAATATCCTCTGAGTGTGCCTGTCCAGACTCCTGCAGTTAACTGGGCTACCCCTGACGTGTTCCTGAGAAAGGATAGCCCAGTGATTACTGTCACCTACCTCACCCCCGCCCTGTGAGGGAGGAGCCTGGTAGGGGGTGTGCATCTGCCTGCCCGCACAGCTTTGCTGGGCTTCAAGGCCTGCTGATCTCTCCCCACCTCTCGACTCCCTGTGTGTCACCCCAGTCTTTCCAGGCATCTTCCGTCTTCCTCTCTTCAATTGCTTTGTTTTCTCTCTTTCCTCTCTGCGTGGTGAAGAGCATGTTCACCTTATTCTGAAAGAACCTTCTCTTTCCCCCACATCCCACTGATGATTTCCCTCCTAACCTTTCCCTTCCTCCTCTGCACAGCTTCTTGAAAGAGGAGGCTGTGTGCTGGGATTTTGTTTCTGTGCCATCCACACCTTCCTGAGCCCCTTCACATTTTGGCCCTGCCCCTGAAGGTCTCCATGAAACTGCCCCCTTGAGCCCTTCTTCTCTTCTGTCTTTAGGCTCTTAATGTCTCTGTGGGTTTCCTCATTGTTCGTGCCCTCCTTTCTGAAATCCTCTTTTTCTGGTTTTCGTGACCTTGTTCTGGACTGTCACAGGTTTGGTCAGCATCTCAGTTTGATCAGAGGGTCTCCCGGTTCTGGCTCAGTGCCTGGGGGCCCACTCCCGGGTGTGTGCGAGCGAGCCCATGTTAAGAGAGGACCTGGCACCTTTGGAGCCAGGGGCCTGATTGGGAAGGCTTCCTGGAAGTGATGTCTTCACTGCGTTCTATTCCTCTTCCCATCGCTTACACCTGTTTTCTTGCTCTGATTCCCAGTCCCACTCCTTCACCGTGGTAGAACCCATTTCAGTGTTTTGTTCTCATTCTTTCCTTCTCTTCTCTCCTAAGAACTCAGTTATCATATCTAAGCAGATAACTCTCCTTAACCTTTCTCCTGAGCATCTGCCCTGCATCTCTTATCACTTGCTAGGGCTTTCCAGCCATGTCCACCTCCATCTGCAACTTAATGTCGTGATACCATTATTTCTTTATCCATCTGAGCACTTGTGTCCTTTCCCTTCAATATCTTCCATCCCCACCATCTCTGTGCCTTCGGCCCTCCCACCTCCTACCTGTGCTCCACTCTCTGCTACCTGTCTTGAACCTCAGGTCCATCTGTCCCCAAAAATCTGCTTTGTGCAGATCACTCTCTGCTCTAAAGTCTTCAATGCCTTCTTGTTGACAGGAAAAAAAAAAAAGTTCCTGGCCTGGCATTCAAGGCCCTCATCACATGGCCTTAACCTCCATTTCTAAAGTTGCTGCCTCTAAACCCTCACCCACATGAGCTCTCAGCTCCAGGTCAGTGGTTCTCTTTGGGAAGCAAGCTGCCCATCTTTGCTCTAACTCTTCCCTGTGCCTGGGAAACCCTCCTTCCCCTCTCTCCTCTTTTTGGAAGACTTCCCAGCCATCTGAGCCCACAGTGCTTTTCTGCCTCCCCTGCACTTCCAACTCATCTTTGTGTAGTTAGTTGTCCCTGTATATTCCTCAAAGAGCCAAGACCCCTGCAGGCAGAACCTGGATATTAACCTGGCTGCAGAAAGTGCTTTGGGCAACCCAGGACTCATGGATGTACTGCCGTGTACTAACCACAGGGGTGGGCAGCTCTCTGCTTGGCGGCTTCTTTTTCTGTTTTCCTTTTTAAAAAATAAAATTGGAATGATTCCTTCCTGCTTTCTCATATGGTTGTTGTAATAATTGAGAAATAATAGTAATAATAATAATTGTAAGAATAGAGAAAATGCTTTGAAGCCCCGGGGATATAGACAGTGTCAACTGTTGTTAATTATCGTTTCAGATCACTCCGCAGTCTCTTACTTGTCAGTCTGTCTGTGTCTCTTTCTTGCTATAAACAGATCTAAACCAGACTGCCCCGCTTTAAGCTTTGCTTGGAAAGAACAGTTGCAAAGGGCTATCACTCCTTAAGCCCCAGGACATAAGAAGATTACCAGCTGGGCACAGGGAGCCCAGCTCCTTCTGCCATGCTGCTCAGATGACTGGGTGCCCGGGAGGAGCAGGGTTCTTGCCATCTGTCAAAGCGTCTGGCTTATGCTCAGGGATGCAGCTCAGTTTCTCAGCTAACAGCATGCACCGGACCCAGAGCGTGAACCTCAGGTTCCTGGACACGTGGGATACAGGATGGTTCTGGTCGCCGTGTGGCCCCATGGAACAGTCTACACCTCTCATGTTTCTCTCACTATCAGAGGCGCCAGTGGGATGCAGATAGTCTCTGCTCACTCCATTTGCCACTGCCACCAAATGGCTGCTATTGTTGAGGGCTTTTCTCAAACTGGTGGGCTTTTTGCCTTCTTGCCTTGTCTCTTACGGCCCTCATTTCTCCTCTCCATTTCCTCCAAGTTGGGATTAAAAATTACCTACTGATTTAAACTTATTTAGATATGTACAGATATTTTTAACTAAAAAAATTTTTTTAATGTTTATTTTTGAGATAGAGACAGAGCATGAGCAGGGGAGAGGCAGGGAGAGGGAGACACAGAATCCGAAGCAGGCTCCAGGCTCCAAGCTGTCAGCACAGAGTCTGACACAGGGCTCGAACCCACAAACTGTGAGATCATGACCTAAACTGAAGTTGGACACCCAACCAACTGAGCCACCCAAGGGCCCCAGATACGTACAATGTTTTTGACAGCTCTTGAGCCAATTTTGTAGGCTTATTCTTAGTTGGTCCTGGCTGCAGTAAAGCTCATAGTCCTAGAATTTAAAATGCAAAGAATTACAAAGAACCGCAAGTGAAAGAAATGTTACACTCGGTGTCTGGACCTTGTCACTGCACATATGCTTACCTAAGCCTTGTTTTGCTTGTCTTTTCAAGAAGCCTGTTAACATTTTTTAATTTAATGAACTTCACCTTTTAGAGTTTTAGGTTTGCAGAAAAAGTGAATAGAAGGTATAGAATTTCCATATACCACCTCACCCCCTGCACTGAGCAGTTTCCTTATTATCAGCATCTTGTACTGGTGTGGTACATCTGTTGTAATTGGTGAGCCAATATTGATACACTATTATAAGTTGAAGTCCATAGACTTCATAGTCCATATTAGGGTTCACTCTTTGTGCTGTATGTTCTGTGAGATTTGCCAAATGCATAATGACCTGTATCCATCATTACTGTGTCACACAAAGTACTTTCACTGCCCTGAAGTTCTCCTGTGTTCCATCGATTAGTCCCTCTTCCTTCTGAGGGCAATTGACCCCAGATCTATATCTCTTTTAAAAATAAGTTATATACATAACTTATATAAATAAGTTATTTATTTTTAAATAACAAAAATCCTAAAAAATTAAAAAAATGAGATACACATTATTTTTCAAATAACTTTTATTTTATTAAAAATTTTTTAAGTGTTTAATTTTGAGAGATTGAGTGCAAGCAGGAGAGGGGCAGAGAGAGAGAGCAAGACAGAGAATCTGAAGCAGGCTTATTTCCATGAGTGCAAAGCCCAACATGGGGCTCGAACACACGAACTGTGAGATTATGACCCAAGCCGAAGTCAGATGCTCAACTGACTGAGCCACCCAGGCACCCCTCAAATAATTTTTAAAAATATGGTATATAATAGATTTAGCTTCATATAAGAAAAAATCCCACTAACAGCAGCATAAACATCACATAAAGGAAATCTGAAGGAAGGCAACCCAGGGATGATATGCCAACCCCACAAAGTTGTCAGGGAGCCAGACTAATTTCATGTCTCTGCTTTGCTATTCCTAGGCTCCAGCCATCACATTCATGATTAAGGATGTGGGAGGGATTAAAGGAAGAAGGGTCTTCCCTTTGCTTTTTGGGAGATTTGCTCAAAGTCCTATAAAAACACTGAAATACCAGATTCTTCTACCATTTCATTCCAACCCAGAGCAACTCCACAGGCTCTACTCTGTGAACCCTCCTCCCAGTGCTGTCATGGGACCGTCCTTGTGTGCTCTTACTATTGCCAAGACTTAACCTTTCATTCCTGGAGGAATGCCTTGCTAAATACTAGAATAAGTTTAGTTAGAACTTGGGGGAAATCCACACAATTGAAGAACATGAGTATCGCTGGTGAGAGTTTGAAGGTAGCTCCCAGTTCCAAAGCACATGTGTCTCATATTACCTGTGCCATCCAGGTAATAAGGCTTTCAGAATCGGGAGTGCTTTGGTGTACGAGTCAGAATGAGCTAAGCTGTCCTGCGACATCCAAATCTCAATAGCTTAATTCAGTGTAAGGTTTTTTTTCTTGTTCCTGCTACGTGTTCGGTGAGGGTTTACATAGAACTCCGGAGTTGGGGGGATCTCTAGTAACAGAATCACTTAGGGATCAAGGCTGACAGAAGCTCCATCTCAAGACACACTTTCACTGTCTCAGGATGGTATTACAGAAAAGAGCCAAGAGTCAAGGTTTGGCTGCTACAGCTTCCACCCAGATGCAACACATACCACCTGTGCTCGTACCCCACCGAACAGAGCAAGTCATGGGGCCATAGCCAGCTTCAAAGGAGTTGGGAAGGGTATTCCCAATGGTGGTCTGGAAGATAGCAACTCAGAAATATTTGGTGAAGTTGCTAAGACTACTAGTAGTTTAGTTCTAATTCCCAACCGTGTGCCAGTTTTGTCCTCAGAAAGCCCAATTCCAAAATTAAACCTTATCAACAGGCAAACAGTTTCATAACATAAAGCCTGATTATATTCATGGCTTTATTGTTGTGAAACTGCATCACACATCAGAGAGAGGCTCTCGGTTCCTGGACTCAGAGGCTGTCTTGTTAGGTGGCTTGGAGACTGGTCTTACCGACCATGGAAGTTTCACTGGATCAACGCAAAATGAGAGAGAGGAAAAAACCAACCAACCAACCAAACAAACAAAAACCAACCCTAGGATAAACTAATGCACTTTTCAAGCAGCAAAAATTTATTCTATTTTAGAGAATGTCTTTTATTCTGATATCATGTCTTTATTATTTGAATTTACAAAGGCTTTTCTTTATGAAATAGTGGTAATGGAAGTTGGTAGCAACATTTTGAAATAAACTTCCTTGACAAAATAAAATATTGGTAATATTCTATATCTGACTCTTATTAAAAATTTTTTTTTATCAACCACCTGTGAAATATGATAGTTTAAAAGCCACTTCTCTTGTTTTCCTCTTGTTTTCAAAGAAGAAAACTAGGAAATAAAACAGTTTATTCTCCAAACACATGCACCTAATTGGAAAAAGAATCCTCAACTGATTTTTGGACTCAAATTTCACATTGGCTAAATGATGTGAATTTTCTTCCCCAGAAACATCTTTATAGAGACCTGACCATTAAGGGTGTTTGCCAGAAAAGATGAAAGAACACGTTTGCTTTACTCACCATGAAACACATGGAAAGAAGGAGCTAACTGGGAAAATGTTTTGTGGGCTTAACTTTAGCCACTTTTCTAATAAGACTGTCTCATGACTTTGTGGACAGTTGTCCACATAAGCCACATAAGTAGTCCATGTTGGACCCACCTGCATGGCTTCCTAAAACTTGCCAAGCTGTATTCTGTACGAATGTGACTTTGTCGAACTGGGGGTTTCATAAGCTCATGACTGTTGCAGACACCATCAGTTGAGGGGGTTGCCTTTCTCCCGTTAGCAGAAGGTAACCAGAAATGTATGCAGATCACAAATCAACTGTGAGAGAACTGGAGGAGGAGCAATGAAGAGGGTCGGCCAAAGTTATCATC
This sequence comes from Paguma larvata, assembly GCA_030068075.1. Lineage (NCBI taxonomy): Eukaryota > Metazoa > Chordata > Mammalia > Carnivora > Viverridae > Paguma > Paguma larvata. The sequence continues at coordinate 83,216,855 of CM057837.1, forward strand.
ACAGAGACGGAAGATTGAAAATCAGAACAGAAGCCTTGAGGTCACTGAGCTTTTGGATGACACTAAGGTTGCCGTGTAATATCGTGGTGATTCATGCTGTCCCCTGTGAATGAGCGCTGTGAGAGCAACCACGTGTCATCCGTCAGCTGAAAAGAGGGAGAAGAAGGTGGTAGGGATATGGCCCAGGGGTTAAACTGAAGAACGAATGAGAGTCAGTGCGAGGGAGACACATGTGTCTTGGGGGAAGTTGGAATAAGTGTAGATACTGGATTTCTAATAGAGAACAAAGTCTATTTATTCAAAGCAGAGAGCGGCAAGGGGGGGAGCACTCTTTGGCTCTTCCACAACGAATTATAATTATGAATAAATATCTGGAGGGATTATTGTTAGTGGGATCAGCTGCTTCTGCATTGCATGTGGTAAACCAAGGCAAGAACAGGTAAAAAACATTGAGCGGTAGATCTTAATATGGAACAAAATGAAGGCACCCTTTCTTTATGGCTTTAGCCGTTTAGTCACACAGGCCCATCGTGAATGCCTGATCTCTGGCAGAGACTAATCACTGGGAGATAAAGATACGCCACCGATTAGGGATGTCTCAGGATCACATGTCTAGAAAGAGAGCACACAATTTCCCATATATTATCTCACTATTATAGCTGTTAGACAACTGCAGAAGATGCACTTCAAAAAAAAAAAAAAGATTCTTTATAGTATATATTTAGCCTAAAACTATGATAACATCCTTTGGCATGGCCATTATCTGCTGGTATTTGAAACTGAACCAACTTCCTATTTCCAGGCATTAACAAATGAGAGTCTTCATGTTGTCATAATGTTATTTCCTGAGTTTAAGACAGATTTCTTTTCTCCAATTCATTCAAGTTTATTTTTTTTTTAAAGAAAAGATCTCCTTTAGACAATTAAATTTCCCAGAATTGTTTAAGCATTGTTATTGTTCTCAATGAGAATAGCTCCTATTTAGCTCTGTAACTTGATGGGAATTCTCGTGCACATCTATCATTGTGGTACTCGGAGAGTTTGTAGGAGACCTGGGAAATAAATCAACTAGCCTGTCAAGTAGCAGAATCCCAATTTAGAACATTCATTCTAGTAAGTCTCTGCCCAGAGGATCCAAGGATGAACTAGGCATGACATTTGCCCTCACAGAATTTACAGTTTAGAAGGGGAGATAAAAAGTTGTGTTACTTATGTAGAAGGCATGATTGTTATGTCTTACCTTCTCTCCTCTCATTCACTGCTGGGAATGAACCTAAGGGAAAGTGTGTGTGTGTGTGTGTGTGTGTGTGTGTGTGTGCGCGCGCGTGCGAGTGTGTGTTGGGGGGGAAATTATGCTTGAAAATACAGTGGAATGAATGAATGATTATCTAAATAGAAGTCTTGTTATATGAAGGGAGAGTGATAATTTGTGCTCAGGCATCAGAGAATGCCATTATTGTCTAGTGAGAGACAGTATACCATTGTGGTTAGGAATGTGAACTCTCCAGCTGGACTGCAGATTCAAATCCCCTCCCTGGCACTTACTATGGTTATGATCTTGGGTAAGTTTTCGTATCTTTGTGCCTCAGTTCTCTGGTCTCAAAATGGGTGTAAATAACTGGGTTGTCGCAGAGGTGAAATAAGTTGAACAGGTTTAAATTGTGTACAACAGTGTCTGGCAACAAGTGCCCAACGAACATTAGCTATTACTAATAAACTCTTGAGAGATTCCTGTATCCTTAAACACAATTTTTGAAATTCACCGCCCTGGCAAAAGAGTTACACGTTTTCCCCCACCTGAGTTCCTGGCTTCTTGCTGCACCTATAGTATTTAATGTCCATTGGCTATGCCAGTGTTATCTGTAGATATGCACAATTTTAACATAGCAGAATGATTGCCTTAGCAGTAAGGATGGGGAACCTCTTGTATATACACCTATATGGCTGCACTTCCTTGGCTATACTTGACGGTGTGAAAGGTGGGCTCCTGACCTGCTCTGGACCAATCAGAATCTCATTCATAGAGATTTAGAACTGGTTCCATGAGGGTCAGGCTTTGCCTGAGGCCGACTCAGAAACGTGTGAACTTGGGAGCAATGGGAAACAGATGTGCAGAGAGAAGCATGGAGGTGTGAAAGTGCCTAGGTCCTGCTTGCTTCCCAGAAATTGGCTCTCAGCTTTTCAGTGGACCACCTTTGTTATGCCTTTGGATTCTGTGAAATGCCCCTGTACCCTCATGGCAATTCGTTTTTTTTTTTTTTTAACGTTTATTTATTTTTGAGAGACATAGAGACAGAGTATGAACAGGGGAAGGGCAGAAAGAGAGGGAGATACAGAATCTGAAGCAGGCTCCAGGCTCTGAGCCATCATCACAGAGCCCGACGCAGGGCTCGAACTCATGAACCATGAGGTCATGACCTGAGCTGAAGTTGGCCGCTTAACCGACTGAGCCACCCAGGTGCCCTGGCAATTCTTATTACTAAAGTTAGAGTATATTGGTTTTGGTTAGTTGTGATTAAAAGCCTTAGTTAATACAATGGTGTGTTGAAATGAAAAACCTGTCGTTGTGAGTACACGGAGGCTTCTGCAATGTCCATGCCAGAGATTTGGAATCAGATTTGGATTACAAGTGAGGGTTCAGTTGGGGAAGCAGAACCTCTGTGAGTCTTGTGCAATAGGAATATACTATAGAAATTAGACCTTACACAACTGTTGTTGCCGGTGAAGCAGAAGTCTAAAACGGGGAACTGGGGAGCCTGAGAAAAGTCTTTAAGTAGCCCTGGCAGGGGTTAATGAGTTGGAACTTGCAGGGAACCTGGAAGCGTGCATGTCCAGCTGTTGGGGTGGCATGGTAGAGGGGGCTGATACAGAAGTCTGTGGAAGGTTGATGTATCTGCATATACTTCCTCTGTAAGAGTTTAGAGAAGCATCTGGTGGTGAGCCTGGGGTTGCTATTGGTTAGCAGAATTAGTAGTTGGGAAAGATACCTGGGCATTGAACCAGGAAGAGAAAGGACAAGTGGGAACCCACCAGCACTTCTGCATCTATCACCTTTGCCTCTGACCAACAATGACCTTTCAAACAAAATGGCTACTGCTTCACTGCCACTTCCCAAATGGCATGCTTTTGGCTACGTGCAACTGGTAACTGTCCAGGGAAGAGAATTTTGCAAAAACATAATCCCTAGAATAATCAAGCTCACAATAGAACAGCAACATTCAGTTGCCAAGTTTTATATAATTTTGCTTCTTAAAGTATCTCTTGAACATGGACCCCTCTTCTTATCCTCATTACAAATGGTTATAATCTCTTACCTGGACTGTTGCCTCTTTCTTAAATGGTCTTTCTGCATCTGCCACAAATTCATCCACACTACCAGTAAATCAGTGGCCTTAACCCTGACTACACTTTTGAATCACCTAGGGGACCTTTAAAAAACCCTGTGTTGGGGGGTGCCTGGGTAACTCAGTTAAGTGTCCAATTGTTGGTTTCGGCTCATGATCTGAGAGTTCGTGAGTTCAAGCTCTGCATTGGATCCGTGTTGACAGCATGGAGCCTGTGTGGGATTATCTCTCTCTCTCCCTCTCTCTGCCTATCTTGCTCTCTCTCTCTCAAAATAAATAAATAAACTTAAAATAAAATAAAATACAATAAAAAAACTCAGTGTGTATGCCCCACCCCAGACTATATGTCAGACCCTCTCACAACAACTTATGTAGTATCTATTATTAATACATTTATGAAGATGAACAAATTGAAGCTTAACAAGGTTAAATGGTTAAATGACTTATGACTCATTTATGAAGGTGAACAAATTGAAGCTTAACAAGGGAAGGTTAAATGACTTACCAAGGTTCACAGCTGAGAAGTAGTAGAGCTTAGACGTGCATGCAGTTATCCGAGGGCATTGCCTGTACCCCTAACCATATGGTAGGATGCCTCCAAACTGTGCTGCAGAGTTGATTAGACGGATAGCAGCACCAACAGGTGAGATGGGGCACACGATTGGAAATACAGGATTGAGGGAGAATTGATGGTAATGGCTTTGAACTTGGTTTGAATGGCTTCTTAGACAGCTATGTAGTGATGTTCCGGTAGCAGCTGAAAATACAGTGAGGCCCAGTATAATTCAGGAGTAGTGGATATAGAGAGGAGGGCATAGACACAAAAGACAGTTCTGAAGTAGAATAGACAGGCTTCAGTGACCGAATGCCAAAGGATGAAGTGAAGGAGTATGCGGCATTGTCTCTCAGTGTTCCAGCTTGAGGGAAAGAAGAAAGGGGGTGAGCAAACCTATCTGGGAAAAATGGTTAACACAGGAATATGTAGGAGAAGACAGTGAGAATCCTTTTGGAGGTATTAAGTTTGAGAGACCAGTGGAGTTTCTAGGTTGGGAATATGAATCCGGAGTTGGAGAAAGAGTCTGTAGTCAGATATACTGATTGAAGCTGGATCAGGATAGTCAAACCCTTGGAAGTGGATGAGATAAGTCAAGTGTGAGGTATGCCTAAGAAGAGAAGAAAGCCAAGGACACAATTCTGGGGAAGATTAACATAAGGGGTGGGGAGCCAGTGAAGGAGACCCAAAGGAAGGAGCTGGCAAGCAGGAGGGGGTCAGGAATAGATAGATGATCGATTGATCGATCAATAGATGATAGATAGGTAGGTAGATAGATAGATAGAAAAAAAGTTTAAGGAGTTGGCTCATGCAATTGTCAGAGCTGACAAGTCTGAAATCTGTAGGGCAGGTTGGCAGGCTGGAAACTCAGTCAGAATTTGAGGCTTTAATCTTGAGGCAGAATTTTTTCGTCGTAGATTTTACTCTTAAAGACTTCAACTGATTGGATGAGACACACATTATCGATGTTAATCCTCTTAAAGTCAGCTGACTATAGATGTTAACCACATCTACAAAAATACCTTCACAGAAACACCTAGATTAGTGTTTGATTAGATGGTTAACACATAGGAGATACATCACAATCCATGCCTTAACAACTTAACACCCATACACATCTCCTTAAGCCATTATTAATTTCCAAATAAAGACACTGATGTAGCACTTCCACTTAACCTGATATAACTTTCCTGAGAACAACCCAAAATACACTATCCTTTCCCTGAAAGAAGATGCATAGTCCTGGGGTGATGGGGTCACTCTTCTTCATGTCCTATAACTTAGGTGCTGTACTGCAAATTTGATTATTATTAATGCATCTTAGGTTATAGGACGAGGGCATAAGGGAGGGGAAAAAACATAAAGTATAAAATAATATGTCAAATATCTTTGTTTTCTTTCCTTACTTAATCCATGTTTTTTTTTATAATAGTTTATTTTCAAATTGGTTTACATATAACACCCAGTGTTCATCCCAACACGTGCCCTCTTTAATGCCCGTCATCCCCTCTCCCCCCTCCCTCGCCCCTCTCACCCTCAGTTTGTTTTTAGTCTTTGAGAGTCTCTTATGTTTTATCTCCCTCCCTCACTGTGTCTTTTTTTCCTTTCCCCTCTTCCCCTCCCCCTGGTTTTTGCTTAGTCTCACAAAGTCCACCTATTCGTGGAAACATATGGTATCTGTTTTTTTCTGACTGATTTATTTCACTTAACATAATACCCTCCAGTTCCATCCATGTTGCTACATAATCCATGTTAAACATGGTCATTACTACACCCTCTTAAAATCCTTAATTGGTTGCATCTAAAGAAAAATTATATATATGTCTGTATCCATATAGATATAGATACAGACACACACACACACACACACACACACACACACACACACATCTGGCCTTCCTGATGGAAAACTGTACCTCTTAAACCATAGACTGAAAGGCTTATGGAAATACATTAGGTATCAAAAAACTAAAAGTTTAAACTTTGCTTTATGAGAAATATTTATTACATGTTAAATAAAATAGCTTAAATAGCTTAATTCTTTTGGAGTTCTTTTTAGGTTTTGATGGACTGTTTGACAATTCTAGGTGATACAATGTTGATTGTATTCACCAAGAAAACTAAAATTAAGAAATGTTATGAAGGCCAGGGGCCCCTTGGTGGCTCAGTCAGTTAAGTGTTCGACTCTTGATTTCAGCTCAGGTCGTGATCTCATGGTTGTGAGATCGAGCCCCACTTCGTGCTTTGCACTGACAGTGCAGAGTCTACTTGGGATTCTCTCTCTCTCCGCCCTTCTCCTTCTCATGCTTGCTGTCTCTGAAAATAAATAAATAAATAACAACAACAACAACAACAAAAGAAATGTTATGAAGGTCAAAGCTTTGGCAGAACTTAAGAAATTGGGGTATGTGGGGCACCTGGGTGGCTCAGTTGGTTAAGCATCTGACTTTGACTCAGGTCATGGTCTCACAGTTCCTGAGTTTGAGCCCCACATTGAGCTTGCTGCTGTCAGCATGGAGCCTGCTTTGGATCCTGTGTCTCCCTCTCTCTGCCCCTCCCCCCCAATAATTAAACATTAAAAAAAGAAATTCGTGTATGAATTATGTTTATGTAGATTATTTCCCAACAAACAAAAAAATAGTCATTACAAAATAAAGATGAAATTCTGACAATTACAGCTCTTGGTTCTGCAACTGGTCATAGCTGGTATTTGTAACTACCTTCTTAAACCACCCTGTCTCTTTGCCTTTAGAAAACATTTCAGCTGATCATGATTCTTTGCCTGGTGGGGTAACCTAAACTTTCATTCTTGGAGAGTCTGGGCCATTGGTAGCCTTGCCTGAATTGGGTTGTTACAGTTTTGCATTGACCTTAATCACAGGGCGTGGTAATACTAAAAGATGCCCTAAGGGATCTCCTGTATTCCAGACATAGTCTACCTTACCTCCACTGTGGACTAACAGTCCAGTGTCCCCTTGGTAATCAGGATCAGTCAGCCTAGCCAGCGCTGTAACTCCCTTCTTTACCTCTTGATTCAGAGACATGAGGAGCCCAAAGTTTCCAGGTGGCAGTCTTAAGTTCCAGTTAAATGGAATTGTTGTGCCTCTTGGTGGAAGTATTCCTTCATTTGGAATGCCTCTAGGCCAGCAGAGCTTAATGTTGTAGGAACAGGGAGCAAAACTTTTTCTAGTGGATTTCTAGAGCTAAAATGAGAAGTTCCATTCCCATATCCATCTCATTCCTGGACCCATGAATCCTGGCTATGGGAGAAGCAGTACCATAAGTTGGACCTTGAATCAGCGTATATACAGAGAGCCTCACACAGAACCTTGCCCCAGCCCTGCAAGGTATTGCCACTGACCTGGCACTGTAACTGTCTTCAAAAGGCTATTCCATTATCTCTCAAGCCAGTGATTTCAGGATGATAAGAAAAATGATAAGACTAGTGAATTCTGTGAGCATGGGTCCATTACTATGCTTCATTTGCTGTGAAGTGAGCTCTCCTTGATGAGAAGTAATGCTGTGTGGACAAGGCATTCTGATAGTAGTTTTGGCAGAAGCAGGAAAGGGAAATCTGCATTCAGTGTGTCTGTTCTGTTAAGAATGAAATGCTGCCCCTTCCATGATGGAAAAGGTTCAGTGTAATCAGCTTGCCACCACATTGCAAACTGGCTGATCACCCTGGGGAATGGTGCCATATCGTTTGTCTCTGGCAAATTGGGCACTCAGCGGTGGCCATAGTGAGCTTGGCCCTGATGAGTGGAGGTCTGTGTTGCTGATCCCATGCATAGCTTCCATCCCTGCTACCATGGGCACTTTATTCATGAGCCCACCGGGCAATGTGAAGAGTGTCTGGGAACGAGACTGACTGGCATCCACAGAATGGGTCATCCTATCTGCTTGATGACTGAAATCCTCCTCTCCTGAGATCATCCTTTGGTGAACGTTCACATGGGACACAAATACCTTCAAGTTGTTTTGCCCACTCAGAGAGGTCTGTCCACATACCTCTTCCTTAGATCTTCTTGTCACCAACTTTCCAGTCATGTCCCCTTCAAATCTCTTGGCCATCCAGTCAAACCATTGGCCACAGTCCACGAATTGGCATACACTTATACCTCTGGTCATTTCTCCTTTCAAGCAAACTGAACAACAAGGTTCATTGCTCAAAGTTCTGACCACTGGAACGATTTTCCTTTACCACTGTCTTTCAGGGATGTTCCAGAAAGGAGCTGTAGGGTTGCAGCTGTCTACTTTTCAGGGTAGTGCCTGAATAATGTGCAGGACCATCTGTAAACCAGGCCTGAGCTTTCTCTTCCTCAGTCCACTGATCACAGGGAACTCCCCAGGAGGCCACAGGTACAGGGTGGGAGAGAGAAGGTTATGTGACAGGAGTGGGCACCATGGGCATTTGGGCCACTTCCTCATGTAACTCACTTGTGCCTTCAGTGTCTGCTTGAGCCCGGTATCATAGGTACCCCTTCCATTTGATGATGGAGTGCTACTGTGCAGGCCCGACTTGCGGCTTATAGGTCAGACCACAACACACTCATGATGGGTAACTCAGGTTGCATGGTAACATGGTGGCCCATGGTTAAATGCTAATTCTCTATTAAGGCCCAGGGGTAAGTCAGAAGCTGTTTCTCAAAATGAGAATAGTTATCTAGGTGGATGGCAAGGCTTTCCTTCAAAGGTCTGTGAGGTTATTCATCAATAGGGGCCTGACAAATCCTCCATCAGCTTCTTGTCACCACTGACAGTTCAGGCATCATCGAATCTGCTGGATCATTTGGCCCAAGAGGCAAAGAAGCTTGCATGTCAGCCTAGACCTGTTGTGGAGCCCTCTCTTAGTCTGAGCTCCACTCAAAACCCGCAACATTTCAGGTCACTTGGCAAATGGGTTTGAGGAGTGCACTTAAATGAGTAGGTTGCTTCCAAAACCCAGAGAACCATCAGGTGTTGTGCCTTTTTGTTGTTGCTGTTGTTGTTGGAGGAATGGCCGGATACAAATATCCTTCACCTTAAAGGGATGCCCCGTGCCGGTGGACCTCTAAAAAATCCACAGAGATGGCCAGCTCCTAAACTTTTGTCTGATTCCCCCTGCCACTGTCTGACATGCAAATGTCTCACCAATAAGTCTAGAGTTATTATTTCCACTCACGAGGCCCAGTCAGCATAATGTCATCAACATAACGTACCAGCAAGAAGTCTGGTGGAAGGGAAAGGCGATAGGTCCCTGTTTGACTAAAGTATGATGTAAGGTTGGAGGGGTGACATACCCCTGAGATGGGACAATGAGGTGTATTGCCGATCTTGCCAGCTGGATGAAAGCTGCTTCCGGTGGTCTTTACTCACACGTATGGAGAGAAAACATCTGTTAGATCAACAGTTGCATACCAGGTACTAGAGGATGTGTTAATAGGCTCAAACGACGAGACTACATCTGGCACAGCAGCTGCAATCGGAATCGCCATCTGGTTAATTTATGATAAACCACTGTCATTCTCTGAGATCCATCTGTCCTCTGCCCAGGTCCCATGGGCAAGCTGAATGGGGTGTGGTGGGAATCATCACCCTGCCTCCTTCCAGTTCTTGACGGTGGCGCTAATCTCTGCAGTCCCTCTTGCAATGCAGTATTGCTTTAGGTTGACTCTTCTCCTAGACAGAGGCAGTTGTAGTGGCTTCCGCTCGGCTTTTCCTACCTCCAGAGCCCTCACTGCACAGGCCAGGGAACCAGTGCGGGGACTCTGTCGACTGCTGAGTATGTCTAATCCAATTACGCATTCTGGAACTGGGGATACCCTCTGTGAGAAGACCTGAGCTAAAACTGGCCACCTGACTTCCATAAACCTTGTGGAACTGGTGGAGCACAGTGATGTTTTGGGCTTCCTGGAATCGGTGTCTGGTCAGAGCCAGTGTCCAGTCACTCCTGAAGGGTCTGATGATTTCCTTTTCCCCAATGCAGAATCGCTCTGGTAAAAGGACTTATGTCCCTTTGGGGAAGGCCAGAGGAAGGATGAACAGGATAGATTTGGGGCAGTTTGGCAGGTCTCCCTCCTTCCTTCGAGGAGTTCTGGGTCTGTACACTGACTCAAGTCTGGGAACTGACCGAAGGTCTCAGTCTCTGTTTTAACTTGAAACCAAGTTAAGCATTCTTTCACTTGACGTAGAACTTTTCCGCTTATACGAATCAAGGAAGAATTTAGTAGACCTGCCATCTATTTGACTTCTAGGAACACAGTGGCTGACCACACCCACCTTACCTTTGGTGATCCTGTGCCACCATTGGCCCCTACCGCCCTGGAATCCAGTTATCCCCATTGCACTGAAGGATCCCAGTATAGTGGCCGCAGCTGCCACCGTAATTTCTGGCCTACAGAGAAGGATGCTGGGTCACAAAGGTATTTATCAGAGCCGGAGGGAAAGGTGTGTTCTCAGGACCCTCCCAGAGTGGGCGAGCAGGTCTTACATGATAATTTCAGTCTAATATTCCATTCTCCCTAAGCTGATGGATACTTCCTTTACAGGGTACCGAGACACATCTGGCATTGCCACCTTTAGCATTTAGTGTAGGTCACCTCTTGGTCCATGTTTCAGCCAACTAACCAGACAAACTGTGAGAACCCTTTGTAATATCTCAGACTACATCATTGAATCCTGATCTCTGCTTAGTGGACTGTACATTAAATTCAGCCTGATCCAACTTTATGTTCCTTTCACCGTTTCCCCACATCCTTAATATCCACACTTGTATTCATTCTGTCCCCAAACACACCAACTTCCAAGCACTTCTGTGTGTTTGCACCCACAAGGGTCTTATCTTTTGAAGCACCTTGGCCCTATAATTTTACTGAGATCCTTCCCTTTCCTCCAGAAATTCTTCCTGACACTTCTTAATCCTTTCTTATCTCCCAAATTCTGCAACATTTTTTAATGCCAAGCCTCGGGCTCTTGGCATATGTATGTTATTTAATTTTAAATGCACGCGCTTATGTTCCCAACTGGAGGTCGGCTCCTTAAGGATAAGAACCATTTCTGGCAGGTGCTAGACAGGGTGGGGGTGGGGGAGGTGCTCTAGTAGCCTCCTTTAATGAACCAAACAGAAGGGGTGAAGGTCAGCCAGGGGCCCTAGAAGCTCCACATGGACCACAGCCTTCCACCTGCGCTGGCTGCCCAACCTGGGGAGGGGCTCTGGGACCAGCCCACTGCTGCCAGAAGATTCAGAAAGCTGGATTCACATTTCATTTTTAAGCAGCTGCTCCGCGCATCTCTTTGCCTGTGTGGCCTGACCTCTTCCCACTTTCTCCCCCACCCTCACATCCCCTCTATCCCTTCCATCAACCCTTCGGTCACTTCCCTAATCATGCGTCTGGGAGGCGCGCTCGCAGATTCCCTCCTCCTCCGCCCAGAGGGCCGCCCGTCTCCTTTCCTGTACACGCGGTCCGCTCCCCGCACTTCCCCTCTCGGGTTCTCCCAGAAATGGGCGAGAAAGCAAGCGGCAAACTTTCAGAGGTCCCGGAGACCGGCTGTGCGCCGTCCGCCCCAGGCGCGCGGGAGTGTGTGCGTGTGTGTGTGCGTGTGTGTGCGCGCTAGCGCGCGTCTGAGTGTGTAAGGGACAGAGGCTGGCAAGGAAACCGGCCGCCTCGCGGAGAAGGAAGGAGCCTCCCCCTTCCTCGTCGCCCCCCTCCCCACTTCCCGTCCAGCTCGCTGTCGCTTCCCCCTCCGCGGGCCTCGGGGCGCACGGAGCCTTCCCACCGCCAAGGAGCTGAAGGAGCCTGTGGGGCACATGCTGGGCGGGGGATCCCAAGGCGCCCCAGCCGGTGGCGGCGGGGACCACCGCGCAGGTAGGGGCGCTGTCACCGCAGCCCGGCGGGGCTGGGGGGTGGGGTAGGTGGTGGGAGAAATCCAGGCGGGGAGGGCGCGTTCTGCCTCCTGGAAATCGTGTAGGTCTGGGGGTGTGCCTGTTACCAGCTTGTGTTCAGTGCACCCCTTTCGAGGTGAGGGAAACCGAGGCAGGGCGCGTGGAGTGCCAGGTTAAGAGAGGCGTGGGTCTGGGGCTTCCAGGTCCCTCCTCTAGGACTGTGCTGAGATCTCGGCAAGCGGCAGTTTTCGAAACTGCGCTGGTAGGACCCGCCCCGCCAGGCGGGTCCGGGTAGCGGAGGAAGGAGTCAAGGGCTTGGGGTTGGGATCAGTGCGGTGACTCTCACACTCGACCTAGTCTTGAGGCTCAGCTGAAGCTCGAGTTCCACCCCATCCGAGACCAGGAAGGAGGAGATTGGGGGTGGGATATGAAACACTGTGCTGGCACTTCCCCAAGGGTCTGCTCTGCAAACAGTTTCACCTCCCACTTCCGACTTGGTGACAGTAACGCCCACAGCCCTGCTCCGGAGAGACCGCTACATTTCCAGCGCCCGGAGCACGGGTCACGCTGCCAATTCTCAGAGTTGACGCTGAGTTCCTTAAGTGGATTGTTGCCTTCCAAGAGTGACAGGACTTCTCCCACAATCACACTCTTAAAATATATGCGAAGGAATTTTGAGACTTGAGGGAGGGAATAGGTTCGGAGTCAGGGAGTGCTGGGTTGTGCCCTCGCTGCGCCAGAAGAGGGCCGGGTAACCTTAGACACGTCCCTTAACATCTTGGAGCCTTGGTTTCCTCAAATGTTAAAGGGGAACGCTACAAACCTTCAAAACATGTGCTCAGTTAGACAGATGAGATTTGGATAATATCAGAGTCGTAAGAGCTGGGGGTTGGAGACAGTCTTCCTGCATCTCAATCCTGGACTTAGTCATACCTCAGTTTCCCCATTTATAAAGTACGACAGTGTCAGTGCCTATCTCAGGGTTGTTCGGGGAGGTTTAAATGTGGCAGTGAATGTGAGGCTCCTAATCCAGTGCCTGACATTTACAGTAAGGTCTAAATAACCCTGAGTTCTTATTTTTACTAAGCAAAGCCTAAAATAATTTGGAGTGGTGTGGAAATACCAATTTGATTTGATTCAGGTATATAAATAGCAGAGTATTTTAAAAGAAACTTAATTTGACTGTATTCAGGCATGGCACCTGAAGTCTTTTGAAGTTTAGTTGTGAATCTGTGTCACAGATCAAAAAGAGCTTGGATCTGCTTTCTGAGCTCTGTAACCTTGGGCCTCAGTTTCCTCATCTGTTTAGGAAAAAGACCAAAGAAAAGAATAACGGGGACGGTGATTACTGCTTTTTGTACTGATAGAGCTGCCTGAAGATCAAATGAGGTAAAAGATCTGAAGTGCCTTGAAGAATATGAGTCACTAAGCAAATACAAGACGTCACTGCTACCAGCAGGGATTAATAACATCTGCAATATTTTAGAGCCTACAACGTGCCAGGCAACTCTCTTAGGAATTCCTTTGATGAAATCTAGCCTAAACCTTTGTGAGGTGGGTATTTATAATCTTCATTTCCCCCATATAAAGCTGAGTTCAGGGTTATCCTGCTTCTTTCCCAAGGTCACACAGCAGTTAAGGGTAAAGACAAGATTAGAATCCTAGTGTGGGTGCCTCTCACAAGTGTGTTCTCAACCACTGGCCAAATGGAAGTTGTGGAGATAAGCCATGGTTCAGAGTAGACCTATGTTACATTAGAGGAGATAATATATCCTAACATATTTATAGATTCTAAAATATGAGTGAGTATGCTTGGCTGGCTCAGTAAGTAGAGTATGTGACTTTTTTTTTTTTTAAACTTTTTATTGTCAAATTTGTTTCAATACAACACCCAGTGCTCATCCCAACCCGTGCCCTGCTCAGTGTGCATCACCCACTCTCCCCCTCACAAACCCCCTTCAGCCCTAGGTTTTTTCTTAGTGTTTAAGAGTCTCTTACGTTTTGTCTTTCTCACTCTCTGTGTCTTTTTTCTTTCCCCTCTTCCCCTCCACCCTAGTTTTCTGTTAAGTCTCGCAAAGTCCACCTATGCGTGGAAACATATGGTATCTGTCTTTCTCTGCCTGACTTATTTCACTCAGCATGATACCCTCCAATTCCATCCATTTGCCACACAGGGCCAGATTTCATTCTTTCTCATTGCCACGTAGTATTCCATTGTGTGTCTGTGTGTGTGTGTGTGTGTGTGTGTGTGTGTGTGTGTGTGTGTATACATATATATATATACATATACCACATCTTCTTTATCCATTCATCAGTTGATGGACACTTAGTCTCTTTCCATGATTTGGCTATTGTTGAAAGTGCAAGCATGTGACTCTTGATCTCAGGGTTGTGAGTTTGAGCCCCAGGTTGGGCATAGAGATGACTATATACATGTATACATGTGTATACATATATATGTGAATTGTTAATTCTGGTAGATGAGACTTGGAAATAATCTTACTTCTTTTTCTTGCACAAATAAACAATGAAAGTCTTCAGAGAAGAAAGGTATTAAAATCTCGAAAGGACTTATCTCAAGAATTTATTGTAAATCTTAGACTAAATAACCTCTGAATTAATGTTTTATTTTAACACTTAAATTTGCTGGAACTTGTAAGGTGGTACAAGAGGTGTAAACTGGTATTAAGGTTTTTGGTATCATGGTTACCTTGCAGGGCTGGGTCCTAGGATATTTCTGCAGGGACTTTGATACTCACCTGAGATGCTCCCCCCACCCCGGAGGGCAATGGACCTTTAGAGAAAGTTCGTGCACCTGAGGGAGAGTGAATACCAGATCTCTGTGCTGGACACAATTCCAAATTCATTTATTTCCTAAATGAAGATTCTCTTATTCTCCCCCCCTCCCCAGAGCAACACATGCTTATTACAGGAAACACAGAAAACTACAAACAAGAAAAAGAACAGTACAAATCACTTTAATCATGGGGCGCCTGGGCGGCTCAGTTGGTTAAGCGTCCAACTCCGACTCAGGTCATGATCTCACAGTTCATGGGTTCGAGCCCCACATCAGGCTTTGAGCTGACAGGGTGGAGCCTGCTTGGGATTCTCTCTCTCTCCCTCTCTCTCTGACCCTCCTCCACTCATGCTTTCTCTCTCTCTCAAAAATAAATAAATAAACTTAAAAAAATCACTAAAATACTGTCAGTGCAGGCAAGTGGCTTGACATCTCTGTTCTCATACTCCATTTCTGTGCTGTGTCCATCAGTTTATTTATTTATTTGTTTATTTAGAGGTGGAATTGTTGATGTTTGAGTTTCATTGCGGTTTTGGTCAAAGTTTCATGAAAGACCTTCAGAGCAAAAGGAGGGTACAGTGGTGATCTTTAAATAATAAGGTCTAAAGCCCAGCACAGAACAAAGTTTTTGAGTATAAAAATAGCTAACATTTTAGATTAGGGTTATTAGAATTAGTACCATTGCTTGGATAATGATGATAAGAATTCAGTTTATATGCTGTGTTCTCATGCAAAGCAAACAAAGAGCACTGCTTCCAGAGATGTCTTTGGCAGCCACTCTGGGGGTGGGGACGGTCCCCTTGGCACAGCCTGGGCCACTTGCGGCCAGTCATGTTTCAGCCAGCACCATTTAGTAACGTAAGACTTTTTAGCCTTTGGGAGACTTAGGCTATTTGTTCTTGACGTTAATGACTTTGTGGTAAAAATTCCTTAGTGAATGGCTTTTGTGCAACAATCATGCAATTTTTAAAATGCCTGCTACAGATGCTTTGACCATCCTGAATCCATTTTTTCTTTTGAAATCAGTTTACCAGCTGCGTGTTTGAGTACAGACTTTGCAATCCGTTTCCAATTTTTCACAGCAAGTGGAAGGGGGAATGAACTGTGGCTGACCAGTGGATAGTATTTCTATTTGGCTTTGGAAGGCAGTCAGGAGCCCGCATGCTGTGCTCAGCGGCTGACAAGACCACTGGTTTGGCCCCGCCCTTCTTCCTTTGGCCACTTGCCTGCCGTCATGGCTCAGAAATGGATGGTAGAGATTGTGGGGCTTCCTGTAATCACTAGGGGCATTGGTCATCGAGTGTTATAAACAGAATCACAGAACTTATTGCTGGATGAAGCTTCAAAAGATCAGTTGGTTAAACCTCTTGAGTTCTGGCCGGTGAGGCATTGAGAAGTGCATTTACCAAGTGTGGATGCTGAGAACTACGTGTTTCGTTAATATAATGGTAGTCATAAGTGCAGGAGACCTGTTCACAAATGAAGTAATTGAAATAAATAGGCCTAGATTATCTTTCCCTTGTCAAATTCAGGTTAGTTTTCCCAGCCACATTGCCTTGTGCTCACCCATTGGAAACATTCTACTTGTTCAACTCCAACATTTGCCTGTCACGGTAGGATTTTTTCCCTTTATTTGCAGATTGGTTTAAACTCCCAGAGAAATGCAATTAAAACAGTAAACTCTTGAGGTGCAAGATAGCAGCCTCTGAGGATAAGTCCTATATCAGAGAGTACTGACAGTTTGAGTGACAGTAGAGGTCACAGATTCTGGCCTGCTTGGTTTATAGTCAGAAAAGGTGAGAAATGGCAGATGCGTGAGTATTAGAATCTGGGTCCTCTTGTCTTACTCACAGTTGTTTTCATTAAGCCTTGCTTCACTCCATAGTTCCTTATTTATTTATTTAGGAATAGGCTGCCTTGGAAAACAGTGAGGTGTTTTTTTTTTTTTTGTTTGTTTGTTTTGTTTTTTGTTTTTTTTTTTTTTGCCATCAGTAGCATTTAGGCTGATGTTGGTTGATTCTGTGGTTGACTCTGTAGTGGGGAAGTCTGCATGTGGGGAGGAAGGCTGGATTGGGTGACTTGTGGGAACACTTACAGCTCTAGGATTCTGTGGTTTTTGTCCTAGAGGATTTGAGCTACTATGTGAATTTCCTATTCCTTCCTCATTGGGGTTTTATATTTTGAACCACCCCTCCACCCCTGCCTGGATGGCCCTATATGGAGACTAATTGCTTTCATAGACTGAAAGGTGAAATATATCAAGTTTAATAAGTTAATTGTGTCCTGAATAAGGAACTTGAGTTCATTATTATTATTATTATTTTTTAATAATTTTTTATTGTCAGATTGGTTTCCATACAAGAGCACCCAGTGCTCATCCCAACCCACTGCTAAGTGCCCGTCACCCACTCTCCTCCCTCCCATACCCACCTCAACCCTCGGTTTATTCTTAGTATTTAAGAGTCTCTTATGTTTTGTCTCCCTCCCTCTCCGTGTCATTTTTTTTCCTTCCCCTCTTCCTCTCCCCGCTTGTTTTCCGTTAAGTTTTGCAAAGTCCACCTATGCATGGAAACGTATGGTATCTGTCTTTCTCTGCCTGACTTATTTCACTCAGCATAATACCCTCCAGTTCCATCCATGTTACCACACATGGCCAGACTTCATTCTTTCTCATTGCCACGTAGTATTCCATTCTATATATATACACCACATCTTCTTTATCCATTCCTCAGTCGATGGACACTTAGTCTGTTTCCATGATTTGGCTATTGTTGAAAGTGCTGCTATAAACATCGGGGTACACGTGCCCCTATGCATCAGCACTCCTGTATCTCTTGGGTAGATTCTTAGCAGTGCTATTGCTGGGTCATAGGGTAGTTCTATTTTCATTTTTTTGAGGAATCTCCTCACGGTGGAACTTGAGTTTAAATTTAATTTGTGACATGCACACCAACTTAACTTTTCTTTTTCATATCTGTTGTCTCCTAATTTGTGAGTGGATTGATAAGAAGATTTGGCATAATTATTAGGCTTGACTTTTGACACAGAAGAATGTATGTGTTTTGCATTTACAAATGAAAGCATGCCTCATCTTACTCAAGCACTGATAGAAAATGGCGGGCTAATTTACAGGAGTCAAATGAGAAAAGAAGTAAACATAGAGATAAGTTGGGGTTCTCCTGTTTCTAATACACTGGACAGTTAGAACTGCAAAAGCTGTTTTGTGATTGCAAATCCTCTGATGAAAAAAAGTTCGTGTATTTCAGCACAATTCTTAATATTTGCCCAATGCTTTGCTTGATAGCCACAGGCCCAGGCATAGTGAAATATGAGACAGCTGTCCTTGGGCATAGATAATCTGCATCCAATTCAAACAGCAGACTTGGAGGCCTTAAATTACCTTGACTTTTTAAATTGAGATATAATTGGCATACATTTTGTTAGTTTCAGATGTATAACATAATGATTCGATATTTGTATGTGTTGTGAAATGATTGCCACAATAAGTCTAGTTAACATCCTTCGCCACACATAGTTACAAAGTTTTTTCTTGTGATGAGAGCCTTTGAGATCTACTTTTAGGAGAGTTTAAGATCAATCCTATCAATCCTTTTGTTTCCCTTGGTCTGCTTATAGAATTCTAGAGACATTAATTTATGGATTTATTCATTCCATTGTATTTATTTGTCCATTCAAAAATATTTATTTGGCACGTATTCTACACATAGCACTGTGGCATGCACAGCGGGTTGTTTAAGAATGTATCAGGTTGTCCTCACAGACCACCAGTCTAGAGGGAAGATGTAGCAAAGCCTGCTGTTTTTTCCAAACCCTTAGAACTTAACTCCTAGGATGTTTCTTTGGAAGGTGTCTCAGGGCTTCCTTGTGTCTTCCTGGTCTTGACACTTAATTGTATCAGGATTTCTCTGCTCTTTTAAGTCCTTTCAGCCTCACGCTGCTGCCATGATAGTCTTCCCATAGCACAGATCTCATTAGGTTACTGTTACTCTGTGCAAAGACTCATTGTCCCATTAGAAAATTCTTACCGTTCTTGGCATTCCTTGCCAGGCCGTCCGTCAACTGGCTCTTAAATCCCTAAAACTGATACTCTGGCTCTTTTATTGTACACATTATTCTGACCAGCAAGAATATTATGGAATCTGTCCTCTTCCCCTCCCCCGCACCCCCCCCGCCCCCCATTTCTACACATCAAAATGTTGTCACTCATTTAAGATCTAGCCACTAAAACTTCTCAGCCTTCCCTGGGTTCTCCAGAGTCATACACTCCTTCCCTCTTCTTCTGTTATAGTTTGTTATGTATTTAAGCTGCCTTTCTGACTCCAGCATAAACTCCTTCAACTCAAGGGAGCAGGCTGGTTTATTGGTTTACTTCCTTACTCCTCATCTGTGAACCACCCTCACTGAATTGAATTAAACTCTTTATTATATTTTAGATGTGCTAATCCAGTGCGTAGTTTAACCATGTCTGTTATTTTTATATCTTTGAAAACCAATCAAGAGTTTTAGAAGTTCAGTTCACGTTTATTGAGATACACAAATCACATTGCCAGAGACCGTTGTAGCAGTTTAAGGTAAAGAAAAAAATGCAGAGTCTGCCCATGCCCTTGAGAAGCTTACAGTTCAGTGAAGAAAAGAGAATTAGTTCTTAGGAAATTTCCAGATATTGTTTTATCAGTATGATGGGGCACATTGGGATACACCGAAATCATTAAGAAGTAACGAGCACCCAGTAGATACCCAGTGAATGTTGTCCAGGGTGGATGGATGGATGAATGGGGGGAAGAAGAAAGGAGGAATCCTTTAATTTATAATTTATCGATTGCTCCTAAGTATACTAATTTTTAAAATCGTTTTTAAAAAAATATTTATTATTTATTTTTGAGAGAGAGAGCAAGAGCAGGGGAGGGGCAGGGAGAGAAAGAGTGAGACAGAGAATCCAAAGCAGGTTCTGAACCATCAATGCAAAGCCCAATGGGGGGCTTGAACCCACAAACTCTGAGATCATGACCTGAGCTGAAGTCTGATGCTTTACCGACTGAGCCACTCTGGTGCCCCACTCCTAGGTATAATAATTTTAAAGATAATTTACTCAAGTATTGATTCTCACACTTGTGTATAAAATGTGCTGAGCTCCATCGAAGAAGGGATATCCCAGTTCTCCATCTGTAGAAACTGCATTAATCCCCTGGCTGTGGCGTTGTGTTTGCCTCATTTCATCGACATTCTCTTCGCAGGCAGCCCTGTCATGAGGACACACGTTTCCCAGGCTGGGGGAGGCCTCCAGCTGTCTGGGGACCGTGATGAAGGGAGAGTGTTTCACACTGATTCAACACTCATGATCTCATCCTCTACTCAAACAGCCAGTTGGCCTTGGGGGTTGTAGAATGAGTTCTGAACTATTTCCCAACCATGCGGCTTTTGTGTGTCTTTCTTTATTTGACTTAAATAGTACTTTGATTGGAAAAATGGACAAATTCTATCATTTTAATACAACCATTATATTTTCTTGACTCTTTAATTTGGGATTATCTAGTACATTTATTCAGATATGAATTGTTTTAGAAACTTCTTTGAAAAGCATAAGGTGATACATATGAAAAAGTATTGATATTACCTCTGTTTTTCCCATTTTGCTGAGATAGAATAAGGATCAGTGGAAATAAAGTGAGATATTCCAAGGGGGTTCCTTTACCTGAGGCTAATCTCGGGATAAATTCATACTGACACTGCCTTAAAATTTTTATTCTGCTTTTTAATGAAGAAAAGATCCCCTCTCCCATTTTTAAACAATATTCAACTTACATTTGGAGACTGCCTTTTCCAATCAAATGAATAATTATGAATCATTATGGAGGCCGGTGAGGGGTGAACCAGCCACAAATTTAGTATAGAGAAACACACTCCTTTGGACATGCCTTTGCATTAGTCTGGGCTGAATTTGTTGAGGGCAGGCCAGGCCAAGCCTTATTTATCTTCTTATCATTTCTATTAGACCTGAAGTTAGGAATAAAGGGTTACTGAGTGGCATTGGTTTAAAGTAACCTGTGTAACATAGCCCCCAGGGTTGTAGGGGAATTGCTTCCTAACCAGCGGTGGCTCCTGCCACACTACACGGAGAGGCCTGGGCAGCGCCTGCATTAGAAAGGAGAGGATAGGGCACTTGTTTTAAAGTTGTTTTACAGGCAAGCACACTCTTTAGATGGACTGCATGTTCTAGATCAATACAAGTGGGGACAATTTCTAAACATGCTTTCATTCACACGTTTCATAAGAGAAGAATGTCAGTTGCCCATATCAAAGCACATTTCCATGACTTTAATTTGGAGTGGCTGTAGAAGACTGTGAAGCATGTGGGGGGCTCCAGCACCCCCAAGCCAACCCTTGGTGCTTCCACTGTTCCCAGCATCCCCTATATTCTGTTGCTCACAACATTCATCACTTATCGTGATATATTGTGAATTCCTGAAGCATCAGACAAACGCATCTCCGCACAGAAAGCACAGAGATGCATTCCCAAGGCAAATTTCATTTAAATTGTGATGAAAATACTTCAAGTTACTTGTTGTTGTGGAAAAGTGATGGTTAGCCATGATTGGTCAGGAGGCCAGATGGGAAGGACACTGGACTGAGGGTTGGACCCTGGGCGAGTCCCTTAATCTCTCTGGATCTCAGTGTCCTTCCTTGTGCAGACGAGGGGACTGAGATCAGCCCTCAGTGTAGAATTGTGGTAAAACACTTCATATAAAAGCTCATCACAATCTATCATATATTTGTGTAAAGAATTGCTTTTATTATCAACTTGCTGATACTGTCCCTAAGGTCAGTCCTTCCTATAATCTCAGATTGATTCTAGCCTGCTCACATCCTAATCCGGGTCCCCGATCCCTTAACTGAATCGCATTAATGTTTCTGCGGCAAACTGGATGCTTGTTCCCAGAACTCAGTGGAATAAATAAAGGCCGTCAATCACTTTGCATCTGTGCACACAAGGTTTGCCACCCTGTGAACTCGGTCAAGTCAGATGGCTACAAGATGAAGGGGAGGAAGCTTGTGGTTCTCTGATGGACACTTCTGGGTTCTGGAATTCTTGATGATGCAACACGAACTTGTACTTAATTGTTGTTGTCATTTTGCTTCCTCTCCCCTGGCCGCCCGCCTCTCTTTTCTTCCTCCTCCATTTCCAGTTCTTGGCCTCAGCTACCATCGGGTTGTCTCTACTCTTTCTGAGACAAGCTGCTAAACCATGACCAAGCCCAGTGCTGCACAAGGGGTGAGCAGAGGGACACGGGAAGTGGAGCAGAGGGACACGGGAAGATGGGAATTAGACTTTATGGAGGGTGTATCGTCCAGTCCAGCTTCAGCACACTTCAGGAACAGGTGTGCACATGCTCCCTTTTACAAGGCAGCGCTGTCGGTCTGCTCTGTGGGCTGGGGAGGTTCCCGGACTCAGCTTCCAGGACTGTGTGCTCACTAAGCCTCCCATGGTTTTGATTCTCAGCCTGACACTTGGATTCTTTATGGTTTGCTTAAGCCACTTGGGAGGGCCATGTTGTGTAGACTGCCTTGCACGAGTTTTGATTCTTCTCTTGATGCTGCCTCTTGAATTAATCCTTTATGGCCACGTTTTGGAACCTGAGGGCAAGTGATACCTTATGCTGTATGCTTCTCAGGCTCCTGAGACTCTGCTTGTCTTGGAGGGAGCACGGGACAACTGTGGTCATCGACACACCTACAAGGGACAGTATTGAAACTGTCAAGGTGCTCCCTTATATCCCTACCACCTGCAGTCAAGGTGGGCAAGTCCTTTGGCATATGTGATGCCGTCTTGGGCTCTGAGCACTCTAGAGTTCCTTGTGATAAGGCTTCGTGTCAATGATTAATACCAAATGTATCATGGAGAGTGATGGTTGCATGACAGAGTATATTGCTTTGGCTCTGCAAAGGGAATTCTGGTCTAGACCCAGTCAATCTTTGCTTTTTTCAAGGTGTACTTTAATTTTGGTTTTACCTTTATAAAATGTTCATCTGTATGCAAGCTTTGTGAGAGTCTCCATTAGGACACTGTGTGTGTTTTGGTTTCTTCTCTGATGGTTTGCCTCTCCCGTCGCAGAAAATTCACCGCTTCTGCTGATATCACTTCATACCCAAAGAGGGCATTCTAACCTTAAAAGAAGTTCAGCTCAGCAGCGCGCCTACCATTGCCTTTCTCTCTAAACTCAGAGTTTGCGCACTCCCTTGGCTTCTCAGGTGTTTTGGCTTCAGGGAAGAAACAGTCATGGTTCACATTTATTTAATAAAACCATTATGAAAACGAACCCAACCCCAGCGCACACTGGGACGGAGCAGGACCTGGCTGCTTGCTTTCCCACCAAACCTCGCTGGCTCCCTGTAACTTTGGGGAGCTGTTTCCACTGAGGGAGAGCTTCTGTGAGCTTGGGGACTTGGCGGGCCCATTAGCTGATCCTTTGGGTGTTCTTTCAGCATTGTCTGCAGTGAGTGTGGGAGTCAAAGGCCCTTCAGTGCAAAGATAATGCCAGCTTGTTCCCTGGAACCCCAAAGGAGCCAGAGTGAAAGGGGCTTTTTGTTTCACCAACAGAAAACCCGCAGGAAATCCCAGCTTCAGCGACTCCTGTACTATCTCATTGTGCCGTCAGATCCGACTGTGCTCAGGCCTCCTTTGAGAGAGGCGGTAACTCGTACAAAAAAATAAATGAAAGGATGGCGTTCACATGGCTGGGGGTCAAGTGCACACGGCGTATGCACTAGCATGCAGGTTGGGCACTTGCCTTAGACCCCGGTGCCCAGGCTCTCTCAGCAGTGCGCTCTTGGCGAGCGGATTGAGGGGAATAATAGCCACATCCTACTGTTGTGACAATCGACTGTGGTCATACGAGTAAAGCGCTGAATACAGTGTCTGTCTCATTGTGGGCACTTGTATTATTATTATGATTATTAGTATTGATGGGTTATTATTAGATTTCAAATCTCTAATAGTAATTCTGTCACTTCCTAGGTACATTCCCTTTGTGAGCTGGGCAGTGGTTATGCTTATTTTGTTGAACTGTTGTGAGCATTACAGGAGATAATATACACAAAGGGCTTAGAAAACAGTAGCAAATTAAAACGTGCGGCTGCAGCCCTCAATGTGCAGGTGATATCCTGCCTAGCATCCCGGTTGAGGGGTGAGTGGACTGACACTCAGGCTGGTCCACTGTGCTGAGGAAGGCCTGCCTTTTCCTAATTCATCAGCTCAGAGATGCCACCTTTTTCTAACTTAGTTTCCCAGAGGGGATGTCTTTTCATAGTTCATCACCCCAGAGGAGGTGCCTGTTAAAAAACGTGTGTGCCCAGTGGTACCGTTTGTGCCAGCAGTGGCTCTGTCGACAAGAGAAAGATGCTATTTTCAGGGTAGCGAGCAGAGTCTTCTGGAGGGGGTGTGTGGGCCTGCTTTACCCGGCTCTGTCTTGCTCACTTCACTGTAATGTCAGTGTAATTTACCATAGTCAGAGGAAAACTGCCATTTCTTCAATTCTAGATCTTCTCTAGGATTCTCCTTGAGGCCAAGGGTTATGGTCTTCTGCCTTCCAAGGCCCCCTTCCTTACCACTGCCCTGTGTGTGCCCTCTGGCGCAGACAGTTGTTAACACGGGCTGGAAAAGAACGGGCAATGGTGTAGGGCAGGTGCTGGTTGTTGACTCTTGGCCCCTCGCCCGCCCTTCTGTGCTTTGCTCTGTACCGCTGGGCCTGGGAGTGTGAAAGTGGCACATCCCTGGCTCCCTTGCCAGTTAAATTCTGCCAGTAAGAGGCACTTGTGGGACACCAGAGGCATGAGGAAGAGAAAAGCTTGTGGATTCTAGGTTTTTCAGTGGGGCACCTACAGACGTGCACTGTAGCAGTGGCAAGGCTTTGTGATTTAGGGACTCTGGCAGCCCTGACAGGCGGCCTTTTTTCCCAGGCTTGAGAGCCAACGATACAGCCTCTTCCCCTGTGGCAGATGAGCAGGCTCTGGGACACACAGCCCAGGAGCAGCAGCCCCTGATCTCTAGCTACTATCCTTTCTTCCTCTTGGCTCTGCCATTCCTTCTCCTTTATTCTCTTCCAGTTCTTTCCACACCTCTGTGACCAACCCCCTGGATTCAATGTCCTCTGTTTAGTGTACCTGGAATGGTCCCAGTTTTCCTGTACTCTATGTATGGCTTCTGTGGACTTTTCAATCTGTTGGGTGCTTAGGGGCTAGTACACTCCCTAGGATTTCATAGTGCACGGGCCATTCCTCTGTGTTTCATCTTCATCACATGTGTTAGCATTACTACGACAGCATTTATAGTAGGCTTTCAGCCTCTAGCCTCTTCCCAATCACAGTGGACATTCTGGTCAGATTAATTTTCCCAAAAGTCTACTTCACCTGGCTCACACCTCTGCTTAAAATCTTATAATTTTTATGACAGCCACCCCGATGGTGAGAATCATAACCTATGGTCACTTCTTCTGCAATCCTAGTAACGGAGAAGTCTGTGCAGTCAGAGGGTCATTCCTTCACCCTGGCTAGGAGGAAGGTGGTTAACTCAGTGATAGACACACCAGCAGTCACATGAATTTGAGGGAGATGTCATACCTGGCTGTGGCTGCTTCCTGCTTCTTCTTCCCTCTCTCTGGTTCCTTGTTCAAGTCAAACTGCACTGTGCTGGCCCGTCTTCCTCTCCTGCAAAGTTCACCTTATAATCCCTGCCCAATATCCTAGGAAGTTTAAATCATGTCACTTCTTATAAACTGATGGAAACACATATACTGTGAGAAGTGCAAATAGCTGTAAGCCTGGATAAGATTGTTATTGTTTTGGGGGGGGGTTTCTCACCCATAAGTTTTCTGACTTCCTTGAAGTAATGTTTTTAGGGAATTCCATATTGAAGAGGATGGGAAGACTCAAGGGAAATGAACAGGACATCAGGACATCATAGGGTCACCTGGAAGAAAAATAATATAGTTAATGTGCAAACATAGCTTTATTGATTCTATATAAAAAACAAAACATAGGCATTGTAAAAAAAAAATCAAACAAGCCTGAAAAATACACCATGGAGGAAGAAATGATCCCTGAAGTCCCACCTTCCTCACTCTTAGTTTTTTAGTGAACATGCATGTAGAAGGTTCTCTAAACCTATGTTATATGCACTACAATTTTATAGAAATGGGATCATGCTGAATCTTTTTTTTAACCTAATTTTATTCCCACTTATTAGTATAGCAAAGAAATGTTTTCATGTAAACAAATACCACTTTGCATCATTATTGTGAATGGCTACACAGTACTCCATGTTTGTGCCATGATTTACTCATCCAGTCACATTAAATTGGAAGGTTTACAGTTGTCATCCTTTAGAACATGTTAATTTTTATTAAGTTCTTGTATTTAAGGTGATGCTAGTGCCATAACAGATATTCAGAGATATCGATTGCTTAAAACATTAGAAGTATACTTTTCTTGAAAATAGAGTTCAGATTCTGCCTCCGTTCAGTGGTGGTTACCTTGAGGGACCAGGCTTGGCTGGAAGGGCTGCTCCGCCTCGCATGGCTGTTCAGGGGTTCGGGCTGACAAAGGCCCCACTACCTTCAGCATGTGGCTTCCAAAGTTGCCCAAGATTTTGCTGCCCAGCTAGCGGGTAGTGATAGGAAGACAGAAGACTTCAGGGGATGTTTCTATGCATGAGAACCGGAAGTGGGGAACGCTGTTTCTGCCCACATTCCATTGGCCAGTCAGTCATGTGCCCACATAAAGCCGTGAGGAAGGCTGGGAAATGTAGTTTAGCTGTGCACGCAGGAGGAGAAAGCAATAGGTTTGAGGAACAGTGGCCAGTCTCCGCCACAGCTTTCGCTACTGGTCACTGAAACTCCTTTCACTCCACCCGCCCTCACGTCTCCACTCATACCTCCCAGAAGGAGACACCGGAGGTCCCATGCAGTCATCGTGCAGTCTTTTGTTTCACGTCTAAATGAGGACCCTCATGTTTCTGTGACTTCTGATTTAAAAAAGAAAAACATTATTTGGCTTCTTCCAGCCTCTCTCAGTTTTCAGTGGTGGAGCAGAGACATCATAAGAGCACAAAAAACACCCACTTGGAACAGGGTAAAATAGGATGTGCACAGTAGTCCCGTGTGCAAAGCAATCAGGAAAGCCATTGGGTAGGGAAGGTGGAGGCCCCCCCAACAGGGGGTGGGAGAACTTTCTCCATAAGACCTCGATTCCGCTTTCTGAGAGGAAATCTCTAATTGATTGGTCCCCATAGTCTGTACTACCAAGTTCTTCTTTGTCTTTTATTCACCCTGGCAACATCTGAAGTGGTTGCTGACGAGTCCGCCATCTTCATGAGGCTGTGCATAGCTTTTGTTGCTCTCTGTTTGGTGGCCTGAGGTTTTTTAAGACTGTTACAGACTTTTTAATTTATTTAAGTTTAAGGTCATGGTTTCTCAGGCCATACATTTATGTCACAAATCTAGTAGGGTTCTCTTCTGTGTTGTTTTTTTCCCCCCACTAATTTCCTTATACCAATATCTCATCTCAAAGTTTTTTTACTAGACATTATTATTAAGCTTGATATATTGCATTACTTTATAATCCCATGCACTTCTTTCTCAACTAAATGGTGATTCAAGCTCAGATGGAAATGCAACACTCTTAATCAGTTCTTTGCTGTAGGGCTGAGTCTTTGGGCCTCTGTCACTCAAGCTTTTACCAGTATTATTTCTTACTGTTTGAGATTTAGAAGCAGCCAGCTTCCAACTCTTTCCAACCCTTTAAGCTCACCCATTTATTCTTTCTAACCCCTTTCATTTATGCTTGTAAACCAACAAATTCTTGAGTGAGCATGTCTCTTGTTTTAATATTACTGTAGTATTTACTATTTCTTGCATTTTATCATTACTAATGTTCTACTTTCTAACTTTTTCCCTGGAACTACAAGCCTGGTAGACACTAGGTATTGCAGGTGATGATTATATTAAATATTTTGCCAGGGCATAACTTGGGCCTCCATCTTTCCAACCTCTGTCTGCTGCCTCATTACTAAACCAGTGCTACTTGTTTTAGGTAGGACCCTACTTTAAGGCACTAATCACTGTATTAGTTCACCTGCTGTCATAATGTAAAAATCCAAAATCTGAGTGGCATGAAACTTGCAAAGTTTGTTGTCTCGCTCATATATATAAATTACATTTTTTTATTAAATTTTTTTTAATGTTTATTCATTTTTGAGAGAGAGAGAGAGACAGAGTGTGAGCAGGAGAGGAGCAGAGAGAGAGAGGGAAACACAGAATCTCAAGCAGGCTCCAGGCTGCTTCCAGGCACAGAGCCTGACATGGGGCTCAAACTCACAGACTGTAAGATCACGGCCTGAGCCTAAGTTGGCCGCTTAACCAAGTGAGTCATCCAGGCGCCCTTATAAATTACATTTTTTAACCTTTTTTAAATTTTAGTTTTGAGAGACATAGAGACAGAGAGTGAGCAAGGAAAGGGCAGAGAGAGGGAGATACAGAATCCGAAGCAGGCTTCAGGCTCTGAGCCATCAGCACAGAGCCCGACGCGGGGCTTGAACTCACAGACCGTGAGATCATGACCTGAGCTGAATTCGGCCGCTTAACCGACTGAGCCACCCAGGCGCCCCTAAATTACATTTTGAAGCAGGGTTATTGGTGGTGGTGGTAGGGGGTAGGGGTTCTATCCTAATTAGACATTCAGGGATTCAGATAGTCTAGTTCTCCTCTGTTTTCAACAAATGGCTTCCAGAATCACCCCAGAGAGTCAACATCTAATCAGTAGATAGAAGAAGACAGGGCACGGGACAGCTACAAAGGAGGTTTTCATAGGCCAGGCCTAGAAGTGGAGGACATCACATTTGTTCACAGTTCCATTGACCAGGACTCAGATTCATGGCTACACATAATTTCAGGGGTAGCTGGATGTAGTCCAACCATGTGTCCAAGAGAAAAGGGAAATGGGCTAGTGAGCCTCTATCTGTTTCTGCCTAGGTGGCCATGTAGCAGAGGCTCTAAGAGCCATATATATATGAGATCCTTTAATTCTATGTGACAGAAACTGTTGATATCCTTATTTTACAAATAGGAAATTGAGACACTGGGCGGTTAAATAGCTCACCAGAGTTCACACAGCTACTAGCGGTGGAGACAGGGGGTCCTCACTTCCTGGCCCGCAGCTTTATTTACCACTCTATACTGATAAAATAGAATACAGTTGAAACATAAAAGTGAAATATGGAAACAATAAAGGTGATGATCACAGATTCAAAGATTAAAAAGTGAGATTTAGAAGTGATAAATTTAAAAACTACATAAAATAAAGAGAAATAATCATAATTGAGAAGCAGAGATACAAACTTATGAGAATGATACACAAAGTTCAATGTCACTTAAGGATAAGATGTGATAAATGAACCATAATGGAGAAAAATTAAAGTAGAAATTAAGAAAAAAGTGTTTATATGTTGGTGGGAATGCAAACTGGTGCAGCTGCTCTGGAAAACGGTATGGAGGTTCCTCAAAAAGTTAAAAATAGAACTACCCTACGATCCAGCAGTTGCACTACTAGGTATTTACCCAAAGGATACAAAAATACTGATTCAAAGGGGTACATGTACCCCAATGTCTATAGCACCATGATCAACAATAGCCAAACTATGGAAAGACTCCAAATGTCAATTGACTGATGAATGGATAAAGAAGATGTGGTGTATGTATATATATATACACACACACACACACACACACACAATGGACACACAATCCATCAAAAAGAATGAAATCTTGCCGTTTACAATGACATGGATGGAGCTAGAGAGTATTATGCTAAGTGAAATAAGTCAGTCAGAGAAAGACAAATATCATATGATTTCACTCATATGTGGAATTTAAGAAAGTTAACATGGTGGGGAATAGAGAGACAAACCAAGGAATAGAGAACACACTGATGGTTACTGGAGGGGAAGAGGGTGGGGGGATGAGTGAAATAGGCGATGGGAATTAAAGAATGCACTTGTCATCATGAGCACCAGGTCATGTATGGAAGTGTTGAATCACTATATTATATTAATATAATACTGAAACTAATATTACACTGCATAATTAACTAACTGGAATTTAAATAAAAATTTGGTGGAAAGAAACTAAAAAAGTGTTTATAGAATACATGTAAATTGAAATGAAACATCCCGATGAAATGAAAAAGTAGTAAAATATAACAAAGGAAGAAAAATGTTAAATAAGTGAAGTAAGAATTAATTAAGTGGAAATAAAAATGTCAAGAAAGGCAAAGCAAATTCAGGACTCAATATTTAGTAAAATGTAATACTATGGCTCAAAACAAAGAAATACAATTACGCCTCTTTTTTTTTTTCTGAGAAAGAGCACATATGACCAAGTAAGCAGGGGGAAAGGTGGAGGGAGAGAGAGAGAATCTTAAGCAGGCTCCATGCTCAGCGCAGAGCCCGACACAAGGTCCGGTCTCACGACCGTGACATCATGACCTGAGCCGAAATCAAGAGTCAGACAGTTAACTGACTGAGCTATCCAGGTGCCCTTCATCACACCTCATTTTATTGTGCTTTGCAGATACTGGATTTTTTTAAAAATAAATTGAAGGTTTGTGGCAACCTTGCAATAGAGGCGAGTCTGTGGGTGCTATTTTCATGTCTCTTTGTCACATTTTGGTAATTCTTACAATACTTCAAACTTGCTCATTATTTTGTTATGGGGATTTGTGATCAGTGATTACGACTTGCTGAAAACTCAGATAATGATTAGCATTTTTTAGCAATCAAGCACTTTTAAATTAAGGTATGTACATTGCTGTTTTAGACATAGGGCACACTTAAGAGACTATAGTACACTGTGAGTATACCTTTCGTATGCACTGGAAAATCAAAAAATTCACTGGCATCGCTTTATTGTGACACTTGTTTTATTGTGGTGGTATGCTTGTGTAAGTTTCCTCAGTGGCAAATAAGAACAAAATTAAATTAAAAACACAAAATGGTAAGTGAAACCAGTACAGTATAAAGCTACAAATCCTTTAGAAGACTATGGGATTGTACAAATTAACAGGAAAACAGGAAAAATGAGTGGCAACATAAGTTCTGCCCTCAAGTGCTCCAGTCTGAATTTATGCCTATGATTAGGGAGTTCTGGGTAGGCATTTTCAGAGCAGAGAACTGGGGGTGGGGACGTAGCTGTACGTCTGTAAAGGTAGCTCCCCTCCTCCTTTACAGGCCCTAAAATGCCTGAGTGGAATGATGTCCACAAAATGGCAAAATAGGAAGCTCCAGGCCCTTGTTCTCCCATGGAGATGTTCAAAAAGACAAAAACAAATGATCAGTTAGAGCCTGGCTGCAATATCTTCACAGAAGCTCTGGAAAATAGTCAAAGGTCTACAGTAACTAAGTGAATGCCCAATTAAGAAAAAGTCATGTTCAGAATGGTAGATTCTACAGAATATAAACAGGAAGTGAATAAAAAATAGTTATAAACCTATGTTAATAGTATAAAGATGTCATTTGTGACATCAATAACAAAAAGGGTGGGTGGAGCTGCGTAGAAGTAGAGTTTTTGTATGCTATTGACATTTAGTTGGTATTGATTCAGATTAGATTATTATAAATTTCGTATCTTATATGTAATCCTCATGGCGGCCACAAAGAAAACATCTACAGAATACACACAAAGGAAACGAGAAAGAAATCAAAATGTGCCACTATAAAAACTCAACCAAACACAAAGGAAAGCAATAAAGCAATAAAGGAGGAAATGAGGGACAAAAAAGCTGTAAGACATGCAGAAAACAAATGGCAAAATGGGAGAAGTAAGTCTTTCATTACCAGTAATCTCTTTCAGTGTGAACAGATTAAACTCACGCAAGGCATGGATTGGCAGAGTGGATTAAAAAAACCACGATCCAAGTGCATGCTGTCTACAGAGACTTACTTTAGCTCTAAGGACACATACAGGTTGAAAGTAGAAAGATGGAAAACGACATTCCATGCAAATAGTAATCAAAAGAGAGCTGAGGTATCTGTACTGATATTAGACAAAATAGACTGTAAGTAAAAAACTGTTGCAGGAAACAGAGAAGGACATTGTACAGTGATAAAAGGCTCAATTCACCAGGAAGATGGGGCAGTTATATATACATCAGGTATCAGAGCTCCGAAATACGGGAAGCGAACCCGACAGGAGTGAAGGGAGAAATAGCACTGGAATGGAATGTCTGTGTAACGCAGCAAGCAGGCTGGCACGGCCTCTGTCGGGATTCCCGCATCACTTGATGTGGACATGTGTAATGTTTCAGCGCCTGTACTTCCTGTGAGTTCTGACCTCAGCTGTGCTGCCCCTACAACTTGGTGATGAGCTCCCCCACCTTCCCACCCTCCTGTCCGAAGGCTTCACTTTCCTCCAGACCCCATCCCCTCCAGCAGGGCTTTTGTATGAGTCCAGATGAATGACTGGGATCACTTGCCCTTGACCTATTGCACACAATGTCTCTACCACTCATTTAGCACCTTTGATAGTTGATGCTTGTATCTATATTTTGTCTATGTGTTGGTATCCTCGAACAGATCTTCAGTTCCTTGGGGGCCAATGCTTTTTTAAGTCACTGGCACTTAGCACTGTAACCTGGGTGCAGAATCTTATTTTTTTGTCGAATCAATAGATGTCTTTAACTTAGGCCCAAACACTGATCTTAACCTTAAGCAATAGCTAGTGGAAGCATCACAGATATTAAGTTGGGCAGCATAGCTAAGCTACTGAATTTTGTGAGCCTTGGTTTCCTAATTTTTAGGTCCGGGGCCTCTTTTTAGTGCCTCTACTATATGTGTGCTAGCCCAAGTGCTAATGCTCTCACTTAACCATCACAACAGCCTAAGGTGGCGGGGGGGTAGTACTATTCTTATCCCCATTTTTCAGATGAGAAAATCAAGACCCAGAGACATTAAGTAACTTGCCAAAGTTATGCAATTTCTAAGTGGAATACTGGAATTTGAAACCACATCTCCCTCTTTGCTTATTATTATTATTTTAAGTTTATTTATTTGTGTGTTTGTATATTTATTTATTTATTTATAGAATCCCAAGCAGGCTCCATGCTCAACACAGAGCATGATGTGGGGCTTGATCCCACAACGGTGAGATCATGACCTGAGCTGAACTCAAGAGTCGTATGCTCACCTGACTGAGCCATCCAGGCGCCCCTGCTCATTATTTCAAAGATCTGCATTTACTTACCGTTCAGTCCTTGAAGTTCTTCATCTTGCTTGTGATCTAAGTTCAAGCCCTTCATTACCTCTTCCCCTCTCCCAGTGATAGTGAGGCAGGCAGAATAATGGCTCCTCAAAGATCTCTGTATACTAATCCCCGGAGCCTGTGAATATGTTCCCTTACCTGGCAGAAGAGACTCTGCAGATGTTGATGAAGTTAAGGATCTTGAGATCAGGACACTAGTTCAGATTATCCAGGTGAGCCCAATGTAATCACAGGGTCCATATAAGTGACAGAGAGGGGAAGGAGATCTGAAGATGCTAAGCTGCTGGTTCTGAAGATGGAGGAAGAGGCCACAAACCAAGGAATTCAGGCAGCTTCTAGAAGCCTAAAAAGTCAAGAAAACAGATTCTTCCCTAGAGCCTCCATAAGGAAAGTAACAATGCTGACACCTTGATTTTAGCCCAGCAACTCTTATTTTGGACTTCTGACCTTCAGAACTGTAAGATAACCCATTTGTGTTACTTGAAGCAATTAAATTTGCAGTAATTTATAACAGCAGTTATAACAGCAATAGGAAACTGATACAATAGTTTTTCTGCTTTCCTTGCTCTCTGGGAGATTTCCGAACCAGTTCTCTAAAATCCTCTCTTTCCCTTCACATCTCTCCCTCCCTCTGTCACCACCCCAAGTCACATTCCAGAGCTCTCTGTCTCCACTGGGTTATCACTCTCTGTGGGCGTGGAAAGGTTCTCACTTCTACTTAAGGCCGTGCCAGAACAGTGGCCTTCCTGGCTGTTTTCTCTTTATAATTTGTTTTAATGTTTATTGATTTTGAGAGAGAGAGAGAGAGAGAGAACCCAGGTGTGAGCAGGTGGTGGTAGAGGGTAGGGGAAGAGAGAGAGGGAGAGAGAGAAGGAATGCCAGGCAGGCTCCATGCTGTTGACACAGAGAGCAGGGCTCGAACTCATGAACTATGAGATCATGACCTGAGCTGAAATCAAGAGTTGAACACTTAACCTACTGAGCCACCAAGGCACCCTTTCTGTTTTCTCTTAAAAGATGGGATGCCCAGAAAAGAAAAGAATAGGCCGTATGTGTTCTTAGCAGAACAAGGAGCAGTAGGTCTCCTACCTAGGAACATTAGGTCCTTTTCAATGCAAGCCAAGATAATGCTTAGTTAATTTTAATGCCCACGTCACATTGCATTGACCAGTCAGGTTGAGTTTCCTGTTCTCTACAACCCCTAAGCTTTTCACATCACATTAAAGCAGAAGATGTGATGAATTGTTCTTGTATCTTGTAGAATGTCTGCCATCTTGACTCATGTAGCTTTTGGCTCAAAGAGGGAAAAAAATGTACTGAGTTAATCTCTCCAGGGAAAGATTTAAAGACCGGGCTAATAAGGAGAGACAGATGGAATTCTGAAAGAAAGATGGTAAATTCTAGAGCTAATTTAATTAAAAGGCTATGGGAACATTGCATTGGTGCATAAATAAAATATGACAATCAGTGTCAGCTAAGAAACCCTCAGGAAAAACCTAATTTCATTTTTAAAATAGTACATAGAAATGTTATTTTTAAAAATTTTTTTAAATGTTTATTCATTTTTGAGAGGGAGGGAAAGAGAGAGAGAGAGAGGATGAGAAGATGGCAGGAGCAGAGAGAGAGGGAGACACAGAATCCGAAGCAGGCTCCAGGCTCTGAGCTGTTAGCACAGAGTCCGATGTGGGGCTTGAACCCACGAACCGTGAGATCATGACCTGAGCAGAAGTCGGATATTTAACCACCTGAGCCACACAGATGGCCCACATAGAAATTATATTTTAAAGTAAATAATGACATAAAAGAAGCTGAGAGAAGCAGAGAGACCAGGGTAGGCCCAGCCAGACACAGGACCTGGCCATCCTCTGCATAAGAGGGCATAGGATCTCCCAACCATTTCACTCCGTGAAACATCTGTGACATTGACAGCTTGAAGGGTAAAGGGAAATGCTCTTAGGGAAAAGAGAAGGCTTTCATCCTTACCCAGTCATCATGGGCTCTGAGGGTGACTGGAAACTTGAGAATCTAGAGAGGGGAGTTCAGGATTAAGTTTAGCAAAGGAGGGTGCTGAGGTTATTGAAAATTTCAGAGATGGAACAGTTCTTCCCTT
Organism: Paguma larvata; assembly: GCA_030068075.1. Taxonomy (NCBI): domain Eukaryota; kingdom Metazoa; phylum Chordata; class Mammalia; order Carnivora; family Viverridae; genus Paguma; species Paguma larvata. The sequence goes on from CM057837.1 coordinate 83,251,843, forward strand.
TAAAATTCAGAACAGCCGTCCCCAAAGCCTCTGGGCTTCCTAAAATTTATGTTTAAATGTTTATGTATTCCTATGCAAATCTTGCAAACAATGTAGCTAAGATGCAATACCTCAAAGTAGGTAAACCAGCTGGCTCCTCTGCATGGTTGCCTCCCAGAGCCTGGTTGAGTGAAGACAGGAGACCGTATCCTGAAGGATGTCCTTACAGAACAACTGGGATTCAGTGCCTCCTAAAAGAAGGAGGAAAGCAATTGGCGAGAATTATTTCCATTAACTTTAAGGTACCCAAGAGGACCACGGAGGTCTTATTCTCCCTGATTTGGATAAATCTGGGGCAGCCCAAAGGTTGTCAAGGGATGTAGGGAGAGAATTTTAATTTGCACACTTGAGCTTTGCAGCCTGGCTGACCCTTTTGGAGTTTACCTGTCTTTAAATGGCAGAGTCAGAAGTTCGATGCTTCCTTACCTTCAGCGACCTTTCCCCAGTCCTCATCTCCCTGATAAGCTACAGGAACGTTATTCTGCTTGTATGATCTGTTGTGGTATGAACACACACAGAATAATTGCCATCCAAACTTCCCTTGGATGTGCTTCACCCTTGCTGAGTTAAGATCGAATTGCTTTCTGCTTTGGTAAATCCAATTCAGATTTCTAACTAACCATAGGTTCAAGTTTTAACTTAAAATTCCTTTTCTTTTAAAAATTTGTAATTCAAATTGCAAGGTTGGTAGGACAGCCTGGATTCTGAGTCTGTTGGTGTTGGCATGGGCCTTAGCTGTCATCTGTCCCGAGGGATGCTTTGTTGAATTCTTCTGGGGACAGAATCATTACTACTTTAAATAGATTATGTGTAATAATGTAAAGGAAAGTGCTTTGTACGCCAGAGAACATGCAACAGATATTAACTATTATTGGCATTTGTAAAGATGCTTTTCCATTGTTACTAGCTTTACTTATTATAACACATGCTTTCATATCAGACTCCTAGCTTGCTTTATGTGAATAGAAGTTAGAGTAACTTTATAAATCATTTAGGAACACTTTTTACTGCATGCATTCATTCCAGTACAGGTGAGGATGTGAGTCCCAGTGGTATAAGCGAAAATTTTCAGAGTCACAGAACATGATATGGAATAATAGCATTAACTCACAGTCTAACGTTTTCCTTTGGCCAAGGAGAAAGACTGCTTGTGGCTAGTGTGTCTTTAACTTTCTCTAAAACTAATTTCCCTTGTAGTAAGATGGAGCCAAGCGGGCTTCCATCCCTAGAATCTTTGGCCAACAACAAAAAATGCTGTTTTTCGTGGTCTTTATTTGTATAGTCATCTTCTAATTATGGCAAGTGATCGTCATATCTACCACTTATGGTAGTAGAACCAAAAAAAAAGTTCTTTAAAATAGATTTATTTAAGCAAAAGAAATGAGTCTGTTTATGCAAAAGTGTAAAGAAAGTATTGTTACAGGTGGTGATTTGCCATGACAGGCACTGTGAAGTGGTGTTAGACTGGGTGATTTTGGGGACACACAGCTCTCTGTGGTCCATGAGAGTCAGGGCATTGATAAGAGGGCTGCCCTTTATAACAGACAACACATGCTTTACTCGGTGTCACATGGCAGTCTTTTAAAGATTTGAAGACAGTACTCATGTTTCCTTCACTAGGAAAGCAGTCCCTCATTCTTCTAGTTCTTTCCATGTTCCGTGTATGTTGCCTCCTTGGCCCTAGGTATGCGTGAGTCTGTTTCTCTCTTGCGGAAGCTCCCTGTTCATCGTGTGTATAAAAGCAGCCTTTGTTCTGAATGCAGGGATCGGTTCCTAAAATGAGATGAGAAAGGGAAACCGGGGCTCAAAGGAGACTAATAGTGATGACATAGAAAGAAGAATCACAGTGAGGGAGATGCCTGGGAATTGTTAGGAGGAACAACTGGGTAGAGATTCAGGAGTGATGTCTCTGTCCTCAGATATCTTTATATCAGTGTACTAAATAGGGGTTGTAAGCAAAATGAAATTGAAATATTTGTATCAGGTGGTAAACATGGACAGACTTGTGTTGGAAAGTCTGCAGGGGTGTGTTTGCAGCTTGCTTCTCTGAGCTTGAAAGTTTCTTATCTCTAAGACTGTCTGGTTGATTAAATGAGGGGTTGCATGGGAAAGGCTTTGATAATTCCAGAAGTGCTTTGCAAATATCAGAAATTAGATCTATTCATTAGATCTATTCTTTATATTGTCACCATTATAACATTTATATTCTATTCTATATTAATACTTCTTGTAGTTGTCTAGCCTAGTGCTTTATTTACAAGGCTCTGGGGCCCACTGCCCCCTCCCCCCCACCATCCCCATAGTCTTTCATAGAAGGGCCTTACCCTTCCTGTGTCCTGTACCTTGATTTATTGCTTGGTTGTCTGGATTTCACTAACTGGAGTTTTTATCAAGAAGGCCCATGGTTGTATCCAAATCCACACATATTGAACAATGACTTTTTATTGTCTTTATAGTGTTTGATAACTTGGGTGGGTATAAAATTCTTGAGTGCCTCCCCACCCTCCCCCCAAACTGTATCATCAGTGTCACTCAGCATTGAGTGTTACTTTGGAAGCCAGCTTGAATTTTGCCCTTTGTATATGTGACTTGAGTTTTCTGAGATTCACAAAGGATTTCTTCTTCTTCTTCTTTTTTTTTTTTTTGAGTTCAGTGATTTTACCAAGGTATCTTAGTGTTGGTCATAATATTTCGACTTTTTTCCTGGGTGCCGTGTATACCTTTTTTGGGTACAGTTAGTTGGGTTTTTTGTTTTAGTTTTTATTTACTCCATAGATGTTTCCTTTGATTATATCTTTGGTACCCTATTTGTTTTGTCTTCTTGAGGGATGCCTGTCATCCACATGCTTGTTGTCCTGTATGTGTATTATCTTCTCTTTAATAATTTTTTTTCTTTCCCTTGCATTTTGTCCTTTTCTCAAGCTGATATTGCAAGTTATTGACTCAGCTTTCAACTGGAACTGTGCTTCTTGTTGCTTCTGAGATGGCTTCATTTTATGAATGAACTCAACAGAACACCCAGGTAGGCGTCAGCTAGCCAGCGGGAAATTTTCTTAGGTTATTGTTTTCTAAACATGTTAATGTTTCTCAAATTAACAGTTGGACAGCAGCTGCTTTATTCCCCACTCATGCTAGCACTCTTCTTTTTTTCTGAGTGGAGTATCTTGGAAAAACACTTTGCTTCTCAAGAACTAGAGAGGAATGTATTAATCTTGGTGTCTGCTATTAATTTCATCCAAATTTTATAGTATTTGGCAGATATCCCTCATAATTTGGAGATGAAACTTAGTGTAAAAAGCATGGCCCTGAGGTGCCAACCAACACTTGGTTTTAATTTCTGCTCTGTCAGTCACCAGCCGTGTGAGCGTGGGCAAGTTACTTAACCTCTCGGTTGCCCGCTTTTCGTCTTCTGTAGAAAAAAGCTACTCATAGGGCTGGGATGAGAATGAAATGAATTAATATTTGTAAAATGTTGATAATAGTGCCTGGCACAAATGATAAATAGGCATTTTACAAGGGTCTATTAAATGAAGATGGCATGTGAGCATGCATTGTCAATAAAGTTTTCTCCTCAACTTCTCAATGTTTGTCAATTTCAGTGGGCTTCACAGAAGCGCGATTAACTTGCCTTTATTCCATTCCTTGCTACAGAGGTTGTCTGATTTGTTTTGGTCAAAACATGTTTCTTTGAACATTCATTTGGGATAGTATACAGGATATGTGTCTGGCTGACTGATCAATAGCTCTTGGCTTCTACTTTTTAAAAATTTTTATATATATTTATTTTTGAGAGAGACAGAACATGAGTGAGGGAGGGGAAGAAAGAGAGGGAGACACAGAATTTGAAGCAGGCTCCAGGCTCTGAGCTGTCAGCACAGAACCTGACGCAGGGCTCAAACTCACAGACTGTGAGATCATGACCTGAGCCGAAGTCGGACACCCAGCTGACTGAGCCACCCAGGCACCCTTCTTGGATTCTACCTTTTCCCTTCTTGAAACTAGATCACTTGCCAATCTGTGATCCTTAGTAGGGCCATGGTTTCTCAAAACCCACTGAATATATTTCTGGGATCATATCCATGAGTTCCTTTAGTACTGGATCATAAATTATCTGCCCTCATTTGGGGACATGAACTCATTTGAAGTGGTTAGGTGTTCTCTTTCCATCTTTTTGCCTCTCTTGGGCTTCAGTTCCTCCTAAATTATGCTACCACTATCCTTTCCAATCTGAAGATCATTTTCTTTAATAGAGGTTAAGGTTGAACATTTGAGCTGTGTAATTCTGCCCTGTCTTCTCTCTTATCTATTACCGTTGTGCCCTAACTTGGGAGCCTGTCTCTGCCTGCTTAACTTCTTTACCCAGGTTTTATTTGTTTGGAGCACATATTTTGCTGTTCTGTGGCGTGCATTTTTTACTTTACCCTTCTTGGTTCTTTGGCTGATCTAATAATCAAATTAACATAGGGTGGATTAACAGGAAAAAAGCAAATTTAATTATGTACATATGGGGGCTCCATGAGACTATGAGACCCATAGGCAGTCAGGCAATTGAGGCTTATATGCCGTTCTGAGCTAAGGAGAAGGGGGTAGGAGTCTGGGACCACAAAGAGGAGGGAGGCAATTCACAGGTCGCCATGAAGAGACAGTGGGACCCAGAGAGGTATTTGATCTCCAGGCCCTGCCCAGTTTCCCACCGGCTTGCCACACCTAGCCCTGATTTCTTGTAGTTGCCTCTGGTGCTAGTTCTCTTCCTGGGTCAGGCCGTCTCCCTAAATTCTTTTAGGCAGTTAAGGGAGAGGTAAAAGTTTTTCGTGATTCGGTAGGGTCTTGATTGCCTTCAGCTCAAAATAATCCATGTGCTAAAGTAGCATATTTTGGGGAGACTTGTTCTGAACCTCTTCACTGTCCTTAGCATATTTACAGAAGGTGTACCTCATTCTGGCCTTTAGTATTTTTGACTTTTTCTTATTGCTTTGTGACCTGTTTGTCCTTATTCCTTGTTATTTCCTTTCTGTTCATCTTTTTTTTTTTAATTAAGTTTTTATTTCAGTATAGTTAACATACAGTGTTGTATTAGTATCAGGTTACAATATAGTGATTCAACAATTCTATACTTAACTCAGTGCTCATCATGATAAAAGTGCTCTTTATTCCCCATCACCTATTTCGCCCATCCTCCTCCCGCCTCCCCTCTGGTAACTATCAGTTTGTTCTCTATAGTTAAGAGTCTGTTTCTTGGTTTGCCTCTTTCTCTCTCTGTCTCTGCTCACTCATTTTATTTCTTAAATTCCACATTTGAGTGAAATCATATGCTATTTGTCTTTCTCTGTTTCACGTATTTCTCTTAGCATTATACTCTCTAGCTCCATCCATGTAGCAAATGCCAAGATTTCATTCTCTTTTATGGCTAAATAATATTCCATTATCTTCTTTAGCGGGTCATCTATCAGTGGACACTTGGGCTGCTTCCATAATTTGGCTATTGTAAATCATACTGTGATAAACATTGGGGTGCATGTATCCCTTTGAATTAGTGTTTTTGTATTTTGGGGGTAAATACCCAGTAGTATGATAACTGAATTGTGGGGTAGTTCTATTTTTTTAAATGTTTATTTATTTATTTTAAGGTGGGGGAGTGAGTAGGGGAGGGACAGAGAGAAAGGGAGGAGAAAATTCCAATAGGCTCCAGGCCGTCAGCGCAGAGCCCAATGTGAGGCTAGATCTCATGAACTGTGAGATCATGACCTGAGCTGAAATCAAGAGTTGGACGCTTAACTAACTGAGCCACCCAAGTGTCCCTAGGGTAGTTCTATTTTTAACTTTTTGAGGAAACTCCATTCTGTTTTCCACAGAATGGCTGTACCAGTTTGCATTCCCACCAAGTGCATGAAGGCTCTTTTTTCTCCTTGTCAGCACTTGTTGTTTCTTGTATTTTTGATTTTAGCCCTTCTGACAGAAGTGAGGTGATATCTCATTTTAGTTGTGGTTTGCATTTCCCTGGTGATGAGTGATGTTGAACATATTTTGTTATGTCTGTTGGCCATCTGCATGTCTTCTTTGGAGAAATGTCTATTCATGTCTTCTCATTTTTTTTACATCGTTATTTATTTATTGATTTAATTTAAATTCAAGTTAGTTAACATATAGTGTAGTATTGGTTTCAAGAGTAGTATTTAGTGCTCATCACTTCCATATAATACCCAGTATTCATCCTAACAAGTGCCCTCCTTAATGTCCATCACCCATTTAGCCCTTCCCCGCCACCTACCGACCCTCCAGCAAGCCTCACCTTGTTCTCTGTATTTAATAGTTTCTTATGGTTTACTTCCATTTCTGTTTTTATTGTATTTTACTTTTCCTTCTCTTCCCCAATGTTCATCTGTTTTGTTTCTTAAATTCCACATATGAGTGAAATCATATGATATTTGTCTTTCTCTGACTGACTTATTTCACTTTTGTGCTCATTTGAAAAAAATATTTATTTATTTTTTTGAAAGAGAGAGAGCAAGCTGGGGAGTGGCAGAGAGAGAGGGAAAGAGAAACCCCAAGCAGGCTCCATGCTGTCAGTGCAGAGCCTGATGTGGGGCTCAAATTCACAAACTGTGAAATCATGACCTGAGCTGAAACCAAGAGTTGACGCTTAACTGACTGAGCCATGCTGGCACCCCCTGCTTATTTTTTAATTGGATTTTTTTTTGGTGTCTTAGTTTTTTATGTATTTAGGATACTAACTCCTTTTCAGATATGTCATTTGCAAATATCTTCTCCAATTTCATAGATTGCCTTTTAGTTTTGTTTATTGTTTCCTTTGCTGTGCAAAAGCTTTTTATTTTGATGTGGTCCCAATTGTTTATTTCTGCTTTTGTTTCCCTTGCCTCAGGAGACATACCTAGAAAAATGTTGCTATGGCTGATGTCAGCGAAATTACTGCCTATGCTCGCTTCTAGGATTTTTATGGTTTCAGGCCTCACATTTAGGTCCTTAACCCATTGTAAGTTTATTTTTGTGTATGATGTAAGAAAGTGGTCCACTTTCATTCTCTCCCACATAGCAGTCCATTTTTCTCAACGCTATTTGTTGACGAGATTGTCTTTTTCTCATTGCATAGTCTGGTCTCCTTGGTTGATGATTAAATGGCCATGTAATTTCTGGGTTTTTTATTCCGTTCCATTGATCTGTGTGTCTATTTCTGTGCTAGAACCATGCTGTTTTGATTACTGCTGCTTTGTAATATAACTTGAAGTCCAGAATTGTGATACCTCCAGTTTTGTTCTTTTTCAAGATTTCTTTGGCTATTTGGGATCTTTTGTGGTTCCATACAAATTTTGAATTTTTTTTTCTAGCTCTGTGAAAAATACTGTTTGTATTTTGATAGGGATTGCATTAAAGCTATAGATTGCTTAGTAAGTGTAGACATTTTAACAATTTTTGTTTTTCCAATCCATAAGCATGGAATGTCTTTTCATTTCTTTGTGTCATCTTCAACTTCTTTCATCAGCGTTTTATAGTTTTCAGAGTATAGGTCTTTCACATCTTTGGTTAAGTTTATTCCTAGGTATTTTATTATTATTTTTGGTGTAGAAATGCAAGAGATTTCGGTACATTGATTTTGAATCCTATGACCTTACTGAATTCATTTATGAGTTCTAGTAGTTTTTTTGGCACAGTCTTTAGGGTTTTCTATACCTAGCATCGTGTGCTCTGTACATAGTGAAAGTTTTAGTTCTTCCTTACCAATTTGGATGCCTTTTATTTCTTTTTCTTGTCTGATTACTGATTTGTTTTCTTGTCTGACTAGGACTTCCAGTACTATGTTGAATAAAAGTGGTGAGACAGGACATCCTTGTCTTGTTCCTGATCTTAGGGGAAAAGCTCTCAGTTTTTCACCAGTAAGTATGATGTTAGTTTTGGGGTTTTCATATAAGGCTTTTATTATGTTGAGGTATATTCCTTCTAAACTTACTTTGTTGAGGGTTTTTATCATGAATGGATATACTTTGTTGGCTGTATTTTCTGCATCTATTGAAAGGATCATATGGTTTTTATTATCTCTTTAACTGACATGAGGTATCCCATTTATTGATTTGCAAATATTGAACCATACTTGCACTTCAGGAATAAATCCCACCAGATGATGGTGAATGATATTTTTAATGTATTGTTGGATTTGGTTTGCTAATATTTTATTGAGGATTTTTGCCTCTGTGTTCATCAGAGATATTGGCCTGTAGTCTTCTTTTTTTGTCGTGTCTTTATCTGGTTTTGGTATCAGGATAATGCTGGCCTTATAGAATAAATTTGGAAGTTTGATTTCCTTTTCTATTTGTTGGAATACTTTGAGAAGAATAGATATTAATGTAACTCCAACTTGACTTGGTCACTTCTTCCAGAGGTTTCCTTCCCTTTCATGAGATGGATACATTTTCTGTGGCTGTCAGATTAACTCTGATGCCATTCGCTGTGGGTGATCTTTCATAAGGAGTCTCTGCTTGAAACCAAACTGGCTTCGGCACATTTTCAGTTTGGAAAGCTTTTGTATAAAAAGCGTTGTAAGTCATGAAGGTAGTTACATTTGGATATTATTGCCATGCAGTGTTCTCTTAGAGTTTTTAGTAATCTACTTTTTCTGGAATATTTTATAGATAATCAGTAAATACCACTGAGCAGTTATCTTTTGCGGGATTACATCTGAGAGTTAGGTCATACAGACTCCTTAGGAGTTAAGTCCCAAGCCCTTAGAGACCTGTACTTATCCAAGACTCTCATACAGAAAGTCAGTGTTTGTTGCCTATAGGAAAGGGTTGAGGCTGAGAGGGACGCCAGGCTTCCTGGTCTCTAGTCTCGGCTCCAGCACTAGCTAGCTGTGTGACTTTGGATAAATTACTTCTTTGCCTGGAAACAGAGTGATGAAAATCCTTACCTTATGAGGTTTTGGTGAGGATTAAATGACATAAAAAATTATGTTAAATGCTTAGAATATGCTTGGCACTTAGTAGATACTCAGTGAATGTTGGATGAGTTAATGGACGCCAATTATGTCAAATTTGTCAAGCTAGTTTTGGTGTTTTCAAATCCTTGCATTCTGAGTTGCTTTCTAGATCACATTTGTTATGTGTATCATAAAGACTTATAATTTGGGAGTGGGTGGTAGTGTGGACTGAATATCGTGGGCAGTAACCAGGCTATTACAGTAACTATATTGGATCCATAAACTGTTGGGATAAGACTGGGCTATCAACCTTGGAAATAGCATTAGTAAGACTCTTCATTTCTGTAGCACTTTATGGTTTACAATGTGTTTTCTCATGTCCTATCTCATTTAAATACATAGAAAAACTGCAGTGTAAAGAAACAACATTCTTCTTTTATAAGGTCATTTATTTTAAGAGAGTGTGTGCATGTGCATGCATAAGCAGGGGAGGGGCAGAGAGAGAGAGAGAGAGAAAGAGAATCTCAAGAAGGCTCTGTACTGTCAGCATGGAGCCCACCATGGGGACTGATCCCACCAACTGTGAGATTATGACCTGAGCCAAAAATCAAGTTGGATGCTTAACCAACTGAGCCACCCAGGCACCCCATAACTGCCTTTCTTTATGTTTCAGCATCAGGTTGGGTCTAATTCTGGTATGCAGAATCAGATCAGTGGTCTAGGATGCCATCAGACAGCTCTTTGTGGCATATTGGAGCATTTGTTGGGTACCTAGAATATCCAGCCCTATGCTAAGCTCTAAAGGTGGTTATAAGAAAAAGAATTTTTTTTTAAAACAAAAATGTTTGTTTGTTTATTTATTTATTTACTTGAGAGTGAGAGGCAGAGAGAGAAGGAGAGAGAGAGAATCCCAAGCAAGCTCCATGCTCAGCACAGAGCCCGACCTCATGACTATGAGATCATGACCAGAGCCAATATCAAGAGTCAGATGCTTAACCAACTGAGCCACCCAGGAGCCCCCAAAAAAGAACTTTGAACCTCTGTGGCCATGTGTATTTAGTTCTGCTTAAGAACACAGTTAAATGAATTTATAGCCAATATAATGGCAAGACCTGATGACCTCAAACATTCCACAAATAATCTTGAAACTCACCCTCTAGAGGGTGAGGATGTGTGTGGTGTCCCTGATGCCCCTTTGTTTCTACCCTGCCCCGACCTCCATCCAAACTTATCCCCTCATTGTAATTCTGTCTGGCTCTCCCCCAAGATTAGTTGTATAATTGAAAATCTGCCCACAGACATAATCTCTGGATGAGTGGATTGAAAACAAAGCTGATCAGAGAGTTCCAACTGTAAGCATGTGGAAAGAATCTCTCTAAAGATGTTGTTGATAATGAAAAGCTGAGAAACTTGAGGCTCTGCACACAGCTTGTGGGGATTTATATGGAATCACATGCATCTGTGTGCATCCTGCCTACTGGCCGTTAGGCTGCTCCTGACCACAAAGTATGGCACTGTCTTGGTGTATCTTGCAAAAATTATATATCTGTTTTCCCTTGGATGATCGCTGGGCCCTGAGGTTCCCCTCCCTGCCCCTTGCCCCTGCCCTGACCTAACACACTTCTAGTGTGGCCTTGCTCTAGTGCTTCTGTGGTCGTAATGCTCATTCACAGAGGCAGGGAACTAGGCAAGAGGAGGATTTTCTGTGAAAACAGTTGTAGGTTGATTTTTTTTGACCTCAGAAAAATAGTTCTCTTTATAATCAGACTTATAGGCTCTTTATAAATATTCCCTTCGTGCACACATTTGCTCTCAGAATTTCCTCAGCTAGGAGGTCTCCCAAGGTGACTGCATCCTTCATGAAGCTGCTACGAAGGAGAACTGCACAGAGGTCCATGTGTGCCATTGGCTGCATCCGTCAGAGGCTTACTGGTCAAGGATTTACTCTTTGTCGTGTTTTCCATTCGGAAGGACTCTTCTTTGGCCCCTTATCCAGCTTGTGACATCCTTACCCCATGAGCTGGAATTCCTGGTCCTGGTAACCATGAGTGTTCTGCAGGTATATCCCCCTTTCTCTGATTAGAAATTGCTTAGTTGAATTGCTCTTTGTCATCATTTCTAACAGTTGTATGTGAGTCACCCTTTTAGGGACATTTTGAGGTCCCTTCCATTATATTGAAGAGGATAGTGCCAAGGGGACAGGAAAGAGCCCTGCGTCAGGGAGCTGGGACCCTCCCTGTGGTCCGTCATCCATTCAAGGCCCAGGACCCTTTGGCCTGGAACTGCCCTTCACCACCTACGAATCCACCTGCTTGTCCCGCCTTCAGCCTCTACTTGTACACAGGACAGTTGGGAGAGGCTTTCTCAGATCCTTCAGGTCAAATCCAGATATTATGCCTCAAGTTTCTCAGCTTTTCATTATCAACAACATCTTTTAGAGAGATTCTTTCCACATGCTTACAGTTGGAACTCTCTGATCAGCTTTGTTTTTAGAACGTGGGAGGGTGTTTGTGTGTCTCCAGTTTGTTGACATGTCTCCTATCCTCCCGGGTTCCTCAAAGACCACCGCAGCAATTTCCCAATCTCATTTTCACCTTCCTTCAGTATCAGTGAATTAAAGCCAATTTATTACCCAGAATTGCCTCATTTATTTCAAAATAGGCTGTGTGCAAAGGAAGCTGTATTCCCTTAGCGAGAGCTAACTCAAGTTTTAAAGCCCATTCTAGAGAAAAACAGACTTACCAAGTTTGTGTTAGCTATTAAAAACCTTTTTTTAAAAAAAGAAATAGGCCTTTGGATGTTGCTTCAGGGTGAGAAAAATAGCCCAGAGACTGAAAAGGTAAATGAAGAGAGAGAGGGGAAAAAACCCTAATTTTGAGTGTTTAGAGTGTGTGAAATGTCACTCCTTCCCTTAACTGCTCCCCTAAGGAAAATGAGGAGGTTTTTAAAGTAGCACTTGGTCAAGGAATGTACATGTAGGGGATTTCTGTAGCTCTAGGGGAAAATATAGGTCTACTCAGATTTTACTAAGTTTCTTTTATTCGTCAGAGATTGCTTAAAGACTGTCTGATATTTTTCTGATAGTTTGGACTTTTTCCCGTGGACTTTTATGCCTTTATGCTCACCCACTTATTTTCTCTGTCTTCTACCCTCTTAAGAAGGTAAGACAAAAAAATACCCCAAAGAAAACTAACTCCGAAGCAGGCCGTTGAACAACAAATTCCACTCCCCACCCCCCTAGCCCTCCAAAAACCTCACGTACCCAAAGGAAGACAAGGGAGAAAATTAACAGTTCTTTTATTTAAAAAAAAAATTTTTTTTAACGTTTATTTATTTTTGAGAGACATGGAGACAGAGCATGAGCAGGGGAAGGGCAGAGAGAGAGGGAGATACAGAATCCGAAGCAGGCTCCAGGCTCTGAGCTGTCAGCACAGAGCCCGACGCGGGGCTTGAACTCACAGACCGTGAGATCATGACCTGAGCTGAGGTCGGCCGCTTAACCAAGTGAGCCATCCAGGCGCCCCTTAACAGTTCTTTTGAAGACTGTCCAGGAAACTTCCAAGATGTTATCGGCGTTCAGCAGTGACTTCAGATGCCGGGAAGAACTTGGGGAAAGAGCCTAAAATTTATTGAGCATGTATTGCCACTTGCTGCAAGCTATGATGGCTTTTGCAGACACATGTTAGTGATTTTACTGTATCCTCAGAGCGGGCCTTCAAGGTATGGAGATTACGCCCATTTTACACATGCGTGCACTGAGGCTCAGCGGGCTAAGCGACTTGCTTAGCTCACTCAGATGGAAACTGACAGAATCAAGACCCAGCTCTTTGTGCTGTCAGTCCCTCTCGCTGAATATTAAACTGGTAACCCTCAAATGCGTAACAGATGAAATTAGTCATTTACAGAAGTAACTCAGGACTTGTTTATAAATGTCCTACGCTCCCAGGTGACTTTGGTGTGATCTCCAGGCAGGGCTGTGATGAGATCGTAAATAGGAAAACCAGACATCTGAAACATAGCACCGGTTTTACCTGAAGAAAGCGCTACCAGAGAGGGTTGGTGGGGGATGGAGCTGTAAACAGGAGGGCAAAGAGGAAGAGCGTGTTGTTTCCGCCCAGTGCTGGGAAGGGTGGCGAGAACCAGTGAGAATTTCACTGTCTACGTGGCAGACAGGCAGGCAGGCAGGTCTGCAATGTGAAGACGTTTGCTCCACTGTCCTGGTGGATGCCAGCAGCCGTGAGGTCGTGGCTATGCTGAGAGAAGGTGGCGTGGACAAGTGGCTCAGAGCACAGGCTCTTGAGGGCCTGCACCTTGCAAGCGAGAGTCGAGTAACATTTCCAGTTGAGAAAGCTGGGGCTTGGGGAGGTGACCTTGGACAAGCCAGAGAGGGGCAGAGGTAGGTTGAAACCCAGTCTAACTTCAGAATGCTCTTGAGAACGTCATTCATGTCACCTCTGGGATGTTCAGCAGTAGCTGGTGCTGCTGGATAGTCGATGGTGAACACCAGTTCGCATGGGTGACCTGAGCTCACAGAGCTGGGCACTGTCACAGCTTAAGGGTGAGCGCATGCCCAGCAGGGCATCCATCCCTCACCGATGCACACCAACCTCTGGGTAAGCACAGCCTCAGATTGCACGCGTGATTTCCCCCTGCTTGGTGTCTGGCGGTGTGCCCGGCTGTGCTACCTGGGAGTGTGTCCTCACCACACTCTGAATTCTAGCCCTCAGGGGAGCGGCCGGCGCCTCTGGCTCTTCGCCTCCTCTGGCTGATGGCCCTGATCTGAGTGCATATGTGATATCTGTCTGATAGGAGTGACTGGTGGAGATGCGAGCATCTCATTTTAATAATTTAAAAATCATAAAATATGCCACTTTGGGAACAAAAGCTTTCAAAAGGAGTTTAGTGAGGATGATTAGTCGCTTTCCACAGTGTGGAAACATATTGCTATAACCAAAGCGTGCTTCAGACATTTAAGCATCAAAGCATCTGCAGGGGCTTATTCTTAACGGTGAAATGTATTGCTTTGTTCGAGATCATTCCACAGTGAAGAGGCACTCTAAAGGCAAGAAGGGACAGGAATTCTTTATAATTAATTTGCACCATATGAATGTAAATGGAGACTTGCAAAAAGTTTGTTCTCTTAAATATCCTAAGTATTCCCCAGTGTAATCTTCTGTACTACTGTTAAAGTATTACTGTTTAGACAAACCCTTTATTGGTGGGTAGTGTGAAGCTTGCCTCCAGTCCGGCCCTTCATCATTATCATCAACTCCAAATATCAGTTGGGTTTGAATCAGAGAGATCTGAGCTTTCTGGATGTAGTCATGGCCACTTAAAACCTGGATGCTATGTATAGTATCTCAATATGAAGTGAGACTAGAAAAGTTTTATAGAAGAGGAATCCTCAAGTGTAGACAAAAGATAATCACAATCTACTAAAACACATCTCCTTACAGCTCAGTCCCAGGTGAGATACAGGTCCCCCTCAGCACGTAGCCACGTGCGTACGGTTTCCTGGAGTCCAGATCTTTATACCATGGGGGTTGTCTAATGCTGATCTCTCTCTTATTCTCTTGGACCAGGGCACCAAGTTTCCATATTGAAGTCTGGGAAAAAAAAATACTGAATTTTCTCCTGTTTTCTAATAGGGCCATTGAGCAGTGCATCTGCAGTGCTATAATTGTATCATTTTTAAGGTCAGGCACTTAGAGAGGCACAAACCTTTGATGTGGGCTTAAATTCTGAGTATTATAAAAATTTAGTGCCAGGTAGAGACTTCCTTGAAAGACGCTCAGTCTCCAGGGCACTACTTATGTGCGAAGTGCTGACAATTTGGGATCATTTTTTAATAAACACATTGCAAATTTGGCACATGAAGCAGCACATTTAGAAAGCCATGAAAATAAGCCTGTGCATAAAATACGGCCTTAAAAAGGTAACTATGAAGGTCCATCTACAAAGATGGACCAGCATGAAAAAAAAGCTATCTTTTGTTAGGGTAGATGTGCGAGCTTGCAACTCTTTGCTGCAAGACTAAGAGCAGGAACTTAAGTTCTTTGGTTGTTTCGAAATAACAGCTACAAAGAGGGCTCCTTCTGGTTCATCCATATTTTATTAGGGCAGCAGTTAAAAAATTCATTAGAGACACCCATCTGTAGCTAGCAGCACCCTTGGGGGGGTTCAGATGGCGATCGGAGTTTTGAGTAGCACTTTGCATGAAAAGAAAAAGACAATCGTTTATAAGAATTAATAGCACCGCGGAGAGAGGTTGTTCAGTGATTTTGGAGCAAACGCTTTCACGTCGTCTGTGAATCTCTTGCTGCTAAATTCCTCCACTACCTGCTTCAGCTGGAGGAAGTAAATGCAGGCATAGAAAGGAAAGAAAACAGGACACAGAAAAGTGAATCAGAGAGGTGGGAAGGTATCAGTTGACAAGAGAGTAAAGGTTGTCTCTGTGACACTGAGCTGGGTGGTGTGTGTGTGTGTGTGTGTGTGTGTGTGTGTGTGTGTGTGTATGTGAGAGAGACAGAGAGACAGAGACAGAGAGAGAAGAGATAGAGAATGACAGAGAGAGATAGAGACAGGAAAGGACAGAGAGAGAGAGAGAGAAAGAATAGATCCCTATTGGCCTCTAGGAGTCTACTAACATAGTACAGAAAAGGGCTTAGAGTCAGGCCTGGGGCTGCTTTGGTTTAAATTTGCCTTGAACTCTGCCTCTGGGTACCCATGTCCACGTATCTTTGCTTCAGGATGATATTCTTGTCTTTATTCCTCAACTGAAAATAAAAATAGTTTTTGAATGGTTACTCTGTGCCAGGCATGGTGTAGGGCAGTGAACTTCATAATCTTGTCTATATTTCCAGCAATTCCACGAACTAGAGCCCCCTTTAATGGACAAGACCATGCAAGCAGAGGGCACTCGCTAGTAAGTGGCAGAGCTAAATTTTAAACTCAAGCAGCCTGTCTCCAGAGTCCATACCCTCTCCTGGTGCAAAGTACAGGTCCGTAAATCATGTGTGCACACATGGGTATGTGTTTTTTTAAATAAGTTTTTTTATTTTGCAGTACTTCCGGATTTATAGAAGAGTTGCAAAGACACGACGGGGTTCCTTTACCTCAGTTTCCCCTAATGCTAATGGCTTCTATGATCTTGGCACAGTTGTTACATCTCAGAAATGAACACTGGTGCAGTGAACTAAACTACAGATCTAAATAAGATTTTCCACCAACATCCTTTCTCTGTTGCAGGATCTAGTCCAGGATCCACACTGCATGTTGCATGCGTGGGTTCTGACCCTTCCGCTCCAAAGCGGGCTGAATATGGACCTGCTCTTTGGCCCCCGTTTCCCTCCCTGCGACTCAGGGAAGTGAGGGCAGTGCTCACAGCATCTGCCTGCCTCCTGGCCCCTTCCTCGTGGGAGGGGATGTCGTGGGGCCCAGGACTCCTATCGTCTGACAGAAAGCGGGAACCTTATGCGGGCTGGAAGATTCAGAACAGATGTATAAGGACACATTTTAAATACAAGCCACGCTTTGTCCACGTGTAGAGACTTATAGCTAACAGCCACATTTCAAGAAACAAAAAAATTCAAGGGAAAGGGAAGATTCTGCAAAGCAACATCCTCTGTGGTGTGGCGAACGTTGCTTATGACACACTTGGATTCCGAGCGTGCTAGGATGTTAAATAGGGCTTTCTCCTAGAGCGGAGGTTCCCAGGCCTGGCTTCCCACTGGAATCCCACTGGGGGCACTGGGTCTCATGCCTCAATATCGTGATTTCATCAGCCAGGGACTTTGGAATTCTGGAAAGATACCCTCGTGATTCTGATGGGCAGCGAAGTTTGGGGACCACTCAATGTTTCTGCTGGAGGAGCCAAAGCTGAGGTGACAGGAGGTGACAAGCGTCTGCACACCAAGAATGGCTCCAGATACACTGGGCTGCACATGGCAAGGCCAATATCCCACAGCCCCCACGTCTTGGAGCCCACATGGTTACCCTCGGTCATTTCCGGTCACTTCTTTACCTCGGTCCTCTTTTTCCGGAATTCTTCCTTAGGTGGCATCATGGGCTCTTCTGGATTTCCACTGGCCAACCATGCTTCCCAGTTTCTTCTCTCCAGCACAGGGCCCTGCCTCCGGCCCCCGTCCCACTGGTCTGCCTCCTGGGCCTTCTCACAGCCTGCGGTCTGCCTCCTTCTCCACAGGGGCCACGCCTACCTGGGCCTCAGACATTCTGAACTTCTTCGAGTTGTCACCTCTATTCCTTCTCTCCAGTGACAGTGACCTCACCTCCTTTATGGCCTCCGTAGCTTCAGGCTTTCAGTTCAGCTGAAAGGGTCAGCTCCTCCACAGGCCCTTCCCTCCTCCTGTGATGAGATTGCTTCCGGCACGTTCTACATCTGCTTGTTGACATTTCTGCCTTGTCCACTGAGCTGTGAGCTCCTTGAGGGCAGGGACTGTGGTGTTGAAAACTCATTACAGACCAGTACACAATTATAAAAATTCTATTATTCATAGATTGCACATATCGTCAGCACCCACGTAACTACCACCCGCTTGAGCGATGAATGTTACCCTTGAAGTCTCTTGAGAATCATGTCCCCTCCCCAGCCGGTTTGTGTTATATTTATCATTCTTTTGCTCTTCTTCGTACTTTTAGCGCATACCTGTCTCCTGCGTTCCAGGCAGAGCCATCTTGTCAGTTTCCTTGACTCAGCGCTGACAGTCTCTCCAGTTACGCTGCAATTCTGGGTGGGACTCGTCCCTTCTGACTGAGAGGCTGTTACAGGAAGTGATGTCTGCAGCTTGGGAGTCCGAGCGCTGGCATCTGGGTGACCAGGAGGCTGATAGAAAGCCAGACAGAGCTGTGTTGTCACGGAACTCCCAGTGGCTGGCTGCGAGGGCCGTGCCCTGCAGACCTGTCTATACCCGCAGTGCACGCGGCTTTGAAGCTTATGGAAATGCTAGGTCACGGTAAAGTGGCTCGCTCACCACGAGCAGCCGGTGAACAATCCCGGCTGGGAAAGCAATCTGCCTTTCAAAGGGATAGAGAGTGTCAGCTTGCGAAGAACGGCATGTCGGCAAGCCTGTGGTGATTACTTTGCTGGGAGAGTCATTGACAAGAGCACTTGTTTGGCCCCCAATCATTTGGGTACCTAAGCACTGCCTGGGGAAGGGTGGTGGAGGGTGGGAGACTGTCCTGGATGCTGCAAAGGAACTGTGCCTTGCACTTCATCACGTAAGATGGATTCAATATGATGTGTGAGCACAGGACGGACATAGATGTCCCAGGAGCTGTTTTACTCCTGACCCCGTGACCTCACCTCTGAAAAGTACCAGGAAGACTTTGTGTGCTGCAGGCTTACTTTCCTCATTTTTGCCTGTGTTTGGTGCCTTTTTTTTTTTTTTTTTAAAGTTTATTTATTTTGAGAGAGAGAGAGAGAGAATGAGCATGAGCAGGGGAGGGGCAGAGAGAGAGAAAGAGAGAGAATCCCATGCAGGCTCCAGCACAGAGCCTGACTTGGGGCTCGAACTCACAAATCTCAAGATCATGACCTGAGATGAACCAAGAGTTGGCCGCCTAACCGACTGAGCCACCCAGGCGTTCCTGCATGGTGTCCTCTAACTGTTCTCCTGGTGGCCTCTCTCACTTCTGTGTGGTCTCTTCTCCAGAGAGGGATCTCTTAAAACATGCAGCTCTGATCACACCCTTCCCCTGCTTCTGTCCTCCAAAGGCCGTCCATCCCTCCCCAGGCAGAGGTCCAGGCTGGATGTGGCCAGCACACACGGCAGCGTCTGGCTCCATCCTGGCCCTGCCCGTCAGCAGCATCCTCCACGCCACTCCGC
Organism: Paguma larvata; assembly: GCA_030068075.1. Taxonomy (NCBI): domain Eukaryota; kingdom Metazoa; phylum Chordata; class Mammalia; order Carnivora; family Viverridae; genus Paguma; species Paguma larvata. The sequence goes on from CM057837.1 coordinate 83,270,656, forward strand.
CAGCTGGCTCTCCCCCGCGGCCTCCCCTGTGACCTCTATAACTCTCGCTCATCTGTCAAGCTCAGCCAGATGTCGATTGGAGACCCTGCCAGACAAAGCCAGGCACCCCATCACACGTGGCTCAGCACCCGGATCTGTCCTTCCCCACCCTGTCGGACCTACCCGTGGGCATGTTCGATTCCTCTCTCTGCTCCCCCAAAGATGGCAAACCACAAGTGGGCAGGGCCACGTGCCCTTGCTGTGCTTTCTCGAGGACAAGGTTTGGGTTCTCTGAGAGGCAGGCATCAAGACAGAGTGAGTCATGCAAGAGGCTGGGTGAGGGAGCTGCCTCTCCCTGCAGGGTAAAGGAGCCGAGGTGCCTGGGTGGCCCAGTTGGTTAAGCGTCTGACTCTTTAAAAAAAAATCAGAGCCCGACGTGGAACTCGAACTCACAGACAGTGAGATCATGACCTGAGATGAAGTTGGAGACTTAATCGACTGAGCCACTCAGGTGCCCCAAGCTTCTGACTCTTGATTTCTGCTTGGGTCACAATCTCATCTCATGGTTTGTAGGTTCGAGCCCTGCATTGGGCTCTGTGCTGACAGTGCAGAGCCTGCTTGGGATTCTCTCTTTCTTCCTCTCTCTCTGCCCTTCTTCTGCTCACACTCTCTCTCTCAAAATAAACAAACTTAAAAAACAAAGGAGGGGAGCAGGAGCAGGCAGGGATGCTACAAGGGAGGTGGGAGGAAGGAGGTCTCAGATCACAGCACAGACCTGCTCCTTAGGGTTGCCCTGTGTCCCAGGGAACAGGCCTCCAAATCACCATTCGTCTCTTCAATCTCAAGAGATATCTGGGGCAACACGAATTCAGGAGTGTTCTGGAGCTCGTGGAGTCTCTCCTTTGCTGAAGGGCAAAGAACTATGAGGTAAACCAACAGACCCAACTAGATTACCCCAGGCATCTACTGATTGAGTTTTCCCTCTGTGATCAAAGTGTAATATCCCATCCGGGGACATGGGTTACGCCCCCTGTAAGCTGTTACATCACCAACAGCCGGGGGGGGGGGGCGAGGCGGGGGTGGCGTCTTGTTCACGTCCTCATTCCACACATCCCTCTAGCGTTCAATAAGGAATTGTTGTATTAAAACGGATCGCACAATTAAAATGGAAGTGCCGTAAATGTTGATTTATTCCACACTAGGACTCGCCCTGCTTGCTAGATGCTTCTTAGAACGACCCGAAGCCACTTCTCAATCCTCAAGTGCTTGCTGAACTATCAAAGAAAGATGAACTTGTGCTCAGCAGAGGGTTTGTGTTTTAGTGTGTATATGATTGGATTCTGATTCTCTGAAAACAAGCTAATCCACAGGGATGTGTGGTTTCTTTATGATTCTGAATCTTTGGTTAACCTGAATGTTTTAGAAAAGACTTCTGCCCCAACCATGACAAATAGGATTAAAATTCCTTCCATGAGAAGAATACATTCATTTATGCTTTCACTGTATATTTCTATCCAAGTCAGGTTTTGTCAAGTCTTATGTGTCTGTTTTTCTCTGACTGTTTTCTGTGTTCTCAAGCAGTGGCCCTGGGTGCCTGTATTTCTTCTTCAGGAGGCAGACATGCTTTCCCCACAAGGCCTTGGAATCACTGAATCACTGAGGGACAGAGCAGCCAGGGGACACGCCCAAGCCCATCTGGGGACTTCATATAGATTTGAACTTTGAGTCTTGGTTTTAAGTTCTTCCAAGTAAATTCACATGCATCATGTTTTCTTAAATTATGTATTTTAGATGTCCTATTTAAGAATAAATATGATTTGGCCAATGTGTATTGGAATGCCTTCTCTGTATTCTAGAAGTTTTTGGGAATTGTAAGGGTGTCAGGAAGCTTATATATAGCCTAAGTGGGGAACAGTTTATATCCACCGAAGAAAATAGCAAGCAGTGCTGGGTGTTAGTATAGGGGGACAGGAGCAATGTGGACCGTTGTTGCAGCCCCGTGAACTGTGTGATCAGGACAAGGGCTCTGATGGGGAAGGGCATTGGAAGCCAAAGGGTGGGAAGGGTTTGTCTGGAAGAAGGAGAGCCCTAAAGGCAGGTGGATAGGATTCTCTCTGATCTGACTAGTTGACTAACCTAGGTTTCCCCCAGCTTTGCCCATAAGTTAGATAAGCCTATGTTTCCGGGCACCTTATCTGGACTGTGTGCAGAGGCCTTCTGACACCTGGGTCTATGCTAAGCTCTTGTCTTTCACTTCCTTCCAATCCCAGAGCTCACTGGGCTGGATGAGGGGGTGGTGATCGGGGTCCTGCACAACCAGGGACTGGCAGGTCTGCGTTCCTCCCCCCCAGAGTCTACTATGGAGTGGGAGGCTGGGAGGGATGGAGAAGGCCACATGAGGTGCCTCTCCACCCTCAGCCTGTCCAGGGCCAGACGGGCAGAAGGAAGCCATCTCTGGGCTTTACAAAGAACAGAAGGCCCAGATGGTTTCCCTGGCCAACTCTCAAAGCCTGTGTGCACTTCCGGCCTCCCTGCACCTTGCCGTGTTCTACTTCCTGCCTGCTCCGCCCTGCAGTTAGGTGTCGGGAAACGAATGTTGTCCTCTAAAGTCTGAATGTGTCACAACCCTTCCTTAACTGCGGGCAGGACACGATGGCAGAGCTTGGGTTTGAACAAATATAGGATGTAGGATCTCAAGCTGGGTGTATAGTAATAATTGATTTCTGACCAGAGGGGACATCACAAGTTTCTTCAAAAAATAAAAATTAAAAAAAAAAGTGAAAAAAGGAGACTTTTTGTATAGGGAACTGGGGGGGGGTCTTCCTAGAAGTTTCAGAGCTGCCATCTGCCCAGTGTGAGTTTCTTCTAATCCTTCTAGCTCATTCCAGAGTGCGCTCCAGATCTGGCTGCCATCAGCTCTGCCCTCTCCTGAGGGTTAGGATTAATACGGGTGTGAAGGTCTCTGCCTCCTGGGCCGCCTTCTGGGAAGGCCCACGCCGGGAGATGGAGATGAGCGGTCGGGTGGGTGCAGGAGCTGGGCCAGCCACACACTTGCCCCTCCTCTCTGATCCCCACATTTGGTGAGCATTTTTCTCATGGCTGGTCTTCTTGATTTGTTGCTCATGCGGCACTGTGGCCCCACGACGTCCTACCAGAATCCAGTCGGAGGAACGTGGATTCCCATCTGGGAGCTGCTTTGCGCAGCACCTGGAATCTGGCTTAGGGGGATTTCAGAACCCTCGGTTGAGTACCTTTAGAAAAGGCTCCTCTGGCTGTAAAAGAAATAACATTTCAAAGAAATTACTTTCCCCTTGGCATCACTGTTTTGACTTTAGAAGGATTATCTGGGAGATAATTGCCTTGCATTAAAAAAAATAGCTAAAAGTCTTTTTAAGCCAGAAGACGATATAGGTATCACAGGGCTCCTTTCTCAAGGTAGGAAATTGCCTAATTGTTTTCTGTTGGTAATTAGAGCCAGAATTCAGTGTTCTCTGTACTTCCTTCTGGAGTCACTGTATGGGCATATGAGGGTTAGCCCCTGCTCTCTCCTGAGCTCCCATATCCCCGTGAATCCTCTTCTCCTTATGATCAGGACCTAATGTGCAGGGGACATCCTCAGATGGTGAAACCCCCAAAGGAAAGAATGGGAGCTCCTTCAGGCCATATAGCATGGTGATCCAATTTGACCTCTGTAAACATTAAAAAAAATTTTTTTTTCATTTATAATAGTTTATTTTCAAATTGGTTTACATAAAACACCCAGTGTTCATCCCAACATGTGCCCTTTTTTAATGCCCATCACCCCCTCTCCCCCCCCTCCCCCTCACCCTCAGTTAGTTCTTAGTCTTTGAGAGTCTCTTATGTTTTATCTCCCTCCCTCTCTGTGTCATTTTTTTTCTTTCCCCTCGTCCCCCCCCCCTGGTTTTTGCTTAGTCTCACAAAGTCCACCTATTCGTGGAAACATATGGTATCTGTCTTTTTCTGATTGACTTATTTCACTTAACATAATACCCTCCAGTTCCATCCATGTTGCTACACATGGCCAGATTTCATTTTTTCTCATTGCCACATAGTAGTCCATTGTATATATGTGCCACAACTTCTTTATCCATTCGTCAATTGATGGGCACTTGGTCTCTTTCCATGATTTGGCTATCGTCAAAAGTGCTGCTATGAACATTGGGGTACACGTGCCCCTATGCATCAGCATTCCTGTGTCTGTTGGGTAGATTCCTAGCAGTGCTATTGCTGGGTCATAGGGTAGCTCTATTTTCATTTTTTTGAGGAAACTCCACACCGTTTTCCAGAGTGGCTGCACCAGTTTGCATTCCCACCAACAGTGTAGGAGGGTGCCTACTTCTCCACATCCTCGCCAGCATCTATAGTTTCCTGATTTGTTTATTTTAGCCACTCTGACTGGTGTGAGGTGGTATCGCAGTGTGGTTTAATTGGGATAAATACATATAAAATTTACCCTCTTAGCCATGTTTGAGATGTTTATTTATTTTTGAGAGAGAGAGAGAGAAAGAGCATGAGCTGAGGAGGGACAGAGCGAGAAGGGGACAGAGGATCCCAAGTAGTCTCCGCCTTGACAGCAGAGAGCCTGACACAGAGCTTGAACTCGCAAACCATGAGATCACAACCTGAGCCAAAGTCTGATGCTTAACTGACGGAGCCACCCAGGCGCCCCTATCCTCTTAGCCATTTTTGTTCAGTGTACAGTTCAATGGCGTTAAGTACATTCACATTGTTGGGCAACTATCGCCCCCATCTACCTCCAGAACTTTTTCATCTTCCCAGACTGAAACTTCTGTCCCCAGGAAATGCTAAGTCCACCTTCCCCCTTCCCTAGCCCCTGGCCACCACCATTCTACACTCTGTCTCTGTGAATTTGAGTGCTCTAGACACCTTATATAAATGTATATATGTATGTAAATATGGTATTTGCCCTTTTGTGACCGGCTTATTTCATTTAGTGTGATGTCCTCAAGGTTTATTCAAGTTGGAGCCCGTGTCAGAATTTCTTCCCTTTTTAAGGCTGAATAGTATTCCATTGTATGAATTGACCTCGTTTTGTTTACACATTCATCGACCCTTAGGTTGCTTCTGCCTTTGGCTATTGTGAATCATGCTGCACTGAACATGGCTCTACAAATATCTCTTTGAGACCCTGCTTTCAATTCTTGTGGGTATATAATGAGAAGTGGAATTTCTGGACCGTGTGGTAATTCTATTTTTAACTTTTTGAGGAACTACTGTGCCATTTTCAGCTACACTGAAAACATTTTACATTCTCACCAAGAGCACACACTAGTTGCACTTTTTCTACATTCTAATCAACATTTGTTATTTTCTGATTTGTAAAAATTATTTTCAATGTCTTATTTTTTTTAAGTTTTAATTTAAATTCCAGGTAACCTACAGTGTAATATTAGTCTCAGGTGTACAATATAGTGATTTAATACTTCCATACATCACCCGGTGCTCATCACAAGTGCCGTCCTTAATTGCTGTTGGTGTTCTTTCTTTTTGTTTTTTTTTGTGGGTTTTTTTTTTATAGTAACCATCCGAATGGGCGGTCCAATTCGGCTTATTAATGATTCCTTCTGTACATTTTCATCATGTCCTTTTCTACTGATTCCAACTTTGCATAGCCTCTGTCAAGAAAAAGGAAAAGTCAATCTTTCTTCTGACTTCCTGTCATTTCAAGTTCTCATCCTAAGTGATATGCTTGGAGGCAAAGGATAGAGGAAGAGCATGTGTTTGGGAATCAGATAGGCCTTGGTTGGTGCATCCCTCCCTCCTTTCATCCATACGTCCATTAATTCATTCACCTTTCATCAAGCAACTTCAGTGCATGGCATTGTGCTGGTTTATTGTTCCGTAAAGAGCAAAACAGGCTTTGGTAAGCTATCATCTGGGAGTTCCGGGGCAAATTACAGTCCTGAGCTTTAATTTTATTATTTATAAAATGAAAATGGTATCAAGCTCCTAGGGTTGTATGTTACATACTTCCCTCCCTACCTTTATCCCGACTTCCTCTCCCACCCTCATAGCCCTTCCATTCCTCCCTTCCCTGCCAGCTTCCAGAATCCTATGTACACGGGTGGTGTTAGCCCTTCCCCCGGACCAGGCAGTTGGCATGCCCACTTGGCAAGAGAAGACACTGGGTGAACACGTCTTGGGCTCTCTTGTCCCTTGATGCTCAAATTCAGGGAACAGGTGGCCCATGGGTCATCGCGGTCATTTCCCCAGGGATTATCATTGACACCCATTCCAAAGACTGGTGTGTGCCATGATCGTAACACGGGGAGAGATTAAATGCCTAGCACTTTCTGTTTACCATGACAAAGATCCTGGGCCTGTCCCTGCTCTGGGGGCAGAGCAGGATGTGTGGGCCTGGTGGGAAGCTGTGCTCCACTCACCACTGGCTGTAGTATACCTACAGCTGCGCTCAGTACCGCCTGGTGTTACCTGTATGCATTTCGTCTCATCTGATGCAATAGCACCGCGTGGGCCTGGAGAAACAGGAGACTTTGACATTGGTCACCCAGTCACTTGCAGGGATTTCTGGAATGTCCATTTCTCCGTGCCTCAGTTTCCTTAACTGTATAAGGGGAAAGTTATAATTCCTGGTTTGGTTGATTCACAGGATTTCAGTAGGGAGCAAATGAAATTAATGTAGATGATGTATATATTATGAGTAACAACATGCTATGCAATGTAAAAGTAACACCTAACGCTTTTATCATACTTGCTGTGTGTGGCAGGCACCATTCTAGGCTGTCTAAATATAGTAACTCATTTAGTTAAATGCTCACAACCACCCTGTGAGAGAGGTACTGTTAATACCTCCATTTTACCGATAAGGAAACTGAGGCACAGAGAGGTTAAGTAACTTGTGGAAGGTCGCAGCTAGCAAGGGCACAGCCCGGCTTTGAACCAGGCAGTGAGGTGCCAGAGTCTATGTTGTCATCTGCTCTTCGATCCTGCCCGTGAGGTATCAGCATTTTTTTATTGTTTCTGTTCCTTTCGCATAGAGCATGTCTGGCAGGGCCTGCTGTGATCCACCGTGTGAGAGGAACTCATGGGCATAAGCCGTGTCCCAGCTGGCTCTCCACGGTCCAGAGGCATGCGGGACATAGATAGCTCAGATAATGAAAACTCACATGCTGTTCAAGAAGTAGCTAGAATTAGTGATCGGATCTCATTTGGAGGAGCGTGCTGGCGTTTGCTTTCCAACCGTTTGCTTTCCAGGCCCACTCTGGGATGAAAGTGCTGATGTGCCTAAAAGCCCAACAGGCAAGATGCCGGAGGGTTCTGAAGGAGCCGCCGAGATTGTGTCTCCACTGGGCCTGCTGACGTGCTGGCATAACTCACAGCAACGCCAGCTGCTCTGCTAACCAGAAGAGCTGAGACACTGTGTTGCTTCTACACGTGCGAGGCAAATACTTGGAGAGAATCATCAGCATTTTCGTCCCGGGATGGCCCCGTGACCACTGAGCCAGCATCTCTCTTTGACAGATGCACAGAGCGGTGACCTCTAAACCTAGGATGCTCTCCAAATGCAGTTCCAGCCAAGCCGGTGAGATTTGCGTGTTTACGGTGCTCTTTTCTCTTTTCCTCCCAGGCAGCCAGGATTGCTTACCACCTGCAGCGTCTTTTCGGAGGAGGCGGCTGGCACGGAGGCCGGGCTACATGAGAAGCGCAGCTGGGCCCCGGATCGGGTTCCTCTTCCCAGCAGTGGCCACTCCATTACAGGCCCAGGGAGGGGCATGCGGTGAGGAGTCCCTCCAGTCTGAGCCCAGGGCCGGACTGTGTGGCCTTGAACTTGGAGGCCAGTGGCGAGGCCCCTCGGTTGGGAGCCCTGCAGCCTCGGCTCCGACCGTGGCGGGCCACCCAGGCCTGGTTCTGACCCCTGTGAGAGGATCCTTAGGGTTCTTTGGGATTCAGCTCAGAGCTGACACCAAGCTACCTGCCAGGCTGACCAGGTCCTGTGGCCCTGGGGACACTGGGTGGCAGCGGGCGCTCTCATCCATGGACAGTTCTGAGGCCCCAGGCCCTGGCCGGGTTGCTGCCAGCAGTGAAAGAGCAAAGGGCACCTGGACGAAAGGCTGTCTGTCCCCAGAGGAGGTGAATAGCAGCAGGTGCAGCCTCGGAAGTGGCCCCAAGGTCCCGTCAACCCCTGCCGGCTCTCAGGATGCGTTTACCTCCAGCTTTAGCTTCATACGGCTCTCGCTCGGCTCTGCTGGGGAACGTGGGGAAGCAGAAGGCTGCCTACCATCCAGAGAGGCTGAGGCCCCTTGTCAGAGCCCCGCGGAGACCGAAGCCAAGGATGCCAGCTCGGACAGGCCTCACGCACACCCTCGACTTCTCTCTCCCCACTTCAATGTCAAGGCTACTCAGAGCCTGGCAGACACTGCCCAGAAGGCAGCAGGCAGCCCCCGGCTGGAGTATGAGACGCGTTGTTTACCAGACACGGACACAGCCTCCTCCTGCCCCCTGGTCCCCTCGTGGTCAGAGGGTGGCGGCATGGGGGACGTTCCCCGTTGGGAAACACTACTCAGGAAGTGCGAGCCAGTGCTGCTGGACTGCCTGCTGAGTGACCGGAGGCAGCTGGAGGTTGGTGTCTTCGGCCGCTGGGGCCCGCGATTGTCACAAGCTTGGACTCCTTTTGCAACTGGCTGCAAAGAGATGTTGCTGCACTTCTCTTTCTTCTCTTTCGGTCTGAACACAAATCTGTTCTGGTTCTCATCTTCTCTGTCACTCAGAAGCTCAGATTCGCTCTCTGTTGGGCTGCAGGCTCCTCTGCAGTTCCTGGCCTGAGGGATGTGTGGTTAGCTCTGCCCAGCTCTGCTTCGAAACAGGAAATCAGGCCCAGGGGCTGGGGAGCTGGAGCTGGCTGGGGAGCTGGAGCTGGCTGGCGTGTGGGGGAGCGGCAGAAAGATGGCGATGCCCCACATAGTGTGTGGGGGGGTGCCTGGCTTCATTTGCATTTACTGTACTCGTTGCATTTCATCCTGCCGCAGTGGGAACCGCCTGACACAGGCAGGAGACCCCGCTCCTGGTCATTACATCTCTTGGGCTCTCCGTTTCCTTATTTAGAGATGGTGACACTGCACGGGAGTGTTCTGCGGCTGCGATGAGAACGTCAGGGCTTTGGAAACTAGGACAGACTGTATGCACACAAGCCCTGGCAGTACGGTGGTGCCGTCCACCCGGTTGTCCTAGAAGCATGTACCCAGGGCAGTTCTACTCCCGCGAAGTTCCTGGAGAGACCCAGGCACAGGTGTCTTGTGGCTGACACACTGGGCTGTGCAGCTCGTCCTGCTGAAAGGCTGTTTTTCTCCTGGGGTGTGTGCACGAGTGATGTGTGTGCATGTGTGTATATGTCTGTGTACATACATTTGTACATGTATGCAAGGAAGGGAGTGCCCACTCATCAGGCATGTGGTAGAAGTACTTGAAAGTGTGAAGGTCGTGTTCATTTCTAGCAATTGCACCTTATTTACTTTCCTTTTTTCTTTTGTAAATGCTTATTTATTTTTGAGAGAGAGAGAGAAGGGGAGGGGCAAAGAGAGAAAGGGGGAGAGAGGATCCAAAATGGGCTCCATGCTGACAGCAGATACGGGGCTCAAACTCACGAACTGCGAGATCATGACCTGAGCTGAAGTTGGGCCCTTAACCGACTGAGCCACCCAGGTGCCCTGCACCTCATTTACTTTAGGTCTTTACCGATGGCCTGATGTTCCTGGCCCTGTTTGCTTTGGTCTAGCCCTCAGGGACCTCAGCCTAGCCATCCGATTTAAGACTCTGGTAGATAGCGAAGCCAGACCGGATACGCACGCAGGTCTCCATTCCCAGCTGACGTACAGAATCCTGAGTTAGATGTGTTCAATACCGATGCCGTTGTCTTCCCCACCAAACCTGTTCTAAGGGCCCTGGTCTTGATCCATACTTGTTGATTTTAATTAATACAATCCATCCAGTTCCTTACAGAAACTGTAAGCGTCTCCACCACCCCCCTCCTCCTCGGTCAGCACATCTGGTCAGCCCTCATAGTCCTACAGCTAATCTGCCTCTCATGGCCACAGCCTCTGCCCTGGTTCAAATCCTTGCTATTTTTAACCTGGGTTTTGTAAGAGATTTACCTTCCTCCTGTGTGTCTCTTCTCCAGGGCATCCTCCGGATGGCCAGCAGAGTTTTCCGGAACACTGGTGGGATAGTGTTATTCCTTGGCTTGAAACCTTTGGTGGCTCATTGCTCTTCTGGGGATGGTAGCCAAGTCCCTTATCCTGATAATTGATACCTTTCTCAACCTGCTCCAGCCTGCCCCCATGCCTCACCCCTGCTGGCTCAGCCATCTGGTGCTGCTTCCTGTTCTTGAAGACACCAGGGAAAGCTGTGCCTCGGGCCTTTGCTTATAGTTTTCTCTCTGCCTGGAATGACCTTCCTGCACTTTTCCATCTGCCAAGCTCCTATAATCCCCTAGGTGTGGGTCTGAAGCCACTTCCTTGTGAGACATTTCCTACCCCCTCGGGACCAAATGAATCCCTCCTTCCATTTTGCTCCCATATAACTCTGGATGTGCCCCCTCGTAGCACTCATCACATTTAATAATCATTTGCTTGAGGGTCCAAGTTCTGCACTCGACCATGAGTGACCTATAACCACAGGTCACGTCTCTTAGACAGTTTTGGATGCCTGAAGGCTAGCATACTTCCTGGCTCTCAGCAGTTGCTTGGACCATTTTTGTTTTTAGTGAAATAATTAATCTTGTTAAGAGGGACCACGGATACTTAACTGACAACTTTTTTGGATCGACTGGCTAAGCTGTAAAAGACCAATTCCAACCTTGGAGGGGTGTTTGCCCCTATCAACAATTTTCCAACACCAGCCGGGTGTCCTGTAACTCAGTGCAGTTCGGACCGCACCTATCCAGAGAGATGGTATCAGATCCCACAGCTTAAGGGCTCAGTCTCACAAGACTGCTTACATTTTCTTCGGATCCCCGTTCAGGTTCAGGCCATCACCGGTGCTTCTGACCCACCGGCTACGGATCGGAGGCTCCAACAACTACCCTCTCCTTGGGTTCTGGCTCACAAAACTCAGACAAGCAGCTTACTTAAGAGATTATATATTTACTATAGAAGGATGTAACTCAGGAACAGCCAGACAGAAGAGAGGCACAAGGCAAGGTGTGAGGAGAGGCTGTGGGGTTCCATGACCTCTCCAGGCACACCACTCTCCTTGAATGTCCACGTGTTTACCACCCTGGAATTTCTCCCAACTCTGTCCTTTGGGTTTTTATGGAGGCTTCACTACATAGGCAGCACTGATTAAACCACTGGCCATGTGGGATGGATTCAACCTGCAGCCCCTCTGTCCTCCCAAAGAGGTGGGGGGGGTGGGGCTGTAAGTTCACCTCCTTTCCAATCACATGGTGGGTTCCCCTGGCAACCAGCCCTCAGCCTTTGGTGTCTTCCTAGAGTCACCTTATTAACATAACAAAAGACAACTTTATTGCCCTCCTCACAGGACATTTCTAGGGTTTTAGGTGGTCTGTGTCAGAAATGAACAAAGACCAAATATGTGTTTCCTATTACGAATCACAAGGTCACAGGCACCAGGTGGAGGTTTGTATCATCATTCCAACTCGAAAGGTCAGTTTTCAATATTTCATTGCCAAGATCTCTTTTAACAAATCTTGACAACATATCTGTTATTTCTCTATCTCAAAAATTCAAGCTTTGACCCAAGTGAAGCAAAAGTATAATGCCTTTATAATGACCAGCTTCTCCCCCTCCCAAATAGCCAAACAGAATCTCACCTTGGCAGTGACTCCTCTGCAGTCCACACGATTCGGCTCGCTGGGTTTTCATGAAACTGATGGTTTTCCCCTTTCTTTTAACTCCTCTTTCCTGCAGATAAATCACATCCTCCTGAAAATCTTTTTTTTTTTAATGTTTATTTATATTTGAGAGCAAAAGAGAGAGCATGAGCTGGGGAAGGCCAGAGAGAGGGAGACAGAGGATCCAAAGCAGGCTCTGCACGGACAGCAGACGGCCTGATGCGGGGCTCAAACTCAGGGGCACTGAGATCATGACCTGAGCCAAAGTCTGATGCTTAGCCAACTGAGACACCCAGGCGCCCCTTGAAAATCTTGATTTTGATAAACTGGAGTTTTCGACATCCTGAGCAGTGGCGGTTCTTGGGGTCCAGCCATGCCGAGGGCTCACGCCGCCAGCTCCCTGAGCCACTGGGTCATTTTGGGCCTGAAAGTCGGCATTTCAGGGGCTCTGGCTGTGGAAAGCCACCTTGACTTACCTTTTGGATTTCATGATTTTTACTTTAAAAGAGACAACCAACCCTAGATACATCTTGTCCTTGTTCCTTTATCACCTAAATGCAGCTTTTAAAAGTAATTAATTGGTCATAGCCCACGAGAGAGGTGTTCAGCAATGGGGGAGAAGGGTAAGGTGCTGCTGGTTCACGCCTGGGGCTCGCACGCCTGGGGCAGCGCCTGCACTGGTGGGATTCTGGAAGAGGTCAGCCCTGATGCTTGTGGGCACCTGCTGGGGCCTGTGGGCATGCGTGCGATCCCATGGGGCCTTGCAGTGTGGCAGGTTAATGGGACTGCCTGGGTGGCAACCTGGCATTTTCCTCTCCCAGCTGTGTGACTTTAGGTAATTTGCTTAATTGTTCTGGGCCTTTAAGTAATTTGCTTAATTGTTAGAAGGTGGAGATAAACCATGGTACCTGCCTCATCAGATTCTCACGGAGATGTGCTCACACCTACGGGCTGCGCCAGACAGGCACTCAGCGAGTACCCAGAATATTGGTCATTATTATCATTAGAGAAATAGCTCAGAATGAGAGAATCCGGGTCCAAGAAAAACAAATGCACCCTTCTCCCTGTAGTTCAAATTAAAATTTTACTCTGTCTCAAATGATATCTGTAGTTTAAGCACCTCTATTTATGGTAAGTAACACCTGGACAGGGAAAACACTATGCTGTTTTCAAGTATTTGAATGTCTGTTGTGTGGAAGACGAACTAGCTTTATACAGTGTGGTAGGAGTGACAGAAAGAACGCTGTCCAGGGCATAGGATTTATAGGAAGAAAGATTTTGTCTCAGTAGGAAGACAAGGCTCCTGACGGGCAGAATGGTCTGGCATGAGGGGGTCCTTTTTGGGGAGGAGGCTTCTTTTTGTATCATGTTTGTGCAGAGGCCCCAGATTGCTCATGGGGGCTACTGGAGAGACATTCAGGATTGGGGAAATGTCCTTTGAAAGATAGGGATCCTAGTGTTCTGGGGCCTGTTAGATATTATATTCTAATTCCTTAATCCCCCTCTCCCTTGCCCTTTAAGTAAAAAAGCGAATCTCAGGAATTTGAGTCTTAGCTCCTTTTAAAATATAGCCAATCCTCAGTATTTGTGGATCCTATGTTCACGAATTTGCTTACTTTCTATAGTTTATTGGCAACTCCAAAGTCGATGCTTCCAGTGCTTTCCTAGGCATTTGTGGACATGTGCAGAGTGGCTAAAAAGTTGAGTTGCCTGGGGGTGCCTGTGTGGCTCAGTTGGTTAAGCATCCATAACTCTTGATTTCGGCTCAGGTCGTGATCTCACAGTTTGTGAGTTCGAGCCCTGCATCGGGCTCCATCCTGACAGTGGACAGCCTGCTTGGGATTCTCTCTCTCCCTCTCTCTACCCCTCCCCTGCTCATGCTGTCTCTTGTCTCTCTTAAAATAAATAAATAAAAAACTTAAAAAAAAAAGTTGAGTTGCGTGATGTGTGCTGTCCCAGCTGAGGTTGAGTAAGGTGATTCTGCCTTCTTGTTTCAGGTGTATCCTTTCTGAGGTCTAGTTAGTGCTTCTAGTTGGCGATTTCCCTGTTTAAAATGGTCTGCCAGCTCCGGGCTGCCATGCTGACCAGCATTCCCAGGTGCAAGAAGGCTGCAATGTGCCTTACAGAGGAGACATGTATTGAATGAGCTTTGTTCGGGCGTGAGCTGTAGTGCTGGTGGCTGTGAGTTCTATGTTAATGAACCAACAATATATATTGAAGAAGGCATCTTTAAATGGAGGCACACATAAAACAGGGTTATATCTTGATCAGTTGACAAAGATATTGTGATCAGAGGCTCTCAGAAGCCGAACTCTCGTTTCCCCTGGAAGCAATGGTTTCGTATTTGCTAACTGAGCATTTCCTGTGACTTTACAGAACACAACGACCACAAATGAGGATTGACAGAATATGTGTTTTATGCTGTTTAGAAATAGCCACCCAGGGACATTGTCAGGGATTACACAGGTCTGAGAAAATTATGATCAAAGGAAATGCTAACTGGGTGTGCAGAGGAGGGGAGAGAGGAGAACCTTGCAAGTGAGCCACACCTCAGCTTGTGGAAGCTGGAGGAAACAGAGAGAAATTGCCTGCCTTACATGGTTGTGTCACCGGATGAGACATGACCATCAGTGGCTCTGCTTCCAGCAAAGATGGACATTCAGACATCTCCCGGGGCATCAGTTTGGTGTCCTACAGGGATCATTGGTTGAAGGGGACAAAGAGCAGTGGATGTTGGCTCTAAATGAAGTTTTCTTTGACTTTCTTTCCTGTAGTTCTTCTGCTTCAGCTCCAGTAACTGTCTAATAATACCACTTCATGGTAATAGTATGCTTTACTATGTTTGTCTATGGCAGTTTAACCACCCATACAGACTTTCTTCATCCTTAATATGTACGACTGGGTTATTGGTAAAATTTGCACTTGTAATATGGAGCAAATCAAGGCTAAAGGGTTAATGCAATCATTCATTCATTCAGAAAGTATTTATTCACTTACTTGTCCCTGGCTTTGGAGGTTGTACTAGAATAGGTTAGGAACAGACAGCAACACAATATCAGAGTCTTCACAGGACAAAGTTGTGTTTCTTGCTTAAGGATCACATTTTACAGAGATGGTTGGGGGATCTGTTCCACAGGGTCACTCAGGAAGCCTGCCTGCACCACCTGAATGTATGAGTCAGTCACTGGGGCAAGGAGGAAAACAGTAAGGGATCCTACAAGAGCAATTAAATGCCCAATGTAGAAGTGACCTCTAATACTTGCGGCCACACCATGTTACCCACAGCAAGGTGGGGAGGGAAGTGTAATCCTTTCATGTGCCCAGAGCAACTGAGAACCAAACAAGGGTGAGCACTGCCATTTTCTGCATGATTGGAAAATAGTTCTTGCCCTCAAGATGCCCAAGCGTGAATGGAGTGCACAGACAAAACAAAACAGTAGCTGTGCCGTGGTGTCCTGAGTACTACCGTAATTTCTTGCAACTCCATTCTTCTCGCAAGCTCAGACCAAAAACCCAGCCTTATTTTGACTTTCTCACCCCCTACCTGCAGTCTGTTAGCAAATCTTGTTTTTTTCTGTCTTCCAACAGCCGTTTTCTGAATGTGTCCAGGATCAGATCTCTTCCTACCTTCTTCACAGTGCCCACTATCATTCAGGCTACCGTCACCTCCTTCCTGGGCGATTTCCATGGCCTCCCCTGACCATCCGACTTCTGCCTTTGCCCACTGTAGTCAGAGTCAAGCTGTTCATAGCTTAATCAGATCTTGGACTTTGTGCTCAAACCCCTCTCCCTTGCCCGACTGTCCCCTATCACCTTCGGCGTAACATCAGAACTTTTCAGTGGTCTTTGTGTCTCTTCATGATGTGTTCCCTATCACCTCTCTGACCTCATCATCTACAGCCCCCCTTAATCAAGCCACCCTGGACTCAGTGAACTCCTGTTTCTACTTTGCAATGCCAGAGACACTTCTGCCCAGAGCCTCTGCTCTGACTCTTCTCTTTGTTGAAATGTTTTCTGCGGGAGCCCCAGGATTTCCCTCTTCCCGCTTTTAAATCTTTGCCCAAATGTCAGTGAGATCTTATTTAAAACTGCAGCCCCACTGTCCACCAGCATTCTTGATGCCCCTTACTGGGTTCTACGGTTTTTCTTCTTTCCTAACATTCATCACTTTCTAAGGCTCCATAGAACGTACTTATTACATTAATTTTTGTCTTCCTGCACAAGAATCTACATTGAGAGATGGCTTAGAATTTGGTGCTGTACCCTCAACACCTCAAACTGATGACTGACGCTGAGGAGACACTCAGTAAATATTTGTTAAATGGGTCATACGAATAGGTCCAAGGACAGGTGATGGCAATATAGAGGAAGGACATTTAACACAGGCTGGAGAGGGTGACACCTGAGTTGGGTGTTGAAGGACTTGTGGGCGTGAGACAGGCAAAGGATGGGAGGAAGGTGTGTTTTGGAGAGGCCAAATCCATTCACTGATAGGCCGCAAATCCATCTTCAGAAAATCCCTGGGCCTCCTGTCAAGAAGAAAAATAATTGAAAATGAATGTTATTGTTAACTCTCCGACAAACGATGGGATCGACAAACGATGGGATCGTTGTGTCTATGTGGGTTAACTAAGATGATGCCCTTTTCTAGAAGGGTTTTGTGAAATCATTCCTGTCATTGTCACCCAGCCAGCAGGACAGCCTACCAAGTGGAAGCTCACATTCTTCTGCTCTTGGCTTCTCTTTCAGTCTCAGTGTGTTTATCTTCATAATTTTAATGTGATTTTGAGAAGAGCGAGCATTTGGTCAGGTCAGGAAATTTGCGTTCCTTTTTATTATGCATTTTTTTCATGCAGATAAGGGTACAATGTGATGTTTTTGTTTAAAATAACTTTCCAACTCTTTCTGTGGATTTTATACTCAAATTACACTTTCTCTTTATATAACTTTTGTTTTTTTTTTGAGAAACTATTGCATCTGGCATGGGAAAAATGTACATTTGCAGTTCTTTTTTTAAAGGAGAATAAAGAATTTCAGTTTCGAAATAGTTTCTAAATGTTCTTTGCTTAAAAAAAATAAGTTTGCTTGAATGCTATTGTAATTTGGCATCCATTTCCCCCCCCTGCAAACCAACATAGGTGAAATCCTTAAGATTAAAGCTTCAGAAACTTCAAGAAAAAGCAGTTGAAGATGAAGATTATGATAAGGGTGAGTCTTATTTTTTTTTTATTAATTATTTCCCGTTTTCTCTGGAATGTCCCATTTCTCTTTTATCCTCATTCATACCTGCCTTCTACACCCCAAATGAATTGTGTGGTCTGTTCCTCTGATCACCTCTACTCAATAACAGTTGACTGTTTTACCGCACTATTATTTTGTGGATTTCAAAGCACTTTATGAGTGTTAATCACTTGGGTTATAGATTTGTAAATAATCCAGAAATACTTGGAGTACTTGCACAATGAAAGTTATATTAACTCCTCTGCCTGCCTAAAGTGTGATATATCTATAATTTATTCATTCATCAAAAAATATTTGTTGTGTACCTATTATGTGCTAGGCAATGTGGCAGGAAAGAAAAAGTAAGGTGGACACATTATCTGATCTTGAGATGCCTGTACATATAAGCCCTCAAGGAGCTTTTTGACTTCATACTCTCCAGGACCATAGATAGGACATGGGATGAGTTTGAGACATGTCAGCCTGTGCCAAAGGAGTCAAGTGTATCAAATTCCCATGTAGATGGCCCCAAATATCCACATGAGAAAGGAGAAGTAACCTGAGACCAGAAGATGGAGAAGTTGGTCAGATGCTAGAAAAAAAATAGTTAACACGACAGCCCCAAAGTAGGAGCTGGAGCAGAAACTGCTGGTGTGGCAGCCGAATGGACACAAGGCAGCCTGGGTCAAAGGAAGTATTTCAGGCATGGTTGGCCTGGGAAGAGTCTTCAGGATTTCGGGTGCTGATTGCGAGATTTGACTGCCATTTCTGCCGGATCTGGGGATGAGAGAGGGCTTAACATCCAGGTTCCCCCACACACTTATGAACTTGATAAATAGTCCTGGTGATAACCAGGTTTAGCACACTCAGGGTTGGTCTGGAAATAGAATGTAGACTTAAGGATTCTTAGCCTAGAGGCTTGGATCTTCAACCTTCTTGACCTGTATTCTCATATTCCCAATGAATACATCATAGACTACCGGCACTGGGGCACTACAGGAGTGGGGTGAGTGATCTCCCAAAGGAGGTGGCAAATCCTGTTCTAGAAACACCCAGAGCTGCTGCTGTGTAGTGCTGTCAGTATGTTTACCACTGAGGTGGGGGTTTAGAGCGTGCCGGGGTGGGAGGAAGGAGAGAGGAATTGGGGAATGTAGGCAGAGCTCTAAATTCTCCCGTTCTTTCTACAGGCCATCTTGATTTTGTGAGGGTGCTAGGTGTGAGAGAAGAGGCGAGTCTGAGGCAAGGGCCCAGCACAGCTGTAGGCAGAGAGCACATGAGCAGTGCCCCCACTGACTTTTGACTGTGAAGGGAGCCTAGTTTGAAGCTCCCTACTGCCGCCCAAATTAATTTTCTCTGGCGTGGGCCTTTAGCACACAACTCTAACACACAAAGCTGAAGACACAAGTGGAAAACCAGACCCTCTTTTTCTGATCGAGGACTGGTGAATTTTCCAGACTTGGTTTCCTCAGTGGGCTTCATTAAACAAAGGCCTCCCTTCTCTAGTCTTTTCTCCAGATATCTCTGAAACACCCAAGGGAACAAGGTTGGATAAGATACGCCTCATCAGGGAAACCAAAGGAACAAAGACACCCTTATTTAGTGTTTCTGTCTGATTTTTTTCTCTTCTTATTTCTGTGTCAAGAATGAGAATGTCTCCTCAATGAGAAGTTTGGGGGCAGGCCAGGCAGGCTGCGTTTCACAAGCCTTCTGGGTGGTTGGGAGGGATACTGGTGTGTGAGAAAGCACTGGTGCAGGGCGCTACTTGCCAGAGGACCAGGCCGTGGTGTGGCAAGCAGTCGGCTGAGTTCTAGAGGTGGGGGCTGGTCAGGGGCTCTGTTCTTCCTGACCCACCAGGAGTCTGTGGGCAAGCACCCCGGGAGGCACTTAACACACTGAGTCACATACCTCCCCTCTTCTATTTAAACTCCCAAACCTTGCAAACCTGGTGCCAGGTGTTGAGAGGTGAATGCACTGATGAAATGTGCAGAGGGCCTGTCACGTAGTGGGTCGGGAGTTGGTCAGTGTTTGGTGATGAACAAGTGAGTTGCTTGCTGCTGAATGCATAGGGGCCCCCGATGGCAAGCCAGACTGAGCGCAAGGGCCGAGCGCTCTTGCCGCACGAAGATGATTACTTTGTTCATTCGAGTCCCCTGGGCGGGGTGCATGTGGGGAAGACTTTTGTGTAGAAATTGGTTATTATTTAAAAAAAATTCCTACTGAGCATCTATTGTATATAACAGTGCTTATTAAACTTTAATGTTTATGCGAATCGCCTGTATAATGTGTGCACATTCTGCCTAAGTAGGGCTGGGCTGCGGTGGAGACTCCATTTCTAATAAGTTTCCAAAGGACGCTCACGCAGCCCTCCAGAGAACTGCCCCTGGAGCATGGATGGGCTACAAGGAAGACATGAGGCCATTTCTAAAGACCTGCTGAGCGCTGTCCTTAGGAATTTCATCTCAGGGAGGTGATGGCCTGGAAGGGGAAGATAACACGGTACACAATAATGGCAGTGAAGTTACGCATAACATATCCCTTAAAATGTAAACACAGGGAGTTCCAAAAGGGGAGAAACTACTTCTGCTGGAGGTGGAGTGGGTGAGGATCCAGCCCTGCGGAGGAGGACGGGCCTTGGAGGGTGCGGAGGATGCATCTTGAAGGACATTTTGGAGAACGCGGAGGGGTGTAAAGGCCACCATCCAACAGTGTGATTGTCTGGACACGAAATGTGAAGTTAGCTGTGGTTGGAAATGGATCATTGCAGGGCCCAGTTGGAACAGTATATGGACTGGCGCATAGTAGGTGATTACTAAATTCTCATAAACTGATGGCCAAGCCATTAGGGAAGTTTGGTTGATATCCATCGAGGTGGAGAATTTGTTGTAATGAGATTTGTTGAAATAGGATGTGAGTGAGATTTCCTTCCTCACATGGTTTATCCAGGGTTTTAAGAATCGTGACTTTTCTTTATACTCAGCCTTCACAGCCTGTGAGTGGACTCACTTCTGCCTCAGTGTTCGCAGCAGCTGTGGGGCTGTGCTCAGGGAAAGGAGGCTGCTGGAGTCTGAGAGGTTTGCTAGGAGAACTGGAGGGCTCTCCCCTGGTTTTGTCACTTTTCTCTCTTTCTAGTTTCGCTTATAAAAATGACTTTGAGTTCCAGAGAAAAGAGCACTTGGCACAGAATAGAAAGTTTTGTGTTTTATCTCCTCAAAGTGCTGGCAAAGTGACCCGCTGATGCCTTGTGGGGAAACCTCAGGGCTCTAATTACATCTCTCCCTCGCCTGGGAAGTGAAGTTAATAATTCCTTATAGTCTTGAATGGGGCTGAGAGGGCTTGGCAGGAAAAAATAGTACTGTTTGGTCCTTGCTTAGAGTTTTTCTCCAGAGGCTCAAAATGCTTTAGTGGTTTCATCCCGTCGATGCTTGTCCCATGTCTGTGGTCAGCTGAGGGGCGAGTATGGGACCTTAGAATCCTATAGAAGGAGAAACTGCGGTCCAGAAAAGGGAGATGGGGGCTCAGCATCTGTGACACGCCGGGAGGGGAAAACGGGGAGCATGAGGAATGACGACCAGTGTGGTTGGTGTTCCAACTGTCCCTGCACCGATGTGATGTATGGCCTAGAACATTCCCCCTGCCTATGACCATGCCCACTGCTCACTTCTGAAGCAAATGGGATGAGGTCATGGGGAAGAAGGAGAAAAATGTCAGGAATTCACTATTTCAATGACTCACAGCACTGTGATCAGTAGCACAGCTGGCTTTACCCTGCTTGGTTAGGATTTCTTTCTTGGTGCGAAAAGTAGCCAGCACTGAATTGGTTCCTCTGTCCTTTGTCTCCACCAATACCAGCACGACAAAACGAGAGTACGACATGAGGCATGGAAAGAGGAATGATGACCGTAGAGGCCAGCATAAAACCACTCTAGATGGTGCCCCGCTCTTGCTGCAGTTGCCTTAATGTTGGTTTCTCTTTCTTTAGCAAGATTGGTCTATCCATGGTTGCTCTTTGGTGATGGTGTGCGAATCATCCAAGCTGACAGCCCTGTCTGTCGGGGGGACCCAGCTCTCTATCTCCTTTAGGGTTTGGCATCTGAGTGGCTTCCTGGAGTCTCATGCTTAGAACCAGAAACCCTGCTTTGTCTTCTCATAGCTGTAGATGTGCTAGAGCCCCTTCAGAATGGCAGCTGCATGCCATTTGGGGTCCCCGAAATGGAAGTGCTACTCTGTATTGTTCTGTGTTCCTACTGAAAAGGTAGGCTGCATTTGGTGTCTGCTTGGAGACATGATTGCACTTGAAGATGTTTTCAGAGAAAAGAGCCACACCGAGCACACATGGGAACGAGGGTAGAGTTTCTGTCTGCAGTCCCCCTGCACATGCACTTCCCTTTCTCCCCGCACCCCAGGGTTTGGAAACTCCCTCACGGTGGCCCGCTGTCTACCGGGGTCTCTCTCCATTGCTCCAGGGGGTGCTTGCAGGAAGTCTCAGGAAAAGAAGCTAAGACAATAAAACCAAGTGAAATAAATGACATTTTGTACACATTCTTTTTCTAGGGCGTGTCTGTATGTGGTGTGTAATGGTAATGTGAGGCTGTCGCACATCCGCTCCCAGGTGGGCACTTTCCCACACGTCGCTGGTCACATCCCAGCATCTCTGTGGGCAGAATCGGCACTGCCCCTGGTTCTCCTGCAAGGCCACGGAAGCTGCTCGGAGGGGGTCGGCCATGTGCTCCGGACACCCGTCCACTTTGCCTCCTGTCCTCGCTGGCTCTGTGAGCATTGGTGTAATCCAGCATGGAAACTGAGCTCTTGAGGAGTTGTGGGGACTGATCCTAGCCAGGCGGTTTCTGGATTCTGGAAACTCTTATTTATGTGACAACTAGGGAAGAAAAGGGGAGGATTCCACACTGGGATGGGGGGCGGGAAGACTTTCCATGATTTTATCTTAAAACATTAGGCTGTTAGGAAATTTGCTCTTGAATTATTTCAATGTTAGTCTTCAACATTATCCTCACAAAAGCAAAGGCTTGTGTGTCTGCTTCCTCTTATTTTAAGTAAAAACTTAAAAATTGAAGGACACCTGGGTGGCTCAGTTGATTAAGCGTCCCACTCTTGATTTCAGCTCGGGTCATGATCTCCCAGTTTGTGAATTTGAGCCCTGCATCCGGCTCTGTGATGACAGTGTGGAGTCTGCTTGGGATTCTCTCTCTCTCCCACTCTCTTGGCCCCTCCCCTGCACTCTCTCTCGAAAATAAATGCATTTTAAGAATTTTAATTCAAGAAAACTTAAAAATTGAGAGATGAGCTATGCATTAAAACAAACATAAAAGAGAATGTGGACAAACGCCATTTACTTCACCTGGTTGCATTGTCGTAGCCTCTTTTCCTGTTTACAGGAGAGTTTATGACTCTGTAAGTTAAGGGCCAAGATTGCAGCCGGTTCTGGCTTTCAGGTTGCCGTTTGTAGTTGCAGTTTGTGTGTTGGCATTTTCCACGAGGGCTAGGAGCGTAGTACGTCGTGTGATACCTACTTCAGATGTGAGCTTTGTGCACAGACCCAGATGGTCTACCTGCATATGAGAAGCTTCCCTCGCATGTGTAGCACCGGCTGTGATTTCAGCGTGATGCCTTTTCTCCGTGGTGTTCGAGTTGGGAGCACGGTCAGCCACCTCCACGGCTGCGGTGTTATGTACGGGGTTTATTAGACCTCCCGGAACTTTGAATTTGGAAGTGCAGAGGAGTGGCCTATCTTGGTGTCCATATCACAGTACGTTACCTACATTAGTGGGCCTCTGCCTTGCCTTCCCTGGCTGTGAGGAAGTCGGTCTGTCCTGCAAGGATCACATGGGGTGTTGTCACATTCATACATTATTCACGATAAAACCTGATAGCCAGCTTTAGACATGCCGCTGAACAGGAAACACCAAGACAAACAAAAAAATCTTTTTTTCTCCACCTCCTTCCCCTAATTAGGTGCTTAGTTGGAACTTGGACACGCTTTCCTGCTGGCTGAACTGTAGCACGTTTTTAATGAGGGCTAGCAGGTGACTGTACAAATAGTGGACACAGCATCTTACTCTCTTTCTAGGAGACTCTGCAAGCGACACAAGGTTACCACGGTGCAGAGTCTGGTTGATGGAGCAGGAAGGTGGGCAGAAGGCCCTCTTGTTCTTAGAATTTGAAGCTGCTCCCACCAGTTTTCCATGTCCCTGCCACCCTCCCAGAGTGGCCAAGAGGCTGGCTGGGATCCCAGGAGAGCAAGCGCACCTGAGGGAATGTTCCATCTGGACCCGAGGAACCCGCCTTCTCTGCAGGTGCCAGACAGGACCAAGCAGTGACTTAGATTGTCTGGGGCCGGCTCACTGGGATAGACTGATTGATCACCTTGTCTGTGAGGGTGCTTAGGGCTTCAGAAATGTCAGCAATTTCACTTGACTTATCACATGTTTTCAAGGAGGGCTTCACCTCTTTCTACAGATGGAGAAATGGGTCACAGGACTGGAAGGGGTGTGTCTGTGATCAGGGACAAAAGCCTAAGCACCACCGGATCTTCATGCCACGATCACTTCAGATCCAAAAGTGATGGTCGATTTATCCTTAACTGGGAGATGCAGGGTGTTTGTCATTCAGGCTATTACGACAAAGCACTGCACATTGGGTGGCTTGAAAAATGGAAATTCATTTCCTCACAGCTCTGGAAGCTGAAAGTCCAAGATCAAGGTGTGGGCAGGGCTGGCTCCTCCTGAGGCCTCTCTCCTTGGCTTGTTAACGATGGCCATCTTCTCCCTGTGTGCCTCACATGGTTGTCCCTCTGTGTGTCTGTGTCCTAATCTCCTCTTCTTCGAAGGACACCAGTCACTTGAGATTAGGGCCATCCCAATGATTTCATATTAATTTACTAACTCTTTAAAGACTCTGTCTCCAAATATAGTCACATTCTGAGGTACTGCGGGTTAGGAATTCAACACAGGAATTTTAAGGGGACACAATTCAGCCCATAACAAGAGGCCTAGTGGACTCAGGGCAGAGCTAAATACTAAGGGCATCCAGGTGTTTCTGCAAAAGTTTGAATAATCTGGTTTGACTACTCCGTTGTCCTATGCAGACATTTGATAGAAAAGCTATATTAAAAAAAAAAGGCAGACTTTTGTGACTTAAGTGGACTTATCTTGCCTTTCCTTGTCCTCAAAGGAAACTGGCTATTACTGGTATCTTGTTTTGTCTAAAACCCTGCAGATAGTTGAGAGTAGAGCCTGGCTTTTAGGCCAGTATATCACAGTACCTTTTCATATGAACAATTTTTTGAGTGTTTTCCAGGTTCACTGTGCCACGATGGACCAAAACCAATGTGTACAGCATGTTAGCTTTTTTCTCGAAGAATGTTAGCTTATTTGGGATAAAGTATAAATAATACAAATGTGTGAAATTTCAGGTAACAGTAGAATTGGTGTGTGTGTATGTGTAGGGGGGGCTCTCTACTTTCAAGAGGAAGAGACCCAGGAACCAGAGGAAAAGAGGACTTACAGTTTGGTGTGATGGTGCTGGGGTGGTGAGTGGGGTCAGGAGATGCAGAGTGCCAGGCCCCTCACTTTTCTCTCTGCAGTTTGACTTATTCTCTCACACCACTTGCTTTGCTTACCTGTTTGCTGCATATGGTAGGCTGAAAAATGGCCTCCAAAAGATATTCACACCGTAATTCCTAGAATTTGTAGATGTTACTTTATTTGGAAAAGGCTCTTTGCAGGTAT
Organism: Paguma larvata; assembly: GCA_030068075.1. Classification (NCBI taxonomy): domain Eukaryota; kingdom Metazoa; phylum Chordata; class Mammalia; order Carnivora; family Viverridae; genus Paguma; species Paguma larvata. Next base: position 83,295,451 of record CM057837.1, read on the forward strand.
GATTAAATCAAGGATCTTGGGATGAGATTTTCCTGAATTACTGGGGTAGGCCCTAAATGTCATCACATGTGGCCTGAGGAGACAGGCAGAGGGGGGCCTAGACCAGTAGAAGAAGTGGAGGTGATATGATCACAGAAGCAGAGATTGGAGTGATGTGCCCACAAGACATAGCATGCTGGCAGCCAACTGAAATTGGAAGAGGCAAGAGACAGATTGTCCCTGAGAGTCTCTAGAGGGAGTGTGGCCTAGCAAACAACTGGATTTCAGCCCAGAAAAACTGATTTCAGACTTATGGCCTCCAAAACTATGAAAGAATGTGAAAGAATAAATTTCTGTTGTTTTAAGCCATTAAGTTTGTGGTTATTTTTTACAGAGGAAACTAATATAGTGCATAACAAACCACCATAAAATTTAGTACTCAAAACAATGTCAGGGAGTGACATCAAGAAAATGGCAGAATAAGCAACTCCGAGCCCTCATTTTCCCCATAGAAACATCAAAAGAGAAGTAGAAACTGTCAGAAGCAACATTTTCAGAACTCTGGAAAATAACCCAAGGTTTAGAGCAACCAAGCAAACACTGAACTAAGAAAAAGGCAACTTGAAAATGATGGGAGGGCTTTGTGGCTCTTGCTCTTGTCCCACCCCTCCCCAGGATAGCAGTGACCTTGGAGATAACAGGTCACATTCCTAGTGTGGGACCCTGGTCTCTGATTCCAGGGGGAGCAAAGCAGACTTTACCTGAAAATTATTGCATGAGTCTGTTCTAACCTGTCTAGGGTTACCTAAAGGACTGACATCAAGTCCTTGTCTCTGTTTTGGCAAACTCAGGACAGAGACTGGAAAAATGGCAGCCATTGCTGGAAAACACTGGCTGGTTAACCAACAAACTTCAAACACATGGGGCAAAGGTCACTGGTTGAGAGATACAACAGGCTGCCTAAAGCCCAGGAGCGATGGCTGGGGCACATCTTTGGGAAATTAAGAAGCCCCTATGTATATAGGGAAATTTAGAAAACCACTTGCTTGCTCAGGGCAAGATACATGCTCATAGAAGAGCAGAGAAGACCCTAAGCTTTCATCTCAGGATGGTCGTGGGGCTCAGGGTAAGCCTGCGAAAGTGTTGGAAGAGTATGCTGGCATGGAACCAATCTGCAAAGACTGGAAGAGGAATTTGTTTGGTTTGGTGTCTCTGTACGTGTTCCTTCTTTTTTGCTTTCCTCCCCATGCTTTCTTTTCTGTTTTTTTCTTTTTCTCTTGTCATTTGAGGAAATCTCAACGGAACACTAGCTATGAAAACAGAGACTGCAGTGACCACACTCCTCAAGGAATAGTCTTTGCAAAAATAGTTTGGAAAAATATCTAAACAGATGGACTACTTCAGCCTCCAAAAATGTTGATGACAACAAAACAAAAACAGCAGAAAGCCCCACAAACCGGGAAATTTGGAGAATCTGATTCCCAGAGTCACCACATTCTAATATTCAAGTGTCCAGTTTTCAACAAAGAATCTTAAGGCATACAAAGTAACGGAAATACATGGCCCATTGAAAGAGGCAAAATAAATGGACAGAAACCATCCCTGAAGAAGCCCAGACCTCAGACTTATTAAAGACTTTAAAACAACTGTCTTAATGATGTCCGAAGAGTTAAAGGAAACATGGATGAAGAACTAAAGGAAATCAGAAGAATGATGTATAAATAAAAAGAGAATATCAATAAAGAAATAGAAATTGTAACAAGGAATCAAATTCTGGAGCTGAAAGGTATAACTAAAATAAAATCTTCACTAGAAGGATTCAACAGTAGATCTGAGCAGGCAGAAAAACAATCAGCAAACTTAAGATATAACCATTGAAATAATTTAGTCTGAAGAGAAGAAAGAAAAAAGAATGAAGAAAATTGAAGATTGTCTCAGAGGTCACTGGGACATTATCAAGTGGAGTTCAGTAGAGAGAGAAGAACAGAAGAATATTTGAAGAAATAATGGCTGAACATTTTCTGAATTTGGTGAGAGACGTGAATTTACAAATTAAAGAGCTCAATGAACTATAAGTAAAGTTAAGTCAAAGAGACCCACAGGGAAACACATAATCAAACCGTCAAAAGTGAAAGACAAAGAGCTAATCTTGAAAGCAGCAAGAGAGAAGCAACTCATCACATAAAAGGGATCCTCAGGAAGACTGACAGCTATTTTCTCATTACCATAGAGACCAGAAGGCAGAGAGAAGATATACTGACAGTATGGAAAGAAAAAAAATTAGTGATCTAGAATTCTATACCCAGGAAAACTGTCATTCAAAAAAATGAAGGAGAGGGGAGTCTGGGTAGTTCAGCTGGTTAAGCATCCAACTTCAGTTCATATCATAATCTTGAGGTTTGTGAGTTCAAGCCCCACGTTGGGCTGTGCTGACAGCTAAGAGCCTGGAGCCTGCTTCAGACTCTGTGTCTCCCTCTCTCTCTCTCTGCCCCTCCCCCACTCACACTCTATTTTTCTCCCTCAAAAATAAACATTAAAAAAAATGAGGGAAAGAGTAAGAAATTTCCAGATAACCAATGCTAAAGGGGTTCATTACAACTAGACCTGCTTTGCAAGAAATGCTAATGGGTGTCCTTCAGGTTGAAATGAAGACATTAGAGAGTAACTTGAAGCCATATGAGGAAATAAATAAGTCAGTATTGGTAAGTAGATGGGCAAATATAAAAGCCAGTATTATTGTATCTTTGTTTATAATGCCACTTGTTATTTTTTTTACATGATTTAAAAACCAAATGCATAAAATTTATAATTTATAAATTATAAGCCTATGATACTAAGTGCACAGGGTAAAAAGATGTAATTTGCAATAGCAATAACAAAGGAGCTGTATGGGAGCAGAGTTTTTATATTCTATTGAAGGCAAGTTGGTATCAATTAAAATCAGGTTGTTATAACTTTAGAGTGGTAAATAGAGTCCTCATGGCAACCACAAAGAAAATATCAATAAAATACACACAAGAGGAATAAAAACAGTTCAGTACAAAAAAATCAATTAAACCCAAAAGAAGACAGTAATGGAAGCAATGAAGGACAAAAAGAAGACATTCAGAAAATGAATAAGAAAATGGCAGAACTATGTCCCTCTCTTCTTTTTAAAGTTTATTTATTGATTTTGAGAGAGAGAGCATGAGCACACTCAAGCTAGGTAGGGGCAGAGAGAGAGGGGGAGAGACAATCCCAAGCGAGCTCTGGAGTGTCAGTGCAGTGCCTGATGTGGGGCTTGAACTCACAAACTGTGAGACCATGACCTGAGCTGAAGTCAGATGCTTAACTGACTGAGCCACCCAGGCATCCTAGAACTGTGTCCTTCTTTATCAGTAATTACATGTAAATGGATTTAAACTTTCTAATCAAGGAGCACAGCTTCTTGGCTACAGTCTCTCTCGATGATCACTCGGAACACTTGTGTACCGAAGATACGGCTTGTCAACTCCCACAATCCCAACATAGGATGGTGGGACAGGTGTGGGATCCCTATTATAGATCCCTGTTCAGAAAGTGAGGGACGTGGAGGGCACACGGCAGCCACGGGTCCACGGCGATTCTGAAGTCCAGCTGGACTCCTGTTGCCAGTTCCTTGATTAGGGTTTATCCCTGCTGCCTGGGAGTGATTTTTCCACAGCACTCAGCTCTGACCGGTGGGCTCCTGGTTCTATACTCTGAGTCATCTTTCCTTGTCCATAGCGGCAGCCTGAATTTGGAGCCAGGCAGTTTTCTCAGCCTGTTTTCTACCCCTACAAGTTTGGGGGTCTCAATGCCTTTTTTCATCTTATACTTTCCTTGTTCTTTCCACCTTGACATGATTCTTTGAAAAATGTTTTGGGTTTCATATGAATCGATTTATAATCCACTCCATCAGACAAAAGCTATGCCCACAGATCTTTTCAAGAATAGCCTCTTTTTCAGGCTCCCTGTAAGGCTTGCGGGAAGTGAGGCAGGGGAACAATGCTTGTAAGATTCTTACAGGACTGTTTGACTATTTGAAGGGTCTATGATCTTCCTGAGATCTTAGAAAGGGTTTTACAGTTTACATCCTTGGCCTCATCTCTAGACTATATTTTCCGGCAGCACTCTGGCGTTGATCTTTGCCTGGGAGCCGTCTTTAGCATTGTTTGTCATCCAAAGAGGCTGGGGATGAGGACTAGTGTTATTTCAAGCCCAGCAAGTCCTGACTTCTTTGTAGGAAGTCGTTTCCTTTGCTTCTTTCTCTCTTTTTACACTGTACTGTGGCTAGTGAGGAGAAGGCAGGTGGTCCCTTCAGCCCCCTGCCTGGAAATCTCCCTGGCTATACTACCCAGCTCAATAGGTACACTTTCTATTCTCTGCGTCACCTTGGGTGACAGTGTTTTCAAACGTTCATTCTTTGTTTCGGCTGCTGATAACATTTTCCTCTGTCTCCTTGACATCCTCACCCCCAGCCTCCTCAAGATCAATCATGTTTCTCCTAAATGTATCTTTAGGGCCCTTCCAGCTGCTAGGCACTGCCCAGTCCCAAATCCATGGTCACGTGTTTTGAGTTTTGTCATCGCAGAACCCCACTACGGCATCAAAATCTGTTCCTGTTTTCTGTTGCTTTGTAGCAAATGACCCCCATCAGGCTTAGAGGCTTATCAAAATGACAACATTTATTGTGCTCAAAAAAAAATCTATAATTTAGGGAAATCTCAGTAGAGATAGCTCTTCCTTACTCCGTCTGGCCTTAGCTGGGCAGCTCACAGAATGAGTGAGGCCTGGGGTCATCTGGAGGCCCGCTCTTGTGTCGGGCAGTTGATGCCTGTCAGCTGGGGTTGTGGCTGGAATGCTCATTTGTGGCCTTCCCGTGGGGCTGCTTGCTTTCCTTCCAGCGTGATGGTGAATGTACTGCGGGTGGGGAACGGGGGAGGGAGGCGGAGGAAATTCTGTTGTCTTTCATGACTTCATCTAGAAAATTATGTAGTGTTAATTCTACCACATTCTATTAACTTGAAGCAAGTAACCAAAGTTAGCCCATCTTCAAGCAGAGAAGAGTTAGGCCACTTTTGGATGGAGAAATGTTTTTTTTTTTTAATATATATTTTTTAATGTTTATTTATTTTTGAGAGAGAGACAGAGACAGAGTATGAGCGGGGGAGGGACAGAGAGAGAGGGAGACACAGAATCCAAAACAGGCTCCAGGCTCTGAGCTGTCAGCACAGAGCCCAATGTGGGGCTCAAACTCACAGATCGTGAGATCATGACCTGAGCTGAAGTCACATGCTTAACTGACTGAGCCACCCAGGCGCCCTTGGATGGTGGAGTGTTTTAAGACGATCATACCAGTTTACTCCACATGGCAGTTCAAGACTTTTATACTAACAGTACCACGGACTTTCCTCTGTGACTCCAGTTTGAAAACTTTCAGGGAGGGCTTGGAGCAGGTGCCAACTCCTCCGACCAGTTGCTGTAGCTCAAGGGGTAAGGTAGTGTAATGAGCCATGCATGTTTACCTGTCTGTCTCTGTGATGAGGTGGGTACATCTGTTACAGAAGGTGAGGGAGCTGATGCCAAGCAGATAAAAATAGTAGCCTAGTTCACTTACTGCCTCGTGAAACACACGCACACGAAGTAATTAAGAATGGTTGAGAGCAACATATGAATTTCAAAACGAGAGATGTTAAAAATATACAAGAAGACTAACATGGAAACACTCTGAGTTTTTTCATTTAGTCAGGAAACACTTATTGAATGCCTGCTGTTTCTAAGCACTCTGTGGGATGATGGGAAGCCAGGGTGAATTAATACAGTCCTTCCCCTTCTAAAACCTGCTCTCACATATTAGTTCGAAGTTGCCTCTTATTTAGAGATTTTTCAGAGACTTTTGTCGTAATCCTCCCTAGAGAGCAAAGTAAGCTTTGATTCGTCTCTGGCTGTGGTGACATTTAGGAGGGCTTTGTGTGTAAGATTAAGAAAAAGTTCAATCCATCAGCTGGTTATTATGGGCTGATTGGCCCAATGTCCTGTCAGTGAATTGACTGATTGATGAATTCAATTGGCAGGATTAACCCTTCTATTTCTACATGAAGCGACAATTAGAAATAATGAACTCTTGTTCAAACTGGGATAGTCAGTACTTAAAAAATACCTTGAAGCAAGCTGTGAAAGATTTAACAGGTGTTTATTTACATATTTAGTTTTAATTTTCCATATGTTTTTAGTTGAGGTGTAATTTACACACAGTGAGCTGTGGAATGTTTAACAACCCCTTCTGCACCTCGGGGCGAGGTCAGCTCAGCAGACAGAGCGGAGAGTCCCAGGACTAGTTACGGAGACTCAGTGCTAGTGTGGCAGTGCCCTTTTGTCCCGTAACGTACCCTTGAACACCAGTTTGCTCCGGGATAAACTAGGCGTGAGAATACCTATCCTTCTGTGTGGGTGGAAGATTAAATGTGATCATAGTGTTTGTGAGGTGCTTGGTGCACAGGTTTGGAAATGCCGTGTAAGGTGTGGCTTCTGAACAGTGTTTGCCGGCAGTTAGCATCAGTACCATGCAAAGAAGATGGAATGATTTGGCTTCTTATTTTCTGTTTGGCAATTAGAAGCTTGTTGGCACCTAGCCTGATTTCTTTCCAGCTCAAAAAATTCGGAAATGAGGTAAAGCAATATATATTAAAACATGCAAATTATAGTGAGGCACTTAAGGCTTGACCACTCTTCACATCTTCCTGTGCCAAACTGTTTTTCTTCTCGTTGGTAAATTTCATGACCTGGAATCTCATTCTCTGCCTCATTCTCTGTTGCATGACATTGGGTGACATTGAGAAAATGAGTTTCAAACTCTGCTTGGGCTTTGAGAAAATTGAGTATCCTGGTTTTGAGGGTGGATGGAAAAAAATAGAAGATGAGGAAATTGAGCCGTAAATGGAGGGCTGAAGACAAGAGGAACTGAAGTGAGATTAATTCTATGCTCTGGTCATTTTTCTGTGAGTCTTGGCTGTACCTTCATTTGCAGAAAGGGTTAAGGTTCAATTCCCAGACAACTATTTAATCCATTCATTTAAAATGGTCATTTACAAATATGGCGTCCATTTCCTCTGCGTAATGGCCGTGAAATGGTGCCCCTGCCCCTACTTGGGGCTCCTGACACTGGTGATTTATCGTTGGACAGCTAATCTGTTTTTATAAACTGCCCAAGCACTTAATTAAATCTTGCATCCTGTCTCATTCGAAATTGACAGCAAATTTACTACCAACACATCCTGGGATGACAGAGAGTCACACGAGAAGAGAACCTTGAGTGGCTGTTCCCTCCAGATTTAACAAGCGCTGCAGCCTGTCATATGCTGTTCTCTCTGACTGCTGCTCCTGCTTGCAAATCAACAATGGCCGAAAGCATGGCGTGACTGTATCCACTGCTCTGGAGGCCCTGCTTTTGAAGATGAATTGTGACCCACTTTTAAAAAAAGTTATATAGGGAAATTTGAGTACGTTTCCTATGAGACTTGGAAACAAAAATCTTTGTTTACCAAGGTCTTCAGTTGGAAGTAGGCAGACACTGTGCAGAACCAAAGAGCATCCGTGGGCATGATTGTTGACCTTTACTTTGGGGCTAGTGGCTAGGGGTCGTGACCAGGGGACTTGACCCAGTTTTGAACCAGCTCTTCCTGGTGCCTCTGCCTCCTCGGGCCATTAGTGTGAGACTGTGCATTGGCCTTTTGGTCTTGTTTCAATGAGGAAAGACAGACCAAGTGGGACAAAGGGGCAAGGCACTTATTCAGTGTGGGGACTGAGTGGCAAAGGGAGAGAGTATCTCAGCAACTTCCCGGGATGATCTCAGCCAAAGTCTCTGAATCCCACAACCTGAACACCTCTCAGTTCTGCGTGTTCTGTGAGCACATTCATCTGACAGTTTCCCCCGCCCCATACTTTGTTTGCCTGCTCATTCTAGCCCGAGACTGGTTTTCAGTGTACCTTTGTTTCCTGACAGTCAGATCTCCCCATTAATAAGGGAAAGGGGCAGGGAGGTGCCTAGGTGGCTCTGCTGGTTAAGCGTCCAAGTCTAGATTTTGGCTCAGGTCATAATCTTGCGGTGATGAGTTCGAGCCCTGCATAAGGCTTGTGGAGACTGCTTGGGATTCTCCCTCTCTCTCTCTCTCTCTGTCCCTCCCCAGCTCTCTCTCTCTCTCTCTCTCTCTCTCTGTCTGTCTCAAAGTAAATAAACTGTAAAAAAAAAATAAGGGAAAGGACTTGCAGATGTGACATCACTTTCCCCCCAGTACTTAGGTGTAGAGTCTAAGATCCATTCCTTCCTTTGTAAGTTCTTGACCTCTGGCCCAGCACTGTGCCTTTTGCTGTGGTTCCTGCTGCACTGAATGGGGCCAAGCAAGAAAAACTGAGAGTCATGCTGGACACTGCCCCCTGGACTTTGAGCCACTTTATCTTTTAGATTTCATGCCCTAAATATCTCCTCCTTCTGTCCTCAGATCTCACCAGTTGTTGTCTGGACTAACATAGTAGTCTCTTGAAGGGTCCCTATTTCTGTTCTCACCCTGCTCCGATCCATACTTCACCTCGTAACCAGTCTTCTTTCTCAAAAGCATACAGGACTACATTTCCATTTCACGTCTCTCCATGATGGACATTTTCAGGATAACTGGTAAACTTAGCCTGCAGTAACCCTGTCTCACCCTGGCCCTTGCCGAGCTCATTGATTTCTTTTCTTGCCGCCCCTTTCCCACGGCCAGTATGTTTCTCTCTAATGCTTCAGTAGTTCCTGAAGGCAGAATATCTGTTCCCTACTGGTTAACACCTCCCCCCGCACTCACTCCCTCCTTCTCCTTATTAGATCCTATTAGACCATCAAGACTGTTTCAGTGTTCCTTCTTTTGGGTTCTCTGCATGTTTCCCTAGCCTCATCCATTTTGTGTTCTTATATAGTTGTTGGCTCCCCTCTTGGCCGTACTGTGAGCTGTCTGAGGGAGAGAACAAGACCTTGTCTAATTTTATCTCCAGCATCTAGCATAGTGCCTGTCAAAGACGACTCTTTTTTTTTTTAATGTTTATTTATTTTTGAGAGAGAGAGAGAGAGAGAGCGCGCGCGCGCGTGCGCGAGTTGGGGAGGGGCAGAGAGAGAGAGAGAGACAGAATCTGAAGCAGGCTCCGGGCTTTGAACTGTTGGCACAGAGCTTGATATGGGGCTCAAACTCACGAACTGTGAGGTCATGACCTGAGCCAAAGTTGGACACCCGACCGATTGAGCCACGCAGGCGCCCCTCAAAGTTGACTCTTAAGAAATGTTTGTTGGATGAACAAAGGAAAGAAAGATCAACCTACATCCCATCTGCAAATCATGATTGTAATCTTTATCTTGTTATTAATAGTCAGTAAGTCTACTAACATAAAGTTATAGAGTAACATAGTCATAAGGTATTAGTGCCTTTCAGGTCAACATAGGTAAAAACCTGACAATGAAGTTAGGTTCTTCCCTTTACTAGCTGTATACGCTTGGACGAATTATATAATATTCTAAGCTTCGATTTTTCCCACCTATACAATGGGTATCAGAGTTGTTTTGAGAATTAAATGAGGTGGTGTATGCTAAGTATTAGGTTTATATAATGTTCAATGAATGTCAGTTACTACAATTACAATCAGCAGGAAATTATTTAGACCTGCCGTCTTTGTGTTTTTCTGTTCTAATTTGTTTGTAAACAAGTTACTGTCAGAGCAGCAGCTGGAATACCCTGGATTGCCTAGTTTAATACATTTTGAGAGCAGAGAGAAATCAGAACGCCCATACATAGCACAGGGACTTTTTAATATTTCACAGTAGACAAACAAAGTTATTTTCCGTCATGGCAATGTATTGGGTGGAATGACCTTTATCAGTTGATGACAGTGATGTAGCAGAAGGGACGGTTTTCCACTTGACCTTTATACAATGTGCCAGCTTGTCTCCTAACACAAAATAAGTTACAATTGACAGGCTTGATAGAACACTAACCCGACAGAAGCGTATTGTTTGGAAGGAGATAGTCACTCTAGCAGCCCCCGTTTGCTATAGAACATGGTGACTTTCATATCCCCAAGGGTGGCTTAGAAATGAGTACTACCTAAGTCAGTGCCAGAACATTTAGTGTAATTAGTTCCTCTGGGAGTTTGTTTTTAAATGAGATTTGTTCATAATGAATTTTTATTGCCATGGACTTGATTACTCTGCACGGACCAGACTATATTCTTTCGACTTTTCTGTCTTTGTTAGCTCGCTCTCTCTCCTCTTTGCCAAAACATCACAGAATGTTTTCCGCCCATCTTTCTTCTATTGCTTCATTATTGCCTTTCCATAAACTTTACTACTCCCCTTTAGTTTTCTGCCATGGGGTATTTTTCCTGGAGGCTTTCCTCCATGAGGGCTAAAATGTGAACTTTGCAAATTTGCTCCTTTTTCTAGGTAGTGGTGGAGCAGAAGTGGTTTTGGGAAGCAGGGAGGAAATGTGTTGTAATGCAGCCTTACGGGCGAGGTGGAGGAAACGGCTGCTGAGGTCAGTTGACTTGGATTATAGTCTTATTTCTGTCACTACGTGCAAGGATAGTCACAGGTAATTTACTTCTCCTCTTCAGGAAGTCAGAGGAAGGACTATATTTTTATTTGGAGTGGATGGAAACTGTTAGCCCCATCGTGAAAATTACAAGTAGAAAATGGGCATGTCATTCTGGGACTTTTCCCAGAGCCAGATCTGCGGGGATGTGACAGATCCTGTCTCCAATCTGGTAAATGGGTACAATAAGACCTGCCCTATCCACCTTGCTGGGTTCATGTGAGGAACGAAGGAAATATTAAATATGGAAAGTGTCCTGGTTGAAAGAACTCTGCCAACATGCTGGCTAGGCCTGGCTCTGGCTGGAGAGCAATGGATTATGCTCTCTGCCCTTTAACTTTTCCATACTACACGTGAAAAAAGAAAAAGATAAAGATAAATAAAATAGAGAGGAAAAATTAGAAAGAAATATATCAAAAAAAAAAAAAAAGCTTTGGAAAATAAGAAATCTAATAAAGCCCTCAGTACCACAGCTGAGGATTTGGCCTCGTGTTCGGAGTCAGTAAATCTCACTGAGATTAATATTTTATGCATTTCTGTGGAATCAGCAATTCACTCGCCTCTTTGAAATCGGAGTCTGTCCCTATCAAACCAGTGGATGAAGACACACATTTTTCTTTTTTCTTGAAGACATTATATGACGAGATGTTCCCTTATATCATGTGGATTTGAGACAGCAACGAAAAGTTGGCAGCTTGTGGCTAGCAGTGTTTATAGCTTCTCAACACTTTGAATCTATGTATGTTTTCAGAATGCTGGCAGACCAGTGGTCACCCTGTGTTCTCAGGGGTCACAGGGTTCCTTAGGGGGCCTGGAAGGGAACACCATCCCCAGTATCAGAGTGTCTTGGCTTTTATCGGTCGTTAGTACTTGGTGAGACTGCCTCTTTGAAGGATTCCATCACTGAGCAAAACAACAGCAACAGCAACAACGAAGTACTCAAAAAGTACTGCCATAAGGCTCAGAAGCTCTGAAACTGTATTGAGAGGCAGGAAGAGAATCCTTCCAAACCCAAGTTTCTTCTTCATATTGAATGGAGCCTTGACGTTTGAGTATCCAGAATTGCAGTGTACTAGACGTGGACAGCCTCCGAGGACGATGGCCTTGGCCTCTGCTCGGGTCCTGAGCAGCGAGGACAGGATTGCCTGGCATGCTCAGCCATGAAACAGATCCTCTCAGTCGTGCCTGTGGGGGCGGGGGCTTCTGAGGAGCTCACGCGAGGGTGGTTTCCCAGCAGGAACAGCAGTGCACTTCAAACACTGTTAGTCCCGGTCAGGGATGTTATCCTGTGTCCATTCCACTTAGGGGTGTTCAATTTGTTCTCGGCAGCCGGAACCAATTGCTTGGGATCCACCATGGAAACCTCAACATCCTGAACGAAACTCCTGTTAATGAAACTCCCTAAGTTTAAATAAAACAAAACAAATAGATATCGACACAGAGCCAGCTAATTCGTCCTTAGACATAATGAAAAGAAAGAGTCAGGTGGAAGAATATACTCATTTAAGATAAGGGGGCATCTTGCTCCTCTCTCTCTCTCTGTGTCTCTCTCTTTTTTCTTTCAGGATAGCAGTTATTTGGATGCTGGCCCAGGCTTGAGAAAAGTCATTTGGGCACCCTAAGGCCTGTCCCATCCTCTATCATGGCACCAAAAAAACACTATTGTTCGACATCTGTGTTTGAACAGTTAGATATTTGTAGGAAAAAAAAACCCTACCCAAAAGTGATTGCAAAAATGTGCTACGATTAATGTCAATCATGAGAATTCAACTTTTGGGGCCTTTAGGACCATAACTAAGCCCCCATCCCCCCTTCACCCCTGGCAATAGTATGTACTAATTACAGGTACAACATCTGGGCTAGAAGTTGCCTGCCCTGCAAACCCAGGGTCGTAACATGATGACAGTCCTCGTCCCTCCCTTCCAGAACAGTTGCTGTGAAGTCTGACACACTGGCTGTGGACTTTCTGTTTTTATGCAGCTTCTTTCCGGCCCGGGCTAAGTGACAGACATTGTTTCTGTGCAGTCCGACACTTGCATCAAAGGGTAAATTTCTTTCTTTCTTTCTTTCTTTCTTTCTTTCTTTCTTTCTTTCTTTCTTTCTTTCTTTCTTCTTCTTCTTCTTCCTTTCTTTCTTTCTTTCTTTCTTTTCTTTTCTTTTTTTTTTTTTTTTTACTATTTATTTATTTTTGAGAGAGAGAGAGAGAGAGAGAGATTGAGAACAAGCCGAGGAAGGGCAGAGAGAGAGAGAAAGAGAGAGAGAGAGGAAGACACAGAATCCACAGCAGGCCCCAGCAGAGGTCAGTTCCTGTAGGTTGATGGCATCACTCCAAACTGCCTTCAGGGCAGAACAATTCTGTAGGTAGCCAGCACGATGTGGTCTCAAGTCATGTCACTCTGCTGCTCTGTCCTCATTCAGGAGGGGGCTTTAGAATCCCAGGAGTAGGGAAATGGATGGACTGCATAATCCTTCTGGAAATATCACAGACCTATCCTTTGTTCACCTTTGACAGATAAGGGTCAACGGCGAGATCTCACCCTCCTTGCAAGAATTTTGTGTGCAGCTGCTCAGGACTGCTAATCAAGGGAGGACTTTCAACCTTAATAGAGTCAACCGAGGAGTAGAACTGGCATTATAACACAGTCACTACTTGGTAGTTAATGATATTATAATTTCTTTTTATGAAAACTGCTACCACTTGTTTGCTGCAGCCTGCAAGATAATAAAGTGGATGGGCACATAGTACAAGGTTATCATGGAAAACTCAGGAACTCTTCATCATGCCTAAGTCTGAAAGGGTTTTTGTTTGCTTGTCTCTTTTCTTCACGGACACCAGTGTTCCTCAGCAATATTCATTCATTCATTCATTCATTCATTCATTCATTCATTCGTTTGAGAAGACAGAGTGTGAGCAAGGGAGGGGGTAGGGAAAGAGAGAGAGAATCTTAAGCAGGGGAGCCTGACTCGGGGCTCGATCCCATGACCCTGGGATCGTGACCTGAGCCAAGATCAAGAGTTGGATGCTCAACAGATCGAGCCACCCAGATGCTCCCCCCCCCACTGTAATTATATGTTACACACTTATAGGTGTGTCTGTTGCTGATATTGTTGCTAATACCTATGATGGAATTTAGCATATCAGTGTGCCATGGCATTCCTCAAAAGGCTCTGCGACTTCTGGGTGGTTCAGAGCCACTGGTACCTGGGAAGCTAAAGGTAGCCTGTGCTGTTTACATGTGTGGGTGGAGGACTCCGGGTGAGCCAGGAGGAGGGATGGGAATCTGCTGTACATTGTACAAAATGAAAAAGGAAGCACAGAGCAAGACCCGCCATCCAGTCCTCTGACTCTGACAGTCCTCCAGGTTTGGCCACCCTGAATGCATGCTGAATTTTTATTTATTTATTTATTTATTTATTTATTTATTTATTTATTTATTTATTTATTTATAGAGAGCTCATGAGCTGGGGAGGGAGAGGGAGAGAATCTTAAGCAGGCTCCATGCTCAGATCAGCATGGGGCCCAGTGCAGGGCTCGGTCCCATGACCCTGGGATCATGAACTGAGCTGAAATCAATAGTCAGACGCTCAACCGACTGAGCCACCCAGGCACCTCTGACTGCTGAATTTTAAAGAGATTCCGTCCGAGTTGAATTAAATCTGACTCAACAAGGTAGGACTGTCAGAGCAATTTCCTTGAGTTACTTTCACTTTTGCTACATGTCTGCCACTTGTATTTTTCACAACTGTTCACAAGCATTTTTCATTTTCACCTTAATTTGGTGGCAGAAATCGGACTAGTGTTCTCATTCGTGAGATAAGGAAAATGAGTTGTAAGGAGGCTAAACAATCCCAAGGTTACGAAGTTGTTCCTGGTGCAGCCAGGACTAAAATCTGGATCTATAGATCCTTTAAGCAAAGAAATCAATTTAAAATGTTGATTTTCTTCCTATGCCTCAGGCTCATATATGCAGAGAGAAGAATCACATCACTTTCCTTTACATTGTTTATGTGATTTTCTTATGCATCCTTAGATATTTATTTTCAGGGTAACTTCATATACAATCTATGATGTTTATCTTTATGATTCTAGTTTTAACGATTATGAAGCCAAGATTTATTTTGACAGCATTCATATATCACTCCTCACTCACTCCGTAAATACTGGTTAAGTGCCTTTTATAGCACATGCTGCATTAGGTACTGGGGAGACAGCCATCAGCAAGGCAACATTGTCTTCTGCCTTCAGGAGCCTCCAGCACAGTCTTCCTGCTGTGGGACAGCACCTGCCGTGAGTCCCCATCTGGGCCCAGAAGTTAGAGTTTTCCACCAAGTGTCCATTGCTCTTATTATTTTTTATTTCTTTTTTTGTAGCTCAGGGGTTTTGGGAGCTCCGTCTTTGGAGTTATGCTTAACCATTGTAAGTCCTACGTGCCGTCTGGAACCACATGGGGAATTCAGTTAGTTCTGTAAAGGACCGAGGTGTTTCTTGTGTCTGCTTTCTGTTACTATTACATTCCCGCTCTGGGAAAGTGTTCCCACTAACTCCAGTTTTATTTCTGATGTCTGCATGGTATCTGAGGACCCTGGGAAGATACTCTGAAAACTAGTCCTGCAGAGATTTCTAATTTCTTTAGCTTCTTACTATTTATAGAGGCATTGCTTGAAACCAGTACACAGCTTCCCAGCACGCTAAGAGCATTGCTCTTTATTACTCATTCTTATCATTGGCTGCTGTTTTGCGATTCTATTAACATCGCCTTTGAATTGAAGGTCATTGTTTTAATTGTATTGTGGAGCTTCCGCCCAAAGAAAACAGCTTAATTTTACTTTGTTCCAAGGAACTAATATCCTAGTATGCTTTATTCCTTCTGATTGGATTTCATCCTAATTGGAATGGCTCAGGCTAGTGGAAATAATTTATTCAATCTTCTTAGTTTTTTTTTTTTTTTAGAGTATGCCATTTTACCTAGGTCCCTTTATGCCACTCAAAGAATTTAAGCTGTTCGTGTTGCCGTGCTGTTAGAGATCAATTTAGTACGACCCTCTTGGAGCATAGCATTGTTACTAACTGGTGTGTTCGATTTGTCCGTTGCAGAAAGGGAACGCACGTCAACGTGGTTTGCATGATCTCTTTAAAAATAATGATGGTAGCGGTTGCTCGACAGTGAACTCCTAATGTCCTGAGTTCCGTTAGAGACAAATGTGTTAAAAGATGTTCTACAAAAAAACAATTAAGTCTTAAAAGATTGCAGGCTGTGGTGGTTGCCATTAAAACAAAAGGGAGCCTGTGGTTTCTGAGCACTGACAAACAGATGTGTCCGGCTAATTTTTTATGAAAACACCAGCAGAGCAAATTACTCATGAAAAGTCCATTCATAGGAACTAATTGAATGCCACGTCCAGTTTAATAATGAAAACTGAGTGCAACCAAAACCAGGAGAGAGAAATAATGAATAGGCATTTGAATTCTTCCATTTGTGTGACTTCTAAAAATAGCCTCAGTGCTAATAGTATGTTCTCGTGTCTGAGAGAGACATCAATCTATTAAATGGCCCAAAGCCCTTTAACGTATATGGAGAAAGATAAAGGAGCCCTTAAAGGAGAAACTCAAAAGTGACCATTTGGATTTTCAAAAGTGTTGTTTTACAAGGTTACTGGTGATGTGGAAAAGGCCCAAGAATCACTGGCCGGATCTTTAAGTGGTTTTCTAGCTTACCAGTAATTTTCCGTGGCCCCATCAGTATAGCCAGCCAGATTGCTGTAAGAATTATTCTTTTAATTCCTCTCTTAACTAGACTATACCTAATAAGCTTCAACATTCAATGTACAGAGTTGGTTCATTTATCAGCCATGCATCTAAAGTGCTAAGTGAGGTAGTAATTGCCTAAGTGATTAACCCACTTCAGTAATGACTGATCATATATCTAAATTCAATTAAAATAACGAACATGGCATAAAAAATAGTTTCTTGTGGGAGGATCTGCCATTACGTGTTCAATAAGAGTTTCTCTTTCAGAGTTTACACATTTTGAAGTGGCTGAAAAAAAATCACACCCAAGTATTTGACGTCAAAATACAGGCTGCTTGACCTCAGGTAGGAAACCTACTTGCTATTGCCCAAATGTACTAGCCGATGACTGCCTTTTATTTCTAAAAGTGGATTTTCTTTTATTAGTTATTAAAGCAACACGTGATCATTGTGAAAACATTTAGAAAGTTCAGAAATATAAATAAAAGAAAAAATCATCTTTATTTGCACGGCACAGATATGGTCACTGTTAATATTACATCCTTTCTGGCTTTCTTCCTTGTGCTGCTGAGTGACTTTTCATCTCTTGTCCTTTCTTTTGGGTTCTCTGCATTGTAACTCTTTGGAAATGATCTAAAGAATATTTCTCCTTCTTGGGTAAGTGCTTTCAGTTCCTGTCAGCAGCAGGTGATGGCAATGGTGGTAGGAGTTGGTGGGGTGGTGGCGGAGGAATTGGGGTGATGGTAGAGGCAGTGGGGCTTTGGGGAAGGTGGAGATGGTGGGAGTAATGCTGGGGTATGGTGGGTGCCTTCTCTGGCACTTATAAAGAAGCAGACAACTGACAGTTGCCAGTAGGGAGGGTCGGCCACCCCAGATTCTGAACAGTGAAAACAGACCACATGTATACAGTTGTCTGGTTTTCCACAGTATCTAAGAAAACATACTTTAGAGAAGGTTTTTAATAGATCTAAAAATACGAAGGCTCTATAAAAAGTAACCAAAATTCAGTTGGTCGGTTGCTTCCCTAAGACATTTGGTGATGGACATTTGATGAAAGAAACATTTTCCTGTATTTTTAGTTTTAGGAGTTGAGGCAGAGAGTATTCTGGAGTAACCTGTAACCTACCACCCTTTCAGAAACTCATGATCCTGGAGAATTTTGTATGTTTTCTGATGTGTCTGAATACTGTAACTTTAAGCATTGGTTTCAAGCCTATTGATAGCACATGTGTGCACACTTATACACACTCATTTCTACACACACACACACAGAGCTTGCTGGTCATATGACCCACCCAAGACCTGGGAAGCACCTGGACTTTTCATTACTTTTGTTATTTTGATCACTCACAATTTATTTTGCTTGGTAAATTCTTGCTGAGGAAGAACAGATGCTTCAAACTACATTGCCCACTGAAATATTTCAGGGTAAATCAACAAATATGTATTAAGAACAAGGTGATAGGCTAAGTGCCGAGTGGGTAAGTATCACAGTTAGAGTATTGTTTGTCTTCCAGAATTTTTCTGTCTCCCCCAAACGTTGGCTTTTCCTTTTATCCCACAACCAAAGTGATTTCTCAGTCTTCTTTAGTCACATTGGCCCGCTTAAAATATAACGTTTCTAGAAATCCTCTTTGGTGTACCCTGAAAAGATCGATGACCCAGGGAAACGAAGCTTACCCTAAGCAGTTTAGCATTAAGAATTTGAGAAACCAAATCTCTATTTTTATGCAGAAATCAAAGGGTAGCAGAAGGAACCAGTAGGCTGTTTTTAAAAATATTGTACTTTTCTAAGTAATAAATAACCCAGGGTTTTACAGCTGAATTTGGAAAAGAATTGAAAGAAAGTCACCGATAGTTTCACTGACCGATTGACAAAACTCTCAGTTCTGCGTATTTCTTTCTTCATTTTTTAAAAAACATATTGGTAATCATAAAAGTACAGGTAATATCTACCTATAATTTTGTATCTTGCTTTTTTCTCTTGTAATGTTAAAATATTTCCCCTTAGTTTTTCTAACTGGGTTTTGATTCACCACATATCCCTGAGTGGGTATGCCCTAATTTATCTAATCATTTCCCTTAAATTGGATCCGAGGTTGTTTCTGCTTTTGCCAGTTTGTTTGTTTGGGTTGGCTACTGACTGCTTTCTGTGAGAAGGAGGCAAACCAAGTGGCAAACGAGTTGCTAGAAGAGTTTGCACCCGTGTAATGCATTCGGGTGTGTGTTTCAGGGTGTGGTGGACACCGCAGAGTGTGATCCGGCCCATAGAACACAGCGGTTAAGAACAGAGGTTCCGGAGCAGCAGATACTGGCTTTATTTCTGAATCTACGTAGCTGTGTGACTGATCTAGAAGAATTTCGTCAACTTCCTATGAGCCTCAGTCTTTTGATCTTGAAAGTGGGAACAACCCTGTCTCCTTCATGACTTCGTTGTGAAGATAAAATGTTTTGGGCTTGGTATCTGGTCGTAAGGCCGTTGCTACTTTCCATGTCTCCACTCTTCCTCATCTAAGTGCAGTTATTCGTTTATTTACTCAGCATTTACCCAGCCCCTGTTGTGTGCCTAGCACTGAGTGAGTTATTGGCAAGGCAGAGATGAATGATGCTCAGGCCCTCCTCTGTGGGTCCCACAGTCTCCAGGGTCCCAGACAGACCAATAGACAGACAGGGTCCCTGTGTGACTTGGGAAAGTCTGGGAGCAGGTACTGCTTCAGGGATGGCTCCTGGGACGAATAAAGGGAAAAGCCCAGCGTTTTTATGGAAATAGTATGAAAAAGATCAATGTTCATATTCTGACTTTGCTGCTAACCCATTCTGAGATCTTGGGCACATTAGTTTGATTCTCTGCAACTTTGGGTCTACGTCTGTATTCCTGCTCTACACCTTGTCGCGAAGCTCGGAAACAACGTATACATAGTGCAGGGCATGCCATGGAGGCTCGGAAAGGGTGACGCGTGAAGTCTTCGGTGCCTCGATTGCGGTTGATTTTTATGATAATGAATCTGACAAAGTCCAGCTTTTGAAATGTCAAAGAATGCTCAGGTTAGTCTGAAATACGTTTTATTACACTCCGATCATTGTAAACTGGTCATCTAGACATGATGTGTATGGTAATGTGGACATATTAGAATATTCAGCTCTCGATGAATAGCATTTCTTGGCCATTATGTAAAAACCAAGGAAAAATGACTTATGAAGACACTGATTGCTTCTTAGCTTTAAAGAGCCTCCTCAGAATGTAGAACGGCTGTAAAGCCAAGAATACGGCTTCTACCATATATTCTGTCATCCCATAGACAGAGCAAGGCAGCAGAAATTGAATCTATTTAGCAGAATGTCTTTATGTGTGAAGGTTTCTCGCTGCTCTGTAAATGCTTATTTGCTTATTTATTCATAGATGTCGAAAGTACTTTTCTTTCATTCTGTTTCCAAATTATAGCCCCAAAGTAGCAGGCACTTAGTACTGATGTGCTAAGGAATACAGATGAGCACTGACCCTCAATTAAACATTAATAAATATGTTGTAGTGGCATCAAAAAACGCATTTACTTGGTCCAAAATGGAATGACATGATGCTTAACATTTTTTATTCTGGAGGTCCTACAAGTAAAACATGTTAGATCCATAAATTGAATATGTTGTATCAATTAGGGCATATTATTCAATGTATCATTTTGCTTAGCCATCATCAAATGTCTTCTGTGGTTAACTTTGAGTTTGTTTGTTTGTTTTTTACCCTTTTGCATTTACAAAATGCAACCAAAATTTCTATTATTATCACTATTCTGTCAGTCACATGGTCAGTGAACCACATTTATTCAGCACCTGCTGTGTGCATCACTCTCTACAATTCTGGCTTTAAATCTTGAGCTACAGACTGAAATCAGATTAGCAATGTCTACAGAGAGCTTGCAGAGATTTTAAAGGAAGAAAAGATGGAGAAAGTGAGTTATGTTTTCTCAGCCACTGGACAGAATAGAATGATCGGAGAGATTTTCTTTCTTTTTTAATGTTTATTTTCGAAGAAGAGAGAGACAGAGCATGAGCAGGGGAGGGGCAGGGAGAGAGGGAGACACAGAATCTGAAGCAGGCTCGAGGCTCTGAGCTGTCAGCACAGAGCCCAATGCAGGGCTCAAACTCACGAGCCGTGAGATCATGATCTGAGCTGAAGTCAGACGCTTAACTGACTGAGTCACCCAGGTGCCCCGATAGGAGAGATTGTCTTAAATACATAGCAGGATTCATATGAATAAATGGACATAATAGTCATGAATACGGCATTTAAAAGTGCTGTGGTTATCAATTTTTTAAAATAATGATTTAAAAATAAATATTCAAAACATTAAAAAATTATTAAAATACAGGTTTAAGGGGCGCCTGCATGGCTCAGTTCGTTGAGTGTCTAACTCTTGATTTCTGCTCAGGTCGTGGTCCTGGTGCTGTGGGATCGAGCCCTGGGTCGGACTCCACGGTGGGTGTGGAGCCTGCTTGGGATTCTCTCTCTCTCTCTCTCTCTCTCTCTCTCTCTCTCTTGCTCTCTCTTCCTGTCCCCCCTCTAAAAAATTAATAAAATAAAATACAAATTAGAAAAATAATAAGATAATTGTGCACTCACAGAACAGTTGTTAGTATAGTACAAAGAACTCAAATAGCTCCCTCGCTCTGATTCCGCCTGGATACACATGTCCGTTGTCACTATCCTTTTTCTGACCACTGACAGTGAGCCGCAGACACGATGCCCTTCAGCCCTATGTCCCCTCCTGGCTATTTCCGCAAACAAGGACAATTATTGGCCAGCAACTGGCAGCTCTTCAGGACAAGAAGTCCACACCGATACGTTCCTCCTGTGCTGTCTACACAGATCCCCTGCGCGCGTCACCAACAAGGCCGCCGTTGTTCCTTCCTCCTTTCTGATTCAGGAAGGTTCACGCGCTGCATGCAGTGTGTCTCTTCAGTCTCCTATTGGGAACAAGTCAGCGACACTCAGTCTTTTACGTCCTTGGAAGTTTTAAGGGGTGCAGGCCTTGCATTTTGTCGGATGACCTTCGGTCCGGGTCCGCCGATGTTTTCACGTGACTGGATTCAGGTCATACGGACCTGACAGGAATATTGTGGAAACGAAACTGTGTACTTCTTGGTGTATCTCATCAGGTGTCACACAAAGTAGACCCGTCATCCCACCGCCACTGAGGGTAGCTGTGACCATCTGGTTGTGGTTTCTAAGTCTCTCCACCCCAAAATTACCATTTGTCCTTTGGATACTTATGAGTATATCGTGGGAGACAGTCTAAGAATACGCTGGTACCCTGCACCTTGCCAAACCTCCAATCCTTTTTGTTTTTCCAAAATTTATTTATTTAGGTCATTATGGGGCACCTGGGTGGCTCAGTTGGTTAGACATCCAACTTTGGCTGAGGTCATGATCTCATGGCTCGTGGGTTCGAGCCCCGCGTCGGCTCTGTGCTGACAGCTTGGAGCCTGGAACCTGCTTTGGGTTCTGTGTCTCTCTCTTGCTCTGCCCTCCCCTGCTCACACTCTGTCTCTCTCAGTCTCTGAAAAATGTTAAAAAAAAATTCTAGTTAGTTAACATATAGTGTAACATTGGTTTCAGGAGTAGAATTTATTGATTCATGGCTTACATGTAATAGCAAGGACTCAGCACAATGCCCTCCTTAATGCCCACCACCCATCTAGCCCATCCCCCCTCTCACCTCCCTCCATCCCTTTTTATTAGTTGGCGTTATGCTAGCATGGATGTATGGGTTCCTATTCTATTCAATGGGTTGTACTTCATTAATAGTATTATTTATTTGATTCTCAGATGAGACCAGATTTGGCCTATGGGAGCTCCTTGTATTGTATCGACTGTCAGGTTCTATGAATGTGTCTCTGTCAGTCCTTAAGTACCTTCTAATTTTTGGCTGCAACAGGGTATTCAGATTCTGTCTATAGGCCTATAATCAGGCCTGTAGTCAGCCATTTCTCCAAAGGGCTCTGATTCCTTTCACAGAGGATGGCGTTTGGAAATCAGGATCTGTGTGCCTGGTGTGTTCATTGCTACTGGGATATCATTGCCTCTAGGCTTTCTTGGTGGGTAAACACAGAAAATGTATGTAACTGCAAACACACACATCTGTAACTCTTTTCATCTCTATGTGTGAGTATCAGTATTAAAAACCATTGGATCGTGCCAGTACTTCCAACATCAGTGCAACACACCTAAGAGCTTTCTGCCTTTACCCCTTTCCAGAATTGTAAGTCTATTCTCTAATACTAAGGAGTCTGGCTCTCTCTATCCTCCATATATTTACTTACTTGTTCCATTAGTTTGTTTATTTCTCAGTGTACCCTCTCTCCTAACCTCCTGGCTGTCTCTTCCACCTGCTCCCCCTCTCCCCTCATGTCCGTCATTCGCAGGTGCTACTGGGCACACCACCACGTGTGCTACTGCCTGCCTCTGCGTGGCTTCCAGAGGCCCTGGGCCCCTGTAACCTTGGTGCCGGTGGGCACACCACCCTTGTGCTCCTTTATGGCCCCCCTGAACCAATGGGGCAAGTTGCTGGCCACCTTTTCTGCACAGGAAGACAGAAAAGACCTGTTTGTAATTTTGACCCCTGTCCCCAGTCACCGAGTTCCTTAAGAACCAGGAATTGTCTTGTTCATCTTTTTAGCCCCTACGGCCTAGAGGTATCAAGCTATCAGAACTATTTGTTAACTGAGTGAATACATGAAATAAAAAGCATGGCATTCAGGAGGTGAAAAATACCATTTTCATTTTAAACATTCCTTTCTTCTAGAGGAAACATTTTCCTTCTGGCTGAAGCTTCTCTCTTCCCCTGTGAGTCGTGCACGGACTGAATGTTTGTGTCCCTCCAAATCCACATGTTGAGACGTACTCCCAATGGGATGGTGTTGGGAGGTGGGGCCTTTGGCACGTGATTAGGTCATGAAGGTGCTGCTCCCATGAGTGGGATTAGTGCCCTTTTAAGAAGAGACCAGCTGACTTTCTATTGGTCACATGAAGATGTAGCTAGAAGTTGGCCATCTGCCGCCTGATGGTGGGTTCTCTCGAGACCCCGGCCATGCTGGCGCTGTGATCTCAGACTTCCCGCCCCCAGACTGTGAGAAATAAATATTTGTTGGTTCAGCCACTCCATCTGTGGTGCCCACGTGCAGCAGCCCGAGCTGATGAAGACAGGGTGATTTCTAATATACCTCTTTGCTGTTGGATAACATCCGTGATTTCATTAAACACCTTGTGGCGATGTTATTCCCACCCAGCAGATGAGGCTCTAAGACATGAGTGGAGGAAGTGATTTGTCAAAAGTATGCTCATGCTGAACCCAGTGATGGAATTCGGATGCCCTGACTTGTAGGGCTGTGATTTTGTGTCCTCACCGCATCACTCAAGGAGCAGAGTGTTGGTGTGGGAGAAGAGAGTGAGGCTGAGCGAGCTTGCTGGTGCCCTCCCCAGCGCAGACGTTTGGCCTTTGTTCTGGAGGCTGGGTGGAGTCCTCCACGATTCTGAGAACATTCTGTGATACGTGTACGAATGTGCTTGGCACAGTGTGTGGATGCAGCCGGTGTCTCTGCATTCCTCGGTCTGGTCGCTCGTTCTTTGGCTTGTACACTGTCTGAGCGCTGAGAAGGGCGGTCTGCTGGCCGTGTGCAGGAACCCAGGAGGAACGTGGGTTTTTAGGCAGAGAGGTGACTCATCCCACAGAAGTGAGGGAGATGTGGCCTGCCCGGAAATGGGGAAGCGGGCACGAGTGACGAGGACATCACCAGGATGTGGAAGCAGTCGGTGGATTTCATTTTAGACTTGATGAGTTTTACGTTTTTATGTTCATTTAGCTGCTAATGAAAACGGTGTAAAGTGGCTTAAGAAAATTTACTGAGCAAGAAATGCCACGAGGGAACCTAACTCGAGTGTAGCAGGCCACTTCTGTGCCTGTGCTCACTCTGAGCCAGGCGGCGTCCCTGTGTGGGTCTTTAAACTGTGACAAGCGTGGTGACTCGGTCCCTCTCTCGTGGACACCGGAGGCTTGAGCGAGTGGAGACAAGTGTGAGGCCCTTGTGCGGGCAGAAGCCTGAGTGTGTTGAGGGGGCATAGAGTCCAGGGAGCCCACCCGAGGGGCCTGAGATCTGAAGGGGGAGAATGGCTTACCTGAGCCGCTGTGGGGAAGGGTATTTCTGACAGAGGGAACAACGGATTCCCCCAGCTCTGCTCACAGTAACCTTGTCCTGGTGGTTCGGGCCACAAATACTGGAATCACTCTGATCTCTGTCTTCCTCCATTCCCAACATCCCACCTGTCCGAAATCCCGGCACCTTCCACCACACCTGTTTCACTTGTAGGTCCTGGGCACCATTAGGCCTTGTCTGGGGAGCTGCAATAACTGTGTGACTGGTTTCCGAGATTCTGCCCTGTGCGTCTCTTCCCAGGGGAGCAGCCGGCTTATCCTGTTCAACAAGAGTCAGTGCCATCAGATCACTGCTCAGAACTCTCAGGGGTTCCCCCTCCCTCCAGATAAACAGACAGTCCTTAGATGGCCTGCAGCTCTGATGACCAAATCCACCCCTACACTCTCTCCCCTCTGTTCGCTGCCTCAGAGCCTTTGCCGTGGCTGGACGCTCCCTCTGTCTGCAATATTAAATTAGTGAATAGGGGTGTACTTTGAGGGAACCAGTAGAACACACCCTAACGTCAAGCAGAGGTGATGCCAGCCTGTGAGTAGCCGACAGTCATTTGAGAAGCCGGGGGAGGAGGTCATTTAGAGATTGGGACAGTGGTGACTGTCCTGGTGCACCTTTCCAATCATAACATGGATATAACTTTAGATGTCACACTTTTTGGAGGTGACGGGCAGTGCAGAGCACAGCTAATCACAGGTATTTCCTGGGATAATTTATAGTTCTCTTTGAAATTCGCGGCGAATGTGATTTTTGGCAGCCCATTTACCGTTTCCAGGGTTTTATTTTGTTGGATCAGCTTGCAGGCCTCTGAGATGAGAGCTTTTCACCCGGCAGTGGGAGGGGACCGTTTAGAACACAGCCGGTGGCAGAGGGAGGCCAGGCTGGGGGTCTAACATCCGTGCAAATACTCCAAGGCCACTGCCTAATGGCACTACTAAAAATAGCCACCGCTTTGGACACGTGCTAAATGCTTTGCATAGATGATCTCCTTTAATTCTCAGGAAACCTCAGGGTGCAGATATTATTAATCGCCCCGATTCTGCAGATTAGGAAGCTGATGTGTAGACAGTTAAGTAGCTGGAAGGTGGGACAGCGAGGAATGGCGTAGCCGAGGCGCAAACGCAGGCTTTGTGCTAATCCCTGTGCGATAGCGTCTTGACCGTCACGTCGCCACGGCAGGAAAGTGTGATCTGAAAGCACATCATGGAAGATGCTTATTGCTTTTCATGGCAGTTCTGATTTTCTATAGCACGAACGAAGTAAACAACTAAGTAATAAAATTAATTAAAACTTGAAAATCTAATTAAAATAAAATTCATTTTTTAAAAGAGTTTGCAGCTTTTGGCGTTAGGGAGCAGGTGTATCTTGGCGTTATCCTGGGAGAACTGCCAGGCCTGAGCCCACTGTGTGTTGTTGGTGTGGTGTCTGGGTTAGCTCCACTGTCCCTTTGAACAAGGTGGCACCGGTCGCGAACTCTTGGCAGTTCCCTGTGACTTGGTCTTGAAGAAAGTAAATGACCCTCTCCGGTATTGTTAGAAATGGATCCTTGGCGACTTCTCTTTGCAAGTTCTGGCTGTTGGTCCCAGTGTATATGGCAAGTTAATGGGGAGGTTGTCTGCTCCCCACAACACCTGAGGCCTGCCTTTCCTCCGCCCAAGCGCGCATCTTGGGAGTGGGGCGGCAGGAGAGAGGCGTCATGTCAAAGGTGCGCTGTGCTTTAGCATTGACCTCTGCTGGTATCGGCAAAAAGTTTTGTCCAAAGAGTTTTACAAATAAAACTGGGTCTTCTAGAAATGGTCTACTTGGAAAATGGCCTGAGGGCCAAGGATATGTAAAGGAGTGTGATCTAGGGTCGAGCCTGCCAAACATCTTCCCGTCATGGCACACATAGAAGGCTCTAATGTTTCCGTTGCACATCAGGGTAAGCAGTAGGCGCTCATGGCCAGAAGTGGCTGCTGGGATCCTGGGTGGTCCCAGAGCCCACCTACTACCCAAGGGTGGAGGCCATCAAAGTTTCTGCCCACTTGCCTGGCAAGGAGCAGCAGGAGGGAAGAGCTGATGGCTGATATTTTTAAAAGTTAATTTTTTAAAATGGTTATTTATTTTGAGGGGGGGGGACAAACGAATAGCGGGGGACAGAGAGAGGAAGAGGGAGATCCGAAGCCGGCTCCACGCTGTCAGTGCAGAGCGTGACTCAGGGCTCAGTCTCATGAACCTGAGCCAGAACCAATAGTTGGATGCTTAACCGACTGAGCCACCCAGGTGCCCCTGACGGATGGTAATTTTGAACCCAGTCTTTATATTTCTGCAAAAATAACTTTAGGGGAGACTTTTCAATTCTTTAGGTATTTGGTTATGAAACTTCTCATTGGAGGGGATTCTAAGTTCTCAAGTTTACTTTTCTAGAGAAACACTGGTTTACAGTGCATCTTAAAGTGCATTTGCACTTTGCCCTAGGGAAACTTAAGATCTTTAAAAAAATAATAGGACCCCTACCTGATAACAGAGGTGGATACATGGTCATCTGTAACATAGAATTGGAACATCACTTCAATGACTTCAGTGATTGTAACTGGTTCTGTCTTGATGGGCAGTTGTAAGGAGACATTCTTAAAATCCACGCTTGGGCACTGACATTTTTCAGTGGAAGACCTCAAACTCCTCAAAATGAGCAGGTTTTCTCCTGAGTGAAAACCATGGTTTAAAAAAAAAAATTCAGTTTGCTCCTATAGGGTGATCATAATTATGACCATGATATAAATACCTATACTGTACATTTTGATATTTGGAAGCACAAAAAGTAGGGAGGCTGTGCAGTCAGTAAAAAGAAGATTCTCGAGGGGGCGCCTGGGTGGCTCAGTTGGTTAACCGTCCGACTTCGGCCCAGGTCATGATGTCACAGTTCATGAGTTCAAGCCCTGCATCGGGCTCTGTGCTGATAGCTCAGAGCCTGGAGCCTGCTTCAGATTCTGTGTCTCCCTCTCTCCCTCTCTCCCTACACCTCCCCAGCTCACATTCTGTCTCTCTCTCTTAAAAATAAGTAAACATTAATAAAAAAATAGAAAATTCTCGAAAGCATCCATGAAGAGGTAGAGGTGTGGGCACTGAAGGCGGTTGTGTTGCATCATTAAGGTGCACGTTGGCTGGGAGTGGGGCTCTGAGACTCTGGATTACCTGTTTTGAGTTTCATGTTCTTTATTCCTCTCTCTCCTGTCTTGGATGGTCAGCCGAGGCGTTAAGACACCAATTGGAAGAGCTGGAGAAGGAGAGAGGCAGCCCGCACTTCCAGCTTCCTTCGAGGCAGCCGGCCCTCTGCAGCCTCCTGGGCCACCTGGACGCACAGGCCCAAGCAGCCTTACGCCACAGGACCTCCCAGCTGTGAGTACTTGGATCGCCCCCACTTTCCTCTCTTGGCTCCCACGTGGCGAAGACCTAGGGAGACCCTCAGCTGCTTTTTCCTGGGAAAAGCACCCTTTTGTTGGTTGGGCAGGTGGGGGTTCCTTCCAGAGGGAGTGACCGGTGTGGGTCATGCTCCCCTAAGAAGCCACTTCTGCTAATTGACGGGGAGAGGCCTTTCTTCCGTGCAGCCTGGACACCAAGCTTCCCCTGGGAAGCCAGCCCTCTCAGAAGGAGGGGTGCTTTTCCTCCTGTCAGGAGCCCCATGGTCAGGCCTGTAAGATCCGTAGCTGGTCCTCTCTGACTGAAGGCAAAAAACACATCTTCCTCCTGACTCTCTCTTCCGGCTGCTGATCAACCTCCGTTTCTGCTACCAAAAGGTCCCCTGGGATCCATGATATACAGGGAGCCATCGCTGTTTGTAACGCAGGGGCTCTTCGATCCTGGCTGCACGTTTGAATCACCTGGAGACTTTTTAAATGCCCAGCTTCCACCCAGACTGACTGAGTCAGGCTCTCTGGGGGTGCGTCCGGACACTGCCGTGTCTGAAAAGTCTGAGAACCACTGCTCTCACCTACCTGCTTGTTGCCTCTCTCCTTGGAAGGGCTTGCGAGGCAACAGGTTTGCGATGGATGCTGTTCGCCTGATCACAGCTCAGGTCGGCTTCTCCTTAGTTGTGAACATGGCCACGGCAACCACTCTCTATTTCCAACTTCCAGGGGGCCCCGATAATCACAAGATTGTCTGACTCATTCCTATGAGGTGTACATGGCATTGTCTTGGTATCTCTCTACAGCCTGTCTTAACAGTGATGCTGATCATTTTCTCCTGTTCTTGCCTGCAGTTTTGCTGGTAGCATGTGGCAGAGTGCCTGGCACCTGTAGGTGCTTCCCTATAAATATTCGTTGAGTGAACTTTTACTGGGCTTCTTAAAGAGCGGGTGGATTCCCCACCTTCTTTTCCTATGTAGTTTTTCATCGACATTGAGGTGTCACTTCATTTCCCCTCCCTTTCTCACATGGGGTCCTTCCCAACTTGACTTTCTACTGAATTTTTCTTTCTTTTGTTCTTTGGGGTTATTTCCTGTCTTCCCTCCCATCTTGGGTCATGTAGCATCTGCCAGTGTATTGTGTTTCTATGTATTTAACAACATTGGCAGAACAGTGACTGAGTGCCTTAGGAATTAACTATTTTTTTTCCATTTTAATTGTAATAGAGTATATGTGACACGGAATTTACCATTTCAACTATTTTTAAGTGTATAGTTCAGAGACATAAAGTTCATCCACATTGTTGCGTTACCATCACCGCCATCCATCTTTAGAACTCTTTCCATCTTCCTAAACTGAGACTCTGTCCTTATTAAACATGGACTCCCCACTCCCCAGTCTGCCCCCAGTTTCCTGCTCCGAACCTCATTTCACTCAGCACAATGTCCTCAGGGTTCATCCATGTTGTGTCATGTGTCAGAACTTCCTTCCTCTGTAAAGCTGAGCAGTATTTCATGGTGCGGATGTACCACAGTTTGCTTATTTGTTCTTCCTTCAATGGATGGGAGGTAATTTATATTTAATCCTCAAGACAGTTCTAGGAGGTAGAACTATTTTATTATCTGTATCTCTATGGAAATCGACATCACCACCACCATCACCATCATCATCATCACCTGTATTTATATTTGTACAAGGCCCAGGAGAGGTTAAGGGGCTTGTGCAGACCTCCCGGCAGGTGGGTGCTGAGCCTGGGCACAGAGTTGGCCGCCTGGCATGAGTTCTGACTTGGAATGAGCTCGCTGAGCTGTCCAAGTCTGAGCTGGCAAAGGCTTGTCCGTTACTGTCTCCTTAGCCTACATGTGATTTGAATGGAGAGCAATCACTGATCTCGGCCGAGTTTCTCATAGAACACGAGGAACTAAAATACAGTCAGTATCACCCATTCTCAGTTGAGTTACGACATCTGACGTTCCTTACATCTGACTGTTTGTGACTTTATAAATATGGCAGTTTCATAGGTTCAACTTAATATTCTCCCCATAAAAGTGGAGGACTTTATTAGCCATTTATTGAGCCAATATAAACTATTGGCTTGCCTTCTTGTCATTCTCTGTCCTTCCCCTGCAGGGGTTACCTGCACGCTGTGCTTTTAGTTCACGTTCACTTTTGAAGTGAATGGGACCTGACCCCCACAGTCTGATATCTGATCTGATTCTTATCTGTGATCTGATTTCTATCTCTATCACTGCTGCAGTCAGCAATGATTTTCAGTTAAATTTAAAAGGCATTTTCCATTCTTATTCTGCTCTGTATCACAGAGTGGTCTGGAATGTTTAATCAACCAAATTCGTTCCTAAAACTCTGTCTCCCCTAGGCTGTCATGATTCACCCTTTTCCTGGTCCTCTCGCTACCCAGCTGGCTATTCCTCTCAACCTCTTGAGAACTCCTGTTCCTCTCCCCATTTCCTTAATACAATGCTCCTCTGTCTTCTGTTCTAGCCTATCCTGTCTTCTCACTTTATGTATTCTCCTTCTGGGTGACCTCAAATACCCTTGTGCTTCAGGTACCATTAACATACTAATTTTCCTCTAATTTATATCCTTAGCCCTGATCCCTCTCCAGAGTTGCAGCCTACCATTCAGCCTTTGTTGAACATCTCACTGACCTTTACGAAGTTTGCTGTCTCTTTATCTTTATTTTATCCTCAATAGTTTACTATCTTTTTATCCTTGCCTTTAGTAAATTCATCTTAAAACTATCTATTTATTAGATTCACTATTCTTCTCCCCAGTCAGCCCCTTCTACATCCCCACTCTCAGTGACTTACGTCATCTACCCAGTTACCCGAGTAAGAACTCTGAGACATATTTGGCTCCTCCTTTTTCCTTACTTCCAATTTCATGGTTGTTGCCTCTACTGTCTAACCTTAGCTCACTCCCACCCACTTGGCTCACTTATGTCACAGTGCCTTGGTTCTGCTTTAAGAGTTTCTAATCTGGATTATTGCAATGGTTATTGCAGTGGTTTCCTTGCTGGCGTTTCCGACTCCAATGTTATTCCCTCTCACTCATCCTCCTCAGTGCCACAGATGGGAATATCATGTCACGCCCAGTGGCCTTCACTGTTTTCAAGATAAAATCTGTGCTGCTTATTTAGCATGACATTCAGTGCTATTCCTATCTAGCTCATCACCATCAGGACCTCAGAATATAAGCAACCATCACCAACACCTACAGTCCACACATACTGAAGTATTAGAAGTTACCTAAATGCTATGAATATTTCTGAATTCTATGATCTTGCACCTGCCCCACTGTTACCACATCTTGCTTATTGTTCGAGGCTCAGCTCAGCTACCATCCTTGTGAAGCCTTGTCCAGAAATCATACCATCTCCCCTTGAATTACCTTGAATTACCTCACCCCTTTCTTGGGTCTTAATAAATCTGTTTCCTTGAGTATCTGTCTACTCTTCAGGCTGTGAGCTCCTGAGGACAAGACTGTGTTGTATTTGTCTTTCTATTCCTGGAGGCTAGAACAGTGGCTAACCCCAAGTAGGTATTCCATAAATGTTCATTGAATGAATGGATGTGATCATATGTGGATGTATCTATGTATAGGTTCACAATGATATACGTGAATGTTGAGAAAATGCTCCTTCAGCCTTTCTTCTGACACCTCAAGCCAGAAGAGCTTTTATAGCATCTTGAGAAAACCCTGGATTACAGGTCAGGAAACCGGAGTTCTGGTCCCATGTCTCCTACTAACCAGTTATGTATGACCTGGCATAGTTTCCTAACTTCTTCACACTTCACTCCCCTAATCAGAAAACGAGAGGTTGAATTCGATCACTATTTTCCAAACTTCAGTTATGTACGTATGTATTATTGTGGTTTTCTTTTGCCAAATCCACCTGGTCCTATTATTAACACAATTAGAACATAATGACTCAAAATCAACTTCTTGAATTTTTATGATGAATAGTAACAGAATTACATAGTCATTAAGAATTTTTAGAAAATTGTCTTCCAGTATACCAACTGCCTATCCAGCCCTGTGATGTGTGTCATCCACAGGACTACCTGGACTCTTGGGTTTCCCCTAAACCAGGGGCTGTGGCTGCAGTTCTCACAGAGGCCACCAGGGGGCCACAGTGCAGGGCTGGAGCTCACACAGCCTTGGAGCCAGGAAGGACAGAAACATTTCTTACAGGCCAGGGGCTCTCTCTGAGTCAAGAAGGAAATAGAACACTTTCCAATGAACTGATGAACTACTTTTCCTGGAGAAATGAAATAGTTGCATTGACATGGGAAATTTTCAATACTAATGAATAGCCCTTACAAGTGCCGCCTAACCTTTTGGGGATCAAGTATTTCTTTGAGAAGCTGATGAAAGCTAGAGGCTTCTTCCATCATCACCAAACCGCATATGTACAACCACGCAAGCGATGGACTGCATGCAGCTCCCGCAGGCTCACAGATCTTCTGAGGCTTAGCCATTCTCTCTGCAGAGGAGGGCTCTTTGCATCACAGGTTAAGAAAATTTGGTTTAGAATAAGATTTAAGGAAATGTAAGCACTCAAGTTACAATCAGGCATTGTATTCCATTTTTAATTTTTACTATCACTTCGTTGTTAATAATCTGGTCCATTCAACTTAAAAGGGAGACACAGAATTTCAAGCAGGCTTCAGGCTCTGAGCTGTCAGCACAGAGCCCGATGCAGGGCTCAGATCTACAAACCGCAAGATCGTGACTTGAGCCAAAGTCGGATGCTTAACCGACTGAGCCATCCAGGCGCCCCTGGTCCATCCAGCTTTTTAAAACCCACTATTTAATTCTCTGGATCTTGCATAGAATGCCACCCTCAATCACACCCTATTTGTTCTGGTTCCTTCTGCAGCCCAGACAGCTTCACTGCTCCCTTCCTGGATTAACCTGACTTGACCAGTGGCACGTGGTTGGGTGCCTGTCCTGGTTTCTGGTCCCACTTTGCTCAGTAAGATAACTGGCTCACTGTGGTCTCTCTGTTTGTGGAGGTACAAACACACCGTGGTTTTCCTGTTCTCCAGTCTCCGTTGTGTTCTGCTGGATACGTCTTCCCATTGCCCATGATAGTGTGGGCAGGTACCACAAATGTCTGGCTCATTTTCAGTTACTGATGTTCAGCCCACCTGGTCCAGTTTGAAACTTCAATCCCATATCCATTTCAAATGTCTCCCTGTCCGTTGTCTGTAACCCTCTCCTTGTTGGTCATCGCTGTCTCCCTGGATAACAGGCTGCGACACCCTGTGTGTATAGGCGTTGACACACTCACTGGTGGCACCCACACGTGGGTTCGCCAGATGACGCCACAGGCCCTCCTCCATGCCCAGACCCTGAGGTGAACGCAACCTCTCCCACCCCACCTGGGCAACCACCCCTTTTCACATATTACTCAGCTTCTTTCTGTGGGTCCCCTTGCCCATCGGGTACACTTTTGGGGAGGATAATGTTTGTGGTGTCTACTTGATTCACAGGAAGTTCACATGTCTTTGCTACACTTAACGGTGGGCATTCAGGCTGCCCCATTACAGACTTCTCTGCCTTGCCATGGCTCTCCAATTTCTTCTTCTTCTTCTTCTTTTTAAGTTTGTTTATTTTGGGAGAGACAGAGTGAGCAGGGAGGGAGGAGAGAGAGAGAGAGAGAGAGAGAGAGAGAGAGAGAGAGAGGGAGAGAGAATCCCAAGCAGGCTCTGCGCTGTCGGCGCAGAGCCCAGTGTGGTGCACAAACTCATGAACCGTGAGATCATGAGCTGAGCCAAAACCAAGAGTCAGATGCTTGATCGACTGAGCCACACAGGCGCCCCTCCAACTTCTTATCCCTGCTTGAGGGGTAGTGACACATCAGAAAGTCAGTGAGTGAGCACATGTTGCTGCAGACCCTTGTTGTCCTGTGTCCCGATCTCTTGGCCTTCCTCCTGATTTCCTTTCTGGCCGTGGATAGTTCTGCCCACCTCAGGCTCCCAACAGGTTTATGTGCCACAGGGCTTGCTCTGAAGCTTGTGAGGATGGTGAGTGGTGGGTAATGAATGCCCCTGAGGGCAGCCGTCAAGCTCCGGGCTGGGAGTTGGTGGATAGATGTGCCAGCCTCCCCAGCCTCTGGGGGGACAGTTCTGAGGCACGTTCCATATGTTTTTCTAGGCAGTTCCTGGTAGGATTGAGCCCCAGTTGTCCCTGGTGATCAGCTCAAGAACATA
Source organism: Paguma larvata (assembly GCA_030068075.1). Lineage (NCBI taxonomy): Eukaryota > Metazoa > Chordata > Mammalia > Carnivora > Viverridae > Paguma > Paguma larvata. The sequence continues at coordinate 83,329,616 of CM057837.1, forward strand.
CAGTTGATTGCCTTTCCTGATTCTCTCTCTGTCACTCTTAGTTTCTTGGGAACCACTTCTCCAGAAAATAGCCCAAACTCAGATCCTTGTCTCAGACTTCCTGTTAAGAGAACCCCAACGTAGACAGATGTCCATGTTGGAGAATCAGGTGTTCCTGCTTGCGGGGTACCCCCAGTCTTTGTGAGCGAGTCTACTGGGTGTTCTTGTTTTTGTTTGGTTTGAGTGGGAGTGTTTTCCCCTCCTCGCCCTGCTGTGGGGCTGTGGAAAGGGGAAGGAGAAGCGTCTCTTGTGAAAGCTCCATTGCCTACGTGGCCAATGGGTGTGTGTGTTGAGTGGTGGTTGGCTGTGGCTGCATTGCTTGTGCAGTGCCTGGTGTGGGGCACTGTACTCCACTGTTAGAGCAGTTTAGAATGGAGAGCATTTGGGCCTGTGCTTCGGCTTTAGCTTCTGATTCTGGAGCAATCAGAAAATTACATTTCAATATCCTATGACAGCAATGATCAGAAGGGAACAGAGGGGCATCTGTTCCTGCCGTATCTCTCCTCCAGTCAAAAGAGTTATTTTTTACTTTCTCCTAAGAGAGGGCTTTGCTTGACTATCACACCTATGACTGATAATTTTCTCATTAATATCTTGTATTTCTTTGACTATATACATCCTATGTGTTTGGTTTCCTCTTGGCTCTTCAGCAATATGTCATCTACTTACAACCTAAATTGTGGGTGTGTGTGAGTGTGTGCAAAATGTCCTTTATCAAAGACTGTTTCCCAATGGATAACTTAAAATGCGAGTGGACAAAATACAACCAAGTTTAAAAACAGAGACATACAATGGTTTTCCAATGGGGCTTATCAAGGCAGAGCTCCGGTTAGCCTGTCCAAATATTTCCTGCTCACATACTTCCTTTCAGGTGGGGAAACAGGAGAGATAAATATCGTGGAGTCCGTGATGCTTCTGGGCTGAGTCATTTTTCCTCTGACCAGTTCTTCCTCTAGTCCCTTTGAAACATGTGATTCTTTATTTTCATTTAATTGTCACATTGGGGCCATCCCACCATGGAAATCCATGACAGTGGGCTCTAAGTTTCCAAGACTGGAAGGAAGGTACCCTGGGTAAGATGAGAAAATAGCTGTTCCAGACACATTTTACCAGAGGTGCAAAATGGGGTGGCTACATTCCGGTACCACGTAACAATGGCCATCATTACCCAGACACACCAGGGTATGTTTCTGAAGCCTGAATCGGCGCTCAGGGTGAGGAGCCAGACTGGCATTAGCATGGCACGTGTGGCACTCCCAGGAGACCCGCCGCCGACCCCCTGTCATCGCCTCCAGACAGGAGGGAAGGAAAGGAGAAGAAGAAGAAGTGGGACGTGCTGCAGAGGACTCCTCAGAATTTGTTTTCGAATAAGTGGATTATAAATAAAATCTTCCAAATAAAGGTCTCCCATGCCATCCTCTTTGCTCACATTCAGCTGAAGTCTGTCCTGAAGCCAATCGTATCGGGCATAGCTATTATAAACCCACATAAATATTCACATGCCCCCCCTTGTAGCGCAGTCATTTCTCTGAGTGGAATAAGACTATAGAAAACAATGATGTTTTGTTTTCTATTCTCTTTACTCTTTATTAAATTTTTAAAAATATTTATTTATTTTTGAGAAAGAGAGAGAGAGAGCACTAGCAGAGGGGCAGAGAGAGAGAGGGAGACACAGAATCTGAAGCAGGATCCAGGCTCCAAGCTGTCAGCACAGAGCCTGATGTGGGGCTCGAACCCTTGAACCATGAGATCATGACCTGAGCTGAAGTTGGATGCTTAACCAACTGAGCCACCCAGGTGCCCCTATTCTTCTTACTCTTTAGACACAAATCAGATTCATATCTCTCTCTCTCTCTCTCTCTCTCTCTCTCTCAAGGCAGAACTATAAAGTTATCTGTATTGTGCCTGGCATTTTTATGGTTATTTGTGCTATCTCAGTGGCCTTGATAATTTATGATACTTCGTTGGATGAGAAAGCAATTTCTAGATTTAAACCACACTTCAGTGATTATATGACTAGCCTGAAGCACTTCTTTCTCACCATCTTCCCAAAGAGAGAGGGATGGAAACACGGAAGTCACATGACATGAATTTGTTAGAATGGTCATCCATGGGGGCGTCAGTGAGCAAAAGTATTCAGAGGGGCTGTACTTGGCTCTTGTTGCCAGAAATAATCATCTGAACTGAGGTTTTCCCAACTGTAATAATGAGAGCATCGGCCTTGATAAATGTTGGCTTTTTCCTTGACTAAAATTCCTTCATTCCAGAAGTGGCACAAAACAGCAGTATTTTTGGCACCACAAACACCTATTCGTGCCTGGGAAAGGGACCTTCTGTGTTATATGCACAACTGTGTAAACCATATCCGTTGCCATGAGCCAATCTGGCGTGGGATGTCATAGCAGGTGCATCATGTGGCCTCTCCCCTGCCCTGTAACATTTCTCACTCTCTGTGCCTCTGAAGGCAACCATCAGAGCAAAAGGAGGGTGCAGGCGTAGAGCTCTGGGGCCCCGGGTGCCGGCTAGGGGGGAGGTAGTGATGTGGATTCATCTCAGGCACACACTTAACCACGTAGCTCTGGAAGCATCAGCCTCCCCCCCAGAGGATTCATTCCTTCCCCAGTGTTGCTGAACTATGCACTCGTAAAAGCCACACGGTGCGTAGGGTCACCGGGAAGAGAAATGTTCTTACTGCTTTCAGTGGCGTAAGACTGTATTTTACAAATGGGGTTTATCCTTCTTTAAATGGCTGGTGGAAAAGACACAAGTAGAAAGACCAGGATTTTTCCGCCACTGGGCAGCCCCAGATGAGGGCCTGTTTGAAACCCGGTGGCAGAGGGTACGGTCTTAGAGACCCTGAGTCCCCGCTGGCCCCCAGTGCTGTTCCAACATTCCAACACTCGTGTTTTTAATTCTTGCCCCGCAGGGACTTGCTCATTTTACATACTGATTAGTTTATAGCAGCAATGCTAATTTGCACTGACATCAGGGATTACACATTGAGAATTATTAAATATACAGGGAACAACATGGTAGAAGGAAGAGGGAGCCTGGCTCAGAGGACTGAACATCTGAATGGCAGAAACCTGTCCCCTGCTTCATTACTGAGCCACAGCATGTCCTGGGGCCGCCACTCAGCCATCTGTGGATGGCTTTCTATACTCAGAGTCAAAGTGTGCGAGACAGAGAGATGAGTTTTGGTTAATCGCAGGGGCTTTTCTTATGGCTTTAGTAATGAATGTGATTAACAATAATATGGAGAATTCCCAGTTACCCACCTGTAGCGCCTCTGTAGCTAATTTTCAATTCTATGTTGATTTCCCTCAATAACTCTCAGCCCGACCCAGATGGTATCTATTTAGGAAATTCAGGAAACTCTTAATATTTGCATAAGCAGAGCAAATTGGGAAATAAATTAGTGCAAAGAAATGATCCAATGCAAGCGAAAGCCGAATATCAACGACTTCTGGATTTCCTAGGCCACGGACTCATGAAATCATCGAGCAAATATTTGCTAAGCCCTACTCAGTGCAGAGCACAGGATGAGTTGAGTTCTTTGCCCTCCCGAGGCTCTCTGTGTGGGGCACGTGGCTGCGTGACAGGCCGAGGCTTGAGCCCAGAGCAGGCAGCACGTCCCATTCCCACCGACGTCAGTAGTTGGTGATGGTTTTGTTCCAGATACTTCCTCTTCTGATATGTGTAAAGATCTTTGGGGACATTTTCATGTGTAATCTTCACCGTATAGGACAGTGTGTCCCCTGGACATGCATCCAGAGGTCATTTTCCCAATGCAAACACGAGACGCGAGGGACGGCAAACAGCAAGCTCCCTGAGGTCAGAGGGGCTCTGCCTCCTTCTTCATACGTAGCGCCAGGGTGAGGGCTGCGCACAGTAGGTGCGTGGCGCTCATTTGTTGAATAAACTGAGTAGGATCCCCGTAATCAGCCATATAGGGAAGGTGGCATCGTCCTCACCACCATCCTCCTTTTAAAAATGAGGAAGGTAAGGTTCAGCGAGCTTTAATAAATCCAAGGACTCACAGCTAGAAAAAGGCAGAACTCGGGCTCAATGCTCAGCTCCCTCCCCGTGCTGAGCCCTCCCTTTCATTCTCAGCTGGTCCTGCTGAACAGCAAGCAAGGGGACTTAATCCGTGGGTGTGGGTGGCCTGTGATTAGAAGCCAGGAGGAAACAGAAGTTTATAATCTTGCCAAGAGCCTCAATGGCATCAGGTTGTCTGGGGAAGGACTGGGAAGTGGGGCTCAGCCGGATGCATCACTGACCCCTGGACTCTGCTGTTTGTTCTCATTGCGCTCCAGAGCAAGTCACCGAATCTCCCTGACACCTGCTTCCTCAGCGGCAAAACTCTGATAATAATATCATCCTCTTACGTCTGTAATGAGAAGTGAGTGTGATAAAAATGATGGTGTCGGGTGCACAGAAAATTCTCAATCCATACCAGTTTGTTTTATTACGATCAGTTTAAGCATTTTTATTACAGTGACTACTGTAATTTGCCTCCAAGCACATGAATCAGAGAGTAACAGGTCTTAAAATAAATTTCTAAATTGCGTGGTCTGTTACAATAAGTAAGTGGTTTTTGAGATTATTCAGAGAATGTGAATCTGTGTCAGGCCCAGGAATACGAGCAGGGTTCCCTTTTCTGTAGCTGCTGTTTTGCAACGTAGAAATGCTGATGTGACATATTTTCCACCATTGTTTCTAAAAATATCAGGGCTGCAGTGCCCGGTTGGCTCCCTCATTTGTAAATGCCACGTTATGATTTAGGAAGTGGGAGGCGGAGGCTCACTTCCAGCTTTCAACTCCTAGAGTAAGTGGTTTGAGACCTGGGTTGAGCTTTGGTCCATTGCCTTGTATTTTACTTTCGGTGTGTTTGTCTCTCCTGCTCTGTGCAGGACCGAGTCTTCTTTACTGCTGGGTCCCTAGCACCGAGCACAATCCATGGCACGTAGTAGGTGGGCTTCATGGCGTTGCGTTTTCTGAATGTTTGAATGAAATGGGGTAAGAGCGAAAGGACATGAACGAAGAACAAACACATGTTAGAATCAGTTACTCATTTTCTCTTCCTCCCTCCCTCCCTCCCTCCCTTCCTTCCTTCCTTCCTCCTTCCCTCCCTCCTCCCTCCCTTCCTTCTTTCCTTTTTGAATATAGCTGTTGAATATTGCTAACACACTGTTAACATTAGTTTCAGGTATACAACTTAGTGATGTGACAAGTTTATACCTTATGCTGTTTTCACCACAAGTGTAGCTACCATGTATCTTGTTACATGACTATTACAATATCATTGACTCTATTCCTTATGCCGTGCTTTTTATTCCAGTGACTTACTCATTCTGTAACTGGAAGCCTGTATCTCCTTCTCCTCTTGACTGATTTCACCCAACCCCCCCCCCCACTCCCTCTGTTCTGGCAGCCATCACTTTGTTCTCTGTTTTTATGGGTCTTATTCTGGTTTTTGTTTATTCATTGGGTATTTACCCAGAGAAAACGAAAACACTAATTTAAAAAGATACATGCATCCCTATGTTTATTGCAGCATTATTTGCAGTGGCTAAGACCTGGAAGCAACCTAAGAGTCCATCAGTGGACAAATGGATAAGGCAAATGTGGTACGTGTGCATGTGCATACACACAGTGGAATACTATACAGCCATAAAAAGGAATGACATTGTGCCGTATGGGACAATGGATGGACCCAGAGGGTATTATGCTAAGTGACCTGCATTAGACTAAGAAAGATAAATACCATATAATTCCACTCACAAATGGAACCTAAAAAAAGTGAGTTATTTTCTTTTCCGAGAAACGTGGAGGGACTGAGACCCTGTGTGCATGGACAAATGAGAACTTGCAGCTTCATGCTCCTACTTTACTGAACCCTGACGTCGGTATGCCTGTGGCAGCCGAGGTACAGCTGTCTGGAAGGAGATCCCGAGGGAGGGGACATGCGTGCTTTATGCCTCTGACTGTGCGAAGGTATCCATACCTGCTTTCCTGCAGGGGAAGACGTCCTTGATCATTAATGTGTGAATCATGATTTATTTCAAACACAGACATGTCTGCCTTGTCCGAGGGCTACAACGAACAGGTTGGCTCTGTTAAAATATTTAAGTACATAAATGTAGCTACTTAGTGTATGTGGTAGAAAGCATTTCCATTACAGTGTTAAAAACAACATAAGCTTAGTAGAGAAAACTTAGAAAATCAAAGATTGGTCAAAAGAAGTAATTCCACCACTCAGAGGTCAGAGCTGATAACATTTTGGTGGCTATTTTCATTAACTTTTTGTATACATGTTTTTTTTTTTCTGACAATAGTTTTCCTATTATACATATTACCATAATAACTGCTTTGAAAAAAATGATAATTTTCCATTGGGTTACATATTCTTTGGTGACCTAATTTTAGTGGCTGCATGGAGTGAGTGCCGTGGTTGACTGCTCTGGTCCTCATTTGGAGTACAATTGTGTGTGTTCAGTTTTGGGCTATTAAAAAATGTATTTTTGCAGTTAATCTTTATGCACATCTGTGATTATTTACATATGATGAATTCTTAGGAGTGGAAATATAGGATCCAAAGTTTTATTTCATGCTAAATTCTTATTCCCTTCCCTCACCAAACTATCATGGTTCCCTAAAACTTTTGCCAGTTAGGTGAAAAATGATACTTTGTGTTTTTTGCATTTGCACTGAAAAGTATTTCTGATGGTAAACATTTTCCTTAACTCTTTGTAATTCCTTTGTTTGAATTTCTTTTTTTTTTAATGTTTATTTAATTTTGAGACAGAGCATGAGTGGGGAAGGGGCAGAGAGAGGGAGGCACAGAATGTGAAGCAGGCTCCAGGCTCTGAGCTGTCAGCACAGAGCCCGACACGGGGCTCGAACTCACAGACGGCGAGATCATGACCTGAGCGGAAGTCGGACGCTCAACCGACTGACCCACCCAGGCGCCCCTCCTTTGTTTGAATTTCTGATAGATGTGTTCATCTTTATTCTTCTTGGTTTGATAGAACTCTTGAAATTAGGAGTATTTTTCCGTTTTCTGATTCCTGGGTGGCAATATTTTCCCCAGCTTGTCATTTGCATTTTAATTGTAGTTAATGGTGTTTTCCCAGACAAAGCTTCCTTGAGTGGTCAGACATAGGTTTTCACTTAGGGTATATATTTTTTTTCTGTGCAACTGCATTGAGTCAGAAATCGAATACTTTAAGAATGAATTTGTCTTCCTTTAATGACAAATGCCTGCAAGACCCTTACAAAGGCAACTCACCAGCATAAGGCTCCAGCCCGTGCTGCATTCCCTCCAGCACGGCTTGACCAAATGTGTCAACTCCTGCAAGAAAAAGACATAGAGCCAGATTTTAAGTCGATTTTGGCAGTCTTTTAGGAAACCTTTTCTGAGAAGCTCTGACCCAAGCATCTGCAAATCAGCCATACCTCTTCTTAATCCCCACAGCCAAGATCAGCCCCCGGAATTTGATAACCCTGATCAAGTCAGTGCTGTCCAATGAAACATATGCAAACCACAGACATGATTTCAAATTATCCAGTAGCCAACTAAGGAGAAGAAGAAACAGGTGAAGTTAATTTTATAAAATATTTAATACAACCCAGTACATTGAAAACATTATCATTCCAACCTGTAACGAACATAAAAAATATTGAGATATTTTGCACTCTGGCTGTTGCACTATTGGTGCCTGTCTGACTCAGTCGGTAGAGCATGTAACTCTTGATCTCAAGGTCTTGAGTCTGAGCCCCATGTTGGACATGGACCCTACTTAAAAAACACAAAATCTGGTGTGTATTTTACACTTTCAGCACATAGCACATGTGGCTAGGGGTCATGGTACTGGACAATGCGAGTCTAAAACAGCAGTCTGGCTATAGGTAAAAAAGCAAAAGCCCCGACAGATTGTCATTAAAACAGAAACTTACTTTAGGGACCTCATCCTTATGACCTGCCTAAGAGTGAAAACAGCTGGTGGCCATGTTGTGAAATTTCTCTCTCTCTCTTTTAATTTTAGAGTGAGAGAAAGAGAGAGCATGAGCAGGGGAGAGGGGCAGAGAGACAGAATCTTAAGCAGGCTCCACGCTGAGCATGGAGCCCAACGCAGGGCTCGATCCTATGACCCTGGGATTGTGACCTGAGCCAAAATCAGCGCCCCTGATTTTGCGCTGACCTGAGTCGGACGCTCAACTGACTGAGCTGGCCGCGCGCCCCTGAAATTTCTTTCTCTTAACATTTTTGTAGATCTGAGGATTTCAGCTTCTCCACATCTGTACCAATATGCGTGTTTTACTTTAAGGGCCAGCAGTGACGACGCCCAAGCCCCACTCAGAATGGAGCCAAAGCGGTTGGAACCCACCGCTCAGGACGCCCTGCGTGTGTGCATCACCAGACGAGACTGGCTTCTTCAAGAAAAGCAGCAGTTGCAGGTAAGCAGGTGAAGAAGAATCTTCAGGAAATAGACCAGCATGTTTCTCACCCATTTAAGCCACATGGGGCAGGGCGGATCTTTGCTTTGCTTGAATGTAGCAATTAGAGCTTTGGCCATCCACCCGTGAAGTACAAAAGGGAGAGATGGGTGGAGATGACTGGAGGGCTTGTAGGAATCATATTACCTACTAGAGGTTGAAAGCTCAGTGGTGTTTGTGCCCGTTTTCGATATTCCTCATTACCTTTTGAATATGCTTTCCTAGTCTGCCAGGCCAATTTGTCACCTCTTATCATCTTGACCTTTATGAGGTCTTTTGAAAGGCAGGAAGAAATCTGTGCTATGAAAATCCTTTATGGAAAATTGTATCAGTGGGACCGTGAGGAGCAGCTGTTGGGGGCAGAGGTGTAAGTAGGGGCTGGGCAGGGCTGGCACGTCTGGGAAACGCTGGCGGCCATTGCACGGAAGCCCCAGATCGGCCCAGCGCGGTGGGGGAAAGTTGGCCAGGGGCTAGAAGTCTCAGAGCAGCACTGAATTAAAGGCAAGAGGCAATCAGGAAGTTGAAAGCTCCCCCACCCTCCACCTTAAAGCTGGGTCCACGCCTGCCGGAGCCTGGAGGACTTGAGGCAGGAATGGGGAACAACAAGGAAGCTTCCATGGAAGGCATCTGGCCTTCCAGAAAGAGCATGGGTCTTTAATACTGAGTTAATCTTGGTCTAGGCTCTAAATAACAGAATGGATTTAGACCCGTTTATGGGCTTGGACAAGTTACTGGACTGCCCTCCCCTCCATCCCCACTCCCTCATGCAGGGTATTCCTGTTATCCGAGTTTGCCCACCCAAATCCCCATAATAGCAAGGTGGCAAAGGGAAGCAAAAGTCATCACAATTTGAAAATCGTGAGCATCTCATAAGCTGAATGCTTATATATTCAGTGAGCATTATCATAAAAGTTTGGGTGACCATGTGAAATCTTGTTTTTGGTTTTGAACAATGTGTATCGGTTAAAGGTCTACATGATTCCCGATGATGCCAGAGTGTACAGAAGATGATCTTAGCCCGGGATACTTAGTGTTGGAAGGGAATGTTCCTGGAAGAACTCTGGGGGAAAGGTGGATATTCATTCCGCAGGTATCTGAATGCCTCTCTGTGCCAGATGCTGTTTGGAACGCTGAGGATTTCGTGAAGTTGGTGTTCTCATAGGGGTGGGTGTGGGAGATAGATAAGAAATGGCAAACACAACACACACCTAAATTACCTACTTCCTCTGTTGTAGGGTGGTAAGAGCTATCATGTGTAGGCAAAGGTCAATTCACTGAGCAGTGAGATTGGAGCAGAGGGAACAGCAGAGGGCACAGCCATGCGGTGTGGATGCGCCTCCCATCTGCAAACGGCAGACAGGAGGCCAGGCTAGGAGAGAATGGTGGAGGAGAAGGTCAGGGAGAAAAGGGATCTTGTAGGGCTTTGCACACCTTTGTAAGCACTTGAGCTTCTCTCTGACTGGAATGTGGAGCCGTGGGAGGGTTCTGAGAATAGGGTGTGGGCCTTTTGCAGTGCTGGCGGGAATGCAAACTGGTACAGCCACTCTGGAAAACGGTATGGAGGTTCCTCAAAAAATTAAAGATAGAACTAGCCTACGACCCAGCAATTGCACTACTAGGTATTTATCCAAGGGATACAGGAGTGCTCTTTTGATAGGGCACGTGCACCCCAATGTTTATAGCAGCACTATCAACAGTAGCCAAAGTATGGAAAGAGCCCAGATGCCCACTGACTGATGAATGGATAAAGAAGATATGGTGTAAATATATATACATGTGTGTGTGTGTATGTATATATACACACAATAGAATATTGCTCAGCAATCAAAAAGAATGACATCTTGCCATTTTCAACAACATGGATGGAACTAGAGGGTATTGTGAAATTAGTCAGCCAGAGAAAGACAAATATCATATGACTTCACCGATATGTGGAATTTAAGATACAAAACAGATGGACATAAAGAAGGAAAGCAAAACTAATATAAAAACAGGGAGGGGGACAAAACATAAGAGACTCTTAAATACAGAGAGCAAACTGAGCGTTGCTGGAGGGGTTTTGGGTAGGGAGATGGGCTAGATGGGTAAGGGACATTAAGGAGGACACTTGTTGGGGTGAGCAGTGGGGGTTATATATGTAGGGGATGAATCACTGAATTCTATTCCTGAAATCATTGTTGCACTATACGCTAACTAATTTGGATGTAAATTAAAAAAAAAAAAGAATATGGTGGAGGGCCCCTGTGAAAAAGCATAGTGGGTCTTCAAAACATTAAAAATAGAATTACTGGGGCACCAGAATGGCTCAGTCTGTTGAGTGTCTGACTCTTGATATCTGCTCAGGTCGTGATCTTGGGGTCATGAGATCGAGCCCCACATAGGGCTCCAGAGTGAGCCTGGAGTTGCTTGGGATCCTCTCTCACCCTCTCTCTGTCTGCCCCTCCCCTGCTGGTGATCTCTCTCAAAATAATAAATAAACATTAAAAAAATAGAATTACCTCACCATCAAGCAGTTCTGCTTCTGGGTAGATGCCCAAAGGAATTGAAATCAGGGCCTGAAAGAGATGTTCATGGCAGCATTATTCACGATAGCCAAAAAGTGGAAGCCACCCAAGCATCCATCTGTAGATGAATGGATAAACCAAACGTGGTGCATCCACACAGTGGAATATTGTACAGACTTAAAAAGGAAGGGAATTCTCACACATGGTGCAACTTGGATGAACCTTGAGGACATCGTGCTAAATGAAATAAGCCGGTCACAGAAGGACAAATACTATAATTCCACTTCACTGAGGTTCCTAGAGATTCATAGACACGGAAGGTAGAATGGTGGTTGCCAAGGGTTGGGGGAAGGCAGGGTAATGGGGAGCTAGAGTTTAATGTGGACGGAGTTCTGGTTTATAAGATGAAAACAGTTCTTGGATGGTGGGTGGCAATGGTTGCACAGCAGTGTGAATGTACTCAGTGCCACAGAACTGACATTTAAAATGGTTAAGATGGGACACCTGGAATTTTGGCTCAAGTCATGATCTCATGGTTTCGTGAGTTTGAGCCCTGCTTTGGGCTCCACAAGGACAGTGCAGAGCCTGCTTGGGATTTTCTCTCTCTCCCTCTCACCCTGCCCCTCCCCAACTCACGCTGTCTCTCTCTCACTCTCAAAATAAATAAATAAACTTACAAAAAAAATCTTAAAAAGATGGTTAAGATGGTGAATTTTATGTTACATGTATTTACCATAGTTTAAAAAAAAGAAAGGAAGGAAAGAACAGGGTTTGGGCAGAGGCGGAGGTGAGGAGTTTAATTGGGAAACAATGGCAACAGTACCGTAGTGTTGGACACATGGAGACACGAATTATCTCTTTCTTAGAATGTCTTAAGGGTGGATCTTCAGCTCCCCTCAGTCTCTACCCTCCACCCCCCACTGGAAGTGGGGTCAGGAGGTTGAGGTTGTAGGTGATCCGTACCTTGGGTTTAAGAGAATGTGAGTAAGAGCTGGGGAGGCGCCCAGACACCGAAGCTCAGAACACGGGAGTGTGGTGACGGAGAGAGCCTTGTTGCAAATTCAGAACACCATGCCCAGCGAGGTGATTATCTGCTCCCATACCGTGCACACAATGTGCGTTCAGTTACCTGCCGGTTGTTTCCTTCTTTAACCTCAACAAAGGATGATACTCTATAGATTCTTCAGATTTTGGTTTGCTGTTTTAGTGGAAATTCCATTTACTTAGTATTTTTTATGAACCTTAGACTGCATCGAACTGTCTGCAGCATCCCGTTGCTCTTTCAATCTCATAGACTTAGGAAATCGTGATTTTTAATCTTTCTCTACACACTAACTATTCATGTTTGGGGACACCAAGCAAGGACTGTCTGCTTTTTTTTTTTTTTTGGTCTGTGGGCTGTGTTACCTGCTTAGCTTGTACCTCAAGCACGTGACGTTTGCTGCTCTGGGTTCTGGCTCTTCCGCCCCAAACGAAGTAAGTCATTGATGTATCTGCTTGGTTCTTCCAAGTCAAATTCCTGGCTCACCACCCCCACCCCCCCCCATAGTTATTTAATACTTGGGAGAGAATGTTTTTCCTTACGCCAACTAATCAGAAATATAAAGCTGGTGTGATTTTTCCACTTCAGCAAACCTCCAAAAATCTGCCTGTCTCAGAAGGGGAGCTTCACGGCTCTCATGCATATGGCTGACTTTCATTTGATGGACTCATTATCAGCAGAGCGGTTTGCCACAAGCAGGGTTAATTTATAAAATCTGGTTTCTCCGCTCTCTACAGAAAGAAATCGAAGCTCTCCAAGCAAGAATGTCTGTGCTGGAAGCCAAGGATGAGCAGCTGAGAAAGGAAATAGAAGAGCAAGAGTGGCTGCTCCCATGGCAGGGCTGCGACCTGGCCGCCCTGGTGGGCAGGCTGTCCCTGGGCGAGCTGCAGGAGGTCAGCAAGGCCGTGCACGACACCCTGGCCTTAGCCAACCAGATTCCCCTCCGTGCAGAACCCCCCGAGACCGTGAGGAGGTATTGCTTTCCTAACTGATTTCGGATCACTCACGTCTTTGACCTGTTTCCGGGATTGATGTTGCCTGCCGTCCCTCATATACAAAAATTTTCCGAGCAGGGCCATAGTTTTTCAGTGGAAGCACTATCATTATTTCCAGCGGGAAAATTCTTCATTGTATGGGCCAGTCCTGAGGATTTCGCGATATTTTACAACCCGGTCACCACCCAACCTACTAAATGCCAGTATTCCTTCCCAGGAATTCCTTCCCCAGGGGCACCTCGTCTCCCTTTGAGATCTGTTGGAGATTCTGATCTGTTGGCTGAGGACGATCATCTGAGGGAACTGTACTCTTGCTGAGGGCGGGGGTGAGCCATTAAGAGGCGGATACTCCATCAACAACTGTGTTTCAGGAAGAATGAATGATTATTAATAATAGCTAGCATTTATTGAGTGCTTACTCTTTGCCAGGCACCGTGCTAAGCTTTATGAGTTGCTTCTATTATTATATTTACTTTATAGAGGAGGAAAAGAAAGTTCAAGGTTAGCAATTTGCTGGAAGCCCCAATAAGAGGCAAAATTGATACTTAAGCTCCTGTCCGTTCCTTCTCCGCCGAGTTTCCTATCCATTTACCGCGGAGGGAGAATCTTCCCTGTATTCTGTGTTGCGCAATGTCCACAAGATGCACTTCGGTGTTAAGACAGAACTCGCACGTGCCACGTTAGGTAAGAAGCTGAAGCGTGCCCGGATGACCGTGCAGCTGGGCGGTGACGTCTGCTAGTGCTGCGGGTGTTGAGCCATGGGGGCGACCCGTGTTCTGCTTAGTTATCTTGCTGAAGACAATACTGCATAAAACGAACTTCCCGTTGTGGTTGAGAATATGGACTCCGCCATCTGATTATCCTCATTCAACCACGTAGCGCTAGAACCTCACATTTCTTGGGGGAGGGGATGATAATAATAATAATGCCTACCTTACAGGGCTGTTACGTGGATCAACTGCTAACAGACAAAGCTCTTATAACAGTGCCTCGATGGCAGTAAGCACTTTACTGTGCTTACTGCTCGTCATTTTTTTCCAAAAAATTTTAAAAATTTGTAATCTTTTTATATATATAGAGAAAGTGTGAACAGGGGAGAGGAGCAGAGGGGGAGAGAGAGAGAGAGAGAGAGAGAGAGAGAGAGAGGGAGAGAGAAAGAGAGAGGGAGACAGAGAGAGAGAAAGAAAGAAAGAGAAAGAAAGAAAGAGAAAGAAAGGAAAGAAAGAAAGAAAGAAAGAAGAAGAAAGAAAGGAAGAAAGAAAGAAAGAATCTTAAGCAGGCTCCATGCTCAGTGCAGAGCTTGACACGGGGCTTGATCCCACAACCCTGGGATCTTGACCTGAGCTGCAATCAAGAGTCAGACACTCAACCGGCTGAGCCATCCTGGCACCCCATTTGTCATTTTTAAAAACTTTAAAAAATATTTATTTATTTTCGAGAGAGAGGGCGAGAGAGCATGAGTGGGGGAGGCATAATGAGAGAGAGGGGAACAGAGGATGCCAAGCAGGCTCTGTGCTGGTAGCAGCGAGCCCGATGTGGGGGGCTTGAACTCACAAACTGAGATCATGACCCAAGTCAAAATCAGAAGCTCAACCGACTGAGCCACCCAGGTGCTCCTTAATATGGGATTTCAGACTCCTGAAGGCCTTCACACTGCCTGTCTCAATGTGTCTTAGAGTATTCAGTGAATAACGGTCCCCTCTTACACACCTATCACATCCTGTCCAGCCAAGAAAAGCCAGCCCCAGATGCTGTTCTAGAGAGATGCCCAGGACCCCTTCCAGCCCTAATATTTCCCTTCAGAAACCTAACTCATGCCCACTGAGAAAGAGAAGAGATTTGGATTGTTGCCAAATTTCAGCTAAAGGAAACCAACCATTGACTGTGCCTGCCACGTGCTCTCCCACCATACCTTCATAGGTATCCTTATACTATTGCCTCAGCCTGTAAAGATCTTTCCCACCCCTGCTTCCTGTGGAAATCATTCTACATCTGTATGTGTCCACACACACACACACACACACACACACACACACAGGCACATACACATACATAGGTGCAGGTCCATACAAATATGTATAGTATATACTTTGCATGTCACATATCATTATATGTATGCACATAATAACATGTGCATTGTATTATATATTATATGTATGTATCATGTGTAATATATAAGATGAAATATACCTGTGAATGTATTATTCTATTTACACATGCATATATTTATACTTGAGGCTTAAAATGATCCCTTTTTGGTCCTGCCATCCAGATGCGTCCTACTTATTTCTCCTTATTTCTCCATCTCCTTTCTATTAGAAAATAGCGCAGAGGTTTGTTATATGCCTCTCATCTCTCCCACAAGCTGATGGCTCTTTGAGGGAGGGAGCTGGGGCAGACTTAACTCAGAATCCGCTGCAGCGTGTCACAAAGCCTCTGTGTTTTGAGCTGAATTCATGGGCAGTATCCCTGCAGGGTGTGGCCCGTACCTGCACAGAGATGCAGAGTGAGTGCTTCCTCACACGCTAACTCGCTAACTCGTGGTGATCAAAGTAGCCCGGTCTGGCAGGCGGGCCATTCTCCTTGTCGGCATTTTACAGACAAGGATGCACAAACTCCAGAAGTTTTCCTGGTGATGGAGCTACTACATCCATAGCTACTGTGGCGTCTGAACCAATAAAAGATATTTTCTCTCCAGAGCTCCAAGGAAGTTATTTCTCTTAGTGTAAAACAGGGATCTCCACGGTACAGTAGGCTGATAGAGCAGGGCCTCTAGCTTGGATCCTTTCATTTCTAGTCTATTATTCTGCCCAAGTTCTCAGCCTGGGATGTTTGCTGAGCGGAGTTTTGTGTTGCTGGAAAGTGACCACCCTGGGACATCACATAATCTGGGTGACCCTGCAGCCGGTGACCCTTGGCATCTCCTTTATTTACTTAGAGGTACAGGCAGGCACCTCCCTGCCTTAGGGCAGTTTGGGGTGTGTAAGTACAGGTTTTGACCGATAGGCTTCCTTTCTTCCACACAAGGGAGGCGAGGTTTCATGCTATTCCTGGCCAAAAATATTAAGTGGAAAATTGTCATTGTTATTCATGCGGGCTTTCCATTTAAGAAGGAAGACACACCTTTTCCAAGCTGATGGGCTGCAGCATGGACTCCCAGAAACGGAGAAGTCGAAAGAAGCCAGTGTGGGGTCGTATTGGCTCCATAGATCAAGGAAGGCTTGGTCTAGTATTTATAACTAATTGTACATGATTCTGTTAACTTGGTTCTTCCTGTGAGATACTGGTTTTCTTTTAGACGATGTTGACTTGGGTGGCTTGGGTGGGGGATATCTCATAGGCGCCCCAGCCAGCAGAATGGATCTCCTGTGTATCATAGCTTTGTTGATGAACATCTTTGTTTCTTATGAGATTGGTTTCTTCTTAGGCCAGATGGGGAGATGCTGACAAATTGTGAAATAGGCAAATTTTGAAGTCTTATGAAGAGAAGGTGTAGAGACTGGTCTTGTTACAAGTATCTGGAGAAATGGACCACTCAGTATCGTAACCATTATCATCATCACCCATAAAGATTTTTCAGAGACCACCTCAGAACTCAGGGTGCTGTCTGGGGAGAAGCTGTTTCTGATTTACTCAACTCAGTAATGTGCAAGTTTAAAGGGAATGATATGCGTCTTTCCCTGGATCAACTACACATTCAGCTTGAGAAGGAACTTCCTACTAGCACTTGGCATTTCTGAGGAAATCACTTGGTGGAGACCGTGTGCTTGCCTGGTGCCATCATTTCTGAGTGTAGCTGATGGGGAATCGTCTGGTGGATGTCAGAGAAGGACTGGAAGTAGAAGGTTGTGTGCTGGGGACGAGAGACCCAGTGGCTTTTATTTGGACGTTCTAATAGAAATCAAAGCGGCAGTCTGAATTTTCTGTCTGTGTTTTGGATCAAATTATCTGAGCAGGATGGAATGAAGAGCTGCCTTCTCAGGGATATCCTAGCTGCCTTTTGATAGAGCCATCAGAAATGGTTTCCCTCCAGTGGTTGAGAGAACACCCTTATAAGGCCCTGAGGACTCAGGAACTCCACAGTGCGGAAGTGGACAGAACAGGGATGTGTAAAGGACAGGGGCCACTGGAAAGATATGTTCACTTGAAATTCCTCTATCTTGGGATTCCAACCCTTAAAACAAACTCCTTGTTTTCTCTTGTAAATGTTCCTTCAACGGGAGAAGTCTAGATGGATGTCTTTTATCCAGTGACCTTGATTCTCTATCCCCATTAACCGTTCCTTCTCATTCCATCCCATACTGACTCCACTCCCATTATCGGTAATGGGATTGGGTGTGAGGGGAGTGGGTGGGGAGAAGGCTGGGGACACAGAGAGGAAGGATGTGACAGGTTCTGGGGTTTTCCTTGGGCTGCATCCCTGCATGTGGGGTGTGAGTTTCCATCTGTTTGACATAAATTGAGGAGGGTCATGACTTGTAGCTCAGTGCCATTAGCTCAGCCCCCCTGGCCTTTGTAGTTCTGTCTGCCTTGCACACCAGGGAAGAGCCGGGCTGTGACCCTGTCCAGCAGCATGTGGCCAACTATAAAGTGACGTAGGAATAATCACAGCAATAACAATAGGGATGAGGGCTTCGTATGATACTTCCTAACATTTTTTCGGTCCCCGTGGCTGGCTCCTATTAGCCTGTGGTTGAGTTCTTCATTCCTCAGCTTCTGGAATTTTTCATGCTTCACGTGAAACGTGTCCTGGCAGCTCATGGATGAACTGTTTCTTGTGTATTTGGAAGAAACGTGTCACATCTTTTTACAAACCATTGGCGCAAACTGTGAAATGAGCTCTGCCTCTGGTTACAGGGCGGCTGGCTGGACCTTGGTGCATCCAGGACCTTAGTCAGCACGACTGAGCAGCACCAGCCGTGGGCGGCAAGCCAGGGCTGCTCCCTCCTCCCTGTTGTGTACCACTCTGGGCTTTCCAGTGAGGGCCGTGGACGGTTCGGGAGCCCAGGCCCATGACAGGTGTCTTCAGTCCACGGTGAGCAGCCCAGCCGATATCACAGTTCCTTTCAAGACAGACTTGAAATAATGAAATTCAGCAGTTCACAATTGACTGGAAAAAAAAATCAATAGTCCCACGTTCCCCTCAGATACAAGAGTGAGGAGACACAGTGAACAGCAAGGCCTGGATTGGAAAACAGGCTCCCAGGTCCTTCCAGGAGAAGCATGGCGGATGCTCAGAGTGTGTGCAGGGAGATGCCTGTGCGTCCCTGTGCGCTGGAGCGATTGCATGAGGTGGCCCCAGAGTGGGGCAGCGCAGACACTTCAGGAGGACCCCTGGGGTTTCCCAGCCTTGCTCCATTTGTGTGATTGTGTTCCTTAGTCTCTCCATCTGGTCTTTGTTTTTCTTCCTTCTCTGCCTCTGTCCAGTCACCTGGTAGGTCTGTCAAAAGCAGTAGCTTTATGGAACTAGTCCATTAGAAATCACCTTGTAGGGGCTCCTGTGTGGCTCAGTCAGTTGAGCTTCTGACTCTTGGTTTTGGCTCAGATCATGATCCCAGGGTGATGAGATTGAGCCCCACGTAGGGCTCTGCACTGAGCATGGAGCCTGCTTAAGATTCTCTCTCTCTCCTCCCCTCTGCCCTTCTCTCCCATTCTCTCTCTCTAAAAAAGAAAGAAAGAAAGGAAAAAAGAATCATCTGGCACAGTGGCTCTGTTGTTGCTACAGCCGCTGTTCAGGAGACTCTGACTTTTCTTTCTTTATTGTAAAGCATACACCTTGCTTTTCCCAGGAATTGCTGAGACTGGCAGTATTTTTCCAGAAAGTCAACACATTGAGATGGTGGCACAGGAGCAAAGCAAGACTGACGTGTCCTTGTAGCAGTGTGCGTGAGGCAGTGTTGTCACTGTTTGGGACTGCTCTGTAGGGGTGCCTCTCAAATCCCACATTTATCTTGTCATTCTTTCTTAGACTTGTAATAATTATCACATATTAATTTTAACTTTGCTAGTGTTTACAGAATGCTAATATTGCTCAATCTCACTCTTTAAGATAAACTGGATGATATATTCGTTTTATGCCCGTTTTGCAGATGAAGCTGCTGAGGGCCCCAATTCACACAGCAGCAGTGTTCTGATATCGTTAGCCAACCTTTGTTATGGTGGGGTGGGGAGAGAGACAGTTAACGCTGACAGCCCAGGAGACTGGGGCCTTCGAACCCAGTGCCCAGGCAGGCAATGGAGGGAAATCTAGCTAGCCAGGGCATGCATCCGCGGGTCCAAGCAAAAGAGAATGGATGTCATTCCAGACCAGCGATTGGTTGTCTCTCTGCCCCACAGATTGCATGGTGTCACCTGAGAGGGATCAGGACAAACAGCTCTCTACACACAGGCAGCCAACTGCTTCAGGTCAGAGAGGAATGTAGGAGAAACAGGGGATGGCAAGGAGTCAGGCCTGGCGCCCCAGGCGCTGCAAGTCTTGTTTATAAAATGAGGTTTGAACCAGCTGATGCTGAAGGTTCCTTCTGGATCTAGAACACTTATGCACTTTTAGATTTTGTGAAATCAGCTGAAACAAACAGGTTGAAAACTCAGCAGTTCTGTTCCTGATAGCCCCCAGATGAGTTCCCCTGCCAGGTTCCCTGGGCAGACTGTGACAGTCCGCGGGGCACGGTGTTCAAGTTCTGTCTTTGCTCAGTGAGTCAGGGCTAATGACCAGCATGTCCCTAGACGCGGGCCAGAACCCAAACCCGCACTGTAGTGACTGCTCAGAGTTTGGGATGCAACTCACCACTGTCAACTCCTATGTCCTTCGGAAGGTCAACATTATGGGCAACGAGAAAAGTATATCCATCACAACTTGGAAGAGAAGGAAAGGGTTAGAAAAGAAGGAAAGGGTTTGGAAGAGACTACCACCTCTCTCAGTGGGTGCAGTGGCCACTCACTCCAAGAAGACAAACAACTCTGTGTTTGTTGAGTGTATTTGAGAAGTTCAGGGGGGAATCTCCCCTTACTTATAGATATTTTTAAAAAAACTTCATTTGGGGGACACCTGGGTGGCTCAGTTGTTAAACCTAACTCTGACTCAGGTCATGATCTCACGGTTTGTGGGTTCAAGTCCCATATTGGGCTCTGTGCTCACAGCTCAGAGCCTGGAGCCTGCTTCGGATTCTGTGTCTCCCTCTCTCTCTGCCCCTACCCCACTCATGCTCTGTCTCTCTCTCAAAAATAAATAAACATTAAAAAATTTTTAAAAAACTTCATTTGGTGCTAGATTAAGTTTACTATGATTTTCTATCTCTGTGCTTTGTTTCCTTCAAGGAATTTACAATGTGGGTCTTCACTCAGGTGGTTCTTCTTGGGAGTCTTGTAATTTGTAGACTCTTCCATTCCTCTACTGTAATTTAGTGATCCGAGTAACTATTTTCAGCTAGAGCCCCAGGGATTCTTAAAGACTGGAGATAATACTTTTAAAGTGATTGCAGCCAGCTCTATTATTGTGATTGTGAGTGATCTCTGGGCATACTTGAATGCATGTAGCCTATTTTAAAAGTTTCTCTTCTGGTCAATTTCAATTTTTTATTTTCCGTGATGATTACCTTGAGGACTGTTCTGTACTTAACTTCTTTGTAATTTGAGTGTCTCCTACAATCTTCCATTCCTTTCCACTGATTTTCTTATTCCTATCATATCCCAAGAGTGTTTCCCTGTTTGTAGGTTGCATGTTACTATTCCCCGTTCTGACTCTTCGATATTAATTTAACACACTCCTAGACCGTTCTTCAGGCCTTGACCTGAAGGCTGAAAGCTCTTCCAGTGAAGGGTAATTCAGTTCTCAGGTATAACCTTTTCAAGTAACTGTAGGGAAGAGCCCCAGGTTGGAAATGCCAGCTCAGGGGTCGGTGGCAGTTTAGTTAGTTGAGAGCACTTCTTAACTACCAACTTAATTACTAACTTAATTAATCCATTCTGTGCTGATTCATAGGCTACTGGGACAACCCAAACCAGTACCTCTAGGTTTCTGTATAAACCCTGCACTTTATACATTAAGGTCATTTTTCTTGTTTGTCTTGGCTGCCATTATCAGGACTGCTTTGTACATCCTTTTGGGCAAATTTCTTCAGTTTTCTCTGAGTTGTATTGATATTAGTGTTTGATTTTTTTTTTTTATTAGGTCACTTGTTTGGGCAGCTAGATTTTTTTCCTGATGTTCATTCATTTTGTTCATCAACGATCTATTTTTGAAGTCTTTCCAGTAAAATGTGTAAATCTTTACTTCTCTGTTGAAACATTTTAGGAAATAAAATACATAATATTCTCTAGTTTCAGGCATCCGGCAGATCTGTTGCTTGGTCAGCAGGTTTGGAAAAAGCCTGAGTTAAATGTAAGGTTCACAGTTTGTGCAGGCTTTACTGTGCAAATGCTTGTTGTTAGCCGGACAGCAGGCAATTAAAGACGACTCAGAAAAGCATCATAAACCCAAAGCAGAATGTACAACCTTTTGGACAAACTTCATAGTTATGGAAAGTATACATGTTTATAAATTCCAGAAAAGAGCATACATTTTAAATATTAATATTAAATGGAAATGCAAGCAGTTCAGGGTAGTTCTTTTAAAAATTCCAGGAGCAATGAGACATCACTTATTAAATGGTTGGAATTAGGGGGATGGTGATTGAAAGGGAAATCTGAAGTTACCTTTGGATCACTTGACAGAGTAAACCCAGGGGCAGCCTCATTTTGCCGTTGAATCAAATTGTAGCGTTTCTAAGGATTAGACTCACAGGAGTTTGGTGGAGTAAAACTCTATAGCCTAGAATTGAATACTGCTTAAATACTTTTGGGTTACGATAATAGTTGAAAATCTGGAGCCCACTTGGTTACCAGTCTTCAAAAAATGAGAGGCCGGTAATTTATTTTCTTCCTGTGTGTGAATAGGTATCACTAAACAACTTGAGAGGAAGGAGTGGAGAGCAGAGTACTTATGATCTGAACGTAAGGCTTTTCATAGTTTTGACTCCCGCACTCATATCTTCTTCATTAGACAGCTTAAAATCCCTTAGAGACAGACAGATGCCTGCAAGTCGAAGCACTTCCGGCGTATGAATTACAGTTTCGGTTTGGAGTAAGATGGTTTGAGAAGCAGTGCAGGATCTGCTTGAATTTGGGGAAGCCAAATAGCAAGTTAATCAGTTGGAAAAAAAGCTGCGATTTTTAATAGACCTGGCCTCAGAGGCAAACTGTGACTCTTGTGATGTCAGGCAACTCTCCCAGTGGGGGCGGGGACTGGCAAGGGGGGCGGGGCGAGGGGTGCGTGCACTTGTGCGCACCCACAGTTCTCGCCAGCTTATTCGTATCGGCAAATGCGCAAGGCTCTGCAAATCCGGTGAATTCAGCGCTAGCGCTGGATTCCTCTGCTCCATGTCTTCGTAGCAGCACCCCCCCACCCCCCCACAGGAAGTCTTTTCGAGAATGTGAAAATCCTTGTGCGCTCTTGCTGTTTCTCTCTCTGCCATCCCCTTTAGGAGCACTCACACAAGCTGCGTAGATGTACTTTATTAAGAAGAATTTAGGGTCTTACAAAATACGACATCTCAGTCGCAGTTTGCTGAGTTAGTTGGGGAAGTCGGGCTTTACCACAATAACTCTGGAGTGTGGAGTGTTTTAGTTAGAGCTTTGACCCGGGGTCCCTGGAATTCAGAGAGAGACTCAGTAAGGAGACGAGTCACTAATGCGATCCGATCCGTCTATATACAGAGAAGGAGCCAAAGGGCTGAACGTGGGAGTATTTCTCTGGCCTGTTTTTCTTCATTTCTTTCACTTAATCTCTTTTGCTTGGGGCAGAGAGGGAAACATCACACATACTTACTTCGCCCTAGTTAAAATCCCATTTGCTTGATTTCTGTCAGATTACTCAAACTGTTTTTTTTTTACTCTGATACCGTCATGGTTATTTGTATGAATGCTTTATTAAAATATCTATCTATACTTCATTCTGCCCAAGGTCCCCAGGACGAATGTAGGTGTCTGTCGCGTGAGCAGGCACTGCTGTCATGCTCCTCTCCTTGCCACCGAGCCGGACAGAAATCATGTGCTGTGCCAGAAGTGGCAAGGATGGCCACGGGGTGCCAGACCTTCGGCTTCTGGGTACAAATCTCTCTCCACTGCCCCATGCAGGCTTCCCCAGGAGTCAATGTCCCAGGTCGCCTGCACCATAGCTTTTACAGACTTAAAGAATGGCTTACTCCTGATGAATACATGTGCCTGATCGCGCCTTCTCCAGATCATCTGAAGTCTGGAGGAATTCTTGGAGTTTTTTTTGTCTGTACCCTGGGTACGTCCCACTGGTGACATGTGACATTATCAACTGGGAGGCAAGAAGGGTCCAAAGAAGGAAAAAGGCCAAGTAGATAAAATCTTGCATTTCCTAAAGCTGTTTTTGCTGTCATTTCCTTAACCACTTGCCCCCGACAGAAGGTTAGAGGGCCGAGCAGTAATTGGCAAGGTTGTTCATGTCAACGGATTCCTGCGCTTTTTTTTTTTTTTTTTAATTCAAGACCTAAGTAATGCCTTTGCCAGGGCGGCTGGCATTTTGCCCTTTATGTCATTTCTAACTTGCCTTAGTAACAACCTCTCATTCTTAAACTTATTTTTATTAAACAAGACACAAGGGATGGAATTGCGAATGGGGAGAGAGAAAGGAGGTCAGGGAGAAGGGTGTTCGGAGATGAAATTGATAAGCCTCCTCCTTTCCCAGAGGTTTTTGCTAAAATGGGACTTCAGCATCAGGCCACGTACACCCAGGCAAGGAGATGGACAGGCGACTGCCAACAGACGGCAGATTTTCTGCACAACTCTGTTTTGAGGGCTGAAAAACCGTGCCTTGCTTAGAAAAATGACAGATGTCTGGCCTCTATTTCTGCCTCTGTCACTAATGTCCTCTGGCACTTTATATAACCTCTGTGTCATTTAGACTCTCTGGCTCTCTGCCGACAAAATAATGTTGGTAAGAGAATCTTGAATGGTAGAATGGTAAAAGAATCTCAGATGGTAGGAATGAAGGTTTCTCAGAAATAACTTGGCTCAACTTCCTCAGTTCGTGGGTAAGGAAATAGAGCTCCAGAAAGAAGCGACTTGTGCAAAGTCTCGCAGAGAGTTAGCGGGGCGGTGGAATTCTCAGAGCATCATTAATATTCTTGTATTCAGCAAAGGTCGGCTAAGAGTAGGGACGGAGTTTGTGGTTGAAGGGCTCGTGTTTGGGGCAGGCATGCGCTTGGCATCCTGGGTGTGAGTCTAACCTGCAGGGCTGGTGCCAGGGGTGGTGACGACAGGAGGAAGCAGAAAGAATAAAGGAAGATCACGTAAAGTGAGAGGTAGTTTCTCTAGGACACGAACGCGAAGGAGTTAATCCAGGCCTGCCTGATGCTTGTGGCCCAGAGGAAGAGGAACTAATGGAGTGCCTTCCCGACCTTGTCTTCCCACCTTGGGATTCTGATGGGCTTTACATGTGGACTCCTGGCTTGCATGTCCAGGAAATATCCATACCTTCGAAGTAGCCACTGCATGATCACTGCTTGGGCCTGTAGGTATGCCCCCTGCACTGTGCTCCACCCTCGAGAGGGATACCCTGGGAAGAGACCTTGGCAGGAGGCAGGTTCATGGCTCTTCTGGAAGGCACTTCTGGTCTTGGCTGCCTGGCCCCATTTTGGAGGGGCATGTACCTTTAGCCTTGTGGATGCTTCACTCCAAGAGTAGAGAGGATTAGGGCCAGGCCCTCTCGTGTCTGGATCTACGTTAAGTATTGAAAGTATTACTAAGAGAGGGCACAGATTCAAGTTTCTTTAAAAGGCTTTTGAGATATGCTTCCCTAAGTCTGGAGAAATAGGGAGTGAACCATGGTTGTTGGTTGCTATTTGACCGCGGTGTGGGATTCTTTAAGCAAATAGATACCTAATGCAGTGATAGGTTTTCTGAATAAGATGAGCAAGATGCTCTATGCACTGTCGCTCCGAGTTTTACAGAGTGACCCTCTGGCCTTGGCAGTTCGGCAGCAGAGAGGACTCATCTGTACTGGCTGGAGACAGGCTCTAGGCTGAGACCTCTGGGTACCTTTACACAGCCCTGGTCCTTCCTTCCAGCTTTCTAGCTCTCCACATGTCCCCCTCCCACGCCAGTGTGCACCAGTGTGTTAGGGCTGCCATAACAAAGTACCACAGGTGGGTGGCTTAAACAGAGACATTTATGTGCTTAGGTGTCCAAGATCAAGGTATGGGAAGGGCTGGCCCTTCTGAGGGCCTTGAGGGGAGGATCTGTTCCGAGTCTCTCTCCTTGGCTTTTAGGTGATATTCTTCTCCCATGTCTCTCCTCACTGTCTTTCCTGTATGTGTTTCTGAGTCCAAATTTCTCATTTTTATAAGGATACCGGTTATAGTGGAGCAGGGCCCACCCTAACAGCCTCCTCCTTACTAACTACATTTCAATGATCCTATTTGCAAATAAGGTCACATTCTGAGATGTGGTGACGTGGGGTTAGGACTTTAAGATATGGATTTTTGGGGAATACGGTTCAGTCCCTACACAATCTATGAAAAAAAAATACCATCCAAAAGAGATCAGTCAAAGAGAGCAAGAGTTCTAAGAGATGGAATTTAGGAAAAGGAGCAGAGATCTTACTGAATAGACGCCAGGTTTTGAACCTCTTCTTCCTCATATAAAGCTCCGCCTACAGCAACACGGTCGAGATCAGTCATGACCTTTCATCTTCACTGATGCTGGGACAGTAGTGGAAGTGAGGACAGAGATGGAGCCTCCCGCCATGTTGGTTTGAGGGTTCCTCTGGTAGAGGTGAGGGTTCCCAGCAGGCCTCACCTACCCTTATCCATGGGGATGCCTTCCAGGACCCCCAGTGGATGCCTGAGACCATGGGTAGTACTGAGCTCTATGTATACTATGTTTTTCCTCTACATGCATACCTATGATAAAGTTTAAGTTATAAATTAACAACAATAACTAATAGTAGGTGAACCACAGTAACCAATAATAAAATAGAACAGTTATACAATCTGTTGCGACAAGAGTTATGTGAACATGGTCTCTCTCTCAGAATATACCATGCCTACATGATGGGATGAAGTGAGGTGAGTGATGGAGGTGTTGTGACGTGGCGGTTAGTGTACTATTGACCTTCTGACGAGACCTCAGAAGGAGCATCACCTGCTTCCAGACTGGTTGACCCCGGGTACCTAGAACCATAGGAAGTGAACCACCAACAAGGCAGGGACAGCTGTATTCCTTAGGAAGAAGGTGAGCAGCACCCAGGAAGCAAATATCGAGCGCCCACTATGTGCCAGGAACTTCTCCATGAAAGATCATTGCTCTTCTACAGCTTTCTTTCTAATGGGAGAAGGTGGAAACGATAAGCATAATAAATAAGTAGACCGCATAGTGAGTTAGGAGGTAGTATATGCTATTGTCGAGGGGGAAATAGGAGAGGATGTGAGTTTGTAATTTGAGATGGAGTAGTCAGGCCGGGCTCACTGAGAGGGTAAGATGGAAGGGGGCAGACTGGAGGAGCTGTCAGGAGGCCGAGCCAGCGAAGGGGACCTTGTGGGAGAGGCGGTCAGAGATGTGATGGCAGGCAGGCCGCGTTGGTCCCCGGCTTTCCCGGGGTGTACAGGAGCAGGATCTGAGCCGAGCAGCGGTGAGGGCGGAGCGGGCGCCCAGTCCACAGGCCTTTGCAGCAGTGCAGAGGAGGTGTCCACGGGCCCGAGTGGTAGCAGCACAGGTGGTTCTTTGGTGGGCCTGTTCTTCCTTAGCACTGTCCCTCACCTTTAGTCATTGGACCCAAATTACCGGGCTGAGAGTCTCCCGCACACATCTCCTTCTGGTCCTTGAGCAGTCTTGGCTTGTACTATTTAGATTAGTTACTGTGACTGACTCCCATTCCCTTTGCCCTTCTAGTTATTGCTGAAAAGCAATCCGTCTCTCCCCAGACTGAATTTTTTATTATTGATATTTTTGGCACTAGCGGTAGCATCACTGTGACATTCCAGGAGTGTTTCAGGGAGCCCCTTTTCATTCCTAACCTGAAGCTCAGGCATTTATTTATGAGCTCCTGTACTAACACAGTGGTCCTATAATCACTTTTTTTTTTTTTTTAATCAAAGACATTCTTATGTGAAATTTTCTTGTGGCCGCCTCTGAAACCCTTAGCTCCTATGCTACCAATGAGAACCTTCATGTGTTGCAAATGTCCGTCGCTGTAGCCACTTGGGTGGGTCGAAAATGAAACTGTCTTGGGGCACCTGGATGCCTCAGTCGGTTTAGCGTCTGACTTTGGCTCAGGTCATGATCTCGAGGTTCCTGAGTTTGAGCCCCGCATTGGGCTCTGTGCTGACAGCTCACTCCGTCTTTCTCTACGCTTCTCCTGCTCACACTCTGTCTCTCAAAAATAAATAAACATTGGGGCACGTGGGTGGCTTAGTCAGTTGAATGTCTGACCGGCTCGGGTCATGATCTCGCGGTTTGTGGTTTCAAGCCCCACATCGGGCTCTGTGCTGACAGCTCAGAGCCTGGAGCCTGCTTCGGATTCTGTGTCTCCCTCTTTCTCTGCCCCTCCCCCACTCACACTCTGTCTCCCTCTCTCTCAAAAATCAACAAACATTAAAATAAATAAACATTAAAAAAAAATTAAAAACTAAACATTAAAATTTGTTTTAAAGTCATAAAAAAGGAACATGAAACCGTCTGTTAACCTGAAGCAAACAAAAGAGCTATTATGCTGTCTGTTGTCTGCCTGCTGCTACATAGGGAAGTGACGTTTTTCTTGTCGACCAGTATGTATGATCTTAATAACACATATGATTAATCGTATGTTAATTTCAGTTGAAAAACCCACATCTGTGAGGTTGCTCAGGCGGCTTTAACAAGGTACCGCACACACCGGGCAGCTTAAACAACAGAAATCCACTGTCTCACTATTCTGGAAGCTAGAAGGCTAAGATCAAGGTGTCGAAGGTTTTAATTTCTCGTGAGGCCTCTCTCCTTGGCTTCTTGACAGCTGTCTTCTCCCTGTGTCCTCACGTGGTCACCTGTGTGTGTGTGTCTGAATTCTCCCTTTTCATAAGGACACCAGGCGTGCTGGATTAGGGGCCACCCTAATGACTTTGCTCTAACCTGATCGCCTCTGCAAAGACCATGTGTCCAAATAAGGTCTGTGATGAGGACACCAACATAACGAACTGGGGTGCGGGGGACACAGTCGACTCAAAACTGACCTCCTGGCCCTCGATTTCCTTTTGCCACCACCAGCTCCGGACCCACCTGCCTCTGATGTGCTTTCTCTGCAGCACGTTCTTGCCAGCAGTCTTGATTTTTCTGAGTCTTCGTTTGTTAAGGGTAAATTTTGGTCATTTGATTTAAACACCAGTTTGTGAGGAAAAATTAACGTGTATTCACAAATCATGATATTGATTGTATTGTCCACTAGACATAATTCTAAAATAGGATTCTAGGGGCACCTGGGTGGCTCAGTGAATTAAGCGTCAGACTTCGGCTCAGGTCATGACCTCACAGCTCGTGAGTTCGAGCCCTGCGTCGTGCTCTGTGCTGACAGCTCAGGGCCTGGAGCCTGCTTCGGATTCTGTGTTTCCCCCTCTCTCTGCCCCTCCCCTGCTCGTGTTGTTTCTCTCTCAAAAATAAATAAATAATAATAATAATTTTTAATTAAAATTAAAAATATAGTAATAAAAAAATAAAATAAAATAGGATTCTAAACGCCAGTCTGGACAGTGAGAGCATGTTTTGAATAAGTAAGCGCACGGCTGCCAGGAGCGGTGGCCTAGGTTTGTGGTCAGGAGAACAGACAGCAGAGCCGCTTGGGGCATCATTTACCCATTTACCAGCTGCTTAGCCCTGGGAAAGGTGCTTACGTCTCTCTTTTTGTTTTCTTGTCCGAAAATGTAGATATTGTAGTACCTACTTCACAGAGTTGTGAGAATTTAAAATGCTAACGTATGCGAGGAATAAGGAAAAATGCCTGGTAGGTAGTAAGGGCTCAATAAATGTTTGACATCGCTGTTCGTAGGATGGCTGGTTTGAACAAAAGATACATTTGAATAAACAAGGTCTCCTGTGCTTGTTAAAACCTTATTTGCAGGACAGTGTAATTTGATCTGAGAAGACAGTTCGTATCTGTCATTAACAATATACAAACTTAAAAGAAACATGGGGATAAGTTTTAATCGTTGAGGTACATGTAACTCTTGTTTATAACCATTTAACCCCTCTAATTTGGTGGTTTTCAATTTGAATTCCTGCTCCCGGAATCCTGGTTCAGGGGCCACAGTGTGATGGTAGAACACTAAGTGTGTGGGGTTAGTGTGACCTCGTTTGTACCCCAGGCCAGACACCCACCCTCAATCAGAACGGATCTCCTGTTGCATATTTCATATACTACGGTTCTATGTCAACTTTGTTTGAAAGAGTTCTGCTATTAAAAATAGCTCGAAAACCACTAGCCTGGTATGTAGATTATTCATATTCTTCTGTCCCCCCCCCATTGCTTTCATTCTGTGTATACCCCAGGGATGCAACCAATGTTAATATTAGCCTGAGCAAAACATAATTAGGGAGCTAAATCTACTGCAAAAAGCAATGCAGCATAAATTAAATAAATTAAATATAAATCAAATCAAAAATGAAACAATGCATTCAATTATCCGCATCACTGCCTCCCTGCTCTAACATGGATATTTGAGAGGAGACTCGTTTTCTTCCTGGTGTAGGTCCAGAGCTGAGCCAAGACCAATGAATCATGTCAACGCCTGCAAGGCTAGTGCTTGACCTATTGAGCAGTAGCTAAAGGCACCGCCATTTGGTCAGCTGAATTTTCAGGGCCAGCAGGTGGACCCGCTGCCTATCCGTCTTCATTGTTAATGCACGAACTAGTCTGTGTGTGTGGCTGGGAACACCTCCTTATGAAATACTATTAAATGCTCACGTAGCATCAATTTTGTGGTGAACCGTGTACTGAAAAGTTACTAGTTGAATGGACTCCCACGAGCCAGGAGAGGGAAAGTGTGTCCTGCCCACGGCAAGTTTGAAGTTCAGACAGCAGACATTAGCAGCAGGAGGCCAGTGCCGTCTCTGGAGTCAGGCAGAATTGGTCCAGGCGCACCTTTGTCACCCTCTGCCCTCTCTCTCCAGCATCTCAAGTGGCATCTTCTCCCTGCTCTCTGTGTTAGCACGCCCCTCAAACGTACCTCGCTTCAAAAGATCCAGTCTCCATCCATCGGCTAGAATTCTCCAGGGAGGATTCCACATGTGCCTTCCCGGCACTCCCACAGAGTACACCAATTTTTGTCACATCGCGACTCCTGGATTCAGAAGACTCTGCTGCCGAACGGCCTGCTATTTGTCAACTCCCCTCTGACCTCAGCCGGCCTGGGCGCCCCTCCTCTGCCGAATGGAGGTCTAAAGTGGGGATGACTTGTTTAGAGTGGACCTGCCCCAGTTCTAGGGCATCTGCAATGGAAACACACTTGCTTGTGCTCTGAAGTCACAGATTGTTGGAGGTGACAACATACAAAACCAGTTCTTATAGTCGAAGAACAGCAGCAATCAGGCCAATTGGCAACCTCCCTGTGATAGTTTGCAACCCCTGCTACTGCGGCTGGTTCTGCCCCTCCTGCCCCCCCCCCTCGCCCACGCCCCAGGAAACCTGGCCTTCCCCGCTTTTGCAGCTCCCCATTTTGCTAAGTGACCTCTTCTCTTCTAGTGCCTATAACTTTTTTTCTTTAATTTTTTTTGTTTTAAATTTTGGGCTACTGTTGAGCAGCAGTAAGCTGTCGAGTTCCGAACTTACTAGGTGCCCAGTAGATATGGAAAGAATTAATGAGTGTGTGAATGAATGAATGAATGGATGAATGAATAATGAGTGAAAAGCTCCAGAGCTTATGCTGTCACTGCTTTTTAGCATCAACATAATGGAAGGATCCAGGCCTTCCTTCGCTCTGTGCCCGCCCTTCGGCCTCGCAGCTGGGTTTCTGCTGAAGGTACCTGCCTCGTTTGTCCCGTTCAGTGTTTCCTCCTCCAACCCCCCTCTCATAGTGCTGCCCAATTAATTTTCCAGAAGAAACCCATTTCTTTCCTATTGCTCTCCTGCTCAAAACTGGAGTAATTTCCCGTCACCTGTGGAATAAAGCTCAGAACTCCTTCGCCCGGCGTTCGGTATTAACTAGAGCCGGTCCGTGATATTTCTTCAAAAATTGTTTTGACTATACATATTCGAAACACATTGGAAAATATAACATAGACTCTTTTACCCGCCACTGAGATTAAACAAACATTAGCGTTCCCCCCACTTATTTTCCTAAATAAATAAGCACACATTTCAGATGCAAACAGACTTCTTTCTGCCCTTGCCCCTCCCCCCTCCTATTAGAAACATTCTCTCCCCTTCTCATCCATCACAGTTCACCTCTGTGAACCATATGGTCCAGCTGGCCTCATCTTTTCCCTGGAGTTTCATCCTTTGCTCTTTTCCCCCTGAGGCCCAGTTCACTTTCCACCTCTTCCAGAAAGATTTCCCACTAATCTCCTGATGTCCTAAATTGCTACCTAACTTCCTGTCTCCACTGTGCTCTTGGAGACGGTATTTGCCTGTGACAGTTTTTATGCAGCAGTTTGATCCTGGCACTGGATTTCTTTCTTTCTTTTTGTTTTTTTTTTTTAATGTTTATTTATTTTTGAGAGAAAGAGAGAGAGAGTGAGCGAGAGAGCGTGAGCAGGAGAGGGGCAGAGAGAAAGGGAGACACAGAATCTGAAACAGGCTCCAGGCGCGGGGCTTGAATTTGGAACGGCAAGATCATGATTTGAGCTGACGTCGGATGCTTAACCGACTGAGCCACCCAGGCGCCCCCTAACCCTGGATTTCTGTTCTCGATAGTAATTTTTCATCTTGCTTTATATTGTATTTGATCATCTGGATGTACTTCCTCTCTTTTGGTAACAACATTGAGAATAAGATCTGAGACTTAGTTTCCTTCGTTTCTTCCTTCCTTGATCATTCTGCAAGTCTCAATTGAATATCTACTTAGAAGCTGCAGGAATAGTTTTCAGCACTGAGGATACAGGCGCGAACCCAACTGACAGTTGCTGCAGGGGTGGAGTATATATTCCCATGGGGGTAGAGAGAAATTACCTGAAGACGAATGTGTCAAGGTGAATAGTGCTTAGGAGAAAAAAGAAGAAGGGATAGTAAGGAGAATCTATTTCAGATGTCCTTTAAATACACGTGTCTCCTATATGCTCCACCTCACTGCAACACACAGTGCTCCGTGCATGTTCGTTGGGTTGTACAGTGTACCTGAGTAGATCGCATTTGATTACTGCCTGTGAAATGCTGCCCTGGGTAGACTATCCTGTGTAAATTCTCATCCTTGGCTGCCAGGAGCACCTCCGGGTTGTTCCTTCGCCCTATCTGTGCACTATGGAGATGTGCGCTATGGAAATCACAGATTTTCGCACTAGCCTGTGTAGAGCATGATTAGGGAGGAGAAATCTGCTTCCTAGCATCATGTTAATTCCACAGTCAAATGGAAGCAATCTGGCATCATCTTTCCCCACTGTTGTTGAGCCTTTGGGCTGATGAAAGGTTCACGGTTTCAGTGTTCCTGTATTTGGTGGTATTGGACTATGATTCCAAAAAGACCAATGTCTACTTTCTAATTCTTCTAGCCTCCAGGAACGGATAAAATCCCTCAACTTGTCGCTTAAGGAACTCACCGCTAAGGTAAGTACCTTTACATGCCCACTTTCTAAAGAAGCCTCTCAAGTTTCCTTTGAACTTATGTCGTGTCTAGCTCACGTGGAATTTTGTGTCTGGCAGATGGCTCTGGAAGAAGTGTAGACTTTACAAAGCCATTCTACAGGCCAAGCAATGAGGCCAAAGAGCCAGGAGATTGACTGGTTGGGCCTTTGCTTCACAAGGATCTGTCAGTGTTAGGGGACAGAAACGAGTGTGCTTCTGGGTACTGTCAAATGCCTTTGCCCGAAAAGGCTTTTGGGATGGGAGTAATCCAAGAAATTAATTGCTTTTCTTCCAGGAGGACAGGGTTCATGGAGTCTCACAAACAAGTTTGGAAAAGGCATAGTAGGTGTTTGTGTTTTAAACTTTTTAAGTTGACTTCAGAGTCATTTTGCCCATTTTCACTGCCACGTGTACTTCATATCCGGCCCTTGGCTGGTGTGGAGAGAGCACACTCCTGCATTATTCCCTGGGAGCCCATAGTCGATTCAATTAACTAGTCCGCATCGTGGTTAGTTAGGATAACCACAGTTGACAGAACAGAATCCTTCCCTGCAGAGATAGTTATATGTGACCAACCAGGATCAATTACTCTGCGGATTACTCCACATGTGGCACAGAACTGGGTATGAATCGTTAATTGTTTGTGTTAGGTCTGGGAGCCAGGGGTGGTTATGAGATGGCCAGAATGTAGAAAGAAGGAGTTTCAGAGCAAAGAGCAAAGCAGACGAGAGTCCACTGCCCTGGAAGGAAGGTTTTCTCATTTTCAGTGCCCAGGGGAGATCAGGAAGACGTGCCAAGGGGTTTGCAGACCACCACAGCTGAGCGGAGACTGGGGATGTGTCGTTGACAAAAGCGTCCACAGTTATTCTGGCTCTTTTTTTCAGCTTTTTGTGTCTATTTTCAGAAAAGAAAAAAACCAAAAACAAAAACAAAAAACAAAAACAACAAAATACCAAACCAAAGCAAATAAACCAAAAACAAACCCCAACAAAAACCATTAAATGGTTTTGCTACGAAATCACACAGTAGCAGTTTGATGGGTAGTTATGTCCTGCCAGAAGGTTTTCCTGAAGACGAGCAAGCTGAGCTCCGAGGCACTGCTTTATTCCCCGTGCAAGGAGCTGAATCGCCCTGCAGGATTCTGATAAAGGGCTTTTATCATGGGCTCTCACACCGAGAGCCCTTCTTTCCTGCTCCAGGGAGACTGACTCAGTTTACCCATTTTGTCATGTGAAGCAGGAGGGGAAGTGCTAGAGGGCATACCGTATATGTTTCGGCAATGTTTCCGACTAGTATTCATGGTCTATGGATGTCTGCCAGGTGGCCTCCAAGCGGAGCCACTGCGGAAGTGAGGAGAGGCCACAGCTTCCCGCATGGGGCAGGGGGTAGGAGGAGTCCTTCTTCTGTATTTTCTGATGTAAATATGTGCCATTTATCAGGCGCAGCCTAATTTCTTTTTTTCTAATTAATTATTTGAGAGAGAGAGTGAGAGAGCAAGCACTAGTGGGGGAGAAGGGCAGAGGAAGACAGAGAGAGAGAGAGAGAGAATCTTAAGCAGGCTCCATCCACACTCAGTGCAGGGCTCGGTCCCACGATGCTGAGATCATGACCTGAGCCGAAATCAAGAGTCAGACATTCAACCGACTGAGCCACCCAGGTGCCCCAGGTGCATCCAAAGTTTTGAGCAGAATTAAAAGGTGGAAGTACTTTAGGGGTTGGGTTTATTGAGTATTGAAACGTGCTGTGTGTAATTCGATTGAGTCCCTACCCCAGCAGTGAGCATGCAGGTGTGCCAATGACAAAAATACACATGGTGTTTATGTATGAGTGTGTTTTATAGGACATTTTATACTGTGCACACACGCATATTAACATATGCACACGAAAGAGGAGTTTGTGGATAATCTCCAGCTACTGCGAAAGCTCTCGGATTTGCCCAAATGCCAAAAGCGATTGGCTTTGTTTGCATACTTGCTCTAACGCACTTACGAAAAACTTATAATTCCCTTGCTTTTCCATAAGATTAAGGAATTCATATCTAAGATTTTAAAATGTAAATCTGAAAGCTCCATTTGGTAATGAGTTCCTCAGGGTCCAATTTTATCTGGAAATAAAAAGAAGATGCAGATTTTCTGGGGTGTGTATGTGTGTGTATAAGTGGGTGTGTATGTGTGCACAGCCGTGATTGTGTGTCTGGGGGACCTAGATGAGTCCACACGGAATTGAAACAAAACTGCTCAGTCACACGAAAACAACTTTACCCTCTCGACTTAACTGACTCACGACCCTGAGGTAAAAATTGCAGCTTGGCACAGTTTTCTCCTTTAGTGTATTAGATACATAGACCTGATATTCTTTTGATTCCTCCCCCAAAGAGAGATGGAACCTTCCTTCATTCATTACATTTTTTCGACTCTTATGGTTACCCAAACCAGGTAATTAAGGGATAAATGAGATGGAAGAAATAGTTGGCAATAAATGGAAGAGCTGGAGATTGGTAGATATTAGATTACATCCACCACCAGTGCCTGAGAGAAGGTACATTGCAATTTAATAAGATTTAGAGAAGCTCTTTCATATTAATAGTGACAGCTTGAAGGATAGGTTTGCTCAACAAAGGAGAAACTGGCCCAATTATGATTAATAGAAACTGTTAACCAAAATCAGAAAGACTGGACAGACATTGGATGAGACGTAAAAATTACAGCAGGTGTTACGGACTTAGCAGCAATGTTCTTGGGTGAGAATGTCCGATGACATTCTTAGATGGATGTAAAGGGATGAGCCCGTCGTTGGGCACTGGGGCAACCTGGGACTGGGTGCCATGGGGAGGAATCCAGAACATCTTCGTTTTAACATCCAGTTCTGACTCCTGACAACTCTCAGGACCATTATGAGGGTCTAGAAATCGATCTCCTGGGACATGGGGACGCTCATCTCTGCTGATTCCAGCTTTGGTGTGGAGGCCACCACGCTGTTGCCTTCATCCGGAGAACGAGTTTTGTAAAGAGATTTGGGAAATTACAGCTGCTTAATGGAAAAGAACATAGTTAAGGCAATGAAAGAAATAGTATAATGTTTGAGGCAGGATGGGTGAGGTCTGCTTTGATTCCAAAAATAATTTCAATTTCAGTCTAAGATAAGCACAACAATTCAAGTTGATGGTATCTGGCAAGATCTAGATTCTTCTGGGGAAACTAAATTTTGTATTTTCTCTGGGCTCCATGAACCCAAGTGGGTTAATTTTAGTTTTTGAATGGGATCAGATTTTTAGCAAGAAGAAGGGGACGTCCTTAGTGGAACACCCAAAATGTCTCCTTACACATGTTCATTGTTACTCAACTGAGCCGTGTGCTTTTGTTGAACTGGATGTTTTTCTAGGTAGCTCACTCATCTGAATGTCGATATTAATTGAATATGAGGTTTTCACTTTAAACAAAAGAAAAGAAATGTGATGTTTCAGTTTCAAAGAAAATAAAAGATAACCTAAGACATTTGGAAAAAGCATGTGAGATTTAAGATTTTTGCTATTTTTGAAAGAGCAAAGAAAACACATAGGAAGTGTTTGGAGCATCCTGGAAAAATATGTAAGAAAACCCATAAAGCTCATTGAGGTCTCCTTGTCTGTTTTTCAAATCTGACTTGCTAGCAAATATCTGCCCTTAAAGTTTCATTAGACAGCATCTACTAGTAATTACTCTGCTGTTCCACCCTTGATCTCAATTGCTGTGCACCTTTACTTACTATTCGCTATGTGCTAGACACAGAGCAAAGTCCCTGCTCACAGAGAACTTGCATCCTAGTGGACAGAGATTCTAGAAAAACTGAGGAATAGAAACAAATAGTGTCAGCTGGAGAAGACATTATGGAAAAGCCATCATGCAGGGTGTAGGCGGGAGGGAAGGGAGGGTTGAGGGGGTTGCTATCTTATATGGCTCCTCAGCCAGGCCTCTCTTCCCAGGCGATGTGTGAGCAGAGCCCAGAAGGGTGTGAGTGGGCTAAGTCACTTGGGTCAAGAGTATTTCAGGAGGGAAAAGGTTATTCTGGTTTGTGGTTGCACTTTGGTGTGTTAACTCTTGTCATTGTTGCATTTGGCTGTGGTGAAGGTATGGGATCTAATGCTTGAAGTGTGCTGATGCCTGCTTCATTTAGTCCTCCCTCTCGCCCTTCCATGCTCCTCCCTCCCTTCCTTTTATCCTCCCTCCTCCCTTCTTTCCTCTCTTACTTCTTTCTTTTTACATTGCTTGCTTTTAAAGAACTCTCCTTCAGTGATTCTTTACCACCCCTCTTAATTACTTGCACACCCAGAAATCTCTGGCCGGCTGCTCCCATTGTCCTCTGATTTTTACCTGAGTAAACAATGGTTCGTGGCCATTTCTCTCCCTCTAGGTGTGTATGAGTGAGAGAATCTGCAGCACCCTCAGGAAGAGAGTAAATGATATTGAAACCCAGCTACCGGCACTGCTTGAAGCCAAACTGCTGGCCGTATCAGGTAACTGAACACAGAGGAGACACTGAAGCAGATGAGTCAAATAACGACAGCTTTTGTCCCCGAGTAACAGTCTACCCGTTACTTATGTCATACTTGGACATTTCAGAGCTTTCATGGGGAGTTTCACTAAAAGTCATGGAATAAATGGTCACCATGGCCACCTTGTAAAGGGATGGATAAGACTCTTAAAACTACATACCCACAGGGGCACCGGGGAGGCTCAGTTGGTTGAGCGTCCAACTCTTGATTTTGGCTCAGGTCATGATCTCATGGGTTCATGAATTCAAGCCCCACCTGAGGCTCTGTGCTGACAGCGCGGAACCTGCTTGGGATTCTCTGTCTCCCCTCTCTCTCTGCCCCTCTCCCACTCATGTTGTCTCTTTTTCTCTCAAAATAAATAAACCAAAAACAAAAAAACTACATATTCACATATAATAAAAAATAAGTTATCTGTGTAGGTACTATGTTTTGGACTTCCAGTTTCTGTGTCTTTATGAGTTTAGAGACTGGAGTTACTCCGTATGCCATGTAATTCTAGCAGATGTTTATACAGCATTATGTATCCATAGAGGCTCCATGATGCTTGTTGGATGTAGTCAGCCCCTTCCTATAGGAAGAGAGAACAATAACATGAGATAAGGTGATGTACTCAATTTAACATTCTAGTCAGAGACATTAGATTTCTGGAGTATTCTCAGTGGATCATAATCCCTTCTTAGGAATTATGGTAGTTATTAGGAATATATTTTCCCATTAATTAGTAGATCGAAAACACAAGTCTCTGAAAGTAGTATCTTACTCTATCATTTGAATAATGCTTTTAGACATTCCTCTGTATTTTTTTTTTTAAGTTTATTTATTTACTTTGAGAAAGACAGAGACAGCATAGGTGGGGGAGGGACAGAGAGAGAGGGAGACAAAGAATCCCAACCAGGCTCCATGCTGTCAGCTCAGAGCCCGACCTGGGGCTCGAACTCATGAAACCGTGAGATCATGACCTGAGCTGAAACCAAGAGTCGTACCCTTAACCAACTGAGCCACCCAGGCATCCCTACTCTGTACTGTTATTTTATTATGTGTTCACAACAGCTTTATAAGGTAGGTGGGAGAGATACTGAGGTCCCAGAACAGATCAGGAGGTTGAGGCCCTGGAGTATATCTTTTGGTTAAGTTCACTCAGTTAGCCAAGTGGTGGCAGAGCAGGGGCTCAAGTCTAGGTGTGATAACTAACCCAGTTATGTAATGCCATCCTTCAAAGTAGTCTCTGAGTTTCATAGGTTGAGTGAGCCTCCAGCTCAGCAGATTCAGAAGAATCATAAAAATTTAACGAAAAGGTATAATAATTACATGTATGG
The DNA here is from genome assembly GCA_030068075.1 of Paguma larvata. Lineage (NCBI taxonomy): Eukaryota > Metazoa > Chordata > Mammalia > Carnivora > Viverridae > Paguma > Paguma larvata. Next base: position 83,368,349 of record CM057837.1, read on the forward strand.
GTTTTAAATGGCATTTTAAGAAGGAATACAATAATTGGCAGCTTCTGCTCTTCAGATCATTAAACAACTAATGTTGGCAGTTAACGAGCAATTTGGCTCCTGGTGCAGTCAGGCGTATTATTTACAACCAGCGCAACATCGAAATGTGAATGTGGGGCTTGGCTCTTAACAGCTTCACATGCCATTTACTTGGAATTATGGCCCCATTTGCTAAGAGAAAAAAAGAAGACTGAACACAATCTTGCTTCTGAGTTAGTGTTTTTGCCTTTCTTGATCCATACATCTTCCTGAGGAATACAGGTGGATGTATCTCTATTAAGCCCAAGGGAAGAGAAGTATCTTTCAGGCGGCGGAGATATCCCTCTTTCAAATGTGAGTAATCTCTTTTTAGAATCCTGAGGAAAATTCTCGAGATGGTATATTGCAATATGGGGACTGGATTTTGTGCTCAGTTCTTCGATCAGCTGAGAAAATCGGTGAGACCTAATCGGAGGAAGGATGACCTGACTTAACTGGGATGAGAGCTCACTTCTTTACCTTTCTATTTCCTGGTGACGCTGCAGGCCCTTGGCCAACAGGCTTTCCAGCCAGTGGGCTCTCCTCACGGGCCGTGCCCGGGACGGTGTGGTCCTCATTCTTTTGCATCTTCTGGACACAGTGTGGTTTCTGTTTCCTTTTGAGCTATACTCCACAGGGGTGGGAGGCGGGGGGAACTGAGCAGGGAAAAGGCACTTCCCTTAGGATCCTGACAGGACTCTGCCAGTCCATTCAGATTGGCAAACCCTCACTCCTTTAGTCAAGGGCCATGACACACCTCTCCAAGAGAAGCCCTCCTCCATTTTGGGCCATCTGTGAGAACGCTGAGGGGCAATGCCCTTGGGATTCTTTGAGGCACTCTTGAATGAAGAGGGTCTTGGGAGTGCCCTTAAGATTCCCAGGGGAATCTTTTGTCTGCCTGAAAGTTTCTATGATTCACCGTGTTAGATTTCACACCCTTGATTTGACCTATAGACTGAGACCTTCTCTTACTCCAACAATTATTTGCTATCTCCAGAGACTGGGAATAAGAAAATAGTTTTATTTTCAGATTCAGCAAATCCTAGCACCTTCATACTGAACAATGTATTCTTTAACTCGCTTCTCTTTTCTTGCACTGTATCCTAGGCAGTGACGGGAAGCCAGTGGCATGCCTGCATTCTGCCTGGAGTCTCCTTTTGGCCATATGGCCAAAAATTCATTAGGAATTTTTTCTTTACATTTATTTATTTATTTAGACAGAGTATGCGTCTGCGTGGGGGGGGTGGAGGTACAGAGAGAGGGAGGGAGAGAATCCCAAGCAGGCTCTGTGCTGCCAATGCACAGAGATTAGCATGGTTTCTGAGATCAAGACCTGAGTCAAAATCAAGAGTCAGACACCTAACCCACTGAGCCACCCAAGTGCCCCAGGAAGGTTTTCTGTATTACTTCAGTTGGTAATGTTACCAGACTTTCTGTCACTACATGGCAAGCATCCCCTTTCTTCCAGCTTCCAATTATATTTTTCTTGCTTCCCTTTTAGCCTGCACCGAGGCCTGCTGAGGCTTCTGCCTGCCACCTGGTGCCAGTGTCGGTGCCTCAGGCTTTAGGGGTCTGTTCCTGCCACATTCAGATACCAAACCCTGTTCTCATTATTGGTTGTTGCGTAATAAATCAGCCTCAGGATTTAGCAACTTAAAGCATCACCGACCTTTCATTTTTCCCAGGAATCTGCAATTTGGGTAGGCCTTGGCAGGGACAGCAAGGGTGACTCAACTGGGGCTGGAGAATCCTCTTTCAGAAAAGGGAGCCAAAATAGATGAACATATGGGAAGGAAAACAAAAGAGAGGGAAACAAACCACAAGAGGCTGTTAATGATAGAGAACAAACTGAGGGTTGACAAATGGAGGTGGGAGGGGGAGGATGGACTAGCTGGGGGATGGGTACAAAGGAGGGCACTTGTGATGAGCACTGGGTGTTGCATGTAGTGATGAACCACTTGAAACCAGTATTGCATTGGATGTTAACTAACTGGGATTAAAAATTTTTCTTAATGCTTATTTATTTTTAAAAGAGAGAGAGAGAGAGAGATACAGAATGTGAGTGGGGAGAGGGAAAGAGAGAAGGAGACACAGAATCTGAAGCAGGCTCCAGGCTCTGAGCTGTCAGCACAGATCCCCACGTGGGGCTCCAACCCATGAACTATGAGATCATGACCTAAGCTAAAGTTGGACACTTAACCGACTGAGCCACCCAGGCGCCTCTTAACTAACTGGAATTTAAATAAAAATTTGAACTAAAAAAAAAAGAGGAGGGTCATAGCTTAGCCCAGACAAGGGCTTCTTAACCCCTTTGTGACCCTTACTGAAAACTCTGTCATCTGCCCTACAAATCGATTGCTTTGACCCCTTGCTAGGTTGCTGCTGCTCAGGAGGCAAGGTGATGGGATGGTCCCCACACCTTCTAGAAAGTGTGTAGTGGGTATGGCTGATCTGGGCTCAGTGGTTAAGATGTCAACATCAGAAGTTCAGGCCTATCTCCTTCTCTAGAACCTGCACTAGGCCCTGCCCGACCACTGGCTTCTAGGGATGAGTGCTTGTGCCTTAACTCAGTCTAGTCCCACCCTCTGCCTCCCTTCTTATAGCTGTGCCTCCTTGATGCTCCTTCAACTCCCAGGAATTTTCAGGCTCAAACATAGAAGGTATTTAAGGGGTATGGTACCCGTGTGTAAGACTCAGCAGCAAGCATCCTTCCTGCATGTTGGCCTCTGGGTTTTCACTGTCGCTGAGACCCAGTCCTTGGATGAGTCCCCACGTCCTGTAACTAACTGGGCTCTACCTCCATCTGTGCTCTGTAACCTGATTAGCATCCCAGTCTTCGTCTGGCCCAGGGCGTGCCGTGCTCTGACCACTTCCCCTTCCCTAGGATCGAAGCCTGGCTCTCTGATGCCCCCCTTCTGATATTGCTCTGATATTGACATTGTGTGCGCATTTCTGGCTCCAGCCTTTCTCTTCTTGCATCATCCACTGATATTGATGGTGTCCATCTGTTGAGTCACTCTCCTATTTTTTTCTTGGGCTTTGCCTAATGCCCAGCACTTGGTAGACAGTAGATAAGACTAGTTATGTTAAGAAAAAATGGACCTCATTTGTTGATTGCTGATCCCCAGAATCTGTTATTTTCACACCTCCTTTGGATCTTCCCTCAGTTTCTGGTATATTTTCTTTCCCACCTGCCTCCTGTTAATTTGTTTCCAAAGATCAAATAGTTCAGATAATCATTTATTCTTAAGTAGTATATCAAGATGTCTCTGGTACTCTAAGCCAATTTTTTTTTTAAACGATGGTTCTATCCAATTTGACTTTTCCTTTACAGAGAATAAAAATTAGCTGCACTTAAAATACCTTGGTGTATAAATGGAAGCCTAGATTTTCCAGATAAGCACAAAATGTTTCACTCTCTCTAAAAAAGTTAGATCAATGGCTGGAGGAGATGATAGGCACAGCAAAGATTATTCAAAGCTGGTGTCTGTCTGGTGTGGAAATAAACAAGACTCACCAAATGAGAAGAAGTGAAAGCTATTATTCAGAGCTTGCTACAGCAAGGGAATCAGCCACCATTACCTGTGTTTTGGCAGAGACTGAAAGGCAGTCCAAAAAGTGGGAAGCTTTGTAGTGGAGAAAAGGGGAGGCACCAGGTACGTTCTGACGTACAGGCAGGCTAGTTAGCATCCTGTGCAATTGCGTAGGGGAGCATATTCGGATTTCTCTGACTGGTCCTAAGTTGGAGGCAGGGACAAAAATTAGGAAAGCTGTCAGTTATTAATAAAATCCTGGCCATCTTGGACCAATTGTTACTGAAGTGACCGTTTCTTTTCCTGGATTGTTACTAGAAATGGCAATCTGGGTTCCTATGAGCCTGCTGCATAGCAGCCTGGGTCCTGGACTTGTTATTATATACATGGGAGTTCATTTCCTGGGCAGGTTGCTGCTGGTTATGGGGCAGAGTGCTCTTTCTAGAAATGATCTGGCCGTTGTCTGTCTGTATATTTAGCCTCTCACCAGGTACCATGCTTTCTCAAGCTGTTAGAACCATGTGTATTTGAGCTTGGAGTTCCTCAAAAGCTATGGTGTTGTACCAGAAAAAATGATATAGGACTCCATTACTTTTGGAGTTCGATGATTTTAACAGTGGCTTTCTTTCTTTCTTTTTTTCCAGTAAAGAAGGATGGCTGAAATTTGGGTATGTAAACATGAATAATTTTAGGAGGATCATTAATGGAATGGATGGATGGATGGAAATGTCTGTGGACCTAGGCAAGTGCTGTGTGTGTGTGTGTGTGTGTGTGTGTGTGGCTTCCCCCTAAAGTCACGTGAGGCCTAGAGACTGGGTGACACAGCCCACCTGAGTACAGGATTCGTTCCCCACCTCCCTTTGTACTCCATCCCTTTATGGATGATTTGTGACCACATTTCCACATTTTGACCAAGTGACTTATTGAGCTGTATTTGCACCTAATGTGAGGTTGGAAGAACCCAGTTCAAGTTCACAAACCTCCTGTGGGATCTTAGAACTCCAAAACTTTGTGACCTTGGGAAGGTCACTCTCTGGGTCTTAGTTTATTCAACTGGAAACCAGAGACAGTCATTAGAAGGTCCCCATCCTGGCTTGTTGGGAAGGCTAAATGAGACCATTCCTATGACAAGATTCCTGTAGTCTTTAAAATCAGACTCTCAAAAAATTATCTCAAAAACAAAACAAAACAAAAACCCACAGATATTGTGACGTAAAGGAGGGAGATATTTAAGTGTAGGATAAAACATAAAATTAGAAGGAACAGAGTGGCTAAAATCAGTTTTGGCTTTTGCATTCACCTGGATGGTTTTTTTAATTTAAATGTTTATTTATTTATTTTGAGAGAGAGGAAGAGAGTGGGGAGGGGCACAGGGAGAGAGAGAGAGAGAGAGAGAGACAGAGAATCCTAAGCAGGCTCTCCTCTGTCAGTGCAGAGCCCAATGTGGGGCTTGATCTCACGAAACTGTGAGATCATGACCCAAACTGAAATCAAGAGTCAGACGTTTAGCTGACTAAGCTACCCAGGTGCCGCTCACCTGGAGGGTTTTTTTTTTTAATGTTTATTTATTTTTGAGACAGAGAGAGACAGAGCATGAGTGGGGGAGAGGCAGAGAGTGAGGGAGACACAGAATGTGAAGCAGGCTCCAGGCTCTGAGCCATCAGCACAGAGCCCGACGCGGGGCTCGAACTCACAGACCATGAGATCATGACCTGAGCCGAAGTCGGACGCTCAACCGACTGAGCCACCCAGGCACCCCTCACCTGGAGGTTTTTAATTGTGGCATTTGTAGAAGAAAATATTTTGACAGGTGCTTTAAAAAATCTCTGTGAAGGACCAAGTATCGTTCCCTTGCTGAAGGGCAGGCAGGCGTATGTGTGGGATGATGGCAAAGGCGGGACATTCATCTGCACAAATCCTCCTGTGGCATTTAGGAAAGGGCCCATTAGAGTCCCAGAGATTGGGGTCACGGGGTCACCGATGGGACTTCCTTCAGGTATCGGCATTTCCCTTTCTGTATTTTCACCACAGAGCTCTTGGCCAGTTTCAGTAATGAGGGAGGGCTAAATCAAGCAGGATTTACCTCATGGGCTTGGATCTGAGACCAAAATGCTTATAAAATATTCACCAGGGGCAGCGTAGCATTTTATCATGGCTTCAGTTGCGATATTAACCGTCTCTCTGGGAATTCGCACTCTTTCTGCATATATAAAATTTACACGTCTGTCACTATGCATTTTCCCTCAGGATCAAGGAAGGGACCCAGGTTTTAATTAATGATCTCTCTCATGTTTTATTAAGGCTCTCGGTCTCTAGAGCTTTCCATGAGTTGCAGGGGTATCCAAGGATATATTTCCTATAAATCCAGCAAAGCTTCTATGCGGGCACTTGCCCTATGATATAGTCTTTTCTGGTTTGTTTTTAGAGGTCTTTTCTCCCTGAACTATTGGTAAGAGGAGATTGCACACTGGGATATATTTTGCCTCATGTCTCTGGGGACACAGTTGGTACCCACTTCAATTTTCGTCACCTCTCTTGCTTGAAAATACGGCCCAGCAGAAAGGTTGGGGCTCCCTGAGCCCAGCCATGGAAGTGACATTTGAAAGCATCACCGTGTGCCCATGGCTGTCATGTCCAGAGGAGGTCACACCTCTGGGCTGGTCTTCCCAGAACCACCACAGAACATGGCATGTCCCTTGAGGTTTTTTGTTTGTTTGTTTGTTTGTTTGTTTTAAATTTTTTTAACGTTTATTTATTTTTGAGAGACAAAGAGACAGAGTATGAGCAGGAGAAGGGCAGAGAGAGAGAGACACAGAATCTGAAGCAGGCTCCAGGCTGTCAGCACAGAGCCCGACTTGGGGCTCGAACTCACAGACCGTGAGATCGTGACCTGAGCCGAAGTCGGCTGCTCAACCAACTGAGCCACCCAGGTGCCCCTGTTTGTTTTTTAAGGATACCTTTTTATTGTGATAAAAGAAATATACACATAAAATTTGCCCTTTCAACCATTTTCAAGCATACAGTTTAGTGGCATTAGGTACATTCACAACATTGTGCAAACATCACTGCCATCCAGGGCCAGACCTTTTTTCATCTTTCCGAATGGAAACTCTGTACTTACCAAACCCGGGGTTCTTTGTGGAACTCCACAGGGGCTCCATCCCACAGCAGCCCTATCTCGGTCATTGTTCGGGAAGGAAATCACGGGTCCAAGAAATGATTTCGTTGTGTTGCTATTTATAGCTCAAAACTTGTGGAAGTCCAGTCTGTGCTCCTTATCCAGACTTTGTTTTTCCTGAACGGGCCAAGCCCATCAGCGTGGCATCTTGGACCCTCTACCATTCGAAACCAACTTCTTTGTGGGTCAAGTTTGCACCTTGGCCACACGCCTCTTACCACCCTCTGAAAGCAAGCCCTTTGCTCTCTAACCATGTTTCCATTTCTTCTTTTGGAAATCTTAACATTCTTTCCTCATGAAACTTGCCTCTATTTCCCCTTCTGGAACAATCTTTCTTCTCTGAGCTCTCCTAGTGCATATTTGCCCTTTTCCTAGAATACATCTTCTCTTCTTTATTTAATGCTACTTCCCAGAGAGTAGGTGCTGTCTTGTTCTCGCCTGTATTTGCCCACTATAATGGTAGCCAATAAATAGCATCTCAAAAGATTATCCAGTCATGGAATTGGACACTATGGATTACAGTAACAGAAATGTATGTGCTGGGTGTCCAGAATGCCTTTATTATTTTTTTTTATGTTTGTTTATTTTTGAGAGAGAGAGAGAGAGACAGGGACAGAGTGTGAGTTAGCAAGGGTCAGAGAGAGAGACACACAGAATCCAAAGCAGGCTTCAGGCTCTGAGCTGTCAGCACAGAGCCCAACGTGGGGCTCAAACCCACGGACCAGGAGATCATGACCTGAGCTGAAGTCGGACGCTCAACCAACTGAGTCACTCAGGTGCCCTTCAGAATGCCTTTAAAGTAGGAAAACATTTTGTCACATTTTTCCCATTCATATCAGGTTGAAATCTGCCTATTAATAATCAAGAAGTAAACAGCATAGTTTATAGTACCTAAGAAGGATTCTGGAGTTATGTTTGAGTTGGAAACCTGCCCTCCATTTGATTGCTACGTAACCTCAGCAAGATATTTTTTTTTTCTTTAGATTCCAGTTTTCCTGATTGTTAAGCAGAGATAACGACTTGTATTTCAGTGAACGTAAAATGCACTGTTATCTTATACACTACTGAGACCGCAAAATCGCTGTCAACCAAACAATGGTATCATGCTTTCTGTGGCTTAGACTTTTTATTTTATACGTATTAAAATAGTTCTTCTGGATGTATTTAGGCTTTCGAAGAGTCACATATCACTCTTTCAAAAGGAAAATTAATCACTTAAGGTTTTCCTACAATGACTTCACATTCAGAGTCTGAGTGTCTGGAACACATTTCAATTCTAAGTGGTTGGAGCTCAGGTTTTTTTCCTATGTTATTATCCTCTGCAGCAGTGAAACCATTGGGGACGTGAGTCTTTCCTCTAAGAATGAACTGCTGTTTTCTATAGAGTTCTATAGGTTTCTGCCATGCTGCAACACCATTCTTCCAGTTTTAAATGACAGTGCTTTCCTGATCTTACAAATCTATTACAATAGATGGCAGTAGCCAGGTCTCAAATGATCTTTAAATGGTTTGCACTTTGAAACACAAAGGATTGCAGATGGTCCTCTAGGCCACCAAGAAGGACACTCACGCAATAACAGCTTTACCAGGACTACCTCCTGCCTGAAAGTGACTCTAAGACAAGTTACCACTTCAGAGATGTTAACACGTGAAAACCCGAAGGGTGCATTTCAGAACAGATAACGTAGGGCCTAACTTCCCTCATAGAAGTGTGGTTAGAGATAGAGGAGAAGAGGTTTGTAGCTGTTATTGTGGAAGCATCATGGAGCCCTCTGATAGTAATAAATATTATTTACGGAGTGCTCATTAACGTGATATGCTTCTTAATTTACTGTGTAAGTTTCACATTAAAATTTTCCCTAATATGTTTCCCTTTTTTTATTGAGGTATGATTTATATCCAGTGAAATGCACAGACCTTCAGAATTTTGACACCTGTTATCTGCAGCCCTATCAAGATATTTTTAATCACTCCAGAAACACCACCCTGGTGCCCCTTCCCCAGACTGCCTCTGTTCTGATATCTTTCGCCATGGATCAGTTCTGTGCTGGAACTTAATGGAATCACGTGGCATGCAGTCTTTTGCATTTTTTTTCTTTTTTCTGAGAGATTCCCACGTGGTTGCGTGTATGGGGCCCTTGTGCCTTTTTGTTGCTGAGTGGCCTTCCGTCGTGTAAATGTGCCCTTGCATCTGCTTTTCTCTCCTTGATGAACATTAATTTGTTTCATTCGGGCCACCACGCGTAAAGCCACGATGAACTTTTGAGTACCACTATCTTTGAGTACCTGTTTTCATTTCTCCTGGGTAAATATCCAGAAGTAGAATTTTTGGGTCCAAAGATAGGTGTGTTTTTAACTTCAGGAGACACGGACAGAAGACTTCACAAGGTGGTTGTGCCACTGACACTCCCATGTATGCACAGGGGTCCATAGCCTTGAGCTTGGGTGTCGTTTATTTGAGCCATTTGCGTGGTCTTGTAGTGGAATCTCAGTGGCTTGAATTTGTATTTTATTGGTGACTAACAGCCACCAACATGTTTTCATAGGGTCACCAGTCATTTGTATATCTCAGCCTGTAAAGTCTGTTTTTCCATGGGGTCATTTGTATTTTAATTACTGAATTGTAGGATTCCATTCCTTTGTCAGATAGACGTATTGCAAATATATTCTCCCCATCTGTGGCTTGCCTATTCATTTTCTTAATGGTATTTTTTTATGAGTAAAGGTTTTTTCATTGTGATGAAGTCCACTTCACACAATCTATTTTTTTTTATAGGTAGTGTTTTCTGGGTCCTAACCAAAATTTTGCTTACTCCAAGGTCAGAAAGATATTCTATATTTTCTTCTAGAAGCTTTATAGTTTTTGCTGCTACAGGTAGGTCTGTGATCTATCTCTAATGAAATTTTGTGTTTGATTTGAACTATGACTCAAGGTTCATGTTTCTCCATCTTGCTAGCTAGTTGTTCTATTGCCAGTTGTTGAAAATACAGTTGACACTTGAACCATGTGGAGGTGAGGGGCGCCGGTCCCCCACGCAGAGTATAACTTTTGACTCCCCAAAAATATAACTGCTGGTATCCAACTCTTGATCAGAAGCCTTAGCAATAACATAAACAGTTGATTAACTCATATTTTGTATGTGATAGGTATTACAAACTGTATTCTTACAATCAAGTAAGCAAGAGAAAACAAAATGTTATTAAAAAATTTTTTTTAAGGCTTATTTTCAAGAGAGAGAGACGAAGCGCAAGTTGGGGAGGGGCAGAGAGAGAGGGAGACGCAGAATCCAAAGCAGACTCCAGACCCTGAGCTGTCAGCACAGAGCCCGATGTGGGGCTTGAACTGCAAGATCATGCCCCAAGAAAAGAAAATGTTATTAAGAAAATCATAGGAAAGAGAAAATATATTTGCAGTATTGTACTGTATTTATAAAAAAAATCATATACATGAATCTATACAGTTCAAACCTGTGTGTTCAAGGGTCCATTGTACTGTCTCTTCCTCATTGACTTACTCTGGCACTTTGGTTGAAAGTCAGTTGACCGTGGGAGTGGGTCTACTTCTGGATTGTCTATTCTATTCCATTGATCTGTTTGTTTATCTATATGTCAATGCCATACTATCTTGATCTGTAACTTCAGCATTATTTTGAAATCAAGTAATATATCTCCTCTTCGTTCTACTTTAAGGATTTTTTTTTTTGTGGCTGATCTAGGCCTTTGTATTTTCTTTTATATTTTAGAATAAGCTTGTCAGTTTCTATAAAAGACCATTATGAGATTTTGATTGGAATTGTATCAAATGAATAGATGAATTTGAGGAAAATAGAAATGTTAAAAATAATCAGTTTTCCAATATATGTATATATCATATTCTATCTTTCTGATTCCTTTAAGTCTTCTTTAATTATTCTCTCAGGAGTTTTAAAAATGGTTTTTTGTGCAGAGGTCTTCCACATGTTTCTTTAAATGTATCCCTAAGTATTTCGAGTTTTAAAATATCTCGTAAATGGCACTCTAAAAAAATTCATATTCCACTTACTTGCTGTTGATATTTAGAAATGCAATTGATTTTGTATATTGCCCTTGTATCCCGCAATCTTGCTAAATTCAATGTGCAATATATTTTACTTAGTGCTTTACAGAATTTTGTGTTTATCCTTGAAGCCACCTGTGATGCAGGTGTTAGTACAATCAGATTTTATAAGAAGTTTGCCCTGAAATTGCACGTGCCTGTTTCTTTGCTCAAGGTTATTATGTAGGTTGTGTAACAGGAGAAGTAGGATTTGAATTGAGGTCTAGTCTGACTCCCAACAGCTCGTCCTTTCCCACTCTCCTATTATATTTTACCTCTTTGACATTTGGATATGGAACGGAGTGGTAGCATGTGGTTTCTCTGGATTTCACGTGGACATTTTTGTGTCCTTGATTTCACAGGGACGTGAATTGGCCAATGGAACTTTTACAACAGATGTAATGAAAATAAGGCGATAAAGAGACTGGGGGTTTTCCTAGTTGAAGGAGGATAGTCAATATTTTCCCAGACTCCTCCACAGGAGATCATTCATGCAGTTGGATGTAGTTGCAAAGCTCAGCCCTCTTTCTCCGTACCGTTGGTGCGCATCAGCTGTTGCTAAATCTTCCACGTGCGGGGATGCTGTAAAACTTGTTTTCCCTCCTTCTCTCTTGCACCGTGCTGCAGGAAACCATTTCTCTACAGCCAAGGAGCTCACGGAGGAGATGATATCATTAACATCAGAGAGGGAAGGGCTGGAGGGACTCCTCGACAAACTGCTGGTGCTGAGCTCCAGGAATGTCCAGAAGCTGGGAAGTGTGAAGGAAGACTACAGCAGACTGAGAGAGGAGCTGGACCAGGGGGAAACTGCCTACGGTAAGGAGTCGCTGTTGCCTGGAGAAATATCTACGGTACCGATTATATTGTGTGGCCGGCAGGATGTCGTGTGCCTCATGTGAGCGTCACTGTGAAGGGGGTCCCGGAGCACATGACGCTTTTCCTAGAGGATTTCTTTGGCAGGAGCCTTGGCAAATGGGGTAGAATTCCTTCTCAGCTTTTGTTTTGCTATTAGCATGTGATGTCTTTTCTTCTTCTGTCTTCCCCCCCCCCTCCCCCCCGCTCCTCTCCTCTGGATTTGCTGATGGCCTTGTGATTATTTAGAGCAATCCCTCCCTTGGCACAGGTCTTGAGAATTTTCTCTGTTTGACAATTATGTTCCTTTTGTTCCTTGGCTCAGTCTTCTGGCTTGCACAATCAGAGACAAAAGCAGGCTGACTCAGAAAACCGAATAAAGCCCATGAAATGGCTCTTCTGTGTGTGAGGTTTTCTGAGAGCCTTTTTCCCCAGGAAGAATGAGGTAGAAGAGGCCCCTGCTGCCCTAGCTGAAGTATCTGCCTGTTGGAGGAGTTACTGTGTTCTTTCCTTGGGTTCTTTTCCTGTTCCTGTTGTTAAGAGCAACTGAGGTCACCTTGAGGTTTGTTCCCTGAGGGATGGTCTCATCCCATCCAGAAGATGCTGGATCAGTCCAAACTGATAAAGTGAAAACTTACTTCTTTAAAAAAATGTGAAGAATTTACAATGATTCAGTTTCTAATCTGAAGAATGAAATCATGAAAAATAAATTCAGATTTAAAATATGTTAGATGCTATGTTACCTGTTTTTTCACTGGTAAAATGAGGAGAATAATACCTAGTTCATAGGCTGAAGTGGTACAGATTGAATGAGGTAACTTATAAGATTTTGAGGGGTGCGTGTGTGTGTGTGTGTATGACCTTGCATTTCTTCTAGGAAGTTGAAGTTGCTGGAGGCCAGAGGTCATACATAGTATATCATGGTCCCTAAATAAATGTTGTTTACTAGGAGAATGAAAGACCTATATACTAATCAATAGCTCTATTTACAAAGTATGCTTATTTAAAAAGAAATAAGAAAAGAATGGGGACATTAGGTAGCCACATTTGAAATACGGCTATTAAAAAGTACTCCACAGATTGAAGTAAATGAACATTTGTACTGAAGCCGAATAAAGGGCACCTGAGTGATTCAGTTGGTTAAGCCTTCAACTTTGACTCAAGCCCTGATCCCATGGTTTGTGTGTTCAAGCCCCTCATTGGGCTCTGTGCTGCCAGTGCAGAGCCTGCTTCAGATCATTGGTCCCCTTCTCTTTCACTGCCCCTCCACCACACACTCTCTTTCAAAAATAAGTAAATATTAAAAAATTATGTATAAAAAAACAAATAAAGAAATATAAAATTTGTATGAAATTAGCAATTAGGTGCGTCATTTCACTATGAATAAATTTTGTTTTAAAGGCTTACTCAATTGTAGAAAGAGGTTTCGTTACAGTTGTTTGAATCTCAGATAGGGTGTTCATTGTGATGGTGTCTTCTTAGCAATGGGCAGGCCTAACTTGGCCCAGGACTAAACTGAGGACTTTGTGTTTTCCCCCCCTCCCGCCACTTATGTAGGTCAAGCCTTCTTTTTTGCCAAATATGTAGAGACTATACATTTGAGTCTTAATATATAACAAGAGTACTGAGCGTTAACAACCCTTTTTCCGAAGATGCGACCATATGCTTTACGAAGTCATGACAGGAAGGATTGGATATTTTAAATGAATTTTTGGTGTAGACTTTTGAAGAGTGTAAATGGTAAAACTCTGAAATTTCTGATGTTGCCACTCCCTAATTTTTGGCACAAAATGGGGAATCTATTGTATCTAAAGATGAAGATGTGAACACATTTGGACAAATTTAGGCCATCAATATTTTCATTTGGACACTCGAGCTCTTGAAAGCCATTTATATCACTTAAAAAGAAAAAAGAGCCACATAGTAGGTATTGAATCCCATCTTTGTGAGCTTACTATTTTCAAAATGAAGAATAAAACATAAACACATGGAATGAGAGCTTGTTACCATCATCAGTGGTTTGAAATTGCAAATGGCTTGTTACTGTTGTGAGGGTGTTCTTTATGTTTTAGACTTGGATTTTGCTGGGTTAGCTATCCTTTTCCCTGTGCTTTAGGCTGAAGCTAATTTTTAACCAATTTGAGGTGACCTGGCATCGGGCCCACCAAATTAATAATCTTGGGTTAATGAGAGTAATGGGAGACAGATAAATAAATAAATAATAAATTCCATAGTAGATTGAAGCTTTTATCCATTGAAATGCAATAAAACTAGGCCAAAGTCCATGTTCTGCCTTTTGTTCGCTTTTGAGAGTTAAAAATTTAGAGGGAACTTTAAACATACAGCATTAAATATAGAGCAGATACAAAGGACTAGTGTGCACATGTGTGTATGTACCACGAGCTGACTTTTTTATCCTTAGATAAAATATTTTAAAATAAGACTAAGAAATGAGCAGTATGTGGAACTCTTAAAGCAGATTTTGATTTCTAGCTTTGGTGGAAGAATGGTTGCAACCTGGGAAAAAGGCAATTCGGGAATGAATTAGCAACTCCATGATGGTCAGGGACCTAGGCTTTTCTATTCTGTTCATCAGTAACCTGGGACGTTCAGTCCAAGATGGCTGACACAGCCACATATACTTCTGAGTCCAGCTAGGGGTTAAGTTTCTATAGCAGATGGAGAGTTTTGTTTTGTTTTGTTTTTTGTTTCATTTTCTTTTGTTTTTAGAGAAAGAGGGAGAGTACAAGCAGGGGAGGGGCAGAGGGAGAGGGAGAGAGAAAATCTCAAGCAGGCTCCATGCCCTACATGGGGCTGGATTTCATGACCGTGAGATCATGACCTGAGCCCAAATCAAGAGTTGGATGCTTACTCGACTGAGCCATCCAGGCACTCTGAGATGTGCAGTTTTAGGGGACAATTTGTAGTCTGTCTCACATAGAGAACTCTTATTAATGGAAAGTGCTTTGCTGATCACTTTCAATATTATTACATCTATGTCTCTGGCTAGACTGAGATCAAAGAAAAGCACTGTTGTTAGTTTCATTTGTATTGTCTCAGTATCCGGTGTGGTGTCTTTGAAAATAGTAAATGTTCCATACATTTTTGTTCATTTACGGGGGCCAGATGTTAAAATGAAACATTCCTATATTATTCCTTTACTCCTTTACTTTGAATTACACACCCAGATCTTGGATCTTCTTCTTTTTTTTTTTTAATTCTTAAAATTCATTCCAATTTAGTGAGAACAGAGCTAAGTTTGTCTTTCATGGAAGATGCTTGAGTTGTCTGAGTGGGATTTTCAGATGGGGGTGTCGGCAGACAGAACAAGATGATGAAATAGTACTGAAATGTGCCAGAGTCCTCAAGGGCAAAGAGAGACAGAAATCACCACTGAATCCATTGACTTTGTCACAGCAACACAGAGTCTCTGTGAAGAGGCGAGAAGGCTGTGTGTTTTAACCTCTATCGGCTGTTCTTAAGACTTCGGGAGAACACGTTTGAATTCTGAGCAACTTTAAGTACAGTGAAATAGAATGGAAAGCTAAATCTATCTTTCAACCCCTGAGTACTTATGGAGATTAGCTATAAACCTTTAATTATTGTGGATTTTAATGTTTTGTTTCTTTTTAAGGAGGGCAGGATAAAACAATCAGTAACTTTTTTAGTTTGCTACACCTGCTTTTCAGAAAAAGGACAACCCTGGGATTTATATAACTTTTTCCATCCCTTGTGTATAAATTGGTAATCTGTATTGTACTTTATTAATATTGTTGATTTCACACTATAACTCAGATATAAAGGAAGCAGACGTCAAGGGGAGAGATTTAATCACAGAATAATCAGGGCTAGAATTTTAAATAGGACATCATTAACATGTTAATGAATTTTCCCACTTTTTGCCAGCTGCCTGAATGGAAAAGATGTTGCTCAAAAATCTGGCAGGATCTGTGGCCCACTGAGCTGTCAGGAATTCGAGTAGAGGGTCCATAAAGTACGCAAAGGGGTTCTCTGTGCGAGTATCAAATGGCAGGATTTCGTTTTTACTGGCGATGATGGCTGGCTGTGTTCAGCTTTGACTTATTTGCCTTTCAATGAGCAAGAACAAGTGGAGGGCGGAGAAGGAGCAATTTTTAAGTGTAATAAAGTTGGAATGAAGTCAATTTTTCAGTTATGGTTTGGAGCTACAGTAGATCCTCCCCCATCCGCAGTTTCGCTTTCCAGGGTTTCAGTTACCTGCAATCGACCCTGGTCAGGAAGATGATTCTCCTTCTGTCGAATCCTCAAAAGATCAGTAGTAGCCTAACCCTACATCACCACACCGACATCACTCACCCACTTCATCTTGTCATGTAGGCATTTTATCATTTCACATCATTACAAGAAGGACGAGTGCAGGACAAGATATTTTGAAAGAAAGAGTGAGACCATGTTCACAAAAACTTTTATTGCAGGATATTGTTATAACCGATCTATTTTATTATCAGTTATTGTTGTTCATTTCTTACATGCCTGATTTGTTTTTTAATGTTTATTTATTTATCTGGAGAGAGAGAGAGAGCGTGCATGCAAGTTGGGGACGGGCAAAGAGAGGAGAGAGAGAATCCCAAGCTGAAAGCAAGGAGCCTGACATGGGGCTCAATCCCACGAACTGTGAGATCATGATCTGAGGCCAAGGTCCAAGAGTTGGGCACTCAACCGACTGAGCCACCCAGACGCCCCTTATTGTACCTAATTTGTACACTAAAGTTTATCATAAGTATATATTTATAATAAAAAACATAGTATACATACAGTTGAGTACTCTCCATAGTTTCGGGCATCCACGGGGGGTCTCGGAATGTGTCTTCTGTGGATAAGGGAGGACTACTGTACCTACCTTTTGCGTTAGATTAGAAAGGTCACATGTCCACGCTGACATGATCCTGCCCTGATTTTTGGACTGCCTCATGATTTTTGACCCTGAAATAGCTGATGAAAGGAAGTGTGACATTCTCTAGTGAGATATTAGTTCCTTAAACTCTGAGGTCCACAGGTGAAGCTTCTTTTAGATGTCACCTCACACATATTAAGAAAAGACTTGCAGTTTAGAGAGCCCGTGCTTTACAAGTTCTGCGTATCTAGGCAGTAATTCCCTCTCCACATTTATCAGATGTATTTAGGAGAAACTCTCAAGAAAAAATAGAACAGAAGAATAGAATTTGCATGCCTTTTGTGTGTGCATCTGTATGGGGAGGAAATGGAGAATTGGAAAACATACAAATAATGGAGATATAAAACGACACAACAACAAAAAAGAAGAATTTGAAAGTTGAGATGGAAGAAAATCCAATGACGGCATTGATTATCCTCATTGAAAATATGATGTGATAAGGAGTTTCCTAGGAGCCAGAGCAAAAAAGACAATTGGAGAGTCATCCATCTTCTTCAAAAGCAGCTTAAAGCACAAGGTTTTTAGGAATGCAGAGTGGTGTTAAATTCTTAAAGGCTATTTTTTTTGAGCACAAACTGAAAAGTCCTCATGAACAGATTCATAACAAATGCAAAAACATTCTTCATGTGGCTGTTACCAGCCACTCCTGGAAAAAAAACCCACAGGGAATGCCTTCAAAGGAAGACTTCACGGATAGACTGAAATATACACATATCTTAGATCTGTGGGTGTGTACATATTTCTCCATAAAAATTTTGATCCAGTGTTTCAGCAAATCCTTAAAGGAACCATTCTAAGATCTCCCAACATTTAAGAAACATGTTAAATTATAATAATTCCATGGGACTGAGTTAGGAAGGACTCAGGCTAATTATGTTTAAGTATGGAAACTTCCGGTGATTTGACATGATTCTAACATGAGACTTCGAACCTAGAAGAGTGGCCAGAGATCATATTCTGTAGACTCACCACATGTCACATCTCCCCTCTGAGCTCTGACGGAGATCTGCATGGTAGACAACTCTGCTCTCTCTTGAGGCCAGAACAGTGATGAAGCTCTTAATAACTGGGGACCAAGCTTGGAATCAGATGTGGTTTGCAGGGTCTGTATGTGGAGGAACCGAGACTGTTACATGGGGAATATCCTGTTGTGTTTGCATTTGTAAATCAGAAGTCTTTGTCTATATTTTAAAACATAGAGAATATGAACTTAGGGAGAAAAGCTTCTTTTAAAAAATGTCATCATCGTTTTTTCTTCCGTTTTTTTCCACGGGCTGAACTTCTACATCTTTAGCTATTTATTGTTGATTAATCTTATTAATAAAATTCTTATTTTATCAGGATCGCTGTTAAATACATATTTGCATTTTAAATTTCTCTCCATATTTTTTCCCTCTATCTACTTCTATCATTGGACCTCTGTTGGTATGGCTATTTCTCTGCAACCACTTTGGCCTGTGAATTTCTGTGGCTGAAATTTGCAATGAACGTCTTTCCTCTTTTATCAAAAAATGGTGATAATTCTTTTGGGAGGCCTCTCTACAACAGTGTAAAAAAGCCTGTGTGAGGGTGTGGGAGGCCTCGGTTTAATCTCGCTTCTGTTGTTGGCTAATTGTGCAGCACTTGACATAGAGAGGCACCGCGACATGAGGTTTGATGAATGACTGATTTTTAGCTGATCTCTGCCTCTCAGTTCCTTCACATATGACAGTGTTTTCATCTATCCATGCGTCATTTCAGTATGCATTTATTGAGCACTTATGTATGCCAGGCACTGCGTTAGGCCGTCATGGTCCAGAGTGAATCTGACAGTCCCTGAGGCCACCAAAATCCCCACTTACTCTAGTCCCTTCCGATCTAGCGTTCCCACAACTGCATTCATACTTTGTTCATTTTTTTCCCTTGCTCTTTACTATTTCTGATCTCCTTCTCCTATTTCTATGTAATTTTTTAGACCTGTGTCTCTGTTTGCTATCTACACTCCCTTCCCAATACTTCGGTCACATATCCCCTAGGTGGGAAGGCAGGCATGATTTTAATTGTATTTCACACCCCATTGCAAGAGGCAGTTTTTTGATTTGCTAATTTGTTTGGAGCAGGATTGGGATTCTCTGTAACGGAGTGGGTGCACGTGACCCTGAAGTGTCTGGTGGATCGTTCTTGGCCACAGTGTCTTTCCTAATCTTTCTCGATTTCATGTGGACTCTGGGCTTTTGATGACATTGGTGTGTGTGCACGTACACATGCACACACTCCTTCTCCCACTCTCCCTCCTGAAGATTAAGCTCAGAATGGTGACAGGTGGAACACCATGGTTCCTAGAGGAGAGTCTGTTGGCCGTGGTTTGGGTGTAGTGTGGTGTGGCTGAGGGGTGATCTGTTGCATGAGACCTGTCATGTACTGCAGAGTGCTCCCTGCTTCCTGTCTGGATCGTTGTCTTCTGTGCAGACTCTTCCCCGCACCCTCATTTTTAAATGTTCACGGGTAGGAGTGGTACCACCCTCAGTTAACTGAACAACTTTAGCATTAGATTATGACTTGAAAATAGATTGTTATTGTTATGATATTAGAACTTAATTAGAATTAGTAGGACTCTATTCTAAGATATTCATAAAGGGATTTGTATTACCTTTTATATAGATCCTTACAGGTTTAAAAATGAGTTCTCTTAAGATTTCTCCTTCCTTTGCTCTTTGTTGTCTGTCCATCTTCAGCATGTATTTATTGGGCCCCTTGCTGTGTGCACAGGTTAATGATAGCTATTACGGATTTACTATGTCCTTTCAAAGGAAGGAGTGGTCCCCTGTATGCTCTCGGTTTCTCTTCAATAGTTAATGTGTATTACTTTCATTTTGTTCTTAAGCCCTTACTCTGTGCCAGCACTGAGCCAAGTCTTGGCACATTTAGCTGCCTAATTCTCTGGACAGTGTGTGGCCAGCCTCAGTAGAGTCTCCATTTTATAGATGAAGATGCTGAGACTTAAGGTGGGTCAGAACCTTGTCCAGAGGCACAGAGATAGGAAGGGTAGGAGCCAGGATTTGAATTCTTTTTGTCTGCAGTTTTATTTATTTATTTTTTTTATGTTGGTTTCTGCTCTTCATGAACTTGATTTCTAACATGAGCTTCTCTATGCATCCCTCAACTTCACTGCTCTACCTAAATGCTACACTCACAGTCATGACTATGAAAACAAAGTCTCCCAAAAGTCATCTCTTGATAATGTCGTGTTCCCTGAAAAGAGGTTTTATTTTATTTTTTTTTCATTTTTGAAATTTCTAAGTATGTGCTCTGTATTTCATTCCTGAAATGATGATATCTTATCTGCCATTTTCCTGATACCAGATGGTCCATTTTACTTGATAGGAGGTTCTGTAGCTTATCATCGTTATGAAAACAACATATTTTGTATTAAAGCCAAAATCCTTTGTTGTCGAAGGGTGACTAAGAGGAACCTAGCATACCACAGCTGATGGGGAAAAAAGTTGAACTGTAACAATTTAATTGGATGCATATTTGTTAACTTCAAACCACTGTTTGATATTTTTTTCAAAGAACTGTTGATAGTTTCACTTCCTGTTCTAAACTCCTTAGATGTCAGTGTTTTCCTTTGTATTCTTATAAGTATGGGCATTAACAAGTAGGTCTACGTTCTATCCAGAGTTTCTGGTAGAAGGCTGTCACCAGCCCAGCTTGCCTTTGAATTGACTAATAGGTCATCCTATTGACTACACGGACTTCCGACTTACAGAATACGGTAGCCCCTTTCTAAGCTTCTTGGAGTGAGTTTTTAAACTTTAAATGAAACATTTAAGATTTTCTATAGTTCAGGGCTTTGAGGAATTAAGATCCATTGTTCTCACTGAGTCCAATTTTGGGAGGTTTTGCAGAATTCAGTTTTATTGGTGCTGTGACATCTTTTGTGCTGTCAGTTTTTTTCAGCGATTAATTTTGTATGAAATATCTTGTTTTCCTCTTGGACATCGCCATGAGTGAAGGGTCTCCTGCCATTTCCCTTGGGTGCTTCCTTTTCTTTGAAGCTGCCATACGTTTAGCAACCCAAGAGAGACAATACTTGAGAGGCCATTATTTGTTGTCGCTTTGATTTTTCAGGTTTTCTTAGCTCTTGTAAAGGAGAAAGGATATGCCGATAAATGTTTTCCTTCCCTGTTTTGCTGCACCAATTTTTGATGGCCTAGGCCCACCACATGTTTGTATTTGGGGGTAGCCATCCTGTCTCATCTGCTTTTCCTCCAGGTTTTTATACAATTAGGGAGGGTTGGATCACCATAGGGGTGGACGGCCCTAAGCTAATGTACTGCGATTTAATATTTATAGGATGACAGAAACCATCAAGAGTTGCTTAAAGATCTACTGACTTGACAGCATCAAAAATTTATAAACCAGATATGCTTGTATTTTCCACGCTCACATAGTTATAATGTGAATTGTATTTTTGTCTTGACGTTATACTTTTCAACATCTTGATAACTCATTAGCAACTGATTGCATACTTTGCTTTTAGATTTAATTACAGCTGAACTTGTAATTCTCCTTTTATTTACCAAAATGGTGTTAAACATTTGGTCATTTTAGCCTATTTTGAATGTCTCTCTTTTTTGTATGTGTTATTATGGCTGCTTTATACTTCATGGATCCCCAAATATTATATTACCTTTCCCTAAGAAAGAACCTCATGCAAATATAGTATGATTTCAGGGTGTACTTAATGAAAGGAAGCCTGGTCTTGCTCAGACATGGTGACTGTGGTCTTGAACTTCTTTTTAACTCTGTGCGTGACCCAGCATTTGGCTTTGGTCCATATGTCCCAGTTGTATTAGCAAGATAGAACCCTAGAATTTGGCAAATCTCTGCTTGCCTTTCACCCAAACCCATTCCCCACCCCCCCAGAAGCTGAGGAACAGTAGGGGCTGAATACCAAACTCCATGCCTGCCCCGAGAAGGTCACCAAACACTGAGATTCCCTAATGGTCTGGAATTTCCTAGGAGGCAAAGTAATTTCCTCTATGCATTATAAAGGAATCCTCCGAAGTTGAAGCTTATGAGATTCCTGGGGTTACTCTAGTGGCTTACATTTTTTGAAAAATGTATGCCACAAAACAGCATAAGAATAAAGCACATGTTCAGAGCTGAACGAAAAGTGTCCATCATACATACAAGCTTTGTAACAGAGCTCCTGGTGTCGTTTTTAGTGTTCCCCCCACTCCCTCATCCCTCTGCACCCCACTTCCCCACCCCTGCTACCCAGTGCCTGGGGCACATGCAGACTTTTTGCACTGTGTGTTCTTGTGTTCTCTCCCTGCCCTTAGCCTTATATGGCAATAATGAAAGCATTATATCACTCAGGCCTCACATCTGTATGTTGCAGTAAGTTTGTTATTCCCATTCTGCAGATGTGGACACTGAGGCTCAGTGAGCTAAGGGAGTTGTAGATGGGAAGCAAAGAGCTGGAATGGGACTCAGACCTTCTGGCCCCAGGGCCATTCTCCTCATCGCGTACTTACATTTCCCTGTTGTTACATAGCATTCCAGTTTATTGCTTGTGATCTTTATAGCATTGCAAGACTCGGTATACCATGATTTGCTTAGCCATCCCTTCCCTTATTTTGACGTGTTTCACGATCATTTTTTATGAATCCTTTTCTAAAGGTAAAGTGCCAGATCACGATTGCTGGACCAAAGAGCATAATCATCTTTATGGTGTGTGTCACATGCTGCAAACTGACTTTCAGAAGAATGACACCAGTGTGATCGATATTACCAATCCATCCTTTCCCATACTGGGCGTTATTTCTTAAAGGTTATTAGAATGACAATAATTAGATAGTATTTAGTTCATACCTTCTTTTTGCATTTATTTGACCAATTGCAAGGCTGAACTCATTTCTTTTTGTGCCTTTGTAATTTTTATTTATAGTTTATTGACCATGTGTTTGCCCATTTGGAGGATGGGGAGGGGAAGGGAATTGATGATTTCCTCAAGTTTATATAATATGGTGATTATAATTCCTTCCTTTGTTGTGTGTGCATGTGTGTGAAATTAACCCCTTATCATCATTAGTAACAGACCAAGAAAAGAAATTTTTGTAAACAGTGATAAGAAGCTGAGATGACAGTTTAGAATAAATTCTCAAACTTCTTAAGGCATCAGGGTCCAAATAACGCAACAAACAGCGGCAAAGACAGGTCTTTCCCAGGAAAAGCGTGCTGTCTCCACTCTGTGCATTAATATTCATTGGGCCTGGCCTTTCAAACAAATGCGACATCTTGGGAACTCCTGCATTTGGGACCATAATGAACCGGCGTCACTGTTTACAATAAATCTAGGGAAGGCATTTTTTTTTTGTGTTCACGTCCGTGAAAATGCACCAGCCGAGAGAGGTGCGTGGCTTCCTACCTGCTGTCCTTCCTTCTTCTGCATGACACAGCTCATGTTTAGTGCCTCACTGTCTTTGGCTTTTTTTTTTTTTTTTAATTTCTCATTTTCTTGAATAGATCCATTAGAAAAATAGCTCCTGCCTGTCGGAATTTTTTCTTCCAAAGCATGCTGTTATTTCACAGACTGAAGGAGGGTGTCTATTTATGGTGTGTGTGTGTGGCCCCGGAAGCTGCAGTTTGAGGGAGAGAGCTAAAGAACATGGTAGGAAAAGGACATCCCTGTCCTGGAAGAATGCCAGAAGGGGTGACCTTTTAAATTGTCACCAGCTTTTCCGAGAGAGCTGTTGGGTTTGCCATGGCTCCCTCCCCTTCTCTCCACAGACAATGAGCAGTGTTGGGCGTTAAGTCGAAGTTCCCTTTCCGTGGATGATGTGTAATCATCATAAATTACTATGATTTGGGCTTCATGAAGGCACCGTCTTGCCTGTTGCAGCTGTTGGGCATCAGACTACTCCCACTCCTCAGACCGAGCCTTCCCACTGGTTTCTCCTGCCCCTCATTGGCTTCCACATGCTTTTCTGGTTTCCTTCCTCCACCTCCAGAATGCCCTTATCCGCCATGCGCCCACTCCCTACATTCCTTCTAAGCTACACCCTGCCGGCTCCCTCTGACCCTCCGAACTTCCCACGATCCCTGCGTTCTCTGAATGAAGTATACAAACCCTCCCCACCAGTTCCCCAGGAATGGGTCCCTGTGAGATCTGTGTCTGGACACCCTCTCGTCACCAAACGCATTGACTCTCCGGGATGTACATTCTGTATCCTCCTTGAGCCCATGTTCAGAGTCAAAGCCCTCTCGTTCTCACCCTGCTTGGATCTTGGCCTAATACTGTGAAGGTGATCATTATCCCTCCTTTATAGCTCCGTGATTATTCATTTGGTTTTGCCACGTTTAATGGAATATTTAATAGCATCTATGCAGAAGCCTGAAGACTATAAATAAATGCTGTCTTTGGTCTTGAAAGGGTTTTATACAATATAAAATTTAGAGCGCATTTTTCTCAGGAGCCCTGACATTAATATTCATCATGAGCCCCAAAGTAGAAGCTATTCTAGTTTAGCATAATGAAGTTTACCATATGTTTCAAAGTTACTTGCAATTGTGCTTCTCATAACGACAATTAGAACAGTCATCTTGTCTTGCCAGGTTCTGTTAGATATATAAAGCAGCTCGTGGCTGTCAGGGTGAGATGTATGAGGACACTTGTGTGCAAATACAAGGGGAAGGCATGATATTTCTTACCCCAAAGTGTAGCCGTTTGCACCTAAGTACCAAACATGGAACACGCCAGTCTTTGGCGTGACATCATATATGGACACAGAAATCGAGACTTCCAAAGCAAATTCTCTGTGTTCTCGATGACCAAATTATATGAGGCTTACTCCCCTCCCAACTTCCATTAAGCACGATGTGATGGGGCCTCTCAAAACATTGGAGAGAGAAATTCGACATTAAGATAGTGGTTTGTTTCTGGTCTTTTTTCTGCCTTATTTAAAAAATTATGTATCTGCATTAAAGCACGGGAACAGTCTTGTATTTAATTCTCCACAGCTGAACTTTGATGACAGAATCGGGAGAAGGTGGCTGTGAATCAGGGGAATAGGTTTCTCATGGAGCTTGGAGAGGGATAAATCTATGTTCGTGTTGAAGCAGGTGATTCGTGGAGCAGAGGGTCTCAGGAGTTGATGCCAGAGGAAAATCGTTCTTAATCTGGTTTGGAAATAGCAAATTAGGTTGCCATAGTTGAAATATTAATTTATTTCTATCTATAAATTCCACTTCGTTTTTTTCCTTCCCTCCCTCTTTCCTCCCTTCCTTCTTTCCCTCCCTTCCTCCCTTCCTTCTTTACCTCCTTCTTCCCTTCCTTCCCTCCCATCCTCATGTCCTTCCCTTCTCTTTCTATCTTTTCTTTTCCCTTCCTTCTGTCCTTCCTTCCTCCCTTGCTTCCTCCCTCCCTTCCTTCCTTCTCCCCTCCTTCCCCTCTCCTTCCCTCCCCTCCCCTCCTTTTCCCTCCTCTCTACCTTCTCCTTCCTCTCCCCCTCCCCTCCCCTCACTTTCCTTCTCTCCTTCTTTTTCTCCAAGTTTCTTTGTCTGAATTATGACAGGCCAAACCTCTGTATTCAAGTCTTTAGAATTTACAAACATTTATCAACAGATAGGAAGGATAGATAAGAACACCTTGGATTCATTAGTACACGCAAGGTCTTCATTGTTTTCAAATTCCTTACTTGGGAGAATACTGGAGAAGATTCCGTGGCCCATGAAACATCTGATTGTTGCCATTTGATACTTTTAAATGCCTCAGTTAAAAAAAAATTAACCTACTTATTCTATATATATTCAAGAATGCAGACAGTGCGGAGAGCTGCCTCTTCTAGGCCTTTGGGGTTGAGCTGCGCTCTGGTGTCTGCACACCATCTTTCTGGAATGTTTTTTGTGGTCAGATTTGCCAGAGGCACAGAATTAGTCCACATCCCCAAGGTGCTTTCCAGGCTAATAAATTTATTTTAATTATTTTTACTGTTAAAAATGATCATTAAAAAAAATGTTTTATTCATTGTTGAGAGAGAGAGAGAGAGAGAGAGAGAGAATGAGTGGAGGAGGGGTAGAGCGACGGGGAGACACAGAATCCAAGGCAGGCCCCAGGCTCTGAGCTGTCATGTCAACACAGAGCCCGACACTGGGCTCGAACTCAGGAACCGTTAGATTGTGACCTGGGCCGAGTCACCTAAGCATCCCTAAAAATGATCGTTCTTAATTGAGAGTGCTAAAAAGATTGAGATAAACAGTTTTAATTGTCCTGTTCCACATAGATGAAGAAAAAAAAATCACGATGCTTATGTAAATCAGGAAGACAGTGGTAGCATGAATACGAAAAGGCCTTCTTTCTCCTTCCATTCTTTCTTTCCTGTTTGGCCTAAAGCTATTAACCTCGGGTGAGTGTCCCCATTGTCGTCTTATATTATACCCAAATGCTGTTCGATGCTGATAGCAGTAAGTTTTTGTAATGGCCTTTTTCTGATTGTACATTTTGACTCCTATATAATGCTCTTACGTGGACAGATTTTGCAGGATTATCACTGTTTTATTTTTTTAATTTTTTATTTATTTTTCAGAGAGACAGAGAGAGAGAGTGAGACCAAGCTCAAGCAGGGGAGGGTCAGAGAGAGAGGGAGACACAGAATCCAAAGCTGCCTCCAGGCTGTGAGCTGTCAGCACAGAGCCCACCGTGGAGATCATGACCCAAGCGGAAGCTGGGCACTTAACCGACTGAGCCACCCAGGTGCCCCAGTCAGCTCATGTTTAAAGGTCCTCTGCAGCACTGGTTCTTGTAGGACCTGCCCGGTCTCTCTTGCTTTGAAGCCTGAGCTGGCACTCGACACCACAAAGGGTTTGAGCACCTTCTAGGTACCAGGCACTGGATGCTGCCTCGAGAAGCTCGCAGTCATTGATGGGGAAGGCAGGCATACACAGCAAACAGGACACTGTATGGGGAGGGGTGAAATAAAGAAACAAAGCTGAAGAGAGCAGAGAGGAGGACAGCTAAGTGTGCCCTGAAAAAGCCCTGGGCAGCCTCACTGAGAAGGCAGAGTGGGCTGTGGCTTTTAGGTGAGGGTGGAGATGCCGCAGGCCTCTAGGCTGGGGGACAGCCTGGCTTAGAGATCAGCAGAGCAAGGCATGTTTGAGGCATGATGGGGCCAGGCCTGATCCCAGCCCTGCCACATAGCTGCTGCGTGACTTTGGGTAAGTTTCCCGATCTCTCTGAGCACCACTTTCCTCCTCTGTAACAGAAATGTGACCACCTTTCTGTGATTACACAGAGCCATGAGAGGATGAAACGAGATAACCCATGTGACAGACTTAGCTTGGACCCTTGGCTTGTAATAAGGACTCAGTTAATCTCACTTACCCTTCTTATTGACCTGGCCAATATTATCTGGCCAAACATTATTATTGATCTGGTATGATAATAGGTCCAAAAATAAGGGTCCCAGAGTGGGAAGGGTAGAGGGTGAGGCTGAAGAAGCCAGATCATGTCTTTTTGCCACACTGGAGTTGTCAAGGTTTTCTGAAGGTGGTCAGTCATTGAAGAAACTTGGTTTCTGTGACCTTAACTGCCCCCGAACATTCTTCTCTTATAAAATAGATGACTACATACAATCTTCTACAAATGTTTTTCTCTTAAAAATGCAGCTAACATTACACACCTATTACGGCTAGATTTTTAAAAATACTGATAACGTGGGGCGCCTGCGTGACTCAGTTGGTTGAGCATCTGACTTGAGTTTAGCTCAGATCATGATCCAAGTGATGAGGGAGCGTAAGGCGGACTGAGGGCCAAATAAGTGAGCTAGCACACCCTCCCCAACCCAGGTAGGATGTGTGTGGTATTCCTCAGGCACTCCTGGCTGCTCAAGGAAAAAGGAAAGGAAGGAAAGCAAATGGCTAACCGATAGAGATCACAAGTCATATAGGATATGAGTCTCCATCGGTTTGCAAATATTTTAGTAAATTACAAGAAAAGGCCAATCTTATCAGTAGCCTAATCTCCAGAAACTGTAGACTCCCGTTTCCTGGAACCCCAACATCATCCCTCCGTTGTGATATGGGGAACAAAGGCAAGAAGGAAATGGCAGGTAAAATTCAATTTCCTTATAACCTGCAGCCCATCGACAGAGACTTGAGTAAAATGTTTCTCCAGGAACTCCCTACTGTCTTAACTTAATGCTTTGCCAGAGTGAGAAAGAACCTCAGCTTGACAAGAGCAAGGCCTCAGATACCTCAGGAATCCTCTTTAGCATATCCAAGTCCCTCTGGAGACCTCCATTTTGACTTTATGTCTCCAACTCCACAGTATGAAACCAGCCATTCTTCGCAACCTCAGTGCAGCTCTTTCTGCCCAAGGGTCCTGTCCCCAGGCTTTAGTAAAGTCACCTTTTTGTCCCAAATACATCTTCAAGAATTCTTTCTTGACCATCAGCTCCGAGACCCCCACCATCACCCCAAGAAATCATCCACAAAAGTCATGGGAGGGAGCCCCACATTGGGGTCCATGCTGGGTGTGGATCCTTCTTGGGATTCTCTCTCTCCCTCTCCCTCTGCCCCTCTCCTCTGCTCACGTTCTCTCTCTTTCTCAAAAAAAAGAAAAAAGAAAAAAATACTGATAAAGCCTGGTGTTGATGTGAAGGTGAAACAGCTAGGTTTCTCATAGCTTGCTGGTAGGGTGTAAACGTAGAGTCATTCATGAGAACAGTTTGGCAGCTTCTTATAAACTTAAACATTGCACTTGCCATGGTGAGCCAGCAATTCCATTTCTGGATGTTTATTTATCCTAGAGAAATAGTTATGTCTACACAAAAATGTGTCATGAATGTTTATGGCACCATGATTAGTAATCACCCATAACTGGAAAAGCCCAGCGTCCTTCAGTGGATGAATGGAATAGCGAGCTGTTGTACATCCACATGGTAGGATACTACTCAGCGATGAAAAGGATCAATTATTTAATACTACACACAACTTGGATGCATCTCAAATGCATTATGCTGAGTCGAAGAGGACAGATACAAAACTTTGTCCTATATGACTCAATTTATTTAACCCTGTAGAAAAGTCAGACCCCTAGGGATGGGGTTGCAGGGTTAGGGGAGAGTCTGACTCCAAAGGGCAGCTTGAAGGAACTCCTTGAGGTGTTCTGTATCCTGTTTGCGGTGATGGTTACAAAATCCATCCGAGGTATTAAAACCCATAGAGCTATATACCAGAAGAAAAAAAGTAGGGGCACCTAGATCGCTCAGTCAGTTAAGCATCCAACTCTTGATTTGAGCTTAGGTCATGATTGCATGGTTCCTGAGCCCGAGCCCCGCGTCAGGCAACGTGAAGCCTGCTTGGGATTCTCTGTCTCCCCCTCTGCCCCTTCCCTGCTCATGCTCACTATCTCTCTCAAAATAAATAAATAAAGTTTTTTTAAAAAGTAAAGTTTACTGCATTAGGTGAAAAAAAAGTTTAAAAACCTCTTAAATTTATAGCTTGTTTCTTGCATGCATTAGCTGTTTGATCTCATTTAAGCCTCCAGCCGCCCTAAAGGTTATTGTTACTGTTTTCTCTATTATTATATCATCCCCTGTCGTTATTATTGACTACACTGATATGGTTTACAGGGTTTAGCCCAAGGTCACATACCTTCCAGAAGGCAAAGCCAGGTTTGTGTCAGTCGTTAAGCCCACAGGATTGCACGCCATGCCTCCAGGAGTTGGAGAGGGGGTGGGGAATCACTTCTCTTGGCCTTTGGTCCAGCTGCTCCCAGGTGACCCAGTTACCCAGCTGATTGGTCAGTGTCGTGGCTCTGCATGTCATGCGTTTCAAATTTTACAAATGGGCAAAAGTTTTAAATGACTTTCGTAAATGCTTAGTCTTGGAAAGGGAGATGGCTATTGAATATTTTATCCCTAACTTCTTAACTTGTACTGTTGGCTAAGTTAAATCTGGCTTCTTTTCAAGGAACTACTACCTCCCCAGAGGGCTTTTTAATGGTGAAAATACCAGTGAAAATCTTGTTCAATTTTTGTTCACTTCACAGCTTCAACTTAGTCTCCTTAAATATCATTCAGGTTGTAACCCAAGGCAGCTCTATGGCTGAATAGAGCTGTTAATTATCTAACATACTCAACCTTAGACCAGAGGATAGGAGACAACTCCTCAGAGAAGAAAAGACCAAGATTTTAAATAAAGAGAAACAGTAAAAAAGATGAAGAAAAGTTAAGTCTTTTTACATATTTTATACTTATTTGTTTAAATATCTATTTCCTCAATCTTTGTGACAGCTTTTTGAGGTCATTAATCTTTTGGAGCCCCCCTCCAACCCTGTCTGTGTTTTGCGTATAGAGTAGAGGCTTAGTAAAGGCTGGCTGAGTTAGATGGATCCTGAATTGGAGAGCTGAATGGAATTTGCGATGTGCAGTATTTCAAAGTATTATTCTTCCAACTGTCCTATGTTCAGAATCATCTATGTGTCGAGTACTATGTAGGTGCTTTGAGAGATATTACGTGAATGATTCCTTATAAAATCCTATGACATGTATATCCTCCTTTCTGAAGGAGGAAACTAAAGCCAGGAGGGATGAGCTGAGCTTCTCAGTACACACACTACACAAGAGTGTGAGCTGTGTGGTCAGACGGATGCAAATTCAGATCCAGATAGTCATGTCATGAAGTGGGACATGGCATGGGGTGGTTGTTTCTGTGAGCCTCATTTTCTGTCCAATTTACTCACGTAACCAGTGGTAGATCCATGTTTTGTAGGCCCTGAAGCTTTTATAATTTGGAGGTAGGTCTTATTTAAGATAAAGCACATAAAATTATGAATCAAAATTGGTTATACAACTTGGAAGGGACCCATAAAGGCAAGTTGCCCTGACATATGTGTGTCATTATATTTATAGTAAATGTGTCCTTTCTTTCTTTCTTTCTTTCTTTCTTTCTTTCTTTCTTTCTTTCTTTCTTTCTTTTTTTAAATGTTTATTTATATTTATTTTTTTAGAGAGAGAGCAGAATCCGAGCTGTCAGCACAGAGCCTGATGTGGCCTTGAACCTACAAACCATGAAATCATGACCTGACCCAAAGTTGGATGCTCAACTGACTGAGCCACCCAGCAACTGTGTCCTTGCTTTCAGCTGGTTTTTACTGTGGGCTACTATGTGTCCAGCCCCAGAGATGGAAGAGCTGCTGGGAGACACCAGCAGAAAACAGACAGCTGCACTGCAGTGTGACCAGTGTGGTGGCAGGGAAGCTTGCATCGCCAGGGCAAGGTGGCTGGAATAAATGATATCTAAGCTGTGACTTAGGGCATGGAAAGTTTAAAACAGAGAAAAATGTGGAAAGCACATTTGAGGCAGAAGAAAGAGCAAGGCTTAGAGGTGAGAAAAAGTGTTCTTCCTGTAGGGACTGTGGGAAGTTCAGTGTGGCTGGTTATTTAATAAGAGGGAGGAGTGGAGAGGGCTTAAGTTTCAGAATGAAGGAGGGCCAGGTGGGCTCATGTACCGTTTAAGGAGCTTAGAAATGACCAGAAGAGCAAGATAGAGTATCGAACAGATTTAAGCAGGGATGATTTCATCAGATCTGCATTGAAACAAAAGGGACAAAAAGCAAAGCCCACAGTGGGTCTGGCTGCAGACTGTAGAGGCGAGCCACACTGGGCATGAGGGCCTTCCTCTTCAGGGAGACAAGTAGGGGGCTTTATCATGGAGAGGGTTGGGAGGAAGGTGGCTGGAAACAAGACAATGGCCGTGAGGACTGTAAGGAGGAGATAGAGGGCAGAGATGTTTAGCAGTTAGAACTAACAGGGCTTGATATTGGATATTTTGAGATGAGAATGGCAGGGTGAGGACAAAGAGGGGTTGGTCTTGAAAGTCAGGTTCCTGGCCTTTCCCTGGGGTTGGCCATATTTGTTGGGGTTGGCCATATTTGTTGGAATCAAGACTATAAGAACAGCAGATTGGGAAGAGCTTTTAGCCAGTTGACTTTGCAGTTCTTGTGTGACACCCAGGTGGAGGTGTGCAGCAGACAGCTGGTTCTGAAGAGCTGGGCTGACCATGTGGGTTTGGGCTGTTATCAGCATATGGCTGACACGGCCGTGAGGATGAAGAGAGGGCACAGGAAAAGCAAGTTCAGAGAAAAGGAAGCATACAAGAGGATGCTAAAGAGCACTAACATTTAGGGGACTGGCAGAGGAAGGGGAGCCACAAGGAAGCATGAAGGACTGTGGAGAAGAGAGAGGATAGGCAAGAGTGGGAAGTCCCAGAAGCTGTGTGGAGCACAGGTTAGTTTTATTTGGTTCCTTTCCATTAAAGATTCACCCTTCCCATTTCCTGCAGTCCTGGTGAACATGACCTTAGTGATCAACACTGTGGCCATTGATGTGACAAGTCGCCAGCATGGGCGACCGCAGAATACTCACAAGCAGCAAGGATTGTTCAGGTGGTGGAAACGTGACCTGAGCAGGGTCCATGAGAACCTGGCCTCCCTCCCCCAGCCAGGGTAAGGAAAACTGGGAGGATGAGAATCCGGGGCTGCTAGAGGGTCGTTTTCCTGCTACACGGAAAGGTCACATGCAAAATGAAGCCATGAAGGGACAAGCAGAGACGAGAGATGGATGGAGAGGGGAGATGGAGAGTCCTTGCAGCTGCAAAGCTCTGGCTCCTTTTATCCAAGCATCCGGCCCCAAACCTTTTCCTGCCTCTGGCCCTGGAGCGACCCGATTATCCTTCCCAGGATCAATGCCAGTAGATCGTTTTTGCTTCAGCAGGTTTGAGCTGGGCTGTGATATTTCTTTTTCAGCCTTCCACATGGCAATGAGAGCATTCTGACTAGTAGAGAAGGGAAGATACCTCAGGAAGGGAGAACGCTGGTGTCAAATGCTGCAGAGAAAGCAGGTACAGGGGGCCCAGGTGTGTCCGCTGGTTGCAGGAGCACACAGGTCCAGGGAGACACATAGGATAGAATCCGGCCCACTAGTTGGGTGAGTGAAGAGGAAAGGCAGAGGAGGCAGTGAGTGGAGAGTTCATTTTATGAGTTAATTGTGAAGGGAAAGCAAAAGGGAATGGGGAAGAGGAAATGAGTTAAGGAATTTCTTCTCTCTTTCCCTCCCTTCCTTCCTTCTCTGTCTCTCTATCTGTCTCTCTTTATCTTTCTCTCTTTCTTTCAGACATTGTAGATGGTGAACATTCAAATGCTAGTGATGGAGAGCCAGTGGAGAGGATGGGGAGAAGGCAGAGAAAGGAGATAACTGGCTGGACTCAGTGGCAGTTCTCCATGGACATTTTGGAATGAATACATGAGTAAGTGAATGAATGAGGAGGAAGGCCATGGGGCGGAGGGTCGAGAGGAGTGGAGAATGTTTCCAGTGGTTGCTTTGGAGATGGGGGATACCTACAGCAGGAAACAGAAGAATTGCCAGGTGTGGTCGGGGCACCCATTTGGGCTTTGACCCAATGACTTCTAGTGGCACCTGCCTCTGGGACTGTGTCATTTTGTCCATGCTCAGCAGCCTGGCTTTAGAGAGTGAGTGTGTCCCCAGTGGACATGCCAGGCTGGGGTTTTCCCAGATAAGCAGAGGAGGAGGGCAGCTAGATTTGGGAGAGGAAGATGGTAGCTGGAGGGTGGGGAAAGTGATGGATGATGGAGCCTAGGTTGGAGGCTGATGAAAAAGGGGGAGTGAAGGGGTCAAGGGACGGATGGCCTAATGTGGCCGCAGAACAGGGACAGAATAACAGGTGGAGAGGGAGGGGAAGGAAGGAGCAGGCTCACAAGTGGCAGAGTCCCCAGAGGGGCTGGGGGCTGGGTAGCTCATTTTGGGTGGAGGCAAAGCTCACTGCAGGTGAGGCCAGGGAACTGAGAAGCCAGGGTGCTGACCTGTTTATTGTGGATGACGTGAAGGCTTTGGTAGGGCTGAAGGATGACAGCAAGGAGAAGGAGAAAAGAAAGTCACTGTTAGGGCAAAGAGAGAGAGGCAGCCTCAGGAAGAAGGTGAGGATGCAGAATTCGGTAACCAAGGACTAAAGGTTCCAGACAGCACCACAGAGTACTGGAGGCAGGGGTCCATGTGACAGGAAGGCCACGGGAACACCACCCAACCCCACCGCAGTGCCTGCCCTGGCCTTCTGAGCCGAAATCAGCCCCTTTGCCATGATCCCTGCTGCTCTGTTGCTCCCAGAGTTCAGAAAGGAAAAGAGCCCCTGTCTTGGCTTTTCACTGACCTTTGAGAAAGCAATAGAACATCAGCGCGTTCTCCCATGTCTACGATGCCAGCAGTTGTAAGATGCCCCACGGATCTGATGGTGGCTTTCAGGGGGACAGACACAGAGGCTAAAGTCCACTTTCATACTAGATTGCCTCTTGGTTTTTTTGGGAAAAAAAAAAAGATGTATCACAGAAGTTAGAATTTAGGCAATGGTAACTGAACTGAAGAGACAATTTTAACTGAGTCTGTGGGGTATTTTTTGGTGGGGGGGAGTTTGGCTGGAAGAAACTGAGGTGGGCAAACTTGAGAAGAAAATTCACATGCTCTCTGTGATTAGTTCAGAAGCTGCTGGGAAAGGACTCCGGGAATTAGTACCAGGAGTTTAGATCAAGGGCCTGAGGACTTTGAGACCAACTTGAGATTCACAGAGCTGGGCAGGAGCATTAGCTTCCTTCGTGTCATTGTAAAGATGGCTGTTCTTCAGTTTACACTGGGTACGGGTTAGTCTGCTGGGGCTGCTACAGCAAAGTACCACGGCCCGGGCGGCAGAAGTTTATTATCTTGCAGTTCTGGAGGCTGCAGGTCTGAGATCAAGGTGTGTGCAGAGTTCGCTCCTGAGCGGAGGTCGTGCAGATGGCCGTCTTCTCTCTGTGTCTTCACGTGGTCATCCCTCTGCGAGTGTCCCCTCCTCTTCTCCTACGGACACCAGTCCTATTGAGTCAGGGCCCATCCAATAACCTTATGTAATCTTTATGACCTCTCCAAAGATCCTGTCTCTAAATACAGTCACATTCTGAGGTATGGGAGGTTAGGACTTCAACATGTGAATTTTGGGGAAGGGGGTGCATGATTCAGGCTCTAACAGGTTACTCAGGACTACATTTCAGAGTAAGAGAATTTGAAATCAGACCGCAGCCTCCACTCACAGGTAATAATCCTGCTCCTTACCTTGGCTGCCCAGCCTCGTGCAGCCTCCCTGGCCGATGGGCTGCACCCCACGTTTCGCCCTCCTCTGCCCTCCACTCCTGGAACCTTGTTTAATCTTACAGGCCTGGATGCACCCAGCTTGTGCGCACCTTCAGGGTTTGTTTCTTTGTCCTGAAATGGTTCCCCCTCAGTTTTACACAGGACTGTGTTTTTGCCACTTTGGGTCTCAGGTTAAATCCTGCCCCTCCAAGGGGCCTCACTGGCCATCTGGGAGCAGCCACCCAGCAGCACAGGATCTCATTACCTGTTTCCGTTCTTGCCACGGCACTTATCACCGGCTTCTAGGACCTCATTTACCTGTCGCCAATGTGTCCCAGGACCCATGCTGTCCCCAGAAGATACTACGGGCCCCAGAATGTAATCTGTGATGCAGGGAATGTGGTGTTTTCATACCCTGCAGTGTCTTGCACATAGCAGGCTCACTGCGAATGTTTGCAGAGGTAAATGATGAATAAATGAGTGAATATTTAAATGTTCAGAGCAGACAGTCTTTTGAGGGTCCCCTAGGGCAGTGTTTCTCAAACTTTAATGTGTGTCAGTCACCTGGTGAGCTCATTAAAATACTGATTCTGATTCAGGAGGGCATATGAGGCCTGACAGTCTGCATTTTGAGAAGCTTCCATTGATCCTGCTGCTGCTGGTCCTTGTCCCTTTCCTTCTCTAGCAGGGCTCTTACAGGTGTGTGGGGCATGCCTGCAGGATCAGAGGTAATCTTGGGAGCTGCCCTGTTGTCAGAAGACCAGGTGTATCTCCTAGTTTGTCTCCGAAAGACATATGCAACTTCTAACAGGTTACTTAACCTCTCTTGATCTTCGGTGACCACTTCTGAGGAACCCAGTCTAGATATCAACAGATACAGCTGGTTGAGCACATACAGCTTGCCAGGCTCTTGATACATGTTATGCCTCCTTCTCACAATAACCTGCAAGAGGGAGTCATGTCCTCATTTTTCAGGAGAGGAATGATGCTCAGAGAGGTTAGCCATGTCCTGGATGTCAAGTCAACATCCTGCAGGGCTCTGATGATGATGACGATGGTGATGATGATGATGGTGGTGGTGATGATGATGATGGTGGTGGTGATGATGATGATGGTGGTGGTGATGATAATGATGGTGGGAATGGTGGTTATGATGAGATGAGGATGGTGATGATGGTGGTGGTGATGGTGGTAATGATGATGATGATGATGGCTGTGGTGGTGATGATTTGTGTGTGTGCCTTCCTCATGGCACTTTGCTTGTCAAACAATCACTTAAGTCCTTTCCAGGTATGCACTTTTAAAGACCAGGTATGTAGCTAACTACTAGCTTGCACAGGGCTCCAGATCCTTCTTTGATCCTTAATATAATATTTACCTTTTAACCACTGCAGCCCATCCATCTTCTCTCCAGGTACTAAGTTCACATTCTCATGGGCATATAGGCAGTTTTCTCCTAATAGGCTGTAGGCTATTTAAGAACAAGGCCTGGATGTTATTTTCCATTTTATTCCCTGTGACACTCAATCATTACTGCTTTGGTGCATTTTGAATTAATCAGAATTTGGGAAGCATAGGGGCAGGCTCTATACCAAAAGGCCTTCCCCGTGCTCTAGGTCGCCGAAACTCTAGATGCTGGAGGTTTCTCTATCTTGATTAATTTTGATTTATGATATTTTCTATGAGAGAACAAATGTCTGTGGGAGGGCCAGGCCCCACACAGAGAGGACTCTGGCAGTTTGCTAAGAGCAAGAGACAGCTAAAGCCAGATTGGTGCTTGCTGTGTGCTGCAGGCAGGGCACAGAAGGAAGTGGAAGAATCCAGGGGTAAGCGTCAGGTACTCTAAGGCAATGGAGGCCTCCTCCACCGCCGTGTTTCTTCTGTCCCCACTGGCACCACCGATGGCTAAATCAAGGGACAGACGGAAGCATTACGTATGATCCTGTGGCAGACAGACCTTAGGGAGTCAGGCATGATGCCACATGATGCCTTTTGAAAGACTTGCCTGTCTGTGAAGTATGTGTCCCAAACAAGTTCGGACTTGAGTTGCTTAAAATGCCAGTAAACCATACGTTTCTCTCCTGTGTCTTTGGGGTGATGAAAATCTTCCAGAGTTGTGCAAAAACAAAATAGAAACCCTTGCTTTGGCCGTAGCAGGGAATATGCTGACACAACTGTGTGGGTCACCATAGGTGGAAAAAGATAAATGGTAGAGATATCAGTACTATACAGACACAAACATTGGCACTCATTAAAAAAGGAAGAAAAAATAAAGAAAAAGAGCTTTTTCTGTCTTTTTTTTTCCTAATGAAGTTGTAAAAGAGGAATATACCAGAATTGTTCTAAATATGGTGAAAGTAGGGAAGCCTCTATGTAAAGGGAGCGTGTTTGGTTTATTTTTTATTTTGAACTGTTCTGGCATCCTTTTCCTTATGTGAAAACCTGAAGCCCTGGCTTTTTGCTCCTTTTCAGTCAGTCATTAGTAGAAGGGAGAACCACAAATTGCTCGTTGTTTTAATTTTAGATTTCCTCAGGCTCTTGCTGTCACCGTGTCATCTCAGACACCCTTACAGGGAAACCAGCATGCGTGCTGTGTGAAGGTCACAGCAAGGGCAAAAAAAATGCTTCCCAAGAGAACATGTCTGGTGAGGTCTGCATGCTCCCCAACTCTCCAAGGAGCCCTGCTTTTTTTGATTTTGCACCCTCCGTGTAGTTTAGAATATACATTTCATAGTTGTTACTTAAACATTCTATGTGTCTCGGGTATTTCAGATTACAAGAGCCTCTTGAGTATATTTCTGAATAGTATTTTTCTTTTTTTTAAAATTATTTTAATGTTTATTTTTGAGAGAGACAGAGCATAAGAGGGGGAAGGGCAGAGAGAGAGAGGGAGACATAGAATCTGAAGGAGGCTCCAGGCTCTGAGCTGTCAGTACAAAGCCTGAGGTGAGGCTCGAACTCATGAACTGCAAGATCATGACCTGAGCCGAAGTTGGACGCTTCACCAACTGAGTCACCAGGTGCCAAGAGGGGCTAATTCTAAGTCCTCAGGCTGCAGACTTGAACCAGTCATATTCGTTTTTCAGCTTAGGTTCCTCTTGGCCTAATTTGGCGTTAGCATTTCTCCGGTTAGCTTGGTGGTAATGAAGACAGCTCCTGCTCACGTCTCACACCTGGGATGGCCCGGAGTAACAAGGAGCATGCCATTTGTCAGACTACAGATGACGATGAGTGAAAAGAAGTCAGAGACTTTTTTTTTTTTTTTTTTTTTTACTGTGAAAGGGAAATTGAATTGTAACTAAATTTAAGTTTTCTCTACTGTGCAAATCCCATCTTAAATGACAAGGGATTATACCAGATAGTTTTGGATTTGGGCCCAATATTTGACCTTACAGCAACTCTGAGAGATTAGACTGTAGTTCGCTGGAGAATGCCCTCTGGATTTGATCTTTAAACAGAGCCAAATTAATTCCACTCTTTTCTGCTTTTAAGAGTAATGCTGTTTGGGGATGCATGAAGGCTATGCTAGACATCTTTGCTGATATTTGCCTTTAGCATTCTTTCTGGAGGTATTTAGACTTCTCTAATAAGACGCTATTGTCCTTGGAAAAAGGATGGGTGCGAAAAATATTTGTCAGAGACAAAGTAATCAAACACTGGTATTGAAAGGCTTCTGAACTGAGAGGGTGGAGATACACAGACACAAACTTCTTATTTTAAAAATGGTTGAGGGGTGCCTGGGTGGCTCAGTCGGTTAAGTGGCCAACTCTTGGCATTGGCTCAAGTCATGATCTCACGGTTTGTGGGTTCGAGCCTCATATCGGGCTCCGCGCTGCTGAAGGTGCAGTCCCTTCTTGGGATTCTCTGTCTACCTCTCTGCTCCTCCCTCACTTATGCTATCTCTGTCTCTCTCAAAATAAATAAATAAACTTTAAAAAATTGTTAAAAAAAAAAAAGATGGTTGAGTGATGAGGGCCCGGGTCACCAAGAGCCGGTGGGCTGAAGATGGGCTGTAGCTGGGCTCCCGGCTGCGCGAGGGGTGGGTGCAGCAGCTGTCCTGTCCTGGCTCAGTGATGGCTGTTGTCTCCCTTGCCGAGGTCCCTGATTTCATGGTAGAGCTTCAGGTTTGGGGAGCCTAGTACCCTGATGAAACTAGAGAGGCCTTCCCTTCACAACCTCCTTTACAGCTAAGTTGACAAAAATAATGCGTCTATTGCAAAGGGCAGGGAGGAGTGTAGCCACACCCCAGAGAAAGAGTTAAACTACCCACCACGTGTCTGGGGTGTCAAGCCTCGTGGTGGTGATGCTCGATGTCAAATCCCAATAAGCCTCCAGGAGATAGTTTCTGTGCTCGGACAACTGGCCCACGAATTAAGAAAGAAAGACACTAAGTGAGGGGCGCAGTCAGTAAAGTGTCTGACTTTGGCCCAGGTCGTGATCTCACAGTTCGTGGGTTCGAGCCCTGTGTTGGGGTATATGCTGCCAGTGCAGAGCCTGCTTGGGATTCTCGCTCTCTCCTCTCTCTCTGTCCCTCTGCATCTGTGCATGCTCTATCTCTCAAAATAAACAAATAAACTTAAAAAAAAAAAAAGAAAGAAAGACCCTAACTGAGGCCAGCTTCCGTGTGGGCCTTGTTGCTTGGTAGACCCCAGCGAGTTTCGATCCTGGCTAGCCTCCCGTTGGTTGTTTGATGGTGTGTCAGTCATCTAACTTCTTTCTCCCTGAGCCTCACATTCCTCACCTGTAAAATAAGAATGAGTCTTGTTTTAATCATTGAGAGGAATACCTGAGCTAACAGATGTGATAATATAGAATATAATAGACACAATAACAGAAACTATGTAACACTTTTGGGAAAATGCCTGTCAGATTGTGAAATACGTGTATAAGTCCTTGCATATATACCCGCTAATAACTCCTATTACATATCCTATGACATAGAATCCTCTTACATTATATGCAGACTAATAACATATGTGGCTGTAATTATGAATTTTCATATGCCCCGCCCCGCCTTTCAGCTTTTCATTCTTCTGAGAAACTTTGCAGGAGTGTCTTATATTTTCCTGTGTTCAGCTTTGCATCCTAGACTTCCAAAGTTGTTTCCATAATTCCATGTGGTGGGAGGTATATCACCATATACTTGGTGTATATGATATAAGACTCTAAGGAAATTTTCTAGATAAGGAAAAGAGTTTCCTGAGTGGGTTTTTGTTTTCTTTCTTTTTTTTTTTTAAATGTTTATTTAACTTTTGAGAGACAGAGCATGAGTGGGGAAGGGGCAGAGAGAGAGGGAGACAGAATCTGAAGCAGGCACAGAGCCTGATGCGGGGCTCGAACCCACGAACCGTGAGATCATGGCCTGAGCCGAAGTCGGACGCTTAACCGACTGAGCCACCCAGGTGCCCCTGTTTTCTTAAAATGTTGGGGATAATTATGGTTTTCAGCGTCAAGGCAGTTTCCTTCACAAATTCTTAAATTGGTGAATGACATTTCCAAAAACTTACACCTTATTCTGGTACTATAGGGGAAAGAATCACGGAAGGATGTCTCATATTTTAATAGTACCTTTCTATAAAGGAGCTCAAGTTGTTTCACACATGGTGATAAAATTTTCCTCATTTGATACAAGCAATTAAACTTAATTTCCATCAAAACAATCTTCCCTCCCAAACTTGCAGTTTCACCTGTGTTTTTGCTCTCTTTCATTAAGCAGCCTCTCTTGTATTCACTGTGTAAAACTTAGGCTGCATGTACTGGAGGGGAGGGGTTAGGGATATGAGTAAAACCATATCTATCCTTAAACCAAAACTCTTGTATGCTCTCTATTTCCTAACTAGGATTTATTTTGCTAGCAGTGAAATTATTTTATGGATGATTGTATCCAAAGGGAAGTGTCCTTTTCCTTC
This sequence comes from Paguma larvata, assembly GCA_030068075.1. Lineage (NCBI taxonomy): Eukaryota > Metazoa > Chordata > Mammalia > Carnivora > Viverridae > Paguma > Paguma larvata. The sequence continues at coordinate 83,409,047 of CM057837.1, forward strand.
TTTTTTCTTTTATCAATCCATTTCACAGCCCACAGAAGTGAGGCTCTTAATTTGGAACTTGATTTAAAGTCTGAAAAACCCTGGCTACGTCTTTTCTCACTGATCATGTTCACATGCACATTCTTTTTTTCTTTTTAATTTTAATTAATTATTTATTTGAAGTTTTATTTTATTCTGGGGGGAGGGCCAGAGGAGAGGGGAACAGAGAGTCCAAAGCAGGCTCCACACTGAAAGCAGCCAGCCTGATGTGGGGCTTGAACCCATGAACCACGAGATCATGACCTGAGCTGAAGTCGGATGCTCAACTGACTGAGCCACCCAGGCACCTCTTATTTTTTGTTTTTTTTAAATATTTATTTATTGAGAGCAAGTGGGGGAGGAGCAGGAAGAGAGAGAGAGAGAGAGATAAGGAGAGGGAGAATTCCAAGCAGGCGCCACGCTGTCAGTGCAGAGCCTGACACAGGGCTTGATCCCATGAACTGTGAGATTATGACCTGAGCCAAAACCAAAAACCTGATGCCCAACTGACTGAGATGCCCAGGCGCCCCCACATGCACATTCTTAAAAAAGATTCTCCTTGTGAGGTCAGCCATTAATTTGATGTAATATCCAAATCAAACAGCCACCCTACTGTTTAAATTCAAATCCTAAAATTGCCTTTCACACGTGCATGTCGTGAACCGAGGCTGTAACTCTCCTTGTGATTATCCAATTTAATGTTCTTAAAGCTTCACTTTTTGTCTTGATGTGCATGTTGAGGCCTCCGCAGAACATAAATCCATAAATCCAACAACTGTTTGTGGACCTGTGTGAGCCGAAACGGCTCATTGGCCGCTAGAATTTTTGGGTGGGAGCTGGGTTGCTCAATCTGGATGGTGACCTTTATGCACTCTTAGCTGGGCTGCATATTTTTTGTCATAGTGTATTGCAATGCAATGAGTCCTGTCGTATGGGAGAGTAAGAGGCAGGAGGGGACACTCAGGGCAATGAAGGGGGAGGAAGACAGTGGCAAGACTGGGAGCATGGGAACAATTCAACATCCCTTTCCTCCCGTGCATTCCCCTCTGCTGCTCTGGGTTACCGATTCAAATGCGGATGATAAAGCAGATTCTGTTTCAGAATCGGTTTTTCAAACAACTTTGTGGACATCTGTCTTCATTATTTTCACAATGAATTTACTTACTTACATGTTCTCTGAGCGAGCACAAGCCCAGTTAGTTCCTCCTGCATCGATTTTCTCCTGTGTTCCTGCTGCGGGTTCATTCTCTCGTGCGTGACCTTCTGGTTGGAAACCTGCCCACAAAGGCGGCAGGGTCTTCAAGTAGATGTGACCCCAGTAGCCTCCCAACCCTGCTGAGCAGATTATGGGGAAGATTCCCAGTTCTGCTCGGCGGGGAGCTGAAGACAGGGTGTTTCCCTTCGTGTGTCCTCTCTGAGCTGTGCTCCGTGACCCAGGGACTCAGTCCACTGTGAGCCACCAGCTTTTCAAGTACAGCCTGCCTCAGAAATGAAAATGCCGCGCTTACTAAGCTACAGTTTTCAAACAGTCCTTTGTTGAACAAATGAGTCATGCTAGACTCATGGTCAGTCTCGCTTGGGAAAAACTATGATTTATTTAATTGATTCTAAAATTTTATATTCGATGACCCCGATTATTGTCATGACCGGGAAGTAGGGAACGCACGGGGTCAGTTCTCCTGAGGTGTGGGGAGGCCACCAGAGGGGGAATCGTGACATGTGAGTCTTGTGGCAGGACTCTAACCAGCTGAGTAGCATTGGTCCTGTGGTTTAAACCTCTGAGCTTGGGTCCTCTCTCAGCAAAAGTAAGGGTTTGTACTAGATCTTCCGCAAGGACCTTGGCAGTGGTCTTCGGTGCCGTGGATTTATAGCTAACGTGGGCAAGCAATAAGCTAGAATTGTTAGCTAGACGCTTGACGCGAGCTGCGGTCTGTTTACTTTCTTCCGGAATGGGTACAGCCCAAAACGCGGCGGCGATCTGCTGTCAGACAGCTAGCACGTCACACCAAGGCAGAAACGGGGCTGCCGGGCAGGCGGCCCTCACGTGCAAGAACGCTGCTCAGTTTCTGGGCTTGCCAAGCACTCTTTAGAAGGTGGACGGAGAGGAGCCTAAGTGCCCTGCCCTTGCCGCCACCCACCGTGATGTCAAGTTCCTCCTACCGCAGTTGAGCAGAGATGACATCAGCCGTTCGCTCAGCTGTGTGCCCAGGTCAGTTCCTGGGGGAGAAACTCATTCCAGTGGCCGACCGTGGTGCGTGGCAATTTTAGATCGAGCCCGCAGAACATCAAAACAAACAACCATTTGTGCTAATTCAGTTGTTTCAACAGAAAAGTAAAATAAGACAGATTTTACTAACAATCAATAATTCAGTTGCCCGGGAACAGTAAGCCTAACTAATGTTCTCATCTTATTCTGGGAGACACCAGGGCAGCGCACTCTGTCTTTGTGGCTCTCGCCTGGCTGCACATCAGAAGCGCCTTCTGCGCTGTAGGTCCGGGGTGGTGGTGGGACTCAGCACATTTTTTTCAGAGCTCTCCAGGAGACTCTGATGTCTAGCTAGTTTATAATTAATTTATGGCTGGTTACTTTCCTTAGGGCCCTTTTCGAATATTAAGTCTTGGTAAGAGGGCAGTGTACGGATTTCAGTGTAAGTGGTGGCCTCTGGTGATGGCCAGCGTCCTGTCCTGTCCTTCCCAGCCTGGCTACTTACCATTCCACTCACTCACCATCTCAGATAGCTTTTTCGTTGTTGTTCAACTGAAGGTTATAATTCGGAGCCGCTTCCTGTCGTTTCCTTTTTTCTATTTATTTTCAAAAAAGTGCTTCAAAGTCCGAGTTTCCTCCTCATGCTCAATTTCTCTGGGGAATAACACAGGCGCTTCCTTGCTCTCACGGTCCTGGCCTTGTTGATATTTTAATATCTCCTACATGCTTCCTTGGATGTTCTTGTGCTGGGCATCTGAGGGAAGTAGAAATGTCAGTAAGGGAGTCCCGGACATAAGACATCGATGGGCTGTGGGGTGACCTTGACAAATGGCATTCATTGATCGGTCAGTGGTTTTCAGGAAAAGCCTTCAGAGTCCAGAAGTCACTTTCTATTTTAAAACCCATCCTATAATCTTGAACGCTCACCCACCACCGAGGGGCCCCCGGGGAATGGTGTCTGAGCTCACTGTCTCATCTATGGAAACCATTATTTCTTTACCAGACACATTTTGGAAACCAGCATTTTTCAGAGATTTCAACTTGAAAACAACCTTCTGTTTACAGTTCTTTCGTCTGAGGCTGTTGCACGGTGCCCTGTGTCACATAGTTTCACTTGTTTCTTTGTCAGTTACCGAAGTCTGTCTACCAGGCTATTATTTCTTTTCTGTTTTTCTCCATTTTATGCTGACTTCAAAATCTTTTGTAGCTGCATCAGAGTCTCTTTTGGCTTGTAAAAGCAGATAGATCTCCGTGTGCCTCTTATTTCTCTTTTCTCTTGCATTTTGACCAAGTTTTTGTTTTGTTTTGTTTTAAGAAAACAAAAGCACCATCAGATGGTGGGGCTCTCTGAGTACCATGAAGTCAGGAAGCAGTCCTGCCCATTCTCAGTTAGTCAAGCCTGGGGATCCAGAGGGGCCATGAGCTGAGATCCCTGTGGGGGCTCCCCCATCCTTCTGTCCATCTAGTGCCCCAACCATAAACGGTATTTCGGTCAGAGCATGTGTGGGATCATAATGGCAAGGTGACCTCCTACTTTAATCACCTGTAGAAGGCGTGGTGATGAAGGAAATTCTGTTTAGTGCTTTCACTGGGATTTAGTAGACATCTTATATCTGCGCCACAGAAATTTGGAAATCAAGGGTGAAATGCAGTGGTTTCTTTAAGAAATTGTCATGAAAGGATGATAGGAAAGATTCTTAGGGAATCCAAATGTCAGTGCTGATACTAAGAAAGGTAGTGGATTTTTTTCCCTTCCAGAATAATTCATGTTTACAAACTAAACTGTTTTAAGTAGTTAAAGGTTTTATTACAAATTAATCCAAAAGGCTACTAAAGCTTTAAGGACTCTGATTCTGGCTGATTTTTCTATTATGAAAAATGGATAGTACTCGAAGTCAAAGACACACTCAACATAATAATATATCAAAAAAAGATTTTTTTTGGAGGGGGCAATGTCTCTATGGTGTGTGTGTGTGTGTGTGTCTGTCTGTTTGTCTCTGATGTGTGTGTGAGAGAGAGGTAGGGGCATCTTTGGAACCTCCCCAGACTCCAGCAGATATGAAAAGTTCACATGCTCAGGACAAAAATTAAGAGAAAAAGGCCAACATTCTTCCTGTCTTTGCTCCAAAGTAATTTCATTGTTGCCCACCAAGGACAGTAAACTCACTTCTATCTTCAGATTTAATACTACCAGGAATTTTCTGTCCCTCTCGTTGTTGTTGTCTTTGTGTGTTCTTATAAAAACTGAAATTTTGACTTGAATGAGAGCCATTTCTCTACCCCTTATCTTTCACCCATTCATTCCTTGAATCGAGCAAATCTTTCCAATCACAGACACTTTCCTTCCACATGACATAGATGCTGGAGTCTCCTGTGCCTGGTGCAGGGCTGGTGGAATCAAAGTCAGGCTCCCATGACAGGGAAGACAGCAGGACTCAGGATGAGTCTGGCAGAAATCCAGAATCCTGGCATTCTTGGACCGAGCATCTGAAAATGGTCTGTACCTCATCAACATTTTCCAAAGGGCATTTTTGCCTTTGAATTATATTAGTGAAAAGAGTCTTTTTCTTGCTTTCTGTATGTTAAGAAAGCCTGCACCTGCATTTCTTCTGTTCGTATTCATGTCAGCACATGTAAGTGCTAAACCCCAACATCAGCAACAGGGATTTTATTCAGGCTCTCTGGGGAAGCCTGTGTTTGAATTGAGATCCTGCAGGGTGCAGGTTGGTTATCTAACAAAGATCCATGATGAGATTGTCCTTCATGTAGAATGCTTCTTACATTTTGGGGTTCTTTAAGAGCCTTTCCTGACATATATTTTTGGCAAGTTTTTTATTGTTGCTTTGGAAGCTTCTTTCCCAGAGAAGGCATCCCTACTGAATTGTTCTCAGAGCCTATTATTTACTTCTTTGTATTTTTCCCCTCTGGTTTCACGACAACAGGCTTTATATCTTGTGTAGCATTTACCTATTTTTTTTTAACTTTTCTTACATTTTGGTAGATGTTTAATGATTATGTAGCTTAATGATGCCACTCAAAATCAACTTCAAACCAGGGCTCCTGGCAGGCTCAGTCTGTAGAGCATGTAACTCTTAATCTTGAAGTCATAGGTTCAAGCCCCATGTTGGTTGTATAGATTGCTTTAAAAAAATAAAAACTTAAAAGAAATGAAATTCAGAGCACAGAAGGTACAAAAAGATCACAGTAGCTTGTGTTATTTTTCCATTTTTATCTTGTAGCATGTTCTCATATTACTTGCACTGTTCATAAAGTGGATGTTCTCTCATCTTTTGAGTTAGCATGTCTAATTGTGTGCTACCCTATGTAGAAGAAGACAATGCTTCTTTAAGAATCTGACTGAGATTTCTTTCCCTTGAACTTTCGTTCACTCATCGGTAGGCTTAGGAAACTTCATATGTTTATAATATTAACCAAAATCAGTGGTGTGTTGGTAAGTGTTTAATAACTAGCGCTTTCCCCAAAAATGAAAAAAGCACTGATTTGCCGTGTCTGCCCATTTCCATGATGTAAATACTCCCATCATAGTTGATTTCAGGCTACCTGTGGTTTAACAACTAGCTTTAAATTCTTTTCAATGTTTATTTATTTTTGAGAGAGAGAGAGAGAGAAAGAGAGAAAGAGACACAGACTACAAGCAGGAGAGGGGCAGAGAGAGAGACACACACAGAATCTGAAGCAGGCTCCAGGCTCTGAGCTAAAGTTGGATGCTTAACCTGCTGAGCCACCCAGGCGCCTCTTTGATTTCATTTCTGATTCACAAGACAAGCTTGTAGCGTAAGTATAGTGTCGGGGATGTATCTGACCCAGCGACCTGGAAGGAGAGTTCTGGCAGCTCTTGGTAGGCAGAGCGGGGATGGAGTTCTGCCTTTGAACTGAGCATCCTCGGTGCTTTTGTCACTTATGGCAACTGCTTCCCACTGTCAAGGTTCCTTCATGGTCTTGTATTTGAACTCTAGAGAGGTGTACTCAAGAAATGACTACTAGTGTTCCATTGTTTTAGCAGATTATTCATTTTTGTTATTTGAGAATATCCTTCAAGGATAATAGCCTGCTGGGGCACCTGGCTGGTTCAGTCGGTGAAGCATGTGACTCTTGATCCTGGGGTTGTGGGTTTGTGCCCCACATTGGGTATAGAGATTACTTTAAAATATAAAATCTTAAAAAAAAAACATTAGCCTGCTTATAAAAAAGCTTGGTGAATTTTTCCCTCTCTGATCTTTGGACATCATTTTTGTCTTCAAATCAAGTGTTTTGGGTAGGATTGCTTGGTATCATTTTCTTACTCGAGGGCAGGATTTGGGCAACCCATGATCCCTAGTTAATGTTAGAGAAGCAGAGCCAGAGGGACTCTTTCATACCTGTTTTCTTAGAGAGGACCTAAAAAAATGTGTGAACCACTTCAAGTGACCCAGGAAACATTTGGACATTTTTTTTGCATGTAGAAAAATCTAGTTTGGCAATATTTTTGTAATATGAATGTGATCATCTCAAAATGATGGAACTCGTAATATGGAACAACGATGGCAGTAAAAGCCATTTACTGGAGACTTCTTGTGCGCCAAGCCCAGTTGGGAGTACTTTATACACATTACTTCCTTTGCTTCTCCTTGAAGATAAGACACTAACGTATTCAGTTTGCTGAAACTGCGTAGGTAAGATGTGCCCACGTTCCCACAGCCAACGAGTGACAAAGCCAGCATTTGAACCAGTATTGCCTGACTCCAAAGGACGCTTCTGGTTTCCATACGGCAGAGTTGGTCACCCCATCTTGATAAGGGATAACAAATGACAAACACATCTTCATTAGCTTGTAGATAAGCGTCAAGTAGCAGCACATACAGAGTTGATAACGATGTCTCCTCGGGGCCTGACGCTTCATTGACACAAAAATATTGGACTAATAAAAATTCAGTTAGAAAAAAATTCAGTTATGATTGACGTCGTTTATAAGACATTCTTTTTGCAAAAATATAGTTTCCTGTCGAATTCAGATAAATTGGAAGCATTACGTTTAATAAGACAATATGATTTCTTTCAGACACTTTGTGTAGATTAAACTCATAAAGCTGTCAAGACGCGGATCACAACTTCGTTCCAATGCCAGAATCCTTAGACTCGTTCGTGCATTTCTTTGTCCTGAACTTTTTAAGAAAGTAGGGTAATGAGTCCCTTGTTCCTACTCTCTATGAGAATAGAAGGAAGCTGCCGCCAATGACTAGTGTACTTCCAGTCCCCGGGGGCGTGGTGGGGAGGGAAGGCACTGCTCTAGATCAGAAGTCCATGGGAGGAAACTCCGAATCAAAGAGGGGATTCAATTCTTCCTTTCCTTGGGGAAGTCACTGCGCCCCCAAAGAGAAGACCACGCCCCTTGCCCTTGCAGAGGGGAAATTTGCTTTCGTGCCTGTCCCTGCAGAAGGGCTGCAGGGTCTTATCCTGTAGTTATTAAAAAAAAATCTTTTTAATGTTTATTTATTTTTGAGAGAGACAGATTGAGAGAGAGAGAGTGAGAGAGAGAGCCTGTGTGCATGTGCATGCACAAGTAGGGGAGGGGCAGAGAGAGAGGGAGACAGAGAATCTGAAGCAGGCTCAGTGCAAAGCCCTACATGGGGCTCAAACCCATAAGCTGTGAGATCACGACCTGAGCTGAAGTTGGATGTTCAACTGACCGAGCCACCCAGGCGCCCTGCTTTCTCTTTGTTTTGATATGTGTAATCCTATATTCAGTCTTCCATCCTGCAGATTATTCCATAAAGAGAAGGAAGAATTCTTGTGTGTGTGTGTGCATGATACTGTAACTTTAGGACAGTGGGATCATTCTCAGCAGTTTTTCAGTTCTGTAGCTGTGGATAGTACCCTGCGCCATGGCCATGGTAGACTCAAGACCAGTTTTTGGCCTGAAAGCCTTCAGACCTCACCCAGCAAGTGTGTTGTAGAGAGGAGTGAGCTCGGGAAGTCATGCTATTTGCCAGGTTGCTACAGCTAGTGAGTAGGTGAACTGTGTCAATAACCCACGGTCTTCCCACCTGGGTTCTTGTCTTTTCATACAAACATGTTCACTGGGCGCATCTGGAGACTGCCAGATGCTGATAGTTGAAATCTGAAGTTCACACATCTTTGCTTTGGAATAAAGTTTTCTTGTACTTTTCATTAACGGCCACTCCTCAGCCAAAAGCTGCAAAAGACATTGACCTGTAATTGTGTTTACACCTGTTTGTTTCTACATCGGCATTAGGTACTGTTAGGACATCAACAGGAGGCTAATTCACTGGAGGAGAGGTTGTGTTACTTCAATAGGTCTTTGTTATATTATGAGTCTTAATCCAAGATACAGTAATCTTTACTCCAATAAGATAAACATCAAAAGCGTAAGAACTAACCAGTCTGCAGATTTGCATAATTTCCTTGGCAATATTCGCCATACATTTAAACATCAGCTCCCCATTCCCCTGTCCCCAGTCTCTGGCAACCTGTGTTCCATTGTCTGTCTCTGTGAATTTACCTACTTTAGACACCCCTTATAAATGAAGTCATACATTTGTCCTTTTGTCATATAGTATCTTCTTTACAAACAAAGTGAACAGAAGTTGGTTCCATGTCCACCATGCCTCTTCATTCCACATTTGTGCAAGTCTCTCTGGAACCTTTGCTGTTGGAGTCAGATATTATCTTAGAAGACGTGGGGGATTGGAAATCTCGTACTCTGGAAACAGATTTGTAAGCATTAGATTTTAATTTGTGTGTGCGTGGTCATGTTAGGCTTCCTGAAAGCATGTGAAGCCAGTACTTCTCTCTCCACCTTGGATTATAGGTCTCATCACTCTGACACTATCCTCATAAAAGGTGGAAAGAGATTGCCCATTACTCCTGTGCCCAGACCTCTGACTGGTATTTGAGTGAGGCTCGGTGCTGATCCTCTAGCGTCCCATGTGCCCCCCCCCCCAGGACCCTGCTCCAGCAATACGCACCCTGCACACTCGGAGCAAAAGGAGCACTTTTTAAGGAGCCATTCTGCAGGGAGGACTCAGGTCTTCTAGGGTCAGAAGACTGAATTCTTATTGCAGCTCTCCCATAAAATGGGTAGGTGACCCTGGCAGGTCACTTGGCTCCTGTGAACTGGAAGTTTCTCACCTGTAAAATGAGATTGGACATAATTATCTCCCAAGTTACTTCAAACACAAATGTAACAATTCTCAGATTTACTTATAAATAATGACAGCAATAACCAATAGCTAACATTTTTTAAATAAAGTTCTAGGCACCTTCAAAGTCCTTTTTAAAATTAATTAATTAATTTACTTAGTTGTTTTAGAGATTGAGCAGGAACGGGAGACGGGACAGAGGGAGAGAAGGAAAATCTCAAGCAGGCTCCACACTCAGCACAGAACCCTGGGTGGGGCTCAATCCCACAACCCTGGGATCAAGACCTGACTCGAAATCAAGAGTCAAACGCTCAACCAACTGAACTCCCCACGCGCCCCTCAAAGTTCTTTGCTTTTACTGTTACAGCTACCTTAGGAGATAGGTACTGGATGCAGAGGCATTGGTAACTCGCTCAAGGACAGCCTGCAAGTCAGAGAAAGGTGACTTCAACGTTGAGTGTCTGATTCCAGAGCCCGATTCTCAACCACTAAGTTGAAAGAGCATTGAAAAGAAATGATGTCACAATAAGAAGAAAAAAAGCACAAAGCATGTCTTCTACTCTCTAGCCGTCATGCTTTGTATGGAATCTTCTCCTAACCTTGATGAAAGGGTGTAATTAATCTGTAATTAAAGTAATAATAGGGTTTCTTAGGGAGGGGGTTAGGGAAGAGCATCATTGTACTTCTGTGGACACAAGAGGGCGCTGTGGCAAAGCTTACTGTCTGCGCATCCTCTGTGCCCGAGGAGGGCACAGCTTCCTGCGACAAACTTCAGAAGAAATATGGAATTTCCAAGACTTCATTTGTCAACTTGAGTTAACCAGTCATTATTTCTGTAAAACTCAGAATAAAAATAACAGATAAATCAACACAATCACACTTTTCTTTGATAATATCACCAGTCTCCTGGCCTGCCTTCAAATCTTGGGCTCTATTATATTACGGAGTACGTGTGCCTTCTCCAAACCCACCTTGCTATAATGCTCCAGATGGCTGTCTTCTTAGCAGTGGGTAGAATTCAGCACAGTAATGAAGGATATTTTATTTAAATCCGCTTTTTCATCTTTCATTACTTATTCATATGTACGGTTAGCTATCACACTGCCATTCCATGTGATTTGATCGGGAGTGAGACAGATTTAAAGAAGGTAATTGTTTAACGTTCGACTGATCTACCTATTTTGCTTCAGATAAGAATAGGCAGCACAGAATAGCTGGGGCTGCTTTGTATAAGGCTCTCGCAGCTCGATGCTGGAACTGTGTTTAAAAAAATAATAATAGAGGGAGTACGCAGGAGAAGCAGCGAGCGCCTTTTCTGGCCAGTGGAGAGTCCCCGTCAGATATAGAGATGCTTTTGATTAGTTAGGCTGCTAGCAAACCTTCCGGGGTGTGCGAGACAGGAGGAATCATTGTCAAGCCTTAAGAGAAGGGGAGGGCCCAGTATACAGCCCCATGGCCCGAATGGCATCGTCTTGTCAGCAGCTTTTGTCTCCTGCCGGGCTGATACAGAGAACGGGTCTTTCCATACACTTCTATTTGTTTAGGGAAAAAATGTGATGTCCTTGTAAATGATTATAATAAACTGATGAACTGGAAACCCTGGTTAGGAAGCACTCAGAACACTGTGTTTGGCTTAATACAAGGACATACTCTTTTAATCCACTGAGCCTTGAGTCATATCTTGGGTGAGGGCCATCTCTAGAAAGTGAGATGAACACTCGAAACTCCACGATGGAGAAGGGAGGGAAGAAAGTCCCCATCTGCCCCTTAGCATGCTGGTGCTAATAATGTTAATATTCCATTTATTTTGCAATGGATGTGTTTTGGTACTGAGTGAACTTTAAAGCCCCTGTTTAGTTGGCTGGCTGACAGGGAAAAAAAAATCCTCAGACAAACACTAGTCTCTAGAGGAATGCAAAATAGTTATTTCTGCTTTTGAAAAAGTCGTGTCTACATAGCATGGGACTCGGGTGGGCACGGAGGAGCCCTAGTTAGTACCTGGCCCCCCACATATCGCTCTCCTCTCCACACGTCCTGCCACTCCGCTTCCCTGCCCCATTTCCTGCATTTTTTTTCTCTCTTGTCTCCTCCTTTTTCTCTCCTTCCTTTATTCCTCTTTCCCTCACTCATCTCTTGTCCCCTCCTTTTATTTTCCTTTCCAACCCTCTCTGTCTTCCTTCTCAGGGGTGCCATCATCACATGGGGCAGCATGGAGCTCCAAGGCCCACACTCCTGGGTGTCCCTGGCCCCTTGGCCTGGCTTAGGTCAGCCTCCTGCCAAGCGGCCTCACAGCGGCTGTTAGTCTAATCAAACTTTCCTTTTTATTTATTTATTTATTTATTTATTTATTTATTTATTTATTGTTCTCTTTGCAAGAGACGGGAAGAAGATAATAATGAGAAATCAAATCTGGGGCCTTTAGAAAGGGCCAGCAGTTGTACATTTTTGAAGCCAGTCATGGGAAATATTAGAATGGAGCCAGTAATAATTAGGGCAAGGGCCGAGGTGTGTACTGCCTCCCCCCTTCCTTGAACGGAAGGAGGAAGCAATAGTGTTGGATTCCTGACAGGAAGTCCTTGAAGACATAGTCTAGGATGCCGAGTACTCACAGATAAGCAGTATGGTGGAATGAATGAATGAGGGAGGGAGGGAGTGATTGACAAGGAAGCAGATGGTTGGACCCGAGAGTAGCATCTGTCTGCAAGGTATGCGGGCACAAGCAAATATCTCGTCTTGTCTTCACGGACATTTTTTAACCCAGAAGCAGAATTGCTAATTGTCTCCAGTGTGGGGAGAAAAAGGTCCAGATGCCCCCGACAAGAGCTACAAAAACCACAGGCCTGGACATTTTCAGTGTGAAGAGTCTCTTCGTAAATATCTCGAGATGAAATGGTTTGGCCTTTGTTCCCGAGAAAGGTCTTGCCTTGTTCAGCCGTCACCACTTTTTTCTGGGTGAAAGCTCTCCTGTCTTTGGTTTCTGGAGGAGAGCTGGCCTCCAACAAGTTGAACACAAGGCAGACTTTCACAGAGGAAGAAGTTAGAACACCTCTACGTGGGCACTACCCAACCACCTCTAGGGGGGCATTACACAAGCCATAAACAGTGGGTGTGGGAGGCCCAAAGGTTCTGGGAGTCTGGGTGGGTGTGTTTCTGTGAGGGGGTGGGAAGAAGAGAAGGAATGTGGGGAAGGCATAGAAAATGAGCTTTGAGCATCCGGCTGCCATCTTGCTATGGAAACATCAGGCCCAGGGTGGGACTCCAAGGTGTCAAAGACATATACTCTTTTGGCTACAGGGGCAGGACTGTCGTTCCTCCTCCCAGTGACAAGAGCCAACCTGAAATGTACGTGGGGCTCCATAGACATCCAATGTCATGGTCAGAATAAAACATTGATACACTACTGCAATTTGAAAGCCCCATCTGGGGCGCCTGGATGGCTCAGTCCGTTGAGTATCTGACTTCAGCTCAGGTCATGATCTCGTGGTGCATGAGTTCAAGCCCCACATCAGGCTCTGTGCTGACAGCTCAGAGCCTGGAGCCTGCTTCGGATTCTGTGTTTCCCTTTCTCTCTGCCCCTCCCTGCTCGAACTCTGTCTCTCTCAAAAATAAACATGAAAAAAAAATGTTTTTTTAAAGTCATTTCTTAGACCAGGTAGGCAGAAAATTCTAATTATAGACATCCATCTTCCCTTCTTTTCCCCATAATGCACCTATGATGCCTTGGGTAGGTGCCACCCGGTATCTAACTGGCTCGTGCTCAGCAGTTGGCCAATCTGTGCTGGTCTTCTGCGACCAGCCACTCCGAGGGCCTGAACCGTCTGTTGATGTTGTCCTGAACTCATAGTTCAAACATGGCTGGACCAAGGGGTGTTGGCCAGCTGTGGCTCCCTTGGTCCCCACAAAGCTCGAGCTTGCTCAGTGGTGGCACGTTGCATGTTAGAAGCTGGGGAAATTGGCATCGCCCAAAAGGGCTACCAAAAAAGAGGAAAAATGAGAATGGTGGATGTGTTTTCATCCATACTCTCATACTAATTTATTACAAACTCATACTAATTTATTACAAATTCTGATTTTAAAGATTAGCAATTAATGCCCCCCCCCCGCCCCTTGCTTAATATACCATTATCCTTCCTCCATAAACCAAGATATGCCTGGTGGTCTTTATGATCAGGAAAAATTGATCTGGATTATATTTTAAAGAATAAATTTTTTTCTCAGAGTCACGTTATTTTTAGCATACCGTAGATTTAATTTTGCTCCAGTAATCCAGTTTCTGAGAATAAACCTGGATCTCAAGTTTTGTGACGTGTATCCAGAATTTTTCTTCTTATTGCTATTAAGGAGGCAGGCTGTTGGCGGTGAGGCAAGGGCTGGGCCTGCCTCCTCAGCGGGGTTCAGAACTGACTTTTCCCATTGCTGCAGTGGGCCCAGAGCCTTACCATCTTCCTTGAGAGTCTGGAGTCATAGATTTGCAGACTGTTGCTGATGAGTTGTCACTTTCTCCTCAGGGTTCTTTTTTTTTTTTTTTTTAATGTTTACTTTTGAGAGAGAGAGAGAAAGAGCTACGAGCCTGTGCTTGAGTGGCGGAAGGGCAGAGAAAGAGGGAGATACAGAAGTAGGATCCAGGCTCTGAGCTCTCCGTGCAGAGCCCCATGTGGGGCGTGAACTCATGAACCTCGAGAGATCATGACCTGAGCCGAAGTCGGATGCTTAACTGACTGAGCCACCCAGGTGCCCCTCTTATGATTTTCTTAATATTTTCTATAGCTTTATTGTAAGAATACAGTATAGAATACATATAACATACAAAACACATGTTAAGCGACTGTTTATGTTATTGGTAAGGCTTCTGGTCAATGATAGGAAGTTTTTGGAAAGTTAAAACTTACACGTGGATTTTCAACTGCACAGGGGCACGGTGCCCCTCCACCTTGTGTTGCTCAGGGGTCAACTGCAGTTGAATCTAGACGATTTGTGGCTGGTGGTCCCTTCCTGTTGGAGGGGTTCTACTGTGGTTAGCCAATGGTGCTTTAATCTCCCCTCTTTGCCTGATGGGCTGCCCAATGGTCCACCCCAAACTGCAGCCTTTATAGGTGTACCTGTCTGCCACAGGGGTCAGTTCCACAGTCTCGGGCTCTGTCATATAAGGTTTGAATTTAGTTTCAGTGTGTCCTTCATATCTTTTTCATGTCCAGTGTAATCTTCACCTTCAGACTTCATTTTGATTTCTGGTGGCTGATGGTCTCTTTCTCTCACCAGGTTGTGTTTAACAAACTCTTGCTTCTGGGTGGTGGGGCTGACTGTATTTCAAGACTCACGTGATTGCAGTTCATCTTACACTTTTTTTTGTTTCTTCCTTTTATTTTTTTAAAGAATCAGGATTTTTTGGAATTTATTTATTTATCTTGAGAGAGAGGTAGAGAGTCTGTGGGAGGAGCAGAGAGAGAAGGAGGGAGAGAGAATCGCAAGCCGGTTCCGCACTGTCAGCAGAGGGTCTGACTCAAGGCTTGAACTCATGAACTGTGAGATCATGACCTGAGCTGAAATCAAGAGTCAGATGCTAAAACCATCTGAGCTACCAGGTGGCTTGTCTTTCTTCCTTTTTAATGATAAGTTTTGTTTTTAGGTAACATGGGCATAGCATTCTGAGTCCAGATCGAATGTCTGTACCCAACATTTGTCCACCAGTTGGATGATATCGTGTTGTTGGCTCATCAGAGCCACCCTTCCCTTCCTCCTCCTGGTGGTCTCCTTCCTGATTCTCTGGCTTTCCTGTTTCATTTCTGAATGCTTTGTTCTTGGAGTTGAACCCTCACTTGGCAACTGATGAACCTGGCATTCCCTTGGTGATGAGGTCCTGCCCACATCTGCCTAACTCTTGCACTTTGTTCTGGCCCAACCTCCGAGGCAATGAGAATTGGCCTGGCACTTTTTTTCCTATTTTTTGGTAACATTTGAAATAGTCTTATTTCTGGGGCCATGCGCTTGCACTGACCCCCATTGCCTAAATCAGCAATCTTCTGCTGTGTCAGAATGGTTTGTCTATCCATTTCTCTTGTTTTGGGGGTCCAACCGTGTGCCTACGGAGAGTGGGCAAGACTTCAACTGTGGCTGCCTCTCCCGAACAAGGAATGTCACGTACAGTGGTTCTGGCTGGTTCCCGTGGAGTGAGGATTAAATGCAGCCTGCATTCTGCCTCAGAGCTGCCTCTGCTCAGCTTTGCCATTGGTTCTATAAGCCGCCACCCTGAGGGCAGCCTCCAGGCTCAAGGTGGGGAGCCTGAGTCCTAATTTGTCCTGCCCGGAATGCAGTTCCTCACATGGGTCATGTCAGACCCTTTCTCCAGGGACTGACTCCCCCAGTTCCCAGCCTCTTCTGTATCAGTTGCCTGGACATATTTGACCCGTGACCCTCGTACCCTAAGTAACGTGGCTGAAACACATCTGTGCCACTGTCGCCAGCCCTTGCTCTTATGTGGTCGGGTTGATGACTAGCCTTGCTGGCTCTGAATAGTCAAGTCAGTGCGGCTTCCTGGACTTGAGGTCTGGATCTGCACCTGCCGCCAGCCTTCGCCCCACCCCTGGCCTAAACTACAGCATTCCATCGGGAAGTACCAATTATGACGTAGTTACAAGGACTTTTGGTATTGACACTAGTGGGGTTGGACGAGATGTCCCTCCTATGCTGCCCTCTTCCTGAAAGACAGCTTTGAAAAATATCTATATGAACAAAGAACATTTGAAGAATACTTTACAAGATTTCTGTATCATTCATGACCACCTTCCATCTATCCTAACAACCAGCCTGGTCTTAATGAATCTTTACTTCATAGCTAATTTAAATGTCATCTTATTAGTGTGGCCAGATTGACTCCGGGGAGTTTTGTCTTCCCACTGAGCAGGGCGTCTAGACACTGCACGGGGGTGGGGACCCTGGCATGTCATTGGTAATGGTGGCAGTGGTGTCTCAGGCGTCCAACCTTGATGTTCACTGGGCCGTGTCTCCTCTGCCCACACTGGCTTTCTCCAGACCCACTTCAGTGTACTGAGAGTAGGACTCTGTTCATCTTCAAACCCGAATGACAGCCGCATGCCCGCCTTGTGCCTGTGAGGTAGCCCACAGGTGCAGGTCCACAGAGGATGGGTTCAGACAAGAGAGAAAGACAGTAGAGGCAGTGAGAAGATAGTTAGGGCTGGAAGAGGAAATGAAGTGTGTGGTGCATGCATGCGTGCTTTTGTGTGGTGTGCACATGTGTGGTGTACATGTAGTGTGTGTACGTGTGTGGTGTACGTGCACGTGTGTGTGCACGTGTGTGGTGTGCATGGGGTGTGTGTACATGTGAGTGGTATGCACGTGTGTAGTGTGCATGTGGTGTCTGTGCACATGTGGTATGCATGGATGTAGTTTGCACGTGTGTGGTGTGCATGTGGTGTGTTTGTGCACATGTGTGGTATACATGTGTGTGGTGTGCACATGTATGCCATGTACATGTGTGGGGTATACACGTGTGTGATATACATGTGTGTGGTGTGCATGTGATGTGTGTTTGCATTTGTATGGTGTGCACATGTGTGGTGTGCATATGGTGTGTGTGCACGTGTGTGGTTTGCATGCACGTGTGTGCACTTGTGTGGTGTGCACGGGATGTGTGTGTGCATGTGAATGGTATGCACGTGTGTGGTGTGCATGTGGTATGTGTGCACATGTGGTGTGCATGCATGTAGTTTGCACACGTGTGGTGTGTGTGTGCACATGTGTGTGATGTGCAAGTGTGTGGTGTGCATGTGTGTGGTATACATGTGTGCGGTATACATGCGTGTGGTTTGCATGTGCGCACGCGCATGTGTGGTATGCTTATGTGTGGTGTGCATGTGGGTGGTGTATATGTGTGTGGTATGCACATGCGTGTGCATGCGTGGCATGTACAGGTGATGCACATGTGCACACACGTGTGATGTGCATGCATGTGCATGTGTGGTGTGCACATGTGCATATATGTGCATGTTGTGGTGTGTAAGTGGCATACATATGTGATGTGTATGTATATGTATATGCTATGTGTAGTGTGTATGTAAACATGTACATGTGTGTGCGTGGTATGTGTACACACGTGAGATGTGTATGTGGTGTATGTGTGCACATGTGTGAAGTGTATGTGTGTGCACATGTGTTTATGTGTGTGGTGTGTGCAAGCATGTGTGTGTTGTATCGGGTGCACACATACACCCGGGGTATGCACGTGTGTGGTGCACATGTGTGGTATGTGAGCAATTCTGAATCGCCTCCGGGGCCCTCAGGGACACCTTGGCCCCACACAGTGTCTGCTGGATGCTCTTTGCTGTCTTCCTCTTCTCCTATCACGTGAAAGGAGAGCCATTGATTGAAATGGATTCACTGCTACAGGGGAAACCCAGGCTTCCTCTGGTTTTCCTGTGGGATTGCCCCCCACCCCCCACATTGTGGGGCAGCTCTGCGGGTGGTGCGCAGGAAGCTCTCTCCGGACCCCAGATCAGCAGCATGAAGACAACCTGATTGATGCGATACATGCAGATGTTATTGTCTGGGCAGATCAATCCTGATGTCTCAAAAATGAGAATTTTGCTTTGGTACTTGATCATCTACTCTATTGAATTATGGAGGCATTTCACTCCTTTTAACTTCGGCTCTCTTTCGTTCCTTACAAAAAATTTCTCATCCTCGTAATGAAAAAAAATGTATGTGTCATACAGGTTCTTGTTGGAAGGTTATTTCTCTCCATTTGCTTGAAAACTCTTTCTTATTACTCTCAGCTCCCTTTATTGATTTAACTATGTGAAAAGCTCATGAAAGTCTGGCTCTGGTCTCCTAGTTCTGTGTGTCGGGCCCCGAGGACCTGGTCTCCTTGACATGCCCGCGGTCTGATGCGTTGACCGAAGAAAGAATGACAGAGATTCTTCATTTCAAAAGCATCTATGTAATAGGTCAGAAACACTTTCCCAGTACTGAAGTTGTAGCTGTTTCCCAGACTTGTGTTTATTTTCCATTTCTTTACCCACTACTGTTTGAAATTCTGTTGTTTGCATACGGTTCGCCTTTGTGTCCCTCTTTCCATCTGTTCTTGAAAAAACACCCAACAGAGTTTTATTTTAAACCAATCCAGATGATAGGAGCACAATCTTGACGACGCTTTGGAAACCAGTGGAAGAAAATTCTTGTTAAATTACTCATCTACTCAACTCGTTTTCCATATACAATCTATTGTTGGGGTTACTGCATATTTCAAGATACGTGCACATTCCTGAGGCAGGGTCCTTGTACCCCAGATAAGCAATTATTGAAGAAATTGGTTTTGACATGTGCTTTCGGTTTTAATATTTCCTTTTACATTCTAAAATAATCTCTTGTTGCATGTAATTTCCCACTACCACATACACAGATGCGTTCCAGGCTTTCCCTCAAGAGCTCCAGTTTATTTCATGTAGAGATGGTTATAGAAGAAGATTGGTAGAGGGGCCCTGACATCCTTTAGATGTGGCTGTGGAAGGGACTTCATATCCAGAGCCCAATCCCACAGGTGCCCTCTCTGCTCCAGATCCTGACCAGATCTCTTGCCATAAATTGCCATTTTAAGGAGCCCTTAGGAGCAAAATCCCATTATCTAATATCAAGTCACCAGGAAAGATTTGGGATTTGGGTGTCCTTTCTCATCAGGGCCTGAAGAGAGAGAGCAGGAAGGATGATCAGCTATGGTTACTGATTATGATTTTTAAAAAATATTATTTTTTGAGAGAGAGAGAGAGCGTGCACAAGCAGAGGAGGGGCAGAGAGAGAGGGAGAGAGAGAATCCCAAGCAGGCTCCATGCTGTCAGCACAGAACCCAATGAGGGACTCAAACCCACGAACCTCAAGATCATGAGCCAAAATCAAGAGTAGCATGTTTACCCAACTGAGCCATCCAAGTGTCCTTGATTATGATTTTTTGAAATCATTTAAAAAAATTGAAATATTTTAAGTTTACTTATTTATTTTGAGAGAGAGAGAGAGAGAGCATGAGCAGGGAAGGAGCAGAGAAAGAGGGAGAGAGAGAATCCCAAGCAGGCTCCATGCTATCAGCATAGAGCATGACACAGGGCTCAATCTCATAAACCGTGAGCTCATGACCCGAGCCAAAATCAAGATTTGGACGCTTAACTGACTGAGCCATCCGGGCACCCCTGTTTATAATTTTAAATTCAACAACAGTTTAGCAGTTTATAATAGGGCTACAGATTGGAAGCAAAGCTGAATTTTGCCCAATGAGCCACCCAAGGACTGGTGTCTCAGCACCTCCCATGGTGTCCTTGCCCCGTGCCTCACCCTGGTCTCATTGCAGCCTCATAGGCCAAGTCTTATGCAACAGTCCATTAGTGGTTTGAAAACGAAAGGGGGTAGAGACTCCTGGAATTTAATGGAGCACTCAAGTAAGGAACAGAATTGAACGCATTTGGAATTATAAGGACAAGTTTTACCAAAGCATGTTAGGAAACCCCATAAGGAAAATTCAAATAATGAAATTCAAGCTGTCAGGGAAAATCGGCTCGACCTCACAATCGGATCTTTCCTGCAGAGCCAGACTGGAAAAGGCAGACGTCCTCTCTAAATGGGATATGGACTCCTGGAATAGAATGTCACAGGAGGGCTCTGTGGGGAAAATGTAATCAAAGTGCCCAAATTCCAATTTCTACAACTGGAAGAGGGCATCTTAAATACTGTTAAACAAAGGTGCTTTGAGTATCATTTTCTAGGGCCCCACCAAAGACTTAGTGAATAACTCACTTAATAAATAACTCACTTGGTTTTCTCTCTCCCACTCCAAAACTTTTTTTCCATAGCCCTCCAGTTAAGAAAAACCACAATTCATCCCTTTAGTAACTGAATTGTTAAGAATACAGTTTTATGTATTTTTTTTATTTTCTTAATTTTAATTTAATTTTTAAGTAAACTCTATACCCAACATGGGCGTGAGCTCATGACCCTAAGTTCAAGAGTCACACACTCCACCGACTGAGCCAGCCAGGTACCCCTAAGGATATTCTTTTAAATTACATACTAATGAAGGCCCTAAAATGGTTTCTATCAGAATCGAGGGTGCTGGCCCATTCAAAACAACCTCTGATGTGACCACAGGAGACTAGCTCTCTCAGGCGTCACTTTGACCTCAAACTTGTCTAATATCTCGGTATAAACACTGATAGAGAAATCAATCTGCCCTGTCTGATGGCAAGCTGAATTTGCATTAAGGCTGTGACACAGCCATATAGCTATAATATTTGGAAGAGATGGTTCAGAATGCGGTTAGTGATAAGGAAAGAAGTCACTGCAGCTGAGTCTGTGGTGGGAAGCAAGCCACTAGCCAGATATGGGCTTTGGTGACCAAAGGCTACCGGCCATCGATTGTTGGCCACCCCGAGACTCCCGTACTGGAGCCTGGGGATGCTGGCTGAATGTCTGTGTACTTGGTGACAGCCGGCTGCCTACCAAGATGGCCATGAAACTGACCACTTGAGGGGTCTTGGGCAATTTTGTGGTCCTGACCTTACTGTTTTCTCATTTGTAAATAAGTAGAATAGCTGAGATGCCCCATTAATTCTCCTTTAGCTCATCTGGCTCTGTCATCTAAACATATTCTTTTCATGTAACTAAACTGTTTTTACTCTAATCCCTCATGGAGTGAGGTGAAGCCCTCATGCCCATTTTTTGTCTCTTCTTTGGAAATAGTAAGTGCTGCTTGGCTTTGCTCTTCTCCTTCCTTTTGCCTTCCTCTTAAGGTCTATGATGGAGAACTTAGACAGTTCATGAGGACCCAATATAGTCTGGCTTTGGAAGTGGGACCACAAATAAATAGAACCAAAGGGGGAAAATAATAGAGCAAACAACACTGGAAAGTATGTAAATGGCTGGGTCACTGTTTCCAGCTAGCCGGAGAGCCCCCCGCCGCCAGTGTGTTGTGGGGTGCCCCAAAAGACATCTTCTCACTTCATAAGTCTTTTAGCATCTTAGGTTCCTAACTATATGGAGCAATGGTTGTGACACTTAACTGTCCTAGCAGTCATGAAAAGCAACCATGCCTTTTGCAGAAATGGTATGAGTGTCATTGACCCAGAGAAGCTGCTGTCTGGGTTTGAGAGCCTTGTGTCTGGACATCTATACTAGTTTCAGCATCCCAGAATCCAAAATTATGTGCAGCAAATGAATATCTAGAGGGCTTATGGTTTTCAGGGGCCTAACTGGTTGTTTCTGAAGCCAAACAGAGATACACAGGTAGCTGTGGTGAAGTCATGACTTGATGATTCTTTTCTGCCTGATGCTACCTCAAGGAACTGGTGTGTGGACTTCTTTTATCTCTCCCACCTCCCTTTGCCCTGCCCCCCCCACCATTGTTAATGATAAAGTGTGAAACCTTGGAGGATTGAGGGAGGTTGTACCTGGTGCCCGCAGCTTAGGGAGTCCTATCTGGATGGAGAATAGTGCCAGTGGGGGCCATTGAACAGGTACTGATTTTATACCCAGCCAAAGGGCCACTCTGGAGGGAGAGTGGACTGGGGGTTACATGATCAAAGGGAAAGTCAACAGTCACAAAGAAATCTTCTCCATGGGTGAGGAACTAAAAATAAGAAGGGGGACATTTAGTTTAGTATGACAGTGCCCTTTCTCATCAAGAGATCTGTGACACTCACCTTGATGAGCACTGAGTAACGTATGGAATTGATGAATCACTATATTCTACATCTCAAACTCATATGCCACTATGCTGGAATTGAGATAAAATTAACATCAAAAGAGATCTGTAACATCTACCATTCTGGTGGATGGTAAATTTCCACAACGCTGGAATTAAGATAAATTAAAATCAAAAGATATCTATAACATCTGCCATCTGGTGGATGGCTAGAGCAGGTCTGATGGCCCAAACTTGTACAGCTGGGAGGATTCATCGGGTGGTGCAAGGTGTCTTTTTCATCTACGTGTTCTTGATCCAGCTTATGGACAAACTACGTTACAGCTCAGAGAACTAGGGGATGAGATCATGTTCTGCTTAATGTGTCATCATGAATTTAATGGCTAAATCTGATGTCCTCTGGAACTACAACTTACCTCCATTACCGTTTAAAGAAAAGTCGAGATACAGTGTCCGTAGTGTTGTATTTGTATTGCTCATTTACTGGTGGAGGGAAAATAGTAAGCATTATTGTATTCTCACTGAGTAAAGGTTAAGATGCTCAAGCTAGGCTGATTGTTTTCTAGTCCTCCGGATCTCCATAGGTGGGTCACTTTCCATGCATTGCTCAAGTGCTCTGAGTCTCATATTCATCCAGTTAGTGTTCAATGGATGATAGGTATTAATATTATTTTGGTTATGCTGTCTGGGCTCATGTGATGCAAATGTCCACCATCTTTGGTGAAACATGTATGTTCAGATCTGTTTTTTCCCTCCAAGTAACTTTGCATGGCTGAGTTTACATTCAAGCAAAAGCCATGTCAGAGAATAGGAAGGAGTAATCTGCCTGGATCAGCTTATTTTGACTGAACAGATGAAAATCCAAAGTGACTTCACAGATAACTTCAAAGAAATAAAAAAAACATGTATGGAGAATGGAGATTCAGTGGTAAGTATCTCAATTTATATTCGCTGAGGGCAAGATGAACATAAATGAGCTCAAATCGCAGCAGAGAGGAATTAGACATGAGGAAGGAAACTTCAGAAGTTGGAAGGGATAGTCTTTTGAGATGCCTGATACAAAGAAATGGCACTGCCCTCTTAGGCCTTAGGATGACTCACTCTTTCAGCCCAAAAATATTTACTGAGCATAAACTACCAGGCAGGTGCTGGGCTTAGTGCTGCAGATACAGAGATGAACAGACAGATACACACCCTGACTACACGGACCTTAAGTCTGGTTGGGGATACAGACAGTGATCAAAGACACAAACATGCAGCTATAAACTGGGACAAGTGGCAGGAAGGAATGTACAAGAATGTAACATGTGCACTGGGGTTTGGGGGCCAGGGGCACATCTCTTTAAGGAAGTGAGGTTTGAGTTGAGATTTGAAGGATACATAGAAAGTTACAGGTGAAGGGAGGGGCTGAGCAAGCAACCTATGCAAAGATCCCAAGGCCAGAGGGAGCTGGTGGCTTCAAGGGACAGAGAGATCTGTGAGGCCAGTATAGCTGGATCCCAGAGATGGGGAGAAAGGAGTGGGTGTCCTGGGTTCAAAATGTAGGCAGAAACCAAAGCAAAGAGGTTCTTGAAGCAAGTTAGGACTCTGATCTTTATGTCTGTCAAGAGGGGTCAAAAGTTGGCAGTGTTGTTTATTTTTACATGCTGTCTTAGTGCATTCGGGCTGCTGTAACGAAATGCCACAGAGTGGGTGGCTTATAAGCAACAGAAATTTATTCCTCACAGTCCTTGAGGCTGGAAGTATGAGATCAGGGTGACAGTGTGGTCGAGTTTTGATGAGAGCCCTTTTCCTGTTTGTAGATGACCGACTTCCTGTCACGTCTTTGCATATCCTTAGCAAGTGCTCTCTCAACACTTTCAATGACACTAATTCCATTCCTAAGGCTACAGCCTCATGCTCTCATCTTATTCTTAATGTCCTGACCTCCTAACACCATTACACTGGGGGGTAGAGTTTCAACATAAGCATTTGGAAGGGATACGAACATTTCATTCAAGCAGGTGCATAGAGAACAGTGCCCATTTGGGTCATCTTATGACTTTTTATAGTGAATGCATTGTGTGACCAGCACCCAGCTCAGTAAACAGAACATCCTTAACACTCCAGAAGCTCCTCTAGATCCCTTTCCAGCCACTAGTATACTCCCAAAGGAACCCCCTTTTATAACTTGTAAGACCATTGATCAGTTTTGACCATTTCTGAACTTTACATAAATGGAGTCATACAATTGTATTTTTTGTTCGGCTTTCTTCTCAAAACAACATGAGACCCCCTATTACTGCTTATAGCAATAGTGTGCTGTGTGAATATAACATAATTTATTTATCAGTTCTGCTGTTGATGGACATTTGGATAGTTGCCTGTGTTTTGCTGTTTAGAATAGTCCTACCATAAACTACTTGGTGATTCTGTTTCCCCTTTCCTTTGGGTGTTTTCCTAACAGTGGAATTTCTGGGACTTAAGATACATATACATATGTCTAGCTTTAATGGATTGTGCTGACCAGTTCTCTAATGTGGCCATTCTGATTTGCACCCCCACCGGCAGTATGTGAGGGTTCTCACAGATTTTCTGTAGATGGTGACATGAATAGATCTGTGCTTTTCAAAGACCACAGGGGCTATGATGCAGAAACTGGAGAGGCATGAGTTCCTGGGAAGACCTGCAAGGGGGTGGAGAGAGGCTGTTAACGGTGGGTCAAGGGGCAGTTGGGGAGAGGGTGAAGTCAGCTGGGATGGAGAGAAGTACATGGATTCGGGGGAGACTAGCGGGGGAAAAGTTGATGGTTCCGGGGGTTGTACAGTAGTCTACCCCTTATCCATGGTTAGCTTTCTGTGGTTTTCAGTTACCTGTGGTCAACCAGAAGCAGAAGATCCTCCTCCTGACCTATCATCAGAAGGTCAGGGGGCACCTGGGTGGCTCAGTTGGTTAAGCATATAATTTTGGTTCAGGTCATGATCTCACGGTTCATGAGTTCAAGCCCCACATCAGGCTCTGTGCTGACAGCTCAGGGTCTGGAGGCTGCTCCAGATTCTGTGTCTCCCTCTCTCTCTGCCCCTCCCCTGCTCACACTCTGTCTCTCTCTCTCTCAAAAATAAATAAACATTAAAAAAAAGGTCAGTAGTAACCTAATGCTACATCACAATGTCTACGTCATTTACCTTGCTTCATTCCATCATGTAGGCATTTTATCTCCTCACATCATCATCAGAAGAAGGGTGAGTGCAGAACAATAAGGTATTTTGAGAGTGAGACCACATTCACAAAACTTTTATGACAGTATATTGTTATAGTTGTCCTATTTTATTATTAGCTATTGTTCATCTGTTACTGTGCCTAATTTATAAATAAACTTTATCATACTTATGTATGTATAGGGTTCAGGACCATCTGTGGTTTCAGGCATCCACCGGGGGTCTGGGAACCCCCGTGGATAAGGGGGCATCTCCTGCATTGGGTGGAGTGAGGCGAGGCACCAAGAAGGACCTGACCTTGTTGCCTTGCGTAACTGGTTAGATGGCATTGTTTGTCTGAACAGAGACCAGGGATGGGCAGGTGTGGGTCTTAGTTCCGATTTTGGACATGCTGATTTGAGGTGCATTAGGGGCATCCGAGTGGGAATCAAGGAGGCAATTAGACATGGAGGCCTGGACTCAGGGGAGTCTAGTGTGGACAGGTAATGTTGTGTCCTCACAGCAGCAGGGGGAGGCAAGGTGCCTGGGATGAGAACAGTGAGAAGATCTGATTCAATTTTGTGATTTCTTAGTTTCAGAGCAGTTTTTCAAATGAGGTCTTGTGGAGATGATGAGGCAGCTGGGCTGGAGGTCACACACTAGATCATGGAGACTCAGCGCCTGCCCCCACGCCCGAGGCCCCTTCTTCTCCCTGCTGCGGTCTCAGGCCACGGCAGACATAAGAGACTTTGGTCTTCTCTCAGACTCTACAAATACAATTTAGCAGGACAGAGCAAATATTGGCACAGGGATTTGTGATCGTTACCTTTTGAGTGAACGTACTATTCTCCCCAACTCAGGCTGACTTATTTGCAGAGCTTGTGAGTCAGGATCCCAACAGCTGGGAAAGAGATGGTCTCTAAATACTCCTGGAGCCATGAGAAAGGACCAGATAAATAAGCACATGGTGAGGGTCCCCTCCTCTCAAACTGAGCGATCCCCAGAATTCCCCCATTTGTTCACGAAACAAAGAGAGGTGGACTCGCCTGGACCTGGATTTGGATGTTACAGAGAAAATGTGTTTGATTTTCCTGGTCTTTGCCCTGGAGCAGCTGTTTCCCCTTGCCCTCATCACTCAGTCTGTCTCTCTCCTCACACAAACCCTTCAGACATCCCTCGAACAAACACACACATTGAATAGGAAATGGAGTCTGTCGTGTCCTATCTCATTATAGCGTCCATGTGTTGTAATTTGCACATTATTTGTTGTCTACACAGTGAGGTGATTTTATATTTCTGGGATAGAAAGACACGCTCACTGTCCCCCATCAGATTTGCACCGTGGAACTGAACGGATGGGCGGCATTTGCGCATGTCCTTGGTAATATCGGGCCCATGGATTAGCCAGGAAAAAAGATTCCTCATCTAGGTGTGGATGTGAAATGACCTAAAATGGATGGCTAGTCTATTATGTATTTGTCACTGAGCCTAATGATGGGCCTGCCTACTGAGATGCTTATAACACGCGGGGTGCAGGGTCTGATACCTGGTTGTTTGTATCAGATGTGCAGGAAAAGAGAGAACCAGGTAGGAGGGAGAAGGAGAGGGGGAGAGAGGGAGAGGGAGAGACAGAGAACACAAGAGCAGACGTAAGACAGTTCTCTCATGAGGCCTCTGACATAGTGCTGAGCGCACGCAGCAAACAGCAATCAGAACTGAGCGGCAGATGCTATTAGACAGGTGTCTGCAGGACGATGGGGCAGAAAGAGACACTCAGATGAAGGATTACACATTTGGTTGTTGAGATTAAGAAGAGGAACCAAGAAATGCTCCCAAGAGAAAAGGCTGCTTACTCAGAGTCTTGAATTCATTCTTTCAAGTGTTCATTAGGGTTCTGCTCATGCATACCAGACACTGCTAGTTTCAGGAACTAGAACCATGAACAGCAACAAAAAACCCCACATCCCCGCTGTACCTCCTGCCCTGGGGAGCTCACATCCTTGTGGCTCGGTGGTAGCTGGGCAGCCGAGTGGTAAAAACGTGTTGGCCTGGCACAGGGAGCAGCATGAGCCACCACATAGAGCTCCTGGTGAGCGTGGCATGAGTAGATACGGGGTGGGTCAGAGGGGAGGCATGCAGGGGCCAGCAGCCAGATCCCGAAAGAGGCATCTGCATGCCAAGCCAAAGAGCTGGAACTTCCTGCTGAAGGCTGTGAAGAGCCACTACTGATTTCAGTGGGGGCCACATCCTCGGACTTAGAGCACTCGGCAGCTGTGTGCAGGGTAGAGGGGCCAAGGGTGCAGGCAGGGAGCCCCCTCTGGACACAAGCCTTAGGTAGGGCAGGGGAGAGGCAAGTGTGGACACAGTCAGTGGACATGAGGGAAGGAGAATTACCAGGCTCTGTGATGGATTCCTGGGAGTGGGGAGGGTAAGGAAGAAGATTCTAGGATGAGTCCCACTTTCTAGCTTCCAGTCGGTGGCGGTGCCACTGACTGAGGGGGAGGATAGAGGAAGAGTGCCAGTTCCCAGGCTCTGTGATGAGTTCAAGTTTGGTGACTTTGCTTGTGAATTGCAGAATTCCACAGGCTTCACCTGACAGCACCAGAAGTGGGAGGCTCTTCTTACTACAGAGGAAGCATGAACCCAAACCAGAGAGCATCGGATGTTTGGGGAAGCTTGCTTTCAAAGTGTTTAGTCAAAAACATCAAATGCCTTCAACATACGAGAGGCTCACTATTAACACCTGCGCTGTAAGGAGAGGACACCAGGGCTCACGCTTGGTAAAAAACAGTGTATGGAGGGGCACCTGAGTGGCTTGGTCGGCTAAGGGTCCAACCCCTAATTTCAGCTCAGGTCAGGATCTCACGGTTCATGGGTTCGTAGCCCCACATCAGGCTCTGCGCCGACAGCACGGAATCTGCTTGGGATACTCTGTCTCCCTCTCTCTCTGCTGCTCCTCACTCCTGCTGACTCTCTCTCTCTCTCAAAATAAATAAATAAACATTTAGAAAAAGTGTATGGAGAGCCAGAGCTTGGACCTGGGGTTAATGACTCTGGATCTAAGGCTCTTTCATTATGATCCACCTGGTTTTTACCACGCTGTCCAAGCCCGGAGACTGAAATTGTTGCTGATACCAGTTCCTGGCCCTTCTGCCATGAAATAGCTTCAGGAATGCCAAAGGTGGAGGGTTGGACCAATCAATGACAACACTAGGTGACCTAACATGTAACATCCTCAGGGTCCCTGGTCTAGAGCGGGTGGCAGGGGAAGAAAGACCTGGATTCAGTATCCGAGTTTCTGCAGGTGAGGAATACGCTCCCCTCTGGGGTGCGGGAGCTGCATCCCATACCCACCATCCCCCTGCCCCCCACCGAGCACGCCCATATCTGGGTTGATGGGTTCTCTGGGTCTGATCTTCCTGCTCTGTGCAAATACCCTCCCCGTGTGGACAACCTGCATCTTTTCTGGGGTGTTTTGTGTCTGACATGTATGTTGTTGGTGTTTGACAGCATATGTTATGCTAATGTAACAAATATGGTAACAGGAAACCCAGAATGTAATTCTGGGATGTGTCTTTGTGTGATCCAGTTTTACTGAAAGAACCAGTCCGGGATGGGGGAAAGAGTGCACTTAAGACAGAAATTTGTGACTGGTGAGGGAAGCGGAGGGGAGGCTGCCCCCTCTTGCTTTCAGAATCCCCGCCTACTGTGGTTCACCTGGCCCAAGGCATACCAGACTTAGGGTTGGTATTAATAGTTTGAAGCTCTCATCTCCATCAAACAGAGAATCTCAGGCTCTTCCGTTGATGCCTAGTTAGCAAACCAATGGTTTGACACCAGCTGGCTCTGACAGACATTTTTAATAAAACTTACTTCTGAGTTAAAGTAAAAACGCTGCCTCAGAGATTTTGTGCTGAATCAAATGAAAAACTGACAGGTGGGATCTTTCATGCAAAACTTCTGCTGGGGCTGAAGGAAAATGTCTGATAAGGTTGTTTGCCCTCGGGGGTAGGATTAATTGAATTTTCCCTCTTGCCCCCTCATGTCTGGCCCGCTGTTATTATGACAGGACCACAGAAGTTTTAAACGCTGAATCATAGTTTATATTTTTAACACTTTGAACTTTGGAGACAAAACTAAGGGAAGGAGAGTATGTTCCTGCAGTCTCCTGAGATAATTTTTGTTTGTCTGAAAATGGAAGCTAAGTACCCAAGCCTTATGTAGCCTGACCAAAGCAAGCTGGCAGGGAAGGGAAGCCTCAGCTGAAGACAGGATTTTTCTAGGCTCTCTTCTTTCAAAACCTGAACGACTGCCTTCTCATGCTACTGCCTGTGGCTGGTCTGGTATGTGGGCTGTTTCTTCATTTTCTGGATCTTTCTTGAGTAAGTCGATATACAAGTGTTGAGTCTCTGAGGACTTCTCTTTCTGACCCTGTCTGAGGCGCCGGTACGTAAGGTGGAGGAGAAAGCAGGGGCAGGAACTGTAGGGATCTTGTGTGAAATCAGAGGAAGCAAGACAGTAATGTCAAAGGACTATTACTCTCTCAGCACAATGAGCAATCCCCTCACGGTGATTTTTCTCATTAAACAATACTGGCAAAACTCCCTCTTTATAGTTGGCTTGTGGTAAGCCTTCAAAATCCTTGGGTGGTTTCTGTGAGCTTAAGGTTCTGTGAGGTTAGTTGTCAAGGAAAGAACTTTCATAAAGGAAAGGTGTGTCTGAGTTTTCAAGAAAAGAATACAAACACAAAGACAACCAAAATGTCCTTTTCTTTCTCTTTCTTCCTCCAGGCGCTAAATATGGCAGTTGGGTCCGTCCAAGTTTGCGTGCATTATTTCCAGACATGTGTCTTATGGAATACAAATAATATAGATTTCTCAAGTTTTTTTTTTTTTTTTTGGCAATTTATTCCCCTCTGCTAAATTTTGCAAAATGATCTAAAATACCCAGCACTCAGCCCCAGAAGCCAATAAAACAGGATGAAGACTTTGGTCGTGATTTGGAAACAAGCAAAACAGAACAGACCTGTCTGCTTTCGAATACGATTTTATTTTAAATGTAAGTTCTTATTCGACTTTCCCCAGACTCAGACAGCTGGTTCCTTCTTGAAGCAACTCTTGAAGACAGATGGACCAACCGTTTCTTCAAAGTGTTGGCTTCTCCCATGGCTGCCATTTTCTCCATTTCTCTTAGTACCTCCTTTTCGTCACTTGCCAACCCAAGTTCTCCCTGGCACTGAGGAGATATCTAGGGTTCACTGTTTCTTTTCCATTTGATGATGGAAAGATGAACATAAGGTGCCAGACTTGGTTATTGCATTCATTGACAGATGGATTTGCTCCATTCATGTAAAGAGTTCTGTAGAATATCTGAGTCCTGGTGCGTCTTTAGCTAGATATGTAATCCTTCCCACCAAGCTGCTCTCTCAGATGTGTCTGTTATGAGTTATGCCATTAAATCTACAGGACCAGCTAATTGTGACCTGGCCATTAGTCTGGTGTTTCTGTGTTGTAATAGAAATACCTATTGCTGTTATTTAAAACATGGGATTATTTGTAAGTAATCACTCTAGAAATGAACATCATTGAATTTACTCAGCATTTAAATTAATCAGGGAGATCAAATCCACGTGAAGGAGTGGGGAAAACAAATCAGGGATTGACACCTGCTGTCTGTTCCATTTTACTTTTAGGACGCTTTATATGTAAAGGTGGACTACTTCTTGCTTTATGGTTGGAGTATTTCTTTTATGAATAAGTGACTTACGTACGTGACAGAATACTAGCCAGTGGTGAAAGTGAGTGGGCTATCACTATACATATCAGTGTGGACAAATGTCATATACATAATCTTGGTGGGACAGGCAAGTTCCAGAAGAATGCATACAGTATAATACCACGTGTTTATTTAAAAACATGGAAAACAACATTCTGTGTTTTAAGGACACATACAAAGCAAGGGAAAGGATAAGTCTGTGCATGGGAACGATAGACACTTAAAAGTCATCACCTCTGGGGCAGGAAGTGCATACAATGTAATTTGAGGGTCTTTAACAGTTTTAGTAAAATTTTCCATTATAAACTGGTGATTGGCCCCTGGTGCTGATTTTGCAGTCTTCATCCTTTGTATATTGTCAGTGTTGCGTAACACATTTGAAGAAAAGGAGAGAAACTGTGGCAAGGGACAAGGTCTGAGAGTGGATAGGGATGGGTCTAGGAGTCAAGAAGAGCACCTGCAAAGACTAGGTGTGCCAACCCGAGGCTCCCAGACATGTAGGAGGTGGCCATGGGTGGGGAAGGTGTGGGTGCTCGAACAGGTGAGGCAAGTGGCAGCAAGAACAGATCCCCAGTGGAAGAAGGAGATGAGGGATACCAAGAAGTCTCTCTTTAATGGGGACGTGATGGTCCACACAGAGGCAGCCTCGCCTTGGCCCAGGGAGCCTGAAGAAGAGTGTCCTCCCTACTCCCCCAACTCTACTGAGCTGCCATGCAGCCTGACGCTGGGCGGCTCACTGCAGGGCCTGGAGGTTCTTTCCAGCTGGAAAGCACCTGAGTTGTCTGCAAGGGTTCAGAGTTCTGGGTCTGCGCATGGTGGCTGTTTTGCCTTTCCCAGGCTCGGTGTCCTCATGCGCAAGATGGAGCAGCATGGGCTCATGGGCAGGACAAACCATCGTTGTTTAGAGTGTGGGGTACCTGCCGCCAAGACTGAGGCAGAAGCCTGGGCAACACTTGGGAATATTTGTAAAGGCAGAGAAACATCAAATTGAGAGGAAGAAAGAGACAGATGTGAACCCAAAGCCAGAGAGTAAGACCATTTTGTATGTAGGGCACCATTTTCCAATCATCGTTAATGTGGTAAGATGTCAAAAGTCACTGCTTATTAAAGAATGGTAGGCAATGTGTTGGTACAGGAGTGATGAGTTTTCCTTTTAGGTAGAAAGGTCACCTGTCTCTGGAATCTTAAGGAGGACCCTTCCCTGCTTTACAGGTGAGGGAATGGAGGCCCCTCGAGGTGAAGGGCGTGGCTGAGCATGCGGGGGAGGTGATAGAGCTAAAGCACTGGATTTCTAGTGCTCCGCCTGGAGTTTCTCTCACCACACACGAACCTGTTTCATTGCATGCCATTTTTCCTCTTTCCTCCATCTTCCTTCTCATCTACTGGCCTTAGTAAGTCTGTAAAGCAAGTAGGAGCTATCCTAGAAGACGTTACTGGGAGCTCCTTCTGAAAATTACCTCCCTGAAAGCTTTTTAGAAGAATATATTACATGTCGTCCATAATTCAGGTTGTGTTCACAAGACTGAAATTGGCTAATGCTAAAGGGAGCAGTGGCTCGTTCCATATTTATTATTCTAGCGCTTTTGGTTTTCAGAACTGTTGTTATGAGAAATTGTTTCTCCTAGACTCCAGAATTTGCTTAGGGAGTGCTTTTCTCTTTGCTTTGCTGAAAATTTGATTTCCTCTCATGGAATTTTTAAGGAGTGCCGTTAAGCTGTATGCGTTGCTTTTTATGGTACAGAGTTTTAATACAAACTGGGCATATTTTAACTCTGCCCACAGGAGTGATATCTGTACCTCTGATGGCTCTGATCTTGGGCGAGCTGCAACGTGGCAATGGAAAGTTGTTTTTCCACAAAGTCCCTATGAAATTAGGTACTGAGTGTACACAGAATAGGGCATTGTCTATACAGCATTCGTCAAGCACAAATCAATCCACCTTCACAAAGCAAAAGGCAAGGAGAGAAGAAGCCATATCAGTTGTGCTTTTTTTATCTTTTAAACAATAACATGGAGTATGTGGAACTCCTTAAAAAATGGCATTCTATATAATTCCACTTTTATGAGGTAACTAGAATAGTCAAATTCATAGAGACGGGAGGTGGAATGGCAGTTCCCAGGGGCTGGAGAGGGCAGAATAGCGAGTTAGTGTTTAATGGGTGCAGAATTTCGATTTGGGAAGATGCAAAGTTCGGAGACAGATGGGAGTGATGGTTGCACACCCTGGGAATGTACTTAATGCCACTGAACTGTACACTTAAAGATGGACAAAATGGTCAATTTTATGCTACCATTTTACCACAATAAAAATATTTAAAAACGACACTATATCCCCGTGGTTTCAGACAAGTCTCCTATTTACTGATAATTCCACCTGTGAGTATGTTCTCTTTCCCCGCTGAATGTGTTTCTTATTCTTTTCCTTTGGGTGTTGTGTTCAGCATTCTTAATTTTTTTTTTTAATAGCTAAAGCTGTGTCACATTTCCTCCCGTGACAAAGAGAGGGATTAAGTGTGGTGCATTCGTCTCCCACCATCTGTTTGACAGCTCCTCTGAAGCCTGCTGGAAGCTGAAGGGCGGGGATGCTCACATGGTGTCTCTCAGCTGCCTTTCCTTGTCCACTGGCTTGCAGGGAGGGGGTGGGAACCTGTCCTTCCACGGTCTTAAAATATAATGTATTAATAGAAAAGATGAGGTAGGGTCAGGGCAACAGATTTGGAGGCAACTGCCACTGAAAAGATCCTGAGAGCATGCCATGCCTGGGGGCCCCCCCGGGAAGTCAGTCAGGATGCGGAGGGAGAATGGGGAACCATGAACCTGGGTCTCATCAATGGAGATTTCACACGTGTAGCGGGTGCCCGTGTGTTGCAGATGTCAAATTTTTACCACCTTTGATTCACATCAACCTCTGTTTATACTTTTTCATTTTTTTTAAATGAAGAAAACATGACAAATACACTAATGTCCCATATCCTGCAGTGTGGATGGTCTGGTGTTTTTGTTGTTGTTGTTTTTAACCCCCCTCCATGTCTTGTCATACAGAGTTTTAAATTTTAGATGACTTTAACTTTTCCTTTGTTTGTTCTCCCTGTTTCTTGTTTAAGAAATTCTTGCCAATTTGTGCAAATATCTTCTGTGCTTTCTTCTGATTTTCGAAGTTTTGCTCTATAGCTTTTTTTTTTTAATGGAGTTAAAAAACTCCATATGTGGGATTTATTGTTGTGTTTGGCATAAAGTAGGCACCTAATTTTGTCTTTTTACATATGAATGCTCAATGGCATCATGATCTCCATTGATTCCTTCCGCAACTTGCATGTGCCTGCATCTTTTTATAGGTTGTTATGCTATTCGATTGATCTGTTTGTCCTTCTCTGCACTAAAACCACACTGTTTCAATGCTATCTTTATGGTTTATTGTACATTTTGGTATGTGGTAGGACATAACCCCCTCCACCCCTCTGCCCCCTCTGTCTCCGCCCATATAGGACTAATTGTCCTTTGTCTTCAAAGTTGTCATTGTTATTCACGGCCCTTTAGGATCGACTTGTCAGATTTTAACTGGATTGCATTGAACTTGTATATTAAGTATTTGAGAGGAAGGCCAGATGTACATTATTGACCTTCTCACTCATGAACATTTCACAACTTCAATTATAGCGTTCATTATTTATAGTTTTGTGGTTGTTAAATTTATCCTATGTACAGTTGAGATTTTTTTTTTTTTCTGTTACAAATGCTAACCAAAGCAAAACAAAACAAAACCAGGGGTGTTTGGGTGGCTCAGTCAGTAGAGCGTGTGACTCTTGATCGTCAGTCAGGTCATGAGTTTGAGCCCCACATTGGGTGTGGAGCCTACTTGAAATTTTTTTTTTAAATTAAAAACACATATAAACCCTCTCTCCATCAATTTTTGTTGTTTTACACTGTGTTTTATATGATCTTGTTTCCAGCAACTTTGCTGGAATTGTTTTAGTTTTTTGTAGGTTCTCTTTGATTTTCTATGGAGGAATCATATCCTTTGTAGATAATATTTTGTTCTCTTTCTATTCCTTATTCTTTTCATTGCTTCCCTCACCTGTCTTATTTTGTGTAGATACAGTGATACCTAATCCTTGTGTTTTATCTGATATTAAAAAGTAAAATTCTAAGGTTAGACTATTATATGTGATGTTTGTAATTCTGATAGATATGTTATTAGATTAGGCTGTTTTCTTTAATTTCTTTATATATGTATTTCATTTAACACATTGAAATGGTGAATTAAAGCCATAATTAAAATTATGCTTTATAGTACCATATAATCTACATGCATTGAAATGCACAAATCTAAAGTGTATTGTTTGATGAGTTTTGAGAAATGCATATATCCATGTAATTGACACTCTGTAAAGCTATAGAGTCTCCCCCCACCCAAAGTATCCTTTGTAGTTACCTCCTCCCATTCTCTGGTCAGACAAATATCAGTCTCATTTCTATCACTATAGGTAAATATTGCCTATTCTAGAAACTAGAAAAATGGAATTATACCATATGCATTCTTTTCTGTCTGTCACCTTTTATTCAGCATGAGGTTGAGGTTCATCCGTGGTGTTATGGTATCAGTAGGTTATTTCATTTTTATTGCTGAGTAGTATTTCATTATAAGAATGCACTATAATTTGTTTATTCCTTTTCCTGCTAATGGAGGTTGGGATTATTTCTAGTTTTTGACTAATATGACATAAGCTTCTATGAACATTCTTGTCGTAAGTCTTTCTGTGTTTTCATTTTACTTTGGGTTAATATCTGAAAGTATAATCACAGGGTTGTAGTGTAGTCATACCTTCAATTTCATGAGAAACTTCCAAAATTGTACTATTTTATGTTTCTACCCAACACTGTTGTAGAATCCTATTTGTTCGACATTAAATGTTGTCTGTCCTTTTTTTTTAGCCATTCTAGTGGCTATGTACTGATGACTAATGGTTAAGGATTTTTTCATGTGTTTATTTTTATTAACCATTCATATGTTTTTCTTTTTTTTTTAATTTTTAAAAATGTTTATTCATTTTTGAGAGAGAGACAGAGAACATGAGCGGGTGATGGGCAGAGAGAGAGAGATAGGGAGACACAGAATCCAAAGCAGGCTCCAGGCTCTGAGCTGTCAGCACAGAGTCCAATGGGGGACTCGAACCCACAGACCGTGAGATCATGACCTGAGCTGCAGTCAGATGCTTAACCGACTGAGCCACCCAGGCGCCCCATCCATTCACATATTTTTCTTTGTGAAGTTCCTGTTCAAATCTTTTGGCCAGTTTTTTGTTGGGTTCTCTTTTAACTATTAAGTTGTAGAGGAGGTATTAAGTATTTGGAATCAAGTCTTTACCAGGTATACTTACTACAGATATTTTCTCCTAGTTGGAGCACTTTCCTGTTCATTGTTTTTTTCAAAAAAAATCTGTATTTTCATAATTTCTCCAGTTTATTTTGAAAACAATCTTTTCTGACATGCATCTATGTGAGTTTGAGATTAATTATCTCACAGTGCACAGAAATGACCTATATCTGCCTATAAATTAAGCTCTGATGAATGCTCATTAACATATCAATATTTAAGTATTCCAACATAAAAGAGCTTTTTCTAACTTTGTAATTATTTTTTCCTCCTAAGCTAATTTATTTTTGACATTTGGGTTACACATGCATATAAAGAAAGACACGTTTTGCACACTGACCATGAGATAAACCAGCATATAAGTGTCTTTCTGGATAGGTTTAAATTTCCAGAGGGCAAAGTGGTTCAAATGGGAGCAAATAAGCCCACTTCCTTCTAAAATAAACTAGATAAACAAAAGCGAGGAAGTATTAAAGGTGCTAAAGATTAATTCCATAAATCTTTTTCTCTTTTCTTTTAAATTTTTGAAAATATTTATTTTTGAGAGAGAGACACACCAAGTGCAAGTGAGGGAGGGGGAGAGAGAGAGAGAGGGAGACACAGGATCCAAAGCAGGCTCCAGGCTCCGAGCTGTCAGCACAGAGCCTGACATGTGGCCCGAACACACCAAATGTGAGATCGTGACCTGAGCCAAAGTTGGACGCTTAACTGACTGAGCCACCCAGGTGCCCCTCTTTTCTGTCTTTTAAATATGCAAGTGTGTACGATGAGTGTGTGTAAATTGATACTTTTCATCTAGGTTGTGTGCTCCTGTGGATGGTGAAAGGCTCTGGTGTAAGGAGGCAGTGCAGGAGG
Source organism: Paguma larvata (assembly GCA_030068075.1). Lineage (NCBI taxonomy): Eukaryota > Metazoa > Chordata > Mammalia > Carnivora > Viverridae > Paguma > Paguma larvata. The sequence goes on from CM057837.1 coordinate 83,446,308, forward strand.
AAAAGGGACATTCATCCTCATCAAGTTGTCCACAAATTTAGGGAAGAGGTAGAGCAGAGGACTGACTTACAAGCCTCAGTGGGCTCAGATGTTGATCTGGGTCAAAGTAATGCTTATTTCATCCTGTTCTATTTTGCTTGTTCCACAGTTTTCGTAACTGGAGGAAAGTGGGAGGTTCAACTAGGCTAAGAACACTTTACCCCCATAAACTATGTGAATCAGAACTCTTTATTTATTCTTCTGCCAAACACAACAACTGATTTTCCTCTGTAATTATTTTTTAAGATAAGAAAGAGCAAGTCAACCAAAGGAACAGCTCTGGCCTTGAGCTTGGAATGTTAGTACACTTTGACAAGTTGACTGAGGGATGCAGAGGCTGTGGGGACCAGCCCCTCTGGCTGCAGCAAGGAATGGTTGCAGTGTTAGTGAACCTCCCCCAAGAAGGTGTAAACCCTGCTGGGAGACTTCTCGAAGCTGGAGTTACTCCCACAATAGGGACCTTCAAGAATAAGTTGCTTTCTTGGATAATAGCTCCCAAGCGGTTCCATTTTAGCTTTGCAGTTTTTCATTTGATTCCTTTTTCTATTCCAATCTCTCAGAATGCTTTCATCCATACATATCAAATGTGGCAAAGCCTTCTTGGTAACCTGCCTGGACAGTGCAATTCGTGGGAGTACCATGCTCCTTCCTGCAGTTCTGCCCTTGATATCATGAGGCTGTTATGTTTCATACCTGGATGTTGTTGCACCATCTAGTCTCCAGTTATCTAAAATGTTTCGATCAGTTACAAGTTTTCTCAAAACTGCTTCTGCCTTGAGTGATTAACAGGTGTTACCCAGACCCAGGAGCACCATTGACTTGGTCACCTGCTCAGCCACCCACCCAAGGCCACAGAGGCACCTGCTCACTACATCACAAGTTTTCTCCTGTTCATTTCCATAATGTGTCTTTTGATGAGTAAAAGTTTCTAATTTTGACAAAGTCTGTTTGATCTATTTTCTTTATTTATTATGTTAATGTGGTTAATCACACTGATGATTTTCCAATGTTTAAGTAACATTTTTTTCTCTGCATAAACTGTAGTCGATCATGAAATATTATACTTTTTACAAATTGCTGGACATGGTTTGCTTACTATTTATTTGGCTAAGGCCTGTTATCCCTATATTAATGGGAGAAATGGCTCTGAATGTTAGATCAGTGTTATGCTGCCCTCATAAAATTATTTGAGATGTATTCCTTTCTCCTGAAATTTTCTGAAAGTTTGTGTAAGAGTGATAGTTTTTTCTTCCTTAAATGTTTGATAATATTTAAGAGTAAAGCCACTTAACTTTGGAGTTCTTGAAAGAAGGCTTTAAATTACAAATTCACTTTCTTAAATTTGTAATTAATTTATATATAAATACCAAAAATATATTAATACCAAAAAATACATAAATACCAAAAATATATATTAATACATACATATATATACACATATACATATATATATGTAATTTGCATCTTTGAGGAACTTTTCTATTTCATCTAAACTGTTGAATTTGTTGGCATATAGATGTTCACAATATATCCTTATTATTCTTTTAATATCTTTGGGATCTATAGTAACGTGTCTATTCTTTTTTTTTTCTTGATGGCATACCTGGTAATTTGTGTTTGCTTTAAGTTTTGCTTTAGCAGTCTAGAGTTTTAACAGTTTAATTGATCTTATAAAAAACCAATTTTTTTTCTTTTCTTAATTTTCTCTATCGTTTCTCCATTTTATATCTCACTGATTCCTGTTCCTTGCTTTATTATTTCCTAGTTTTTAGTTACTTTGGGTTTTATTTGTTCTTCCTTTTTACCATCATAAGGTTGACACTTACATCAATGATTTTAAATCTTCTTTTCTAAAACTATAAATTTCCCTCTAAGCATGACTTCAGTCAGGCCCACAAATTTATTATGTTTTCATTATCATTCAAATTTCTAATTTTCCTTGTGATTTATTCTTGCTCTGCGAATTACTTGGAAATAGATTACTTACTTTCCAAGTGTTTGAATATTTCCCACATATCTTTGTGTTACTGCTTTCTAATTTAATTTTGTTGTGTTTCAAAAACATTCCTTGTATGATTTAATCTTTTTTGAAATTTTTGAGACTTATTTTATGGACCAACATATAGTTTATAGTTCTATGTGCACATGAAAAGAATGTAAATTCTGCAGTTATTGGGGATAGTGTACTATAAATGTCGATTAGGTGATTCTGGTTGATAGTGTTCAAATCACATTATTCAAATGATTTAATGTGTACTTGACCTATCAGTTATTGAGAGAAGCATGTTAGAATCCCTCACAAGTATGGTGGATATGTCTGTTTATCTTCTTAGTTCTATCAAATTATTTATTTCAGTGCTCCATTATTTAAGTATTTTGATGCTTCAAGTATTTCATCCTCTATCAGAAGCATATACATGTAGGATTGTTTACATACCCACTTTATTATTATGAAATATTCTTCTTTACTTATGTCAATACTCTTTTTTTCCTAAAGTCTGTCTGGTAGGAATATAGTTACTTCAGCTTTCTAATGACTGGTGTTGACATGATGTATCTTTTTTCATTCATTTTAACCATTCATTTTAATTCATTTATGTCTTTGAGTTTCAAGTGGGTCTCCTGGAAACATACTATAGTTTGATGTTGCATCTTTATCCAGAACAATAATTTCCTCTTTTAACTGGAATCTTTAATTCATTTATATTTAGTGTAGTTTGAAGTTTGAGTATATCTACTGTCTTGCTATTGTTTTCTATTTTTCCCTATGTAGTTTTTTCTTTTTTATTCTTTTTCTGTCTTCCTTTAGAATCGAGTATTTTTCAGTATTCCATTTGATCTCTTCCCTTGGATTATTACTATCGCACTTGGTTTTGTTTTCTCCACTGGTTGCTCTGGGGTTTACACTCTGCAACTTTAACAGTATTATACCACATGATATGTATATATTTATTGTTTATACCACATATATATACCACTATTACTACTGCTATTCTTTTACTTCTATATATGTTATAAACCCAAATTAATAAGGTTTTTAAAATTAAATTTTTGTTCACTTTCCTGGGATAAACTCTATTACTTTTAATACTGTGATGGGGTGTTACTAATTTTTTGGATTATTATTATTATTATTATTATTTTCACTAATCTTCACCCCCAGCATGGGGGCTCAAAACCACAGCCCTGAGAACAAGAGTTGTATGATCCACCAACTGAGCCAGCCAGGTGCCCCTGGAGTTTTACTAATTTTTTGAAGCATTTTTGCATTACATTAATAAGTGAAATTAACTGTAATTCTATATCTTGGAAACTAAGTGTTTCCAATCTTGGCATCAAGATTACACCAGTCTCATAACACGACTGGGAAGATGTCCATCTTTTATGTTCTCTGGGCACCATCCTCCTGTGCTTAGACACATGCAGTAGCCTGAGACCTGTTCTTTACCCGTTCGCTCTTATCTCATCATATACCTCTGCCTCCAAGTCCATTTGGCACAGTGTAGTGATTCTTCTAAAATACATGTCCCTTGCCTAAAACATGAAGCAATTCATGGCTCATTTTAGCAACTCAGGTAATTATTTGTTTTCTAGAGTTCCTCTGGCATCATGCATCCACATGGCATCATGTCATGTGACCACTGGTATTGGCTGGCATTGGATCACAGCAGTTTTTCTATCTATGGTGTTCCCACTTCTCATGGTGTTTCAGTTTTGACAAGAGTGCCTATTAACAGCTGTCATTTTTCATGCAGTTGCCTGTGGGGTCTAGGTAGATGGGAAGCATTTAGAGAATGGTCATGAGTATGACACTGTGGATGCAGTGACCAAAAATTCTCTGCATTTTCCCTCAGTGTGGGGTCCAGGGCAGAATTTTATAAGAGGGATATAGTGTTTAAATAATCGGTATCAAAATCTGCCCATTTTAAAGCTGTGTCTTCTTAATGGCAGCTCTACGTCTAAGGTATAGCTTCTACTGAGAACCAGCCCTTCAGGAGAGGCACGTTAGGTGCCATTTCTGAAACATTTAGTAATGAAATATGTTAAATGCACATTTATTTCATTTTAGGTTATCTTCTCTACTGTTCTCCCTCCTTCAGTACATGGTGGGATTTCATTTGTCTTCCCGATGCTCTTGTAGAAAGTAGACTGAAACGCTAAAATATAATCATCCCAGTTTTGTAGAGGAAGACTTCGAGGCTCACTGAGAGGTTGTGTCAGTGGCCCAGGGCACACCTGACCAGGTAGTAGAACAGGGGTGCAAAATAAGGCTTCTTGGTTGGGATCTCGGTATCCTGGTTTCCTTATCCCCCTGAGCACCGCTTTTCTCACAGGATTGATGTGAGGGATTGAAGACCATGGTATGTAAAGCACCAACACAGTGTCCTGTCCCGGGTCATCCAATAAATAACAGATCTGCAAGACACGTCAAATAAAGTTCCCACCCCGGGGAACCAAAGTACTGTTTGTAATTCCGTCGCACAACTCAGTAGATGTTTTGAGCACTGACTTGCCAGGTGCCAGGGCTTCTGTCAGGTTCTGTGGGTGAAACGGAGTGAATTGAACCATGGTCTGCACCCTCCTGGCATCACTGACTGGTGTGGGACCCAGAGCCACGGTGCTACGTAGGGAGGGCAGTGAGGGAGCAGGGAGGAGGGGAGGTGACTATTTTGACGGGCAGCATTTTGGGAGACTTCAGAGAGGAAGGGACACTGGAGGTAAACTTGAAGGCTGAGTGGACTTTCCTCAGACAGAGGATGTGGGGCAGGGCACTTGCAATGGAGTCAGGATGTTATTGTAGCCAGACCTCGGTGAACTGACTCAGGCATGCTTTTGCTGGACTAGCAAGAGGTCTCACATCAATAGTCAACCCTGCTATGTTTCCTTGTAACGGTGTGTCTTTTCTTTGAAACGAATGGAGCTTTTTTTTTTGGTCTTTTATCCTTATTTTTCTCCTCTCTGGGGTACAGTGGCAGGTTGTTTTATTTTCCCTGATAAATTGACTGGTCCAAATAGTATTTCGGTTACCATTTATGGAACAAGGCCAATATATTTCTTTCATATATACAGTGCTGACTAAATTGTCCTTTCCTTTTCCCTCTTTCTGCAACAACCTTCAGCCTCTTTGTAACATCTGAAAAAGTTCCTTGCAGTGACATGTTGCAGTCATTTATTGTATAGTCTGCTGCCTTGGGCTGCTGTCAGTGCTTGGAAGCAAAGCTACGTGGCTGATTGGGATCTGGTCACCATGTCCCAGTGTAGTAACCAGGCGCCCTGGTGCATTGTGACACCCCGTGTACATCACATCCGATCTTGGGAATGGATAGAGCTTTATCTTTCAGTTGCTCCTTTAGGGTTACTTTAGGCCAGGGGTGTTTTATTTATTGCTTCGTTTTTTTTTCCTAAAATCAGAGACAATATTGTTTCAAGGGGTAAACCACCAAAGTAGAATTTTAGCAGCTTGTTCCTGGGACAAGGGGCAGAGGGGACACTCAATTAAATATATACAACGAATATTCATTGAATCTCCTTGAAAACACTTTTCTACTTCATAAGAAGTAGGAGGTGTGGTTGCTGCCCTCCAGGAACTTAAAATAGAATCATGGAGAAATACACATACACATTAGATAAAACAGCAAGATGTCATCAAGTGAACTAAAGCAGTATGAAATATACACAGAAGCATAAGCAGAGAAAGGGTTGAAACTATATATACTCAGTTTAGGTCAGTCATGACTTCGACCCCCAACAAATGAAATAATGGTAATAATCCAACCACATATGTGTCTATGTCCTTAGGATCTAAAACAAACAAAGAAACTATATATATATATATACGCATATATATGTATATATATTTACATATTTATATATATTTACATATTTATATATATTTATATATATTTACATATTTATATATATTTATATATATATTTATATATATTTACTGATTTTAGAAAGAAAGAATCACATTTTCTTGTTTTTCTGATGTTTTCATGTTGAGGGGAAATCGTAGTCTCCCAGCTGGACAGATTGTCCAGAAGATGAGGCATCGTTGGCCAGGAAGGGCGGGGGTCTGTGCTGGGCAGGGTGAAGGACATTTTGACTGAACACAGATTTTCTTTAACGCAATTATGAGGAAGGAAAAAAGGAGAAAAACCTGGCCTTTTACTCTTTCACCATGGAAAGTTTTGGAATAAATAGAACACGGCAAAACAAAGTGTAATTTGGAACTGATGTTGCAAGTCAACAAGTTGGAAATAGTTGCTGAGTGTTCTATATCAATAAATAACTAGACCAGATGGAAGAACCAGGTGACAAATATCCCCAGAAAATTCTCCTAACACTGGCTGAGCAGTGGGAATTTTCCCCACCATTCGGCCACAAACTGCTGGTGTCCTGTGGATTTTAAGACTAGTTTCCAAGGAGTCAGGAAAAGGATAGAATTTTACTTTATGCCTTTGGGCAGTGGTTTGCAGACTATGGCATGTATTAGAATCACCTGGCGGGCTTGTTAGACACCGACTGCTGGGTCCTCAGAGCTTCGGGTTCCGTAGATGTAAGGCCTGAGAACGTGTGTCTCTAAGACATTCCCAGGAGATGTTGATGTTGCTGGTCCGGGCACCACATTTGGAGAACCACTGCTTTCGGGTGACGTGGCCTATGACCTACTTCCAGGTTTCTTGCATTGACCTCCTTGACTCTCATCAGTAGGGATATAACGTTGGAAAAATCGAACCCTGTAAGATGGTCTCGTCTACCACTTTATCTATGCCTTTCCTTTTGTTATTTGACATGGCTGTAAGTTTTACCTAATTAAAATGCCGCATCTGGTTTTGGATGGTCTGATTAATTTTGAGGATGGAATTACTCTTAACAGCAGTAAGTATTTGTTTAGAGCTTTGCTGCCTTCCCTATCAAAGCCTGAGGTTTGATTTCTTTATACATATATTTTAATAATCATTATCATTAGTGCTGAAATTAGAGATAAAAAATCACCATCACCCTGGGTTTATTTTTAGCATCTAAGCATGAACATTTGATTATTGTTTTCTGTTGAGTTTGTCATATGTTCCAGTAATTTCCAATACAAGAGAAAAGTACTTTTTGTACCAAATAGGTTTGCCTACAGTGGCCAAATGTAGAGACTTCCCATTCTGTGTTATTTTATACTTCCTACTCCTCTCCTGCTTCCCCAAATAGACATATTATATATAAAACTAGATCTATTGGATTTTCATGATTTATACAGGAATGTTTAAGTGATTTTAGTGTCTCCAGAATAAGGATTTCAATCCCAGAGTAAAAGCTTCTGAAGCCATGTAATGAAAAGAAAATGATTTTATTTATTACGGCGTTAACTTAAGATGCATTCTTTCGAAAAGTCCAGCCTGCGTCTGGGGTTTAGGTTTCTCTTGCCCCTGCTGCCTTTGGTGTCTGTTTTCATCAGGGACTATGGCTTAATCTTCTTCTTCCTTGCCCTGCAACCGGAGATGGTTATTAGCAGCTAACACGGAAGCTGCTAAAAATGCTAGTTCACATTTTCTTTGTCCACAGGCAGGCTAGCATCCATTCCCCAATCAGGGAAAAATACTGCTGCTGGTTTGCTGGAAACGGGTCTTATCTCAAGCGCCGGTGGGATGCAGCCAGATAACTGAGAGAGAGAGCGACAAATAATACATGTAATTGGTCTACATGCTTCAGTATTAGAAGACCTTTCATTTATGCCCTTCTGAAATAAGACGAGCGGGGTTCCTGGGAGGCATTAGTTTGCTAAATGACTTGCCCAAGGGCGCCTGGTAACATGACCAGGTAAAGAATTAGGGTTTTGTGACCCATTCTTTTCCTCTGCAGCCACATCCTTCTGTTTCTTTCTTAAGAACAGAATCAATGGCTTATACACAGATGCTTGCAGACAGTCACTTCTGCAAAAGTGGAAGATTGTGCATGCCAGATGAGTTTATTTGTTCATTTTAAAAGAGTTCTTGGAAGGAAAGTAAAAGATAAAGACAGAGAGGGAGACAAACCATAAAAGACTCTTAAATACAGAGAACACACAGAGTTGCTGGAGGGAAGGTGGGGGGTGATGGGCCAAATGGGTGATGGGCATTAAGGAGGGCACTTGTTGGGATGAGCACTGGGTGTTACATGTAAGTGATGAATCACTAAATTCTACTCCTGAAACCATGATTACACTATCTATTAATTAACTTGGAATTAAATATAAGAAATTAAAAAAATAATAAAAGAGTTCTTGGATTTTATTACTGATCTCTTGGGGTAAGAGTTGGAGGGCATGTACTTGGTGAATCCAGACAACGCGATGGTGGTTTTCTTTCTTTTTTTTTTTTTTTTAAGTTTATCTATTTATTTTGAGAAAGACAGAGAAAGTTGCCAGCAGGGGAGGGGCAGAGAGAGAGGGAGAATCTCAAGCAGGCTCCGTGATGTCAGCACAGAACCGAACGCTGGGCTCAAGCCCAAGAAACTGTGAGTGAGATCAGGACCTGAGGTGAAATCAAGAGTCGGATGCGCTCAACCAACCAAGCCACCCAGGTGGCACGGTAGTTTTCTATGTCTACAGTAACTCCTGACTATATCCAGAGCCATTCTCTTTTTACTTATGCAAGTGTGCAAATGGAAAGATTTCAAATATAGATATATTTTCTTAGATATATGCAGCACAGTGTACTCTGGCTCATTAAGAAAGATTGCTTAGATGATGTTAGTTTGCTGTAAAATTTCTATGAGGTCCAGAGAACCAAACCTGGATGCTTTACACCCAGAAGTGATATATCCGGGAGAAATGTCCAACCTCACCATGCAACTGGGGCAGTGGAAGGTGCTGCTGCCCTCTACTGTTTGAACCTTGCAGAGCCAGGCATTGGACAGAGTATTATGCCCAAGAAGCTTCAGAATGCTAGACAACTCTGACCATGCTTCTGGAAGAGCCTCTGGCTGCTGCCTCAGGATATCCATCATGGCTTCATGGTCTCACATGGGTGTGACAGCAGGGCAGGCCAACCACAGACAGAACCTTAATGGCAAGGGGACATGGGAGTTGTAGTCTTTGACTTTAACTCTCTACTATAGAGGAAAATGTAGTTTGGCAGCACCGGAGTGGTTTTGAATGAACCAACTGGCAGCAAATGTCATGACTTGTTCTCAAATTGTATTACTTATGATGATGTATATTAACTCATGCTGTGAACTCATTCCCCTTGCACATGTGGCTGGCCTGTCTTCACACTGGCTATCAGATAAAAACTGATTTCCGAATTCACGTAGAATACGTGAAGATAAACAGTACAACAAAAAGCCCAAACATGTGTTATTATTCTTGTTTAGAGCTGAAAGTTGTATATACCTAATTTGGAAAGACTCCCATTTCACTGAATTTACATGCCTGTAATTTCCTTAAAACTTGCTCAGAGATGGGAGCATGATGCGTGACAAGTGCAAGCATTGGAGCCAGTTAGATCCAGATTCATATCCCAGTATTCCTTCTTACTTAGCTACCTGATTTGGGGCAAGTTACTAAGTCTTACCGCTTTTTACTGGTGAGAACACCAGTGCCAGTGTTAGAAGCCTTAGCCCATTGAGCTCCGTGTAACTTAAATGGAATCAGGTTTGTCTGGCACATGGCAGACACTGAAGAATGGTAGTTTTTTCTTCTTCTGACCATAGTGCAATGATGCCATCATCTGATCCTTTTATTCTGGTCCACCTGTGTATTTATTTTCCAAAGTGTATCATGTATTTAATCACACAGTACATTGCTTTGATATTGTTCTCAGGTTATCCCATGTTTATTTTGTCTCCCAGTTAGTGACAGGAGAAGAGAAGGTGTGGCTTGTTGTTATTTTGCCCTATATCTTCTATATGAATTCTACTTCCTCCCTGAGGAACTGAAAGAAGTGTGATTGACTAGATCAGGGCTGCTGTGAATGGCTGCACAGGCTGTACACTGAGCAAGAGCCCCACATCTCATGGAATGCCAGTCACGCTGAATATTCATTACTCTTATCATGTATATTTTGATAATTAATCATATCACACTTATTATGTATACTGGTCTGGTCCTGATAAAGTCAAGACGATAAGGAAACTTTTCAACAAGTTTGAACCTCTTTGGTGCGGCGTCTTGAAGAAGGGCACCCCCTTCTGTTTCACACAAATGCGAGATGTAGGTACCACATAGGCTGGCAGCGGCCCTGGATAAGTTGATGATATTGACCAATGACAGGGTAGTTTTGGAAGCAGTTCACCTCTTCATGCGGTGATTATTTTCTTAGTGCCTCGTATGTGCCAGGCACTGTTTGCAGTAGTTAGAGATTACCATGGTGAGAACCAACAGTTATACTAGTTTCCTGGAGTTGCCTTACCAAATCAGCACAAAGAGAAAAGTGTTCTTTCACATCTGTGGAGGTGGAAGTCTGAAATCAAAGTGTCAGGATGGCCATGTGCCCTCTGAAGGCTCAAGGTAGAACCTTTCCCTGCCTCCTCCTAGTTCCTGGTGGTGATGCAGGCAATCCTTGGCATTCTTTGCCTTGTAGACACCACTTTAATCTCTGTCTCTGTTTCCACATGGTCTTCTTCCCTGTGTATCTGTATTTTATGTATCCTTTCCTCTTCTTATCAGGACGCCAATTATTGGATTTAGGGCCCACCCTGATCTAGTAAGGCCTTGTGGTAACTTAACTGATTACATGCGCGAAGACCTTGTTTCCAAATGAGGTCATCTTCAAGAGATCCTGGGGTTAGGACTTCAGCATATCTTTGAGGAACACAGTTCAGCCAGTTACAGTCATGGAGCCTATGCGATTATACCTTGAGATGGAGGAAGGCAGACAAATAAAAGAACCATAATTATATAATAGGTAAATGGTATTAAGTGCTAAGAAGGAAAACCAGTCTCAGGGCACAGGAGAGGTGCATGCACGTGTGTGTTTATTTTTATTTTAGATTGTTGGATTAGGGAAGACCTTACTGATAAGGTGACAGTTGAGCAGAGACCTGAGTTAAAGGACGAGGCCAGCAGTCTGGATTCTGGGGAGGGATTTTCCAGGCAGAGGAAACAGTCAGCACCTTGAGGTCTGAGCATGCTGAATATCTGAGGCCGGGAGGCCTGTGTGGGAGAAACTCGAGGGGAGGGCCGTAGGAAGTGAGGACAGGGCGGAAAACGGGGACAGGTCATATAGGACAGTGTATAATAAGATGTTACGACCTTTCTGATTAAGATGGGAAGCCACCTCAGGGTTTTCGGCAGAAGAGGACATGATCTGATTCATGTTTTAAAGGATAGCTCTGTTGCCATAACGAATAGACTATAGCGAGTCAGGCTGGACATAGAAGGGGCTCTACTCACACTTAGTGCAATGGTGTGGACAAGAGGTACTGGGCATGCAGGCTGTGTGGGAGTGAGAACTCTGGCCCTGCAGGGATCACACGCCCAGGCTAACCAGTCCAGAAGCCTAGCCCTCTCCTCCTTAATCCTTAGTCCATCCCTGATCCTTTATCACCTATAGCATCTTTGAGGTAGGTATTGTATTGGATGCTGTGCTCATCCTGTGGGTACAAATTAGGGGCTCAAAAATCATTTTAGGAATTAACAGTCACAAGCTGTTGCAGGCCAGACTTTCTTTAACATTACATTTTCCTCAAGAGTTCATTGGAACTCTTTCTCCTGTTTCGTTTCCTATCCCTTCCCTTCTTGAACACCTTAGACATTGGGTGAGCTAGGTAGGTAGGCATCCATGATGGGGAAGCTGCAGTGTCTCTTCTGTAGCATCCCTCCTAAAGAGCTCAGTTTCAAGGATGACAGTTACAGTCAAGGAAAAGGAGAAAACTGGAAGGGACCTTGTGGTATCAGAGTAAAACCAGAGGTACCACTGGGAACTCAAAATTTTCAATACATATAAACAGATATAGAAATACCAAGGTAAAAGTGTGTGTGCATGTACATATGCATTCATACATGTATCTTCCAGCTCTGCCACTGAGAGAGCCTAGTAGCAGTGACACCCCAACAGCAGTAAACACACCCAGAATCCAGTTGTTGGCTTCTAAATACTATTTTATACTGAGAGGAACCAGGACTCTTTGGAGCCACTGTTGAATACAAGCAGAAACAGTACAAGATGGGGCTAGAACAAGTTGGGCCCGGAAAGCAAGGATGTATTCACAGAATGGTGGGACAAAAGGACCCAGAATTCACCTTTCATTCTCCCCCCCACCCCCCCAGCCAAACTGAGTATAATTTGAGCATCAAAATAAATGAAGATGATACCAGGCAATTATAACCCAAGAATAAAATAGAGAATAGCGAGTCCACATATATACAAATAAATACCCTGAAAAGTTTCTTGAGGAATGGGATATTTACATAGTTTCAATTACATTCCCTTGGAATTTATTAAATACAAAGATGAGGGGTGCCTGGGTGGTTCAGTCGGTTAAGTGTCCAACTTTAGCTCAGGACATGATCTCATGGTTCATGGGTTCAAGCCCCACATCGGGCTCTGTGCTGACAGCTCAGAGCCTGGAGCCTGCTTTGGATTCTGTTTCCCTTTCTCTCTGCCCCTCCCTTGCTTGTGCTCTCTCTCTCTCTCTCTCTCAAAAATAAACATTAAAAAAATACAAAGATGAAAAGAGTAGCTTTACAGTAGAAGAGTCTGGCAGACCCCATCTTGATCAAGTGACACAGTTAATATCACCAGTAAGTCCCAAATCAAAATCCTCCTCCACCTGATAGGAAGCAATGAGAACACAATATCTAATCTGTGATATTCCCACCAAAAATTCAAACCTGAACCTATTCATGAGGAAACACCAGACAAACTCAAACAGAGTGACATTCTGCAGAATAACTGGCCTGTCGTCCTCAGAAGTGCCAAGGTCATGAAAGTCAAGAGGAGACTGAAGAACCATTTCATACAGAAGGAGGCTGAAGAAACATCAGAGCTCTGTGCAGTGTGTGGTTTTTGAGGGGGTTATGGAAGGCTTCTGTCACAAGAAAACATTACAGGGACACGTGGCAAAATTTTGTTGAAGTCTGAGAATAGACGATAGTGATTAATCAAAATTAATGTCCTAATTTTGGTAGTTGTCTTGTGGTTATGTAGGTTATGTCCTTGTTTGGAGGAAAATACCACTAAAGTAGTCAGGAATCTAGGGGCATCTGGCTAACAACTCTCAGACGGTTCAGAAAAAAATTCATACCGTATTTGCAACTTTCCCGAAACTTGTGTTTGTTTGAAATAAATTCATTGAGGGCATGAATTTTGATCCATGCATCAGTAAAGGAGATGCAGGTGTGATGCCCAACTATTTGGTCTGTTCTTGAGGTTAGCATCTTCACCACTACTAAATTCTCTCACCTGTGTGCGAGTTTGGAAATCTCCAGGGTCCTCCAGGGTCCTGGTGCTTCCTCTACATGGGATATGGCGTGAGTTCAGGGTGAATGCAGGCCCTTCCTAGCGACAGTGCAGTGGTACGTGAAAACAAGGACTTAAAACAAAGCAAAACGAAGTAAGCACTGACTCTGGACTGCAGATACCTGTAGCTGAGTGACTCCGATAGAGATGTACTTCCTCAAGCTTTCCGATGGATGAAGTGGATTCTCTAAAACTCGTCAGGTTAGACATTGCCCTGACATGGTTTGGAAGATATTGTGGTCATGTTTATTAGCTATATTTGGCTCCCCAAAGGCAAAACATGAGCTGCATATGTATTAGGGAAGAAAACAGGAAGCACAAATAGAAAAAAAATGGTGTGCTTCTGTTTTATTTCCTTCCAGTCGTTCCCATGAGTGAACAACTGTATTTAAACATTTTGTCTGGATGTCTTTTTTTAAGCCTGAAGAATCTTGTCTCTTACATCTGTGTTTTGTCACCTCCCCCAGGGCAATATCTGTAATCCCATTTTTTCCAGCAAGCTTGCCCCTTATGGCTGGTGGGGCACCACTTTTATCTCTAGCTAAGGCTGCCATTTTATGGCTAATGTTTAGTAATGCTTTACTTTGGGATAGAAAAAAATCAGCCTTTTCAGCCATGAAAGGCTTTGAATTAGGGGAGTCCTGATCATCTTGTCTTGGAAGCTTTGGGCAGAGGATTTTTTCTAGAAGAGCTGCCTTTCCTTCCTTTCTCCTCTGCTTGCAAGCAGGGCGGGACTGGGACTAGCATGAGGCGTGGAGGCCCCTAGCACATAGAATTAAGGGGGCATCACTCTTAGGGTTGTGCAGGTGCAGGGTCAGCAGTCGTCACCTTCTTAAATGTGTTGTAGGCACCTGCAATCACGTGAGTGTAGCTCCCTTTTGTGTGTCAAGAAGGAACCAGCAGATGCCAGCCTCTGAATTTTCTGTTATATTCCCCAGTATCACTTCTTTTGGCAAGTAGCATTTCCAAGGGATGGTAGATGATGGTTTCATCACATTGTTGGCACTCCTCAAGATATAAGATTTCTAGCCACGTATCAAAGTGCCATATTTTCTACTCCACCAGTTTCTCATGTGGGTCCTGTTTCTTGTAGCATTTTACTTCCGGGTAACAAATTCCATATCAGAAAGTTCAAACAGCCGTAAGTGACAACAGCCTCCACATGGTGGCTTAGATAAATTGGTGGATTTGCTTTTCTCTGGCAACAAGAAGCTTGGAGACATGTAGCCCAGAGTCAGCAGGGAGAGGTCCTGAGAACCTGGATCCTTCCGTGTTTCCCCTCCATCATCCTTAGCGTTGCTTGTCTCCTAGTATTCACAATATGGCTGCCCCCTTCTAGCATCACATGTAGGTTCCAGGCAGAGACAAGACCATGGGCAAGAGGTGCATAACCGGTAAGTCCACTTCTGTAGTAAATAACTTTCTCACAAGCCCAACCAGCAGCTCATGCTTATATCCCTCAGTCACTCCTTCAGCCATCCAGTCTGCAAGAGAACCTGAAATCTAGTTGTTGTTGTGTTTTTTGTTTGTTTTTTTGTTTGTTTGTTGGTTGATTTTTAGTTTAATTTTAGCTGAGGATATTGCCATCCTCAATAAGAACTTGGTTATGTTGGGAGAATAGCTATTGGGTAGGAAACTGGTGGTCTTGTCACAGCTCTGCTTGGCTTCTAACATGTCATAGCAAGTGACAAGGAAAATGGCCGTTAGGTGGCCTTTGGCTGCTGCCAACTTGCATCCCCCCCTTGTCATCCCCACCACAGAAGGGAACCTATTTTCTTTCAATTCCTGAATGTCAGTCTCAGGAAGACTCTGGTTGTCTTGGGTGGCACATCCATCGCTGTGATGACAGGGGACAGGAGCCATTCTTGTCATCTCTACCTTACCACCCAGGGGAGGGGTGGCTTCCTGAGGATAGGACAGCAGAAAAGCAGGTTGCAGCTACAGGCATGCTACATTTCTGTCCCAGATTTTAAAAGAAGTTATCAGTATATATGGGCAAAGACCATAAGAGAGTCCTGTCCAAGGGAAGAGAAACAATATTCATGGCGGGTATGTGGGAATCGTGTATACAGTCCTGGATGGTGGTTGGGAGCCTAGCTTGGCTGCAGAAGAAGGGAAATGAAGAATGAAGTAGGTAAGGTACCAAGGGTTGGTAGTTAAATAACATTTATGTTCTCTCTAGTAAGATTCTGTAGAATCTTCTCTCTAAAGAAGGAATGTTGTTACCTTGACAAAATACCCACCTCAAGCTGTCTCTTCTATCCTGCTTGTTTTTGACTTTATGTTAGTTAGCATCAGGTTCAACTATGACAGAAAATCCCAAATAATCCTTAAGTATAGTTGCTTACAATAGACATGATTTGTTGTTGTTCTCACATTCATGCACAGGTAGGCAGTCCAGGGCTGTCAAGGTGCCTCACGGTCTCAGGGACCCCAGCTGCTGCTACCTTGCTTCTTCATGCGTGGCTTCAACCTCGTGGCCTATAGAAATGTGGTGGTTGAGGCATAAGGTTGGATGCAGAGACATAGCATACCGTGCCTAGGCATTCTGTCCCTCGGGAACGTTCCCAGAAGCTGCCCAATGACACTTCCAGTTATAACTTTAATGCAGGTCTTAGTCCCATGGCCACATCTCGCTGCAAGGGAGGCCCAGCCCAAGGCCCTAATCTGCGGCTGCAGAGGAGAGGAGAAGCCGGGGGAAACTTAGCAGTCTCGGTCCAGGCACAGTCCTCTTCTGAGCCACTCTACCTGATGCTCACTGCGGCGATTGCCAAGCCATGAATCTGTGGTTGCCCTTCTCACCAGCCCACAGGTACTTCCTTCTGGGGATGGACTGTGCCTCTGAAGGCGGTCCCTGAGGAAGCTTCAACAGTAGCTTTCATAAGGTTATAAAGAAGAGCCCTTGTCCACAGAGCAATTTGGAATCTCTGCAGTGATAGGAAGTTTACACTAATTTTTAGCTGAGACAGAAAAGAGTAGTAGACAGTTT
This sequence comes from Paguma larvata, assembly GCA_030068075.1. NCBI lineage: Eukaryota > Metazoa > Chordata > Mammalia > Carnivora > Viverridae > Paguma > Paguma larvata. Next base: position 83,462,769 of record CM057837.1, read on the forward strand.
TCGAATGGAAGTTACCTAACTGGATTCTCCAAAGGGGCACTGTGGCCTCACCAGGTTGCAATTTCTTAGAAGGATGCTGAGTTGGGGTGCTGGGTGGCTCAGTCAGTTAAGCTTGATCTCTGCTCAGGTCATGATCTGATGGTTCATGGGTTCAAGCCCAGTGATGGTCTCTTTGCTGACAGCACAGAGCCTGCTTGGGATTCTCCCTCTCTCTGCTCCCCACTCTCCCTCCCCCTCTCTCTTTCTCTCAAAAATAAATAAATAAGCATTAAAAAAAAGAAGGATACTGAGTAAGACCTCAAATCTCTGCCATTTCTCCTGCATAGTATTCGCACAGCACAGCATATGCTTCCTGTGACTTACAGAAGGTCATTGCATCTCAGCTGAGGCCTCTCAGACACTGCTAGAGTTTTCTTTCCTTTGGAGAGCCACGATCTTTACCCATGTTTAGAAAAGTTACCAGAGCTTTGTTTCATCCATTGCTCTTGTTAATGATGCAAATGCCATGGCCATTGAATTTATTCTCCCTGAGAAGATGAATTCACTTTGGCTGTAAAAAACCACAGTGTTCGCGTTCCACACACGGACGGCAAATTGACCTCTTCTTGATGACTTAGGGTGAACATTATGTATACTAATTATACTAATTAAATAATATTCTTCAATTGTATATATAATCACTTTAATTCTGAGGCTGTGTTCATACTCAACACAAAGATCAGGAAGGTCAAGGTGGTTATCTTCATTTTATGATTCAGAGAGGCTAAAGTATTTGTGCTCACAGTTGTAGCAAAATTAGAATTAGAACTGGAACACATGACCCCAAGTTCATGACTGTGTGCACAGCGATAGCCTCAGGGTCTGTGGAGTGGCACATGGCTGGGGGGCCCCTTCGTTAAATGGCTGTGGGGACTGCTGTGCTTCGAGTCGTGTGTTCTCTTCTACATTTTCCTTCTTCTCCTCTCTCTCCCCCAGGCTCCGAGCTATATTTGTGCTAGCAACGTTCCTGTCTATTTCAGCTCTTTCCTATTTTAATGTTTGTTTTCGTCTGTTAGGACCTTAGCAAGGAGAGGAGCAAGATGGTTTACGTCTTTATGTGTGGCGGGAGAGGAGAGACGGGGATGAGGGGGTGCCTGCCAATAGCATTCACTGGATCTCTGACCTCCTTTGTTGGGTCGTAAGTGACTGTTCAGATTCGGTCGTGGTTCTGGGTTGTGTTCCAGGTTCTGGGAGCTTGCTGATGGCTGCATTCCAATCAAGTGAGATCATAGCTATCACCTGCCTCCGTGCACGCATGTCCATGTTCTATGTGTATTCATATGTGACTGATCCAGAGCTAGTGTGATCTTGCAGTACAACATTTGCAAAATCCAAGGACACTTTTCCAGTTTCTATTTCACCTACAGTTATCCTGTGGGAACTTCCGTTTGGAGAAACCTCTCTCTTTTGCTCTGAGGGTTCCTTGATATGTATTTTTAAATGCACTTTGAATGCATACAAGGTCTGCGAGACCCTAGGTCAGCAGGAAGGAAGAGACGTTTGAGGAGGGAAGGAAAGAGAGGAACAGCAAGAAGACAAATGCCAAGTTCCAACCCCAGCTCCTGCCTCAGGAAGCCTCAATAGCAGCTGCCCCATTGTGACCTAATTTTGGTTATAGCTTTCCTTTCTTATTTATATGTTTTCTACGTTCCATTCCCTGGGCAGAGTTTTTTTTTTGTTTGTTTGTTTTTGTTTTTGTTTTTTCCTGGTATAACTTTCTGTAAAACCCCTCAATTTTAAAGAATTTGTGATCGTCCAGTCTAGGGCCTACTTCGACATTTATTTTCCTTTAGATTTTTACCCTTTGTGTTGCACTAGAAGTCTTTGTTGATGGATGAATCTTGATGGTTTTTAAGAAGCAGGAAATACTTTTTTCCCCCCTCCTCACTGATTGATTTTCTTGAGGGATCATGAGTGTAATTTATATAATTTATACACATCTCAGAGGTAGTAATCTTGTTTTGTTGTTGTTCTTAAGACAGCTTTGACAATGAGCTGCTACTTTGTCTTTGATTCTTAATTCAGCATTAATAAAACACATTGCAGTTGTGTTATCCTCGATAATGGTGAAAAATGTGCTTAAGACTTCACATGCTTGTTTTCAAGTTCTTGGTGGATTTCCTTTTCTTCTTACGTTTAAAAGGTTTAGCAAGTAAATTTAAGGTCAAACAGGGAGAGCTGAGCTTCTCCCTGGCACGAAGCCTTTCTGGTTGGGTGTTTTTGTCACAGTGGGCTAAGTGCATGTCTTCCGGCTAGTGCATGGAACTTCGCTATGGGGATTTGCTCTAAGTTCATTCTTGGCTAATCTCCTAATTTTATTTTTGTGGCTAAAGTCCTCACCAAGCATATTGATGCTGAGACTGGACAGAAAGACCTTTTCTGATAAACTCTTTTTTTTTTTTAAATTTTTTAAAATGTTTATTTATTTTTGAGAGAGGGAATGAGAGAGAGACAGAGTGAGAACAGGGAAGGGGCAGAGAGAGAGAGAGAGACACGGAATTCAAAGCAGACTCCAGGCTCTGAGCTGTCAGCACAGAGCCTGATGCAGGGCTCGAACTCATGAACTGTGAGATCATGACCTGAACTGAAGTCAGACGCTTAACTGACTGAGCCACCCAGGCACCCCTACCTTTTCTGATAAACTGTTAATCTTCATCAGACTGAGTCAAAAAGAATTCTGTAAGGACGTCTATTTTGGAAAAATGTTTGTTGGCAATTGCGGTCTCTCTTACAAACAGATATTTGTGTATAAAAACAATGCACACAGTGATTACAAGTAATTTTTAGTTGTGCCTTACTACAGTAGAATTTGTGTACTCTGATTTATTTTTCTGTGGGAATCTGTTGTTTGTGATCTCGGCTGAAGTTTACATTGCTGGCCCTGGGCCAAATCTGTGAGGGTTTCCCTGCCGGCTCCCTCAGGGGCAGAGCCTCCCCACCCCTGCACTGTTGACCTTCTGGACCAGATCGTTCTTGGTGCTTGAGGCTGTCTAGTGCTCCTACGGGATGTCGGGCAGCATCGTTGGCTTCTACCTACTAAATGCTAGCAGCATCCCTTTCTCACTCATGACGATCAAAAATGTCTCTAGACCTCGTCAAATGCCCCCTGGGGATGGGGCTGCCAGAGTTAGCAAAAAACAAAAAACAAAAAAAAACAGGGGATACCTGGTGAAATTAGAACTCCAAGTCAGCTGCATTTTTTTTATTGTGGTTAAATATACATAACATAAAATTTGCTATTTTACCCATTTTCAGGGGTATAGCTTGGTGCCATCGAGTATACTCACTTGTCAGGCCACCATCAACCTCTGTCCGTCTCTGGAAATTTTCATCTTCTTAGACTGAAAGTCTGTCCCCATGAAACAGCAAATTCTCATTCCTTCTCACCTCTCCCTCCCCAGCCCCTGGCAACCACCAGCCCACTTTCTGTCTCCACGAATTTGGACTATTCTAGATGCCTCATGTAAGTGAAATCATACAGTATTTGTCCTTTTGTGACAGGCTTGTTTCACTTAGCATCATGTCCTCAAGGTTCATCCAGGCTGAAGCCTGTGTCAGAACTTACTTTTTTTTCTTTCTTTTTTTTTTTTTAAGGCTGAATAATATTACATTGTGTGGCTAGACCACAGTTTGTTTATCCATTCATCCGCTGATGGACATTTGGGTTGTTTGAACTTTTGCCTATTGGATATAATGCTTCTATGAATATGGTTTCTGTTGCTGATTTTTTAAGGATAAGTATATCTCATGCAATTTTGGAATTAAAAATTATTCATTGTTTATCTGATAGTCAAATGAACTGGGCATCCTGTATTTTATTTTATGGGATAATCTTACTTGGTTGAGAACCATGGCCCTAGGTACTACCTTCTTTCCTCAGGCCCTGGCTTGGGGCTGTACGGACAGCAATTGAACTTGGGATTGCCATATATAGCTCGCATGTTAAATCCTGGATATTCCCAGACTTTGAGCACCGAGCAGCACATAGAGAGCAAGGTGGACACGGTAGCGTTTGCTTCCTTCAACTTTGTGAGTCAACAACTCTTTGTTCTCAACTGGGGAAGGGTGATGCAGCTGTTGACCTTAGATTTGCTTCTCACCCACTTTATCTGGTAAATTAATGTTTATTAAGGTGTTTATAGAGAGAATAATATCATGATTGGATTCTTCAAAGAGTCAAGCTAAAGAAACAAGTTGGGATCCTCACCGGCTACCTGTCTCCATTACAAATGGTCCCTCTCTTCCCATTTTGCATTTCCTACCACCCAGAGAAAGCCACTTAATAGATTATTCTTACCTGATTGAGGACGGTCGAGTGTGGCCCTACCTGGAACTTTGCCTCTGAGGCCCAGGGACTTGGGTGGACCCTGGCTCTGCACCCACTTTGGCCAAAGGTGCTGACTCAGCTTCAGTTTCCTCATCTGTGATAAACAGATGACACAAATGCCTTCTCCAGTGGGGTCATCCTACGAAGTAAAAGAAATAATAGAGATACAGCTCCCACCGTGGGAATATCTGGTCAGTGCCAGGTGCTCAGTTAGACTCAGCTGTGGAGCTGAGGTAAGGTTTTGATGGCAGAAAAATAGCAATAATTACTAGCATTTATTAAGCACTTACTCTGTTCTGTGCACAAGCCTAAAGGTTTTGTGTGTATTGTTGCACTGAATCTTTACACCGAACCCCGGAGGCTTGTGTCATAATCATAATTCCTTTTCCCAGATGAACAATGTGAAGCACAAAGTTTAATTTCCCTGAAGGTGAGTCCTGTGAGTGGCAGAGCTGGGATCGGTGTCAGGGCATCCTGATTCCAGAGAATAGTCATCCCGACACTTAGCCACATGTCAGCCTGGGGGATGATGCTTCTGGAAGGCGGTAGGAGTGACACATGTGGGGGAAACTGAGGCGGGAGGTGACGTTAGGTCCTCTAGGACAACCCTGGAGGTCCCTCCCTTCAGAATTTCTGGAGAGGTGCCTTTAGAGCCCCTCGAGCCCAGCCCTCAGGCAGGATGCTTTTTCCAGAATGCCTTCTGTGCTTCCAACCTACTCAGAAAAATCCAACTTACGAAACATCATCTGAGCAGCACCAAGGACTCAAGCCACCACCCCCCAACTTGAGGAAATGCAATATTTATTTTTCACAAAAGCCAACATGGTTTTCGTCTACCTACATTGACTCCAAGAAGAAGTCAGCCGGTGACCACGTAGCTCTCCTGCACCATAGTTTCCTGGGGCCCCTCCACATTCGCTCTCCCGAGGGCTCCTTCCATCTCGCCCCTGCACCAGGTGTTCCGAGGTGTCGGCAGTTGAAACTTTTGATTGAAAAATTTGCCTCATCTTTCTTTCCTTCAGCAACGTTTTGCTTTGGGGCCTTGAAAGGAGCCTTTAGTCGCTGGCTGCTGTAGACAGACATCACCTCACCTGGTATGTTTTTCTTCACTGAAAAAACTTTGCACCAATTCCTGCACCCTTTCAGACTCACCCCGCGGAGTGCGGGTTTGGGCTGTTTCTTGGGGCTCCTCCCCGAGAGAGCATCTCTGTGGGGATGTGCCTTCGGCCAGCATGTGTCTCCAGTGTCGCATCATCGCAGAAAGCATGTCAGCCGTCAGCTCCGGCTTACAAGATCTTCTTGTTACGACTTTATATAGGTGTCAGATGGTGAAAACCAGAGCAGCCCGGGAATGAGAAATGAGAATTCTGCTTCTATACAGTTTTGTCTTTCACCAAGAGCACTGTTCCCACCAGAGGAGGCCTGATGGGAGCTTAGGGTTTGTTTGGTTTCCGAAGTTGTAGATCAGAGCATTCTTTTGTATTCATTTGACAAGTCCTGCATGTGCCCCTTTACCTGTTCTCTCCCATATTATGAGCTTAAGGGGTGCTCATTTCAACATCTCCATATTTTCTCTGAAAGCTCAATAGCAACTTAATCACAGACTTTAAGGAGCTTGTCATATAAATACATGTAAAGTGAAAAAGATGAACTTTTCCCCGGGGTGAGTAAGGGCAGCGATCAATCAAAGGAAAGCACCAGGAGAAGGACCGGAGGGAATGCCTCCCTCCCTCCTGGGGCCACCTGTCCCAGGGAGGACAGCCCACACGTGGTGTGGCAGAGCAAGCACAGCTGAACATACAGGCAGGGCTGCATGTTTGTTCACATGTTGGAGCCAGAAGGGTAAGGAGCATTCTTGTCGAAGAAGGCGCGTTGTGAGCACTAGAGTTTGGGGACAAAAATATTTCTCCTGGAACATCTATTGAAACATTTGTGTGATGTGCAGCAGAGTGTGTGTGGGGTGGGTGTGAAAATATCTGCGTAGGTAAAATGAGGATAATGTGAACAATCTGGGGGAAGAAGGGAAGGGGTGATATTAGGAATCCTCATTTTTGTTAGAGAGACGCGTGTGAAGTTGCTCACAGCCAACCAGAAGAAAAAAGCAACGTCTCTGTAGATACAATGTTTATAATAGGGTTTTTGTTGTTATTTTTTTTTAATGATTCTTTTGCTCCGATTATTGGGCTGGCACCAGTCAGTTCAACATTTGTCTTATGGATAAGATGAGGTTGGGCTGGCATTATACACGGCAAGGTCATTCTGGACTTTGAGGTTCATCTTCATGGTGAGCTCATCTGGAAGCTTTGCCTCCTCCCCTGTAGTCTCCCTGCAGAATCAGAATGGTGTGCAGATAAGAATGTGTGGGGCCTAGATCCCATCTCATTATTTGTAGGGCCTTCACCAACTCACATTGTGCTGTGGCCTCAGTTTCTTATCTAACAGATGGTGATAATAGAATTCCCAACTCTTCAGTGAGGCCACGCACCCAGGAAGTTCTTTAGAGCACTAGAACAGTCTGAAGCTGGCATGACTTCCATCAGGGAGTTGAGAGATCCCTTGCTCGGGAGCTGGTCAAGCTGCTACTGATGGTTGGTGTCAGGGATATTGCAGAGAAAGTTCACAGGTCGAGGGACAAGACAACCTCAGAGGTGTCCTCCATCAGCGAGATAACCCATGCAAAATGCCCCCTATTGCACCTGTAATGGGGCACATTACTCCCCCACTCCCACCCAAAGATATGTCCAAGTATTAACTCTTGATACCTGTGAACGTGAACTTATTTGGAAATAGGGTCTTTGAAGATGTAATTAATTTAAGTATCTCAAGGTGAGATCATACTGGATTTGGGGGAGACCCTGACTCCAATGACTGGTGTTCTTTTAAGAGAAAGGAGAGGGAGACTTGAGACACATAGACACCCAGAGGGAAGGCAGAGATGAGAGACCTGGATCTGCAAGCCAAGGAACACCAGCGGGTGCTGGGGACCTCCAGCAGCTGGGAGAGAGGTGTGGAACAGATTCTCCCTCAGAGCCTCTGATAGGCACCGACCTTGCCACACCATGATTTTGAACCTCCGGCTGCTGGAACTGTGGGACAATATATTCCTGTTGTTTTAAGTGACCATGTTATAGCAGCCTCAGGAAGCTGATGCAATATATGACCCTAAGAAGCACTCCATGACAACGAGCTATTCCACTACCACTGTGGTGACTAATGGCACTAGGACTGTGTGTTCCTGCAGAGAATCAGTTATTCCACTTCCAAGAACATTCCCAATCCTGGATTGTTGCTGCCGGTTAACTTCCTGGAAGCAAAAGCTCTTCTACAAACCGTGTTTGTGGATAGACTTAAGAGGACAGGACACGCTTATTTAGGGATAACAACCTAAGACCTTCAGGATTAGTAGACTGTCTCGACAGCCCAGACCCATGTGAAAAGTAGGTTTACATAAAAAGCACTAGTGTGTTACCTACGTGAGGTGTGGAACGTAAAATTCAGGACAGTCCAATTCAGAATGCCAGACCAGGTATCACAGCATCTGTTATGTCAGGGGCAGGGGCTCTTACTGGAAATGTCTTCACTATGCATTCCTTCTGTGCTCATGGTGCAGGACGGCTGGATCTGGAGGTTTTGCTCTTGCAACTCACAATTTTTATAAACTTGGTGATTAGTCTTGGGCTCTCCTATCTGTACCTGACCCAGTTTCAGTGGCTACCTTTGAGTCTGCATGTTAAGAGATCGGGCAGAACAGAGAGCTGAGGGAGTAACACCACTTTTACGCACGGTAGGAGAAAAGCCAAGGGGAACAAAGGAGAAAGGAAGCCCTTTGGATTTAAAGGCAGGGGCAGAGATTTATCCTCCACTAAATCTAAGGACTGAAAGCCTGATGGAGAGAGGGTTCAAATGTGAATTCAATTCTCATGCTCCTTTCGTGACCTCCTTTAAGGAAGGCCAGCTTTGAGGAATGAGGCTTTCCCAAGGGGATGATACATTGTCTTCATCACTTTATGTACTTTTCTCAGAAGTCCATTGCTTTCCTGGAATTTTTACTTAGAATTCCAGATAACTAAACAATAAGTTTTTAAGTGCCATGATTTTTACTAATAAAATTAATGGCAAATGTTTTTGTTGCAGTGTGTCCCTGTAACCTGATCAATTACAAAACCTTTGGGGGATGGTGATAGCATACCGATTATCTTTCCACCTCGATGTTCTCCAGATATGAAGGAAGAACCCCTTTTGCTTTGAGACAGATAGGATGGAAAAGTTCGGCATTCTTATTCCCTGCCTGAATTCCCACTATCACCCTCCCCACTGTAGCTGGGACCATGTGATCTCCACGGGTAGCCGCTAAGTCCAAGACCAATACTTGATCCAAGGCATAAGGCATCTGTGTATACTTCTAGGCTACGAACATGAAAACTCATGCTAATCAGGCCATTTTCTGCTGTTGAGTTATCTCTGCATAATCTGGTGCTTCAGCTTCCTAAGACCTGCTTTCTACCGTGGTAGTTGAGGTAGTTGGGAGCTTATCATGTGCTAGCTAGCAAATCCTGTCTTGGTAACATGTCTGGCGTCCCAAGAATTCAGATAGTTGGGTCATTCTTGCCGTATCGCTCTCCCCTGTCTTACTATTCAGGCTGTTTGTGGGAGCCAGGCTTCCTGGAAACTCCCCACCCACTTATGTGCATTGCCAACGTTCCCTGCCCCCAGCTTGTCCTTCCTGGTGCTCCACTCATGGGGAGCCATTCTGTGCCAAGAACTGTGCCAAACATTTAGGACACAAAGGAGGCAAGTGATGGAGAGGACATGCAAATAAGTAGATAGCCCTCATAAAATGTGATGACAACTCTGTAGGTGGGTTTCTATGAGGACAGAGAGGATAGCCAGGTGGTCCAGAGGCTGGTTTCCAAATGCTGGATCCCTTTGGTAATGAGTTCTGTCGAGCAGACTGAAGTTCCTCCAATGCTGCAGCTGGTGGGTCCCACGTTGTCGTCTCCCTGAAACCCGAGGATGTGATTCCAGATTCCTCCCCCTTCCAGGCCACTCCATCCTTTACAACCCCATGCTGGGACCCGTGTGGCCTATTCAGACCTGGGTGGTTCTCTCGTGGGTCTGTATCCAAGCCACCCTGCACTGCAGCATGGGCTCTGGCTTAGGGAACTTGTTTTTATGAGAGGAGATTTATTCTATCACCTCTCTAACATTCCATTCTCGTGGTTACTCATTTAAGTCGGGGAAAGAACCTACTATGCCTGCTCTGAGGCTATTAAAACGGGAGAAGCAGGCACAAGCCAAGATAGGGATGATATGGGTACACAAAGCTTCTCAGGATATAGGTAGAGCAAGCACCTGGTGTCACGTAAAGGATGGTGGCATTCAGAGATGACTCTTTGTTTCCTCTGTATGGAAGGCTGCGCCCTCCTGTTTGCAAGGGGCTAGTCTTTCACAGAGCCAGCCCCGAGTAACATTATTGTTCTCTTCATCCTTCCTCTCTTACTCGCCTCCCCCACTCCTGACAAAGTATGGAAATCCTGTCCCCAAGTAGTCCTGATCACAATACGCAGTCTCACAGCCAAGAGAATGTATTTTTAACCCGAGACTTCGAAAATGGCTTAAATCATTCACGCTGTCGTCTATTAGTCTGCCGCTGTGTTGTTATTTTTCCCAGGCTTAATGAACCCCCGTGGCACTGTGCTGGCAGGGAGCACACCCCGGGCTCCAAGCAAAGGCAAGCCCGCTCTCCGAATGTGCAAGTCGTCAACCTTTCTCAGAGTGCGCTACAGGGAGTCTGCTTAGGACAAGTGAACAGATGCTTTTTTTTTGCAGACCTTTCTGGAGCCGATCTGGTTCATGAAGCCCAGTGTGGCTCGAGGAGTTCAGGGGGCAGAAAAGGGACTTGCAGTGGCTTAAAACCCAGATGGAAAGAAAGAAAACAATGGTAAGGCTAGTTTTCTCTGGGGACTGGCAAGAGAAAGTTGTTCTAAACCCCACCCTTTTTTTCTTGAAGAACTATTTCTGATTTTCTCCTGTCCTTGTAATTTAAGGGGCATTTGAGAAGTGGGTGGGGGGCAGTGGCTGCTCACACCTAACTGCTAATATGGTGCCAGAATCTGGGTGACAAAGGGGCCAGCTGTGGGCTCTGGGCATCGAGCCTGGGGGAGAGGTTGCCTGGAAGCTTCTGGGACTCGTTACAAGCCAGGGAATTTGAGATCAACCAGGCTCTCACTATCAACGCCACTAAAAAAGAAAAAAAAATTTTTTTAAAAAAGGGAATTTTAGAAAACACATTGACGAAATATTCCCAACATTAGTTTTCCTTGGTTTTTGAATTGGAAGGACCTCAGAGATCATGTAATTTAACCATTCTGATTTACGGATAAGAGATGTGAGGTCAGAGAAGGTCAGTGGTAACTTAAGGTTCAAGTTTACAGGAAGCACCCGGCCAACCGGGTACTTCTGGCTGCTCCTCCAGTGCTTTCTCTCTAACATTGAGTGCTGGGTGTGCCAGGCATGGCCCTAAGTGATTTGCACATGTTGAACACATTTGATCTTCACCACAATGGTGTGAATTTGCTGTCATTACTTTGATCCACAATGACCATGGTGAGGTTCAGTCTGCTGCCTAGAGCCAGGAAGTGACTGCCGGGGTCCTGTAGGACAGCGAGCCTCGGAGTGATGCTCTGAGCTGTTGTGGCGTGTGACCTGCTCAGCCGTAAACAGGTTTTGGTGGCTAGTCTGAGATGCTAACCACTGTTTATAACATAGTATCCCTAGCGGAAGGTGTGTTCAAAGGTACTGAAAGAGAAGACACCCATGAACCCAGACGGACACCAAGGGGACACAAAGACTCACTTGCAGCTGTTTGGCAGAAGGAGAACAGAATGATGTCATATGTAGTGCTGATGGCCTGGGAACTAAATGTAGGAGACCGCAAGCCAGATACAAGTCTGGTTCAAAGGATTCACTGGTGAGCAGAAGTCTGGGTAGAGGTCCAGAAACCTGGCCACCACTCAGACTTACTAGTAGATTTACTACACGTTGCCTGAGCAGCCAGCCATCACCTATCTGCCTCTCACTTGATAGACTCAAGGCTGGGCCAAGTTGCTTCCCCTTTAGTTATCTACTCTGAGTCCACTTCTGAATTTCAGTTCCCAAATTAGGCTGTGGCTCAGAGACTTACTTTCACTGAGTTCATGTTTTATCCTGGGAGGATCCCCAGGCTAAGGTAGTTCTCTGTCGCCCAGAGTAGAGCGAGACCTCTCCTGCGTGCTTAGAGGTAGTTCTGATTTCCTGGTGGTCCCTCACACGAGAGAAGCCAGAACCAGCTTGGACTCCTTAAGATGTTCAGAACCCTTGTTATGATTCTCCTAGGGTCCGGTTAGAGGAGTGAGGGAGTCTAAACAGCTCCTCCCCGTTCTGATGCATTTGTGTTGGTGTGAAGATCTACAGCAGCTGCCTTGGGGAGTTGCTTATGATGTAGTGACCAGTAGAAAGTTTGCTTACAAAACTTTAACTTGATTTAACAGTTCCTGGGAGGGTTAGTAAATATTTGTTGATTCAGTAAGTAAATGAGTGAGTGAATGAATGAACCAAATCTGCTAAGAAGTGTTTCCAGAGCAATAGGATATCTATGCTATACTGACACATGATTATTCTACCTGATGTATGGCTCATTTTCAGCATTGACTTGTATATCTATTGCTGCTCCTGGCTGTGGGAATCCAGATTATATGTACCCTGTGGTTATTGCTCAGCATTGACACCTGGTGGCAAGGTCTTAAATTGCAAGCACAGTATCTATTAAGTCAGTGGTAGTGCCATGGCCTGGCTTTCCGTGAGAATGGTGCCCTTGGAGCTATGCAGAATGGAAGCCTGACCTGGGAATGTAACCTTGCAAAATAACTGCCAAAGGGCATTGAGCCTCTTGTCTTCTCTTAGGGCTGCACAATCAGGCAGTAATATCTGATTAAATGGTAAGAGGAAAGATGCTTTCAGGAAACACAATTATTTAAAAATACTTGGAAATGACTGATCTAGATGAAGACTAATATTCGTCGCACATTGAATATTAGGACTAAAAGGATGATAGAAGTAATTAGTTATGGTAATATCAATAGTTGCTCTGTATTGAGCACCTGTTGAACTGTGCCCCACATAGTTATTATTCCCAGTTCTTACAGTAACCTAACATACAGGCATAGTTTTTCTCACTTTACATATTAGGAAGTGGATCTGAGGTTCAGTAGCATGCCTGAATTCATATCTGGGTCTGGGCTTGAATCCCAGTTTATCTGACCTCAAAGACTATGCTTTTTCTCTGAGCTTCAATGGCACCACCAAGGCCAGGGAAACCATTCACATTATAGTTCAGGTGCACAGTGCTTTTGGAATTGTGAAACGGGCAGCTCTCTTCTTTCTCCTGTGCCTCCCTGCCTCTCCAGGAGCCAGTCTCATGTCTGTTAAATATACTAAGCTCAGTAGGTGATTGAGGCTATGAAATAATTCTAACGTGAATAATGATTTATCTCTACTGGATATTTTGAACATTTATCTGGTTTTAATACACATGATTCAAAGTTACTGTTACTCTCTCAACTTGTGAAAAATCCTGTTATGCCTCTGATTCTCAGCCCTGGAGAGCACTGCTCAAGTTGTAAAGCTTCTTTATAAATTAAGCTCAATTTATACTCATATTAGAAAAACCCGTCTCAACAAAATGCTAGCAAGCCAAATTCAGCCGCATAATAAAGGATTCATTCACCACAATCAAGTGGGATTTATCTCTGGGATGCAAAAATAGTTCAATATATGCAAATCAATTAATGTGTTCCATCATATTAATTAAATAAAAGAATCTTATCATATCAGTAGGCACAGACAAAGCAGTCAACAAAATTCAACAACCATTCACCATAAAAACTCTTAATAAATTAGGCACAGAAGAAACATATTTCAACATAACAAAGGCCACATATGACAAGCCCATAGCCAAATCATATTCAATAGTGAAAGACTGAAAGCTTTGGGGCACCTGGTGACTTAGTCGGTTGAGCACTCAACTTTGGCTCAGGTCATGATCTCGAAGTTCGTGCGTTCAAGCTCTACCTTGGGCTCACCACTGTCAAAGCAGAGCCTGCTTTGGGTCCTCTGTCTCCCCCTCCCTCTGCCCCTCCCCTGCTTGTGCTCTCTCTCCTTCAAAAATAAGTAATGATTAAAAAAAAAAGAATGAAAACTCTTATTCTGTAAGATCAATAATAAGACAAGGGTGTCCATTCTCACCACCCCTGTTGAAAATAGTACTTGAAGTCCTAGTTAGAGCAATCAGGTAAGAAAAAGAAATAAAAAGCATCAGAATTGGGAAGGAAGAAGTAAAATTGTCTCTATTTGCCGATGACATGATTTTACATACAAAATATTTTAAAGACTCAACCAAAAAAACTGTTAGAACTAATCAGTGAATTCAGGCAACTGCATAGTACAAAATTAATATACAGAAACCAGTAGCATTTCTATACACTAGTAATGAGTTTTCTGAAAAGGAAATAAAAAATTGATCTCATTTACAGTAGCTTAAAAACAATAAAATACTTAGGTAACCAAGGAGATAAAAGATCTATACTCTGAGAACCATGAGACATTGATGAAAGAAATCAGAGAAGACATAAATAAATGGATAGATAAATTAGTGTTCATGGATTGAAAAATTTGTATTATTAAAATGTCAATGGTACTAAAAGTCACCTATAGATTCAATGCAATCTTATCACAGTCTATTGGCATTTTTTATATAAGTAGAAAAAAGACTCCTAAAATTTATGTGGAACCTCAAAGGACCCTGAGTAGCCAAAGAAATCCTGAGAAAGAACAAAGCAGAATATATCACAATACCTGATTTCAGGTTATACTATAAAATTCTAGTAATTAAAACAGTATGGTACAGGCACAAAAACAGATTAATAGACAGTGGAACAGATTAGAGGTCTTAGAAATAAAGCCAAGCTTATATTTCAACTAATCTGTGACCAGAGCCAAAAGTACTCTGTGGGAAAAGAATGAAACCTGACCTCTGTCTTATACTCCTCCTCCAAATTAACTCAAAATGAATCAAAGACTTAAATGTAAGACACCATGAAACTCCTAGAAGAAAATGTAGGAATAAATCTCCTTGACATGGGTCTTGGTAATGATTTTTAGGAAACCGTGCTTAAAGCACAAGTAACAAAATTAAAAATAAGCAAATGGAACTACATCAAACTAAAAGGCTTCTGCACAGAAAAAAAATTAACAGAGTGAAAAGACACTTTACAGAATGGGGAAAAAGTATTTGTAAACCATATATCTGATAAGGCATTAATATCCAAAATATATGAAGAAGTCATAAAATTCAATAGCAAAAAACTAATCCAACTTGAAAGTGGGCAAAGGACCTAAATAGACATTTTTCCAAAGAAGATGGATGAATGCCCAACAGGAATGTGAAAAGATGCTCAAAAATACTGGTCATTAGGGAAATGCAAATTAAAACTGCAATGAGATATCACCTTATGCCTTGTTAGAATGGCCACATCAGAAAGACAAGAGATCACAAATGCTAGTGTGGATGTGGAGAAAAGGGAGCCCTCGTGCACTGTTGGTGGGAATGTAAATTGGTGCAGCCACTGGGGAAAACAGTATGGAGGTTTCTCAAAAAATTAAAAATAGAAATACCTTATGATTCATTAACTCCACTTCTAGGAATATTTCCAACAGAAGTGAAAACACTCACTCGAAAAGATATTTGTACCTCCTGCCCCCATGTTCCACTGCAGCAGTATTTACAGTAGCCAAGAAATGGAAACAACCTAAGTGTCCATCACTGGATGAATAAATAAAGAAGTTATTTCACTTCACACATGGGAATATTATTCAGCCACAAAAAATGAAGAAATTCTACCATTTATGACAACATGGATGGACCTCGAGGGCATTAGACTAAGTGAAATAAGTGAAAGATAAATACTGTATAATCTCATTTGTATGTGGAATCTAATACAAAAACAACTTTAAACTCATAGAAAAAGAGATCAGGTTTGTGGTTGCCAGAGGCAAGAGGGTGAGGGATGGGGAAATTGGAGGAAGGGGGTCAGACTTCCATTTATAAGATAAACACTAGGGCTGTCATGTGTAGTATGCGGATAGTGGTTCACACTACTGTGTGATATACAGGACACTTGAGAAGAGAGTAGATCCTAAGAGTTCTCATCACTAAGAGGATTTTTTTCTTTTTTAAAAAATTGTATCTACAGGAGATGATGGTTGTTAGCTAAACCTATTGTGGTCATCATTTCACAACATATGTAAATCAGAGCATCATGCTCTATACCTTTCCCTTATAAAGTCATGTATGTCAATTACTTCTCAATAAAACTGGAAAAGAAGAGAAGTCAAAAGTAATAATATGTGAAATGGAAGGCCATGTCCCTGTGTCTCCCCAGCACCACCGTCGTGATGTTGATGGTGAAGCTGATGATGATAGCAAAAGCAGGAAAAGGTAAGAGTTAACATTTATTGAGTGCCCATTATTTTCTTCATTCCTTACAGCCACCCTAGGAGGGAAGTACAACTAATGTTCCAATTGTCAGATAAGGAAATGATGTGTCGAGACAGTAATTAGCTTGCCCAAGTTGGCTGAGCTGCTAAGGTGCAGAGCTAACCCAGGGTAGCCTGAATCCATGGGCTTGCTCTTAACTGCTCATACTCTTCTATCAAGAACAAGAAGAGCTTGCATTCGTGCTTTGAAAGCAAAAGCAAATAAGTAGCTGTGGTTATGATCCTAAAGATGATCCTGTACAAAGCAAATCACCTGACCATTTAGTGCCACCTCTCACACAATTCTGGGTCTGTCTTTTTGTGATTATGACACACCACCTACATCTTGTTAAGACACTCATTGCTATACCCAGTTTTGTGACATTTTGTGGCATCTCTGATTTTCAAAAAGTAATTCATGAATGTCCAGAAAAAAATTTTAACCCAGCTTCCTTTAAAATTAAATATTCTTTATCAAGCATACGATTGATAGGCGCTATAGACTGAATGTTTGTGTTCCTCCCGATCTCACATGTTAAATCCTAGTGCTCAATGTAATGGCATTTATCGGGAGGGGATTAGGTCGTGAGTGTGGAGCCCTTATGAATGGTATCAGTGAGTTTATCAAAGAGACCCTGGAGAAGTCTCTTTCCCCTTCCACCTTTTGAAGACACAGTGAAAAGAACAGGAAACAAATTCTCACCAGACACAGAACCTGGCAGCACCTTGTTCTTAGAGTTCCCAAGCCTCCAGAACCATAGGAAACAAATTTCTGTTGTTTATGAACCACCCAAGCTATGGCATTTTTGTTACAGCAGCCCAAACAGACTAAGACAGGGCGGGGGGAGACTTTGTGTTATAAATTAAGTAGAGATATAGTTACAACCCCAAAATTTGGAACAAAATCAAGTTGTTCTCTCAATGGCCAGCCTCCTTGCCTGACCCATCCTCTCCAAATCTGAGTGTGTGTGTAGGTTACCTAGAACCTCCTATGGGACGTACACCACTTGGAAGAGCCACTGCTCATCCTCCTACAAGATCTGCTGCCCAGACCCCACAAACTCCAGTGATTGGAAGTGACATTGGATGAGGAGACAGAAAAACAAAGTCAGCTTGCCCTTTCAGCCTTCAACATGGCCGAGGTTTATCCCGTGATATCTCTGGAAGGAAAGATGGAGGAAAGAGATAGCAAAGCAAATGGGAGGAGAGAGAAGGGAGGAGCAAGGGTGTGTAGTGTAGCAGTAGCTGTGAGGGCCACCCAGCATCAGTTAGGCATGCTCTGTGATCTAGGGACCTCATTTCTGTCTCCATCCTCTGCCTCTCCTTGACCCAGCCTCTAATTCTTCTTTGCATGCTGAAAGAGTAAAATAAACTACTTTAAAAACATGGTGGAAATCTAGCCACTCAGCATTATATTTTATGGGAGTAGTTTTCAGTGTGCATATAAATCCCTTGCCTGCCTGCAGACCATGCCAATGGAGACAGGGTCTTATCTCTGCAGTCAGGCACAGGTATGCTTAGCAAGTCTGTGCTGAGTTTCAATGGGCCCCACATAGCATAGATAAGTGAAAGAAAAAGGGAATGATTATTTTTTAAGTAACACAAATCCCAGTAGAAATATTAAACTTACAAGTCAAAATGTTTTTAGTGTTAATTTTTTCTTAAATATACGGTAAAACCTTGATTTGCGAGCATAATTCGTTCCAGAAACATGCTTGTAATCCAAAGCACTTGTATCTCAAAGGGAATTTCAAGAACCATTGGCTCAAATGGTGTCACCAAAAGGTGACATTTGGCATCCCGTACTGCTCTCGTATTGCAAGACGTAGCTCATTTATCAAGTTAAGATTTATTAGAAGTGTTTGCTCATCTTGCAGAACACTCAAAGAATAAGTTCCTCACAATCCACAGTTTTACTGTACTCTGCTTTGTCACTGTAAGATGTACATTTCATATATACCCAATTGGATGAGAAGCTGCTAAACCCATCATTATGATGATATTATGGAATATGTATAGTTCCTTGTATTGATCAGATGGGAAATTGTTTAATTTCATAATTGAAGCTTGACTTCCACTTCTGAGGAAGTGATCTCCTTCCTGGCCATGAAGGGGGTATGCAGCCCCCCACCCCAATCTGAGGGGCGAGCTTACTCCCAGATGCGCAGCTTTCACTGGAGTTACTACAGAGAGAGGTTTGGTGAAACCGGAGGAAGGGGTTTATCTCGGAGGCTCCTGCTCTTGTTTGAACAGCCTGCAGGGATTAACTTGTGGTTGGGTCTGAGCCAGAGAGATAAATGACACAGCCCTTGTGTGCTCACATTCAGACGGAGCTCTTGCCAAAATGGGACAAGGAAGGATTGTGTTCAAGAGAGTTCAGGACATCTTAATACAGCAGGATGATCCAGTCTGTGCTCTGGACTTTACGAAGAACCCTGAGCCGAGCCTCCGGGGACACTAGCTCATCCTGAGTGTTTAATATGCAAGTGGCATCTACCAGCGGAAGCCGTGCCCCTTGGGAACAATGCCGGTGGGTCCCCCACCTCTTTTCTAACACAAACTTTTCTTTTTTTTTTTTTAACAACCTCATGAACACAAAGGAAGAAATCCACGAAAGGAAGGGGGAAGCACTAAATTTTATTAAAGTGGTTCTCAAAATTCAGATCCTGAATTTTCTAAAGCAGGAAAGTTTAGATGAAGGCTGAGAATGTCTCACAAATGCACATATTGTTCTTCACACGCAATATAGGATTGCTCAACAATAGCCGGTTCCAGAGAACATAGTTAGTTTAAAGCCTTTTATGAGGAAAGTTATGAAAACACCTTTCAAACAACTTGCGTCCTTGTAAAATCCCAGTGCTCACTGGGCAGCCGGAGGGAGGCAGTTCAGGACGTCGAGGGGCTTTTACCTTATGTAGAGGTTGAGTTATAAAGGTAAAGTTTAAGGTAGCAATTAAGCATATTTAAAATCGTCTTTGAAACTCTCTTAAATTGACCATAAAAGACAGTATACGAAGTTATATATATACACACATATATAGGTCTTTTCACTAACTTGAGTGTATGTATATACTTTATGTATAAGTGTACAAGGCACAACACCCAATGGAATAATATAATAATATAATACATAATGAAGTGTAATTTTCCAGTATTTTTATTATATAAACAGTCACATGGAGCACACCTAGTCACATGTATGGAAGTTAGAAGTGTCACCTCGGCCTCCCAGCCCAGCCACCCTCTGCTCCACTTCCTCCATGCAGGCTAGCGGCGTTCACCTTGCCTGTGTTCTCCTGGAGTCCAGCGCCGCCCGGCCCCAATTTGGAGAGCTCAACCCCTCAAAGCAGACACTTTCATGCTCTCATTCCTCCCCAGCTGAGAGCGAGTAGAGGTGGGGTTACCACAGAAGGGAGAGCTGCTTTGTCTGTCCAGTCCAGCAATAGTTTCTGGGTACCACCGGGCCAAATGCAACCATGTGGGTTCAATCTGGTCCCTCTGCACTCCCTCCCACCATGCATGGACAGCAGTGAGCGGCAGCATTGCTGTTCTTCATTTTCCAGGAGTTTTCCCCTCTTTCTGTTGGCAGAAGGTAGATGGCAGACAGAAGTACACAATGCACATGGTGCAGGTCAGAAAACCCACAGGCCTGGATTCACATAAAGACAGACAACACTCATCTCCAGAGATTCGGCAACTGTGTTTGTACCAGGGACTGAGGCTACTCACCTTCATGTCTCTGGATCTCCACACCTGTCACTGAGAATAAGCCAACAGGAGTTCCACCCACATTATCTTCTGATATTTCAACAAAATGAATCTAGGGGCTCCTGGGGGGGCTCAGTTGGTTAAGCATCTGATTCTTGACTTTGGCTCAGGTTGTGATCTCACGGTTCATAGGATCAAGCCCTGAGTTGGGCTCTGAGCTGACAGTGCGGAGCCTGCTTGGGATTCTCTCTCTCCCTCTCTCTCTGCCCCTCCCCTGCTCTTTCTATCTCAAAATAAATAAACATTAAAAAAATAAATAAACACTATGAATCTATTTTCACAATCCCTTAAAACTAACTCCCTGCTAAAATCTTAATTGGATTCAGAGGTGGTTAACAGGGCCTTCCTGAAGTTATCTGTAAAATCAAAAAAAAGGCTTAGACTTCCCATTTTTTTTCTTTTTCACTGTGGTCAGAGGGGTCACCATCCAACTCCCATATTTATGACGTGGCCTGTGATAAGGAGAGACTGCTCACTTATCTCTGAGGCAGATGACAGAAAAAGTATCAGGAAAAAGATACTGCGATCCCTCAACTGCCCAGCAACATGAGATGAAAATTACCCTTTAATCTGCAACCTAGCCGGTCCTGCCTTCCATTAAACCTGTATCCCCATTTTATTATAGACTTGAGCCAGTTATATATGACTCCCTGGGAAAGTGCATTTTATGATCTTGTCAGAAGAAATGGTTTCACTGGGATCATTTTCAGCCAATAATTTTATACCTACCTCCACCTAAATATCTAGGACATTAACTTATTAACCATTTTAGTGTCAAGCCTAATGCATTTTAAATACTTAAAACAAATTCCAGGAAACTACGGGGATCAGAGGATAGATTTTCTGTCAGCGTTTAGTGCTTCTTCCTATCAGGGGGATCAGTCTCCGTGGGCTCCATTCTCTGCCTCCTCCATGCATTGAGTTCTCCTTCTGTTCCACTGGAGGGAGAATGTGCAAGTGGGATGAAAGTCAGGCTGATTATTTCAGGCCCAGGCTCATGTCTGTCTGACTGATGAGGTCCTTGGCACTCAGCCTGTGCAACAACATTGAAACCTTGTCCCCTCCACGCAGCTCTGCTGGCCGGTCCTGGGATGTCCAGGCTGTGGTTGGTGAGTGTGTGTGTGTGTGTGTGTGTGTGTGTGTAAGCATGTATAGATCGCTAATAATAACTCTTTCATTACAAAAGCCACTGATCTTTTCCAGCCCTTCTGACAGTGTCTACTTCTGCTGACTCCTTTGGAAATATTGTACCTTTAAATCACTTCTGTAGACCCTACCTACTTTTCCAATGACTCTACTCTTATCTTTGCTGGCTACTCCTTCTCTGCCCATCTAGGTTTTGTTCTTTGGAACTCTGTCTTCAGCCGCCTTTTCTTTTCAAGCTACATGGCTAGTGTGTTAGGAAGAGTGATGGCCCTCAAGAGGGTCACCCCCAACTCCCAGAACCTGTGAATATGTGATGCTACCGGCCACAGGGATGGTGCAGAGGTGACTAAGTGGCCGGGAGAGCTCCTGGATTATAAAGGAGGGCCCAATCTAATCATAGGAACCTTTAAAAGCAGAGTGATGGTTGGCTTTGAGGAGGGAGGGAGGAGGCCAGCAGCCGGGGAATGTGGGCAACCACTAGGAGCCGAGCATTGCTCCTGGCTGATAGCCAGCAGGGAAGTGGGGACATCAGTCCCATAGACCTGGTTTCTATTGACAACCTTGATTTCATCTTGTGAGACTCTGAGGAGAGAACCAGCTGAGCCATGACGAGCTAGACTTTCTACCTATAGAACTCCCAGGTAATACATTTGTGTTGTCTTCAGCTGCTAAGTTTATAGCAACTCGTTTTAGCAGCCATAGCAAATGGATAAATTCATCCTGAAAGCTCTTGTCTACTCTCACAGCTTCTACTAACCATGTAAAGGGCAGCGAATGCCTGTTTTCCACCTTACAGTATTCCTTACCCCCACTACCACATTCTGTTGGGCAACTCTACTTGGATATATATATATATATTTTTAATGTTTATTTATTTTTGAGAGAGAGCGAGAGAGCAGGGGAGGGGCAGAGAGAGAGGGAGAGAGAGAATTCCAAGCACGCTCCGCACTGTCAGCAAAGAGTCTGACACAGAGCTCCATCTCACGAACCAGGAGACCATGACCTGAGCCAAGATCAAGAGTTGGACACTTAACCAGCTGAGCCCCCCAGGAGCCCCTCTACTTGGATATCTTAAAGGACATGTCCAACTCTACCTGTTAGAAAGTGAATGAATTAATTTTCTTTCCTCCCAAATCTTTCTTTTCTTTCTCTGATGTTCTCTATTGCCAATCCTCCATGCCAGAGATCTGGCTTTAGGCTGGATTCTTCCCTGTTTTACTGCTTGTATGGTCTCCCCTCCATAGGATCTTTGTTGAGCTATGACCATCTCAAGGAGGGGGTCCCCTGATCTCCCTGTTTCAGATGGCAGCCCTCCCCCTGATACACGCATTGCCTTTTTTTTCACATCAGCCTCTGGTGTATCAAACTCACTTCTTTGCTTCTCCCTCCCCCCACTTGGAATGTAGGCTACATATCTGATTTATTTCATTCATTCTATTTAACAAACAGTGACACAGTAGTTTTCAAACATCAGGCATCTCTCTAAGCAGTTGTACAAATATCCACTTTCTTAACACTCTTCCCCCTGCATTGTTGTATTTCTGACTTCTAGACTAGCGCCCAGCACATGGTAGTTGACTGAACAAATGAACAAATAAGTTCAGCCTAAAGCCAAATCCTGTTCATTTTATTTCCCGACTATCTTTTAGATCAGCCCACTTTGTCCATCCCACGAATGCATTCTGAGTCCAGTCCTTCCGAGTTACAGCAGCAATATTCAAGAGCTCCCCTTACATGCCCTCCTCTCCCCTAGAACCCACTCTGCAGTGTAGCTGCAGGGAAATTGTTTTCCTGGATGGGGAACCACCTGCCATATGTCTCACAGGCTCCTCTGAAAGATCCTGAATGACTCCCCTTTGTTTGTAGGTAAAGCCCGTATTCCCGCCGGGTCTTATGAGGCCCTTCTTGTGTGCCTCTGCTTCCTCTCTCCACCCTTGTGTCTCACCACACGCCTCTCACCCCCTCCCTCCTTCCTCACTCCCTAATCTTCAGCCAGCCTGAATGTTGTTTCCCAAATATACCCTTTCTCCCTCTACTTCCAAGACTGTGCGATGGTTCCTCACCCCAGGGTGCTCCTCCTTGCCATCTGCCCTGTTCCCCGTATTTCCGCTTAATTGTTCTCTTCTGTGACACCTCCCTCGTCTCCTCCCATCTCCATCACGGCAAGTGCCTGTCTCTGTACTTACCAGCTATTCTGTCTTGGCTTCTCTCCTTCCCTTCCCCCCATCTGTGTTGTGAACACCTCTTACCCCTGCCATTCCTCGCTAGTTCGCAAGGTCCTTGAGGCCATGAGCTGGGGCTCACGATCTACTTCAGCACCTAGTGCACCAGCTGGCACCTAGCTGGGACTCAGTACTTACCCACCAAACCAGTGAATTGGCTTCCTGGGGCTTGGTGAGCCCAGGCCAGGCGACCTCACCAGCCAAAAGGGCACCCGTTCTGCCAGTGTTGGTTTGCAGGCACAATTATATGTGTAAATGCATTTTGACTGTTCTGCCTTGGGACCCAATTTTTGAAAATTAGATTTTAAATGTCCCATCCTCCTCACTTACATCCCATGCTTCTAGACATTTAGCGCATAATTTAAAATGAAAGGCATAGAAAATTGGACTCATTTAGTTTACTCTACTTGAAATCCATGTTAGGCTATTTTTAAATTCTCATGGATCTTGTGCTCTTTGGGGTGTGTGTGAGAGGGAGGGAGGGAAAGGAAGGAGGAGGGAGGGAGAGTGGGTGGAAGTAAGGAAGGAAAGAAGGAAGGAGGGAGGAGATAAGGAAGACACTTCTGTAAGCGTGAATGCACCGTGTTATTATTGCACTTCTTTTTTAATATAATTTATTATCAAGTTGGCTACCATACAGTGTGTACAGTGCTCTTGGTTTTGGGGGTAGATTCCCGTGATTCATCGCTTACATACAACACTCAATGCTCCTCCCAACAAGTGCCCTCCTCAATGCCTGTCACCCATTTCCCTCCTCCCCCCACCCCCCATCAACCCTCAGTTTGTTCTCTGTATTTAAGAGTCTGTTATGGTTTGCCTCCCTCCCCATTGCACTTTGCTTTAATACACTCAGTTTTCGCATTAGCATTACCCCAAATACCGTTTCTGAAGTCAAACACTGAGGGTAAGATTCAGCCTCAACATTGGCTGTACTATGTTCTCAACTGGGATGAGGTGCCAGCTTGCGCTGTGAGTCACAGTGGGGAGTTCCGACATTCTTTCTCCTGCTTTCCACACGTTCCCCTGTCTTGGCCATGCCCACTGAAGATGATGGGCAAGAGCCAATGAAGATGCCGGCATTGGCAGTGGGTACAGGCCCCCGGACTTCCAGACTCTGCTCTCCTAGGCATTCACACGAACAGGTGGGCTTAGGCACTCCCTTCACCCATGGCCCTGACCCCCATCCTCATGTTAGGAGTGGGCACAGAACCTCCACTCTCTCACATATTCCTCTACCAAGCTCTCTGTACCCCTCGGGTGTGAGTTGGAGATGGCTTGCTGCCAGCGGTACTGAATGTTCACACCGAAGTTGAGCCCATAAGGCACCGGGTGACCCCTTCTGTCTTCTAATGCTTGGCCCACAGCGGACCCTTGCTTTCCCCCCTTTCCCCCAGGGATGCCAAAATGCCCACCGCCTGTGCTCATTGTTTCCCCGTGTGCCATTCTCTGCTCTATTGAGCAATCGTGAGACTCGGCACCAACACCAGGAGAGTGAAATCAAACATAGGTTGTAATAGAGCTAATAGATAATCTATCAAATGCAGAGGGGAGCCCACTGTGGGGTGCCGTTCTCCTGAAAGGTGAAATCTAACGGGAAGGACAGAAAAACAAAAACAGAAAAAAAAAAAACCCCCACCACCACCACCACCAACCGGTAAATGAACCCATAGAGAAAATAATTATAGGATTTTGTGAGGCCTACGAAGGCAACAATCAAGAATCGGAGAGAAAATAATTGGGGTGGGAAGCAGCCAATGTCTGTAGGGAAAGAGCTCTTTAAGGAGCTAACATTAAAGCTGAAGCTTAAGGATTCCAAAATCACCTCTACACAGGCAGCAGGGGAGCGCCAGGCACAGGGTGGGGAGAGAGCCCGGTATGGAGAGGATGAGGCTGGGTCGGGGGGTGCCGGATGTGGAGTGCGGATGGGGAGACTGGGACACTGACCATGCTGCCCCCCACATGCTTTGTGAGAGCTTTAGATTTGGTTCTAAGGGCAAAAGGAAGCCAGCGCGGGGTGTTAAGCAAGGTTTTGTGGCCTCTCTCCCATGAGAAGGGTCATCGTAGAAAGGTCGGGAATCTCAGGCTCCTTTCCTGTTGAGGGCCTGGCTGAGTGGCCCTGGAGAAGACAGGACTAACAGTTTCTACAGAATTCTGCAGCCAGCCTCCTCTGCTGGGTGGAAGTAGAAAATACGATGGCCAGAAGTACCAAACCTCTGTTCAGGGGCACCATGTTGGCCCCTTCGAAGCGCAGCCAGAGTGGGCACCCTCGCCTCCCTCCCCTGATAAGCACCCAGTATTGCCTGCATCCCTGATGCCTCTCCCAGCAAGGTGCCTCCCGGGAGCCTCATACCGCACAGGGCTGCCTGGGCTGTGGAAGATCAAGGATTATGTTCCCTGGCGGCTGTTATCATAAGGCTGAAACTCAGCTCTTTCATAATGTCGTGTTCATTGCTGATAAGGCTTGTCTTTTTCTTTTCCCTTGTCCGTTATAGAATTAACGGCACATGTTGGTGAGAGCAGGCTCATCACTAATACATGTGGGGCCGAGGCAAAGATACAGCACAAGGCACACACACCGCGTATCTGACTATTTAGAGTTCTAAATCTGCCTGGTAAATGGCTGAATGTCACAGGTTCTGTTGTTCTAAGTTGCAGTTTTGAGGTATGAGTTTTATTATTATTCAGGTACGGTAAGGCCAACAGGTCAGGAGGTGACTGTCTTTGAAAAGAGAGTTTGTAACTCATAGGTTCCAAGGGGAGGGACACACCATGCCCTGGGGGCTGCTCGGGGAAGCACTGGGCTCAGTCAGGAGGCAGAAGGATGGAGGGGAAAACATGGGCAAGTGTCTTTATTTTGAGGAGCGAGGAACAGGTGCGGCAGGGCACACAGGCTGAGGACTGGCTAGTTTGAATCATTCCAGGGCTCCAGGGCATCGGATTGTCCTCAGTTGTCCGGTAGCTGGCCCTGGGTGACTAGGGCTGGGGGGTGGTGGCCCTAAGTGAGAGCTGGTATGAAGGAGGTGGGCTCTGGATTGGTTAGTTTTCATATGCAAGGCTTCCTCTCCGCCGAATCGTTTACTATCTTGGGTGGTCCTTCCAGGATCAGCAAAGCTCAGAACATATAAAATTATTGAATCATGGTGTCATATATCAGAAACTTCTACGGGTGCCTGGGTGGCTCAGTCGGTTAAGCGGCCAACTTCGGCTCAGGTCATGATCTCACGGTCTGTGAGTTCGAGCCCTGTCTCGGGCTCTGTGCCGATGGCTCAGAGTCTGGAGCCTGCTTCGGTTTCTGTGTCTGCCTTTCTCTCTGCTCCTCCCCTGCTCACTCTCTGTCTCTCTGTCTCTCAAAAATAAACATTTAAAAAAAAAATAAACTTCTGTAACATCGCATATCAACTAGACTTCCATTAAAAAATTAATCAATAAATTAAATAAATAACTAGCCACCAACACTAAGAAAATACAGAAAATAAAAATATGATTAGTACTCTTGGCAAATATAGCTTCTTAGCAGTTGGAGACCAGGTATGGATTTAGAATTCTTGGATCCCTTGGATTCTGTACCAGGAAGCTGAGCCCAGGACAGTTGGCCATGGCCCCCAGCCTCCCACTCAAGGGCTTGCTCCTTTGTCATCTCTGTCATCCAGCACCATAAGTGCTGCACATACAAGCCTATGGACACCCTTACTTGCATGTCCAAGTTCTGTCCACCCCTTTGTGGTGAGGCTTGCACCACTAGATCCCCTTCTGGAAGGACAGATGGGCCTCCTCTGGATGTTGAGTGTGCCGTGGGCAGACGACCCTCAGCTCTCAGTCTCTTTGGGGATTGCTGGAGATGCCAAGGTTCATGCCCAGACCTAGCACCCAGTCAGTGCAGGGGCATAAAGGCCTGGTCCATTGTTACAGCCTGGAGCAACTCTGGAGGGCTGCCTGGCTCCGGAGCCCCCATAGGTTGGGCTGAGGCATTTGTCAGGGTTGTGCTGCGAGCCCAGCAGTCCTGCTCCTCCCGAACTCCCACAGGCTCTGAGCTGAAGGGCACTCCCTGATAAACATCTAGTTTACGTAGCACCCCTCTCCCACCCAGTCTCCTTACACCGTCCCCTGCAGATGGCCAGCCTCCCCGGGTCCCTTGGACTTAGGGATGCATGGGCTGCTGATGCTGGATACCCTGAGGACACTAAGTTGGGGAAGAGGCTTGCCCAAGTTTAAAAAGTGGGCCTAGGGACGTTTGGGTGCAGGATTCCAGCATGGACTAGAATGGGGGGGGGAGGAGGAACTGCAAGGGTTGTGGCCCCCTCGTCCTGTGGGAGGGGCTGTGTGGAGAGACCCAGCATGGGGTCTCTCAAGTCTGAGGCCTCTCTGGTGTAGGTCACAGGGCAATCCTGGACTGAAGGGTTTTGGAAGATGAATGGCTTTGGGCAGAAATGAGAGGCTTCCCTCAGGTATTTTCCTGTGAGATTTTATACTGTGTGATCTCTCCTACCTGGCACGTGTTTGTCATATTTTTTCTCTGTTAGTTTTGTCAGCGTCCTGGCTTCGCCGCCATGGGTGGCCTGGGTGTTGAAGAAAAGGAGAGCACGCCAGCTTATATCTGGCCTCTGTGAAGACTTAGTTCACAAGCAGCAGATGCGTGTCCTGTGTGGCCTGGTCACGGGGCCACGTGGGGGTGACGGGAAGTGTCTGGACGTGGATACCCCGTGCGTGTGTGTGTATGTGTGTGTGCATTGTGGGATTGTCCCTAGAAGGAAGGAATCTCAGAGGCAGCCTAACACATACTTTTGTGAAATTGTCCCCAAATGAAAAATTTTCCCATCTCACCAGGTGGCTCAGTGTGACCAATCTGGCTTTTCCCCCACTTGTTATGTAAAAGGTTTGAGAAAATACGTCAACGAGAAAACTGTAGGTAGGATCTTAGATTTTTAATTCACAGGTGTATTTAAAACATTTTTTAATGTTTATTTATTTTTGAATGTGTGTGTGTGTGAAAGAGAGAGAGAGAGAGAGAGAGAGAGAGAGAGAGTGCACAAGCCAGGGAAGGGCAGAGAGAGAGAAAGGACGGATGATCCAAAGCAGGCTCCATGCTGTCAGCGCAGAGCCCAAAGCCGGGCTCAAACTCACAAACCGCAGATAGTGACCTGAGCCAAAATCAAGAGGCAGATGCCGAATGGATTGAGCCACCCAGGCGCCCCAAATTCACAGACATTTTATCTTCTTGGGGATGTCTTTTTGAGATGCTGGATTCTCCTTGCTCCTTTCGGTGCCTGGGCACAGTGGGGAGAGGCTGCAGATGCTGCTATCCTCTGGGCCAGGTATGCCTGGGATGTAGGTGATGTCTACTGGTTGGTAACGGTGTGGCCTTCATTGAGAGCCTTGAATGAAACCACACCCAGGAGGAGAGATCACTGGGCAATGGTGGCTGTTAGCTGGCCCTGACGTAGGCAAAAAAGCCAGTTCACTTTTGGACACTGTCACAGCCTGCAAGAGATAGTAGTCCCCAGGAAACCCAGGTTCATCTGGATTTGCGCTCTTCCGGCACCTGCCAGATAGCATGCATGAGGCACAGCACGAGCAGGGGGTGCAGGAGGCGTTGTTGATGCTGTGGCATTTATTTTATTTTTTTATAGATATGAATCACTTAAATCTCCATAATAACACAATGAGATAGGCACTATTAAGGTCCCATTAAAAAGAAAAATTCTGGGGGCACCTGGATGGCTCAGTAGGTTGAGTTTCTGACTTTGGCTCAGATCATGATCTTGCTGTTCATGGGTTCAAGCCCCGCATCGAGCTCTGTGCTGACAGCTCAGAGCCTGGAGCCTGCTTTGGGTTCTGTGTCTCCCTCCCTCTCTCCCCCTTCCTTGCTTCTGCTCTCTCTCTCTCTCTAAAAAATAAGTAAACATTAAAAAAGTTTTTAATTAAAAAAAAAAAGATAAAACTCTGAAGCACGGAGTGGGTAAGTGTCTTAATCAAGGACACACAGCTAATACATAGCATAGTGTTCACCTTGGCAGTCTGAATCCAGAATCTATGCCATCAAACACTGTATCATGTAGTCATGGAAATATAATGTCTTAATCCTCTCTGACTGTGCACCCAACCTATTAGGCCAAATCCTATGCTTTAAATTACTGGCATTTTTTTTTTCTTTCTTTTTTTATTTATTTTTTTTCACTTCAGGAACCCAGTGATTCATCACTTACATATAACACCCAGTGCTCATCCCAACGAGTGCCCTCCTTAATGCCCATCCCCCAACCCAACAGCCCTCCAACAACCCTCAGTTTGTTCTCAGTCTTTAAGAGTCTCTTAGGGCTTGCCTGATGACCTGGTATTTAAACATGGGAGTTTTGCCATCTTCTCTCTTTATTTCATTCCTCTAGCACCTGCCCCTCTCATACTCATGTGCTCTGTTTTGTTTGTAATAGAAACTGAAGTGTATCCATAGATTTCTTTCTTTCTCAGCTCATAGGTCCTCTTTTCCGGGGGGCCTGTGCGGCCGTCTCTCTCCTCCTCAGCCTGGATTGCATTTGTGTCTCTCCTGCGCCCTCCCCTGAGTCCTTCTTTGATGACCTCAGGTACTTGGTGTCCTGATAATCCGTTCTGATTTCCATCTCCTTATCAGGCTGAGAACATAAACCCAGTCGTCTTTGTTGTGCTTCCCCAGCGGCTGGCACAGTACCTGGCCTGAGGTGGTGTGACGGGACATACTGGCACCTTCTTTGAGCCCAGAACGTGCTAGGCACTAACGGTTCAAAGAAGATAAAACTCTAGGGCACCCGGTGGCTCAGTCAGTTGAGCATCCAACTCTCGATTTCTGCTTAGGTCATGATTCTAGGGTTGTGGGATCGAGCCCCGCATCAGGCTCTGTGCTGAGTGTGGAACCTGCTTCAGATTCTCTCTCCCTCTCCCTCTGCCCCTTTCCCCTGTTGTCTCACTCTCTCTCTCAAAAATAATTAAAAAAAGAAGATAGAATCCCTGAGGCCTAGCCATGTCCCACATGAACTTGATGGCTGTAGGAAGGTCTGAAAGGTCTGGAAAGCCTGGAAGAGGCAAGAGCACCACGGGAAAGAGGAGGGTGCGGGGCAAGAAAGCAGAGTCTTGTAGCCCAGAGAGCACCTGGTGGGTAGAAAGGCAGAAAACATTTGAGGAGAGTATTCCAGGCAGAGGAAACAGAGTCAAGATGTAAGTCTCAGGAGTCAGAAAAGGCACTGCATGGGCTCAAGTCACCACCACGGAGAGGGGGTGGGAGGACATCCAGATGCTGGGCCCAGGGGCTCTGAACCTGCAGGACCCTGTCCTTCCCTCTTCCCTGTAGCCTGCACCACTCACTGTAGCCTATAGTCCTCTCACTGTGACTAAACTGTGGCTACAGGCTCTGGCCCTCATTCTTCAACACTGGCAATGAGAGGGGAGGTCTCTTGCGCCAGTGGATTTGAAAACTCAGGAGCGAGGAGGCCTGTTGGTTCATTCGAATGTGTCTTCAGTCTGGAACAGACTCAGCTAGGAAGATGGTGGGTATACTGGCGAGGGGCCGAGTTGAGGATGAGGAGCACCCCGTCTGGGGTAATCCCTCTGCCAAAGGTAGTGAACATTGGTTGATATGCTGTGGGACTGGGGAGCAGAGCAGTTGGTGTTAAAAACATTCCCTCTGTATCCCTCCTCCCCCCTCTGCCCAAATCCACTGGGGGCAAGGAACAGGCCACAACTGGGCTAGCTGCTTAGTTACTTCCCAAGGCGGCCCAGAGGGGCACAGCCAGCATGGAGACCCCATTTCGTTGGAGATCAGAATTAGCTTCAAAGGGTTGCCACTCCCTGCCTTGAGAACAATCAGAGCTCCTCGGCCAGCGTCCTAGGATCTCTCTTCCAAGGGCAATAACCCAGGTCAGACCTAGGGTGCTCTTGTGTCAAATAGAGAGATGCCAGGTTCAGACATTGAACAGTTACACGTGTGAAGCCTCCACGTTAGAAGGAAAAGTAAAATTTCCTTCTGTGAAATCTAGAATGCCTTCGGGGAAATTCGTCCATTATGTTTCATGACAATTAGGCAGTAGGGTTATGTATTTGAGAACAAACACATGGACTTTGTCAGAAAACTGAACAGGGTGGGGGCGCCTGGGTGGCTCACTCAGTTACACGTCCGACTTCGGCTCAGGTCATGATCTCACGGTACTTGGGTTGGAGCCCCATGTCGGGCTCTGTGACAGCTCAGAGCCTGGAGCCTGCTTTGGATTCTGTCTCCCTCTTTCTCTGTCCCTCCCCTGCTCATGTTCTATGTCTCTCTCTCTCTCAAAAATAAATAAACATTAAAAAAACAACAACAACTGAACTGGATCTGAATTTTTATTTACTCCTTGAATTAACTTCCCTCAGGCGTAGTCTCCTTATCCTCAAGAGGGATTTAGAGAGTTATGGTAATGGAGATAATGCACACGTCCTTCATGCCAGCACCTGTGTGAGCTCACTTTCCTTCGCTTAAGATCGAACGTGGATTTCAGCTTTTTTTTTCTTTTTTAAACACATTGTTTAAGAAAATAATATTCCATTTAAAAAACCAAGCCCCACATTCTGTTCCTTGTTCTGTCTGTCAAAAAGAGGAGAAGTAACTCATATGTGTGTGTGGCGTGTGCATGCGTGTGTGCTTGTTTGAGGGAAGGGAGGAGAAGGAAAAAGAAGAGTGTGGTGTTCTCAAATGCACACTACTAAGCAATGCAAACAAATAGACATTGAACAATTTTTAAAATATCGTAGGGGCACCTGGGTGGCTCAGTAGGTTAGGAATTCGACTCTTGATTTTGGCTCAGGTTATGATCTCATGGTTTGTGAGTTTGAGCCCCGTGTCGGGCTCTGTGCTGAGAGCTTGGAGCCTGGAGTCTGCTTGGGATTCTCTGTCTCCCTCTCTTTCTGCCCCTCCCCTGCTCATTCTCTCTCTCTCTCTCTCTCTCAAAATAAATAAAACTTTAAAATTTTTAAAACTATTGCAAATGGATGTCCAGGTCACAACTCTTTCAAAATATGTGCTAGGAAGCAAAAGGCAAACGGGAGCCCACTGGGGTCGGTCCGCAGGGGGAGCTGGGGAGAGTGAGGTTCTCTTTTCAGTTGGTAGACACATTTGGCTGGCGAGAAGGACACATGCATAGGGGCTGTGGCATGAGGCTGCTGGGAACTGATACCGTTACCTTTTTTCCCTGACCTGCTTCCCATACCACGCCTACTTAGCTTTCCTTCTTGTCCTTGCATTGTGCTGATTTATTAGGCTGTGTGCCTCAAGGGCACCGGGAGACTGCATGTAGGAGCAGGCCTGAACTGGGAAAGTGAGAATTACTGTATCAGATGACACCCAATTAACTCGTGACAAGCACAGCAGGTGAAACTGGAACTCGGGCTTTATCTTTTATGTAGCAGAATCAGTCGCTGTATATTAAGCGTTTTTAAACCTCACGGAGCTTAGCTACTCATTTCTCCTTCCTTCCCACCTGCCCACTGTCTCCTCCCATGTATGCAGGGTGGTTTCTACAGGCTTGAGTGTCAAAACAGACAAGGCCCTGAGATGCGCTCTGGGTTCAAGGACAATGGGGCGGGGCTCCCCGAGGCAGCCATGGGGCATCTCCCGGGGCAGCCACAGCCACATGCCATCACCCAGAGCAAAACAGTGCACGCGGAAGCATAAACATACTTCAGAATAATTAGTTCTGCTTTCTTCGTGGGCACCTGAGTTCTTTGATGATGTTCCAGTTCTGAAAAAGCTTTTCCACCCTCTGACCTTCGGGTGCCTCTGCCAGTGAGGTTATTATAACACCACATTCTCACTCAGATCCCCCAAAGGGGAGCCTCTGGATGAAGGAGTTCATCTCTGCATCCACTTCCACGCGTGGCTGTGACATTGGCGGTGGAAGGTCAGAGCCTCTGCTCTTGGACCGGCCCACGTCCCACAGGTACCCTGTCTTCCTTTGGTGTGGGATCATGCACCACATCAACTAATCTTAATGTAAGCTCAGGGGAAAAAATGATGCGGAAATTATTGGGAAAGTAAAATAATATGACTTTAAATGCCTGATACTCTAAAACACAAATCTTATTTTATGTGCAACTGCTGTTTCGGATTATCCATGCCTCCCCTGGCTTCAGCCAGCATGGAAAATCTTTCAAGATCTCTGCTTCATTCACTTCCTCAGGGAGTCATTTTTTCACCCCCTCAAGCTGGGCAGAATCTCTTCCACAGCAATGAATGCTGCTTTAAGTTCCCGCCACTGAACTGAGCTCCTTGCTTTTAGTCATCGTGCGTTTATGTCCCCGAACCTGGTGTTCTTCAGGCTAAGGGCAGCGTCAGATTCATCCCTGTAGCCATAGTGCCCAATGCACAACCGGGCACATGGCGAGCATTTAAGAAACACTGGATGATAGAAGAATGAGAGTCAGTCACATGCCCAAAGAGAAGTCTGCTCTCTGCTACCATTTATTAATTCTGTCAGATCCC
The DNA here is from genome assembly GCA_030068075.1 of Paguma larvata. Lineage (NCBI taxonomy): Eukaryota > Metazoa > Chordata > Mammalia > Carnivora > Viverridae > Paguma > Paguma larvata. The sequence goes on from CM057837.1 coordinate 83,496,319, forward strand.
TATCTGGCCATTTTTCTTCTCCCTGCAAATCTCTTACGGACATCAGAGAAAGAGAGAGAGAGAAATTAACAACAGCACTGAATGATGACCTGCCAATGAGAAGTGAATCCATTGCCAATTTAGCGATGGTGTATTTATTTGGTTCCAACCCTAGGGAGTTGACAATAACCACTCTAGAACCCAGGAGGCATTGTATCCTGTTTAACACAGGAACCCTCTCTTGAGATTCAATTCAAATGACCACCACACATCGAGGTAACAGCAAAATGCTGTAAATAAACAAACATATACGTGCAAATGAAAATCTGTAAACCCACGTGAAGTTGATGTCTTATTATTAGGAGTGAAGCAACATGAATATAAGCCTCAGAGAACTGTTAATCATTTTCTCATCTCAAGTTACTATGAAATCACATGTGTATGAAGATACAGTTATATTACAAATTGGTAATTTATTGTAAGCAAATATGTTAGCAGCCTTCTTCCCTACAGTTCGCATACAATCAGGTTTCCATTTGTTGATGGCCGTTCTCTGTGCTCTTTGTAACTCTGACTTCTCACAACATCTTTGCTCTCTCCTTAATTTACTCCATCTGTGAACACCTGCTCCATTTTGATGGTGGCTAAAATTTCGCTTGCATTTATTCAATGTGCATTTTCTGAGCCCTTGTGTTATTTAAAATAGAAGTCATGGGTTACTTAACAATGGGCTCTGGGACAATCCTTCACTGGCTGTGTGACTTTGGTCCTTACTGCCCCTCTGTTAACCTATATAAAATAGGATAATGACAGAGCAACTTTGTAGGTACTATCGTTATTTAATATTTAGAACAAGGTGTTGAGAATAGTACCTGACACACAGGAAGTTCTCAATGATATCATTATATCATTGATGTCCTTACCTTGGTATCATGTTTTCTGCACAGTGAGTTTCCAATGTGACAGGATCACCCTGGTATCAGCAGGGACTCATGGCTGGTGTTTCTGTCTTGCCCTCCAGTGTAAAAGTTGACTTGAGTAGCACTTCGTATCATGGATTCTTCCATCTTTCACGGTCCTAGACAATACCGTTCCATCCCACATTAGAAGACAATGAAGCTGCAAGTCCATTTTTCTGTGTTGTTGATTTCTCTGGGTCTTTGTTAGCTCGATGTTACTAGTTCATCTCCATGCATGGTTTAATTACTCGAATAAACAGAAATTCTTCATTCACTCAAATAGAATAATACTTTTGATGTTTGACAATTTCTCAGAATTCAGCAATTTCTCCTTTGTCTTTCACTTCTTCTTTTTGGAGGACTTTACTAATGGGAGTTAATTGTGTCTAAATTGGTCCTTGAATAATGATCTTTGAAATCTGATGACTTCTTTCCATAAAGCGAGGCCATGCCTTGTGTTACTAGAATTATTATGTTAATAGAAAATTCCAAGAAAATGGCAAACGTTATCCAAAATTTGTGATTAATGCTAAACTGATGGGATCCCTTTGGCTTCCATTTTCAAATTTGAGATCACACTGTGCTGATCTCATGATGCTGCCTTTATTGATTGAAAGGGGTGAGGCTGAAGTTCTTTATAGTCAATGCTTCATTCGATTTGATAGCAAGTCATTTCCTGTACTATTATCATGACAAATATTGCTGTCTTTTTATTATGCAAACAAAAGATATAATGCACAGAAAACCTAGTTAGATTTGTCTTCCACTTAACAATCTCTTACCTTCCTTGTTTACGCTGAAAAGGATATTGCGGGATAACTCGGTTATTTTTTTTTCATCAGACTCAAAGGGGCATTTTGGATCATCAGTTATCATGAAGATTTATGGAAAATGTTACTCTGCGCTCCAGGGAGAAATCAATGTTAGAGTCTGGCCCCCAGCTCTCTCGGTGTCCCTTGATGGTGTATCTCTTTTAGCTTTAAATAGTGCCTAATACAGAGCCTGGCATGACGTAGGACCCAGGTTAAATTCCTGTAACGCTGATTTGTGTTTGTACTGTGCACTCTGCTAAATGTTTTCACAGATTTACTGCATTTAATTATCAATCAGTTTTTGTTTAATTGGATTCATGAAATTAATTCTATGAATTCCATTCTGATAATATCACCCAAACCTGGAAATCAGATTCCCTTAGCAAATGGAGGGAAGGGGAGACATTTCTGCATTTTCCCAGTTAGGAGGCCTGCGGACCTGTCATCTTCAGTCTCCTTCTATACCACCCTGGGTTCCCGGAAGCTTGCCTCAATATGACTCCCATCCTTTTGATCTCTGCTCTAAGACCCGGTTAGAGAAGGAAGGCAGCCAAGGGAAGGTGAGAAGGGAAGACAAGATGATCTCTATTCTCAGTGCATCTTGGGCATATTATTTCGGAAGTTAAAAACTTAAACTCCCTGTCTACAGTCCTGGCTTCTCTGGAAGGGTGGGAGTCAACCTACTGAATATGTGTGCAAGGCATTTTAAGCTGCCTGGCTGGGAGATGGGTCAGGATCCAGTATTTCAATGCAACATCCTTTTTGGATGGCAGCCTCCGGGCAAGTGGAAAGGCTCATCAAACTGCACGGATGTTCCTGTGTGGGTCCTGTCACTAACTGGAGCCTCAGACGCTTAGATTCACCACTAATCATTAATATGGTAGATGCCTGGATTACTATTAAACATATAATGGCTTTCTTGTCCTCAAGGGAGGTGCTGTGAATTTTTGTCCTTCAGAGGAAAGGTGCTATTACAATGTAATTGTAGTTACATATGGTCGGTCACCAAGAGTTCCTGAAGTTGCTCTCACTCCCTCAGTGATATCATCGAGCCTCGTCACCTCACACACCAATATCTTCCAAATGTCCAGCTGCATGCAAGACCTTTTCTCGACTCACATAGCCAAATTCACACTTGACATCCCCACCGGATGGCTCATAAATGCAAATTTATCAGAGCCAAAACTGGACTCTTTTTAAGCTTCTCAGTTGCTTTTATTGCTTCCAGCTTATTGAGGTATAACTGACAAATACAGTTGTAAGGTATTTAAAGTATACAACGTGACGGTGATGCTTTGATACATGTATGTGTTATGAAAGAAGCCCTCCCCCCCCATCTGGTTAATTAATACATCCATCACCACACATACTTACTTTTTTTTTTTTTTTTTGGTGAGAACATTTGAGTTCTCCTCTCAGCAAATTTCAGTCTGAGATTGAACTCTTGCTCATCTCCCCAAACTGGTTTCACCTGTGTTCTTTCTCCCTCTGTTAATGACAACTCTGTTTTCCAGTGGCTTGGGGCAAAACCCTTGTAGTCATTCATGATTGATCTCTTTTTCACACACCTGAATTCAGTGCATCAGGCACTCCTGCTGTCTCCATCTTTACAATGTATCTGAAAACTGCCCTTACTACAAGCTCCTGAGACGCCATGGTCTCAGTCCCTCCCCATCACCTTATCCCAGATGATTGCTCTAATCTTCCTGTGTCTCTCTGCTTCCCTCATGTCTTCCTAGCCTATTCTCAACAGAGAAGCTGTGAGCTAGTTTGTTGCCTTTCTTCTCCAGTGTTTTCCCATTTTGTTCATGGCAGGTAAAATCTCGACATGGCTTTCTAGTAACTACAGCTATGTAACAAATCATCCACAGACCTAATGACTCAGAGCCATTTATTGTGTGTACAAATTCTGTGAGTTAGGCATTTAGACCTAGAGCAGCAGAGATGGCTGGTCTCCGTTTCATGATATCTGGGTCCTTCAGATTCTATGGCTCAAATTATCTGAAAGCTTGCTCACTCACATATCTGGCTGTAGGTTAAGACCTTGACCTGGGCTGTCAGCTAGAACACCTATGAATGGCCTCTCCATGTGACTTGGGCTTCCTCACAATACGGTAGTTGGGTTCCCAGTAGGAAGAGCCAGGCAGAAGCTGGACCCTAGCTTCAGAAGTTGAAGAGAATTCTTCCTGCCATTCTCCATTGGTTGTAATGTCATAACCTATTCAGATTCAAGAGGAAAGAGACAGATTTCACTACTTGATGGGGAGTGGCCAAGTTCTGGACTAGTGTGTGGGACCAGGAATATGACTGTGGCCATGTTTTAGAAATATGATCTGCCACAGTGGCCTATGCGATTGGACCTGGGCTATTTCTCTGCTTTACTCTCTTTTTCCCAGAGAACATCTCCTGCTTTTGCTGGGGGACTCAAGTATGCTCCTGTCCTAGAATCTTTAGACTAGTTGTACCTTCTAGCTACTATGGTTTTCCCAATATGGCTGCTCATGTGCTCCCCTCCACCGTCTTCATGCTTTAACTGAAATGTCTCTTCCCAGTGATGCCTGACCACTCTGCTGCCCCATTCTGATCCCTCTTTCTTGCTTTGTAGTACTTAACATTCTAGTATTCTATGGAACTTTTATGTTAATTCTTTATTACCTGCCCCTTCCAGAATTAAGCATTACACACGTAGGAATCTTAATTGCTTCCGTGCACTGGTTTATTCCAAGGGCTTAGAACAGTGTGTGGCACATAAGTATGTAAATCAGAGCATTTCTGGTTGGGACATGCTGAATTTTTGCAGTACTTACTCCAGAAGAACCAGTGAGCAGATCTCAGCTTCACGAAACCATATCACCACAACTTATTGTCCATGCTAGCCTCGTATCTGACACACAGTAGGTGCTGAAAATAAATATTTAACTAATGTATTTGGAGAAAAAACTCAACACAGCTTAAGTAAATGAGACTGGCATAAATCAATAAGATAGGAGACCAACTTAAATAGTTGCTTTCATTGCATAGATTTCTGTTTTTATCTACTATGAACCAATGAACCAGAACTTTTGTTTTAATTTCTGTATAAATATTTGGTTTCCTTTTGAGGAATTTCAAGGCACTTTTTCCAGTTCCAAATATACCCCCTGTCTCTCACCCTAACACATACATGTTGATAAAAATAAGATCCCGAGAGCCCCCTAGGCAGAGGCTCAGGGCAGAGAGTCAGACAATATGGTTTTTGTTTTCCACATCCCCCAACTTTAGAGTGTCATGCATGAATTACCTTGGAGAATAAAGGGTGAAATAAAAATAATAATAAAGTCCACATTAGCAATAATAACAGTAATGCTAGAAATAGCCACAACATCAATAATGACAGGTTTTCATCTGTTGGGGGCTTCTCTGCTGCCACCTGTTCTTCTGGGCACTTCGTGTTCATGTCTCCGCCAGCGGTCACCTTGAGAGGAAGGCACGTTCATTCCCCAGAGGAGGAAACAGGCCATCAGGGCTTGCCCCAAAAGGTACCAAGTCGCTTTTTATTGGTAAAGTGCCTCTTTGATCCACTGGGGAATAACAATCCTCTGTTCCTTCAACATTTGGCGATTACGAGGCTCTGAGTTTCTCTCCAGGAGCCGCTGATCTCTCAGCTTTGGAAGCTGAGCCACTGATGTCAACTACTGTCAGGATCACGTTTCCACGCGTTCCTCAGTTAAAGGGGCCGCAGTCCCATGGTACTGCTGGTGAGGGTTTTTTGGTTCGTCCACAGGATGGGAGTTGTTCCTCTCCCTGGTCTTTTTTCATACTCTGCAACCAAGCTCTTGGCCACCGGATGCGAAAGGGGAGAGGCACCGAGCATAGAAACTTCCATGCCAGACACCAAATGAGCTGCCTTGCCAGACACCACGCACGGCATGACCTTGCTCCCTGGCTCCATCTCCAGCAGAGATGCTGGAGACCTCAGAGCTTTTCCAGCACTTCACTCCGGGCAGCCGCCTCAGTGGATTCAAGTGTTTTCCAAACCTTGGATGTTATCATCACTATCGGCCTGATGGCGGTCCTTTGGCTTTATGGCTTTTAGTCGAGCATTTTTGGGTTGTGTTCAATCTTTGAGTATAATTGCATCAACTTTGGGTTTTTGTTTTGCAGAAATGAGTGTGAAGGAGAATACTATGAAGTACATGGAAATCCTTGAGGATAAACTGCGTAGGTAAGGAGAAGAATTTCTGCATTTCTGCATTACAGACTCCATGGTTCATCTGGATTCTTAATTATAACAGTTTAGGGAGAGCAGAGAAAAGCCCATTTCTGTAATGAGTTGACAAAGAAAAAAACACACAAAAAGGAGCCCTTGGAATCCGGTAACAGGATTGAAGCAGGTGCCATATAACCATCTCCCAGTCCTTTTCTCTTCTTATAAAAGGTAAATAAAAATGTTTAAAAGTATCTGGGGGAGATCGCAAGTTAGTTTCCATGTTCCAGGAGAAGAATCTTCTTCGCCATGCTAACTTCCAAATTCATGCCTTGGTCTGTTTTTTTTTTTTTCTTTTTATATGTCTGAAATGGGTCTTAGTATTTTGACCCAGCTTATATGTACGTGTTTTGGAACCAAGAAATATGCATCTGAGGTTCTGTTTTGAATCCTGAATCAAAACCAGCGTGAAAATTCGCGGTTGCTTTTTTTTTTTTTAACCCAATTAGGAATTCAGATTTGAGAAACATTACGGATGTTGCAGCGTGTCAAGATGTTTCTCATTTTGGGGGATGTGTGCTCGTGAAAATAAATCCCAGCCACCAGGATCTGTTCCTAATTAAGGAAACAAGTATGAGGATGTAATGTGTACTTTCTTCCCTGGGAGTCACTTAGCTTTATGGAGACTGGTTTGCTACTATTTTGGAAATTGGTAAATAACTCTTTAAACAGGCTATGCCTTAAAACTTTGTCGGCGGAGATAATGCCATTGGCAAAATACTTCTCCCTTAAGGGATACTGAGAAGGGGCCGCCTTGCTAAGTTCTGTCCTGCGGGGCAAGGGAGGTGCCATGGGATTTGTTCTAAAGCTGGCAAAGCGAGTTCTTCCAACCACTGCCCGCTATCTCCCTCCAGCATAGACACAGAGAGGCATACGACCACAGTCGGTAGAGAGTTGGGGGTACGGAGGGCGTGCAGGTATGGGCATCCTCGAAGGAAATGTCTCTCCTCCTTAGAAAGGAGGGTATTCATCTGGGTCAAGTGCACTGCTCTGAGTCCAGCCTCCCCTTCTCCCACCTTCCAAGGCAAGTTTCAGCATATGCCTGGTTGATCTTATCCGGCCACCACGTTTAACCATAAGGACCACACATACCGTATGTTCCGCTAGGTTATTGGGCAGCAGGCTGGTATTGTCAGAGCTTGGGCATTGGTAGAGAGCCGCCCATTTAAAATGCAGCTTTACAGGGGCGCCTGGGTAGCTCAGTCGGTTAAGTGTCTGACTCCGGCTCAGGTCATGATCTCATGGTTCATGAGTTCGAGCCCCAGGTCGGACTTTGTGCTGACAGCTTGGAGCCTGGAGCCTGCTTCCAATTCTGTGTCTCCCTCTATCTCTCTGCCTTGCCCTTGCCCCTGCTTGTGCACACGCTCTCTCTCTCTCTCTCTCTCTCTCTCTCTCTCAAAAATAAATAATTAAACATTAAAAAAAGTAAAAAACAATAAAATGCAGCTCTACAGTTTATCCAGTTCCCTAACCTCTGGTCACCGTTCACCGCCAGCCTCTCTAGCTGTAAAGCTGAAGGAAGGGTACCTGTTCTCTGGAGTCAGGGTGTGGATTTCACTCAACAGCAGAGATAAAGCCCTCACCTAGTTGGCAGTCAGCAGTTAGTCCAAGTTAGTCCCAACCTTCTCTCTCCTCTCCATCAGAACTGAGCAAACAGTCATGCCCAGAACTCATCCTTTTCCCTCCAAGCCAGCTCCCTTGCTGTGTATCTGGCCCAGAGAACACCCACCTTAACTGGTCCTAGAACCTGAACCTGGCTGCCTGTGGGGCACCACCGAATCAAGCTCACTCCCTGGATCGCCCCCCCTAGAGTCACCGAGTCACCTGAGTCTGCCCAGTCGGGCCCCTTTTGTGTCCTCAAGCCCACCCCCTTTCTCCTACCGGTATGGGTCTGTCTTCTCCCACTGAAGGGCCATAATAGCTGCTTTTTGATTTTCTGTTTCATGTTGCCATTCCCCCTCCATTCTCCAGGTGCTCTTGAGTGAGCATCTTAAAATACAAATTTGGTCACTGGACATCCCTGTCATCTTAAGGATAAAGCCCGAGGATGAAGAGTGGCTCTTCATTCTTCCCAGTGGCCACTGTGTGTCCTTCAGCATCAGCCGTCATCACCCAGCCACCGTCCTCCTGGTACTGATTCTCTTGTGTTCCTCAATGCCACTGTGTGTTTTTTCCTGTGGAGGCACTAATTTAGACAGGGAAATGATCAAGAGAGGTTATCCAGGGAAGGATTAGGTTCAGCCGTGTGAAATTACTGACATTAGATCACCTTGACTTTAGGAGTCTCAACCCAAGATGTAGGGATTCAAAGTCATCTTCAGAAGGGCAGAAGCTCTGGCCTGAGACTGGTCCTCACCATGGCATGCTGGCATATTGGGCACACTTGCTCTCACCGCCCCGCGCCTGCATGCGCACCAGTGGCTGCCCCCAGCTTCACCCCCGTTCTGCCCTTGCTCTGCCTTGCACTCAGTCCCCAACTCTGCCCCAGTTCCAACTCCTGAACTCGCCTCTGCTCCGCCCCCTCTCTGCCTCCGCTCCACCCCCAGCTCCGCCCCCGCTCCTCTCTCAGCGTGGCCCCCCAGCTCCACCCCCGTTCGACCCTCCAGCTCCACCCCACTCTGCCCCCCCTTCATCTGTGTACATCTTTTCACCCTTCACGTTGTGTCTCCTCTTTGAAGACTTCCATGATTCCCAAGACTCCCAAAACTGTGCTTGCCCTGAACTCTGCTTTCAAAGTGCTTAACGACAGGTATTGCAGATGTTTGCCTTGTTCAGAATGTGCAATGGAAGCGTCCTCCCCACCGGCCTGAGGAGTGATCCCGTACGGTCCCAGTTCTTCTCCCCGAGAACCAACGTCTTAAAACACAAAACCAGTTTTCAGTGTCTGCAGCAGTTTGTGTCTAGGTGGCTGCTCAGTGACTACTGCAGGCTGTTGACCAGAGCAAGGCGATAGAGCTGACGGGAGTCTGTGTTATTTATTCCGTGTTATAGTATCTCTTGGTCTCCGGGATTTCAAAGGAAAGTGACTGAGAACTGAATAGATTGCTCATTTCCCATTAGAATGTATAACATTTAGGATCAGTGCAACAGCGAGATTTGGATCAGGCCAGTCATGATTTGGGAGACAAATCTAAATGACAATGTCTTTGTTGCCATCTCAGCTTACACTGAGACAATATGGGGTGGGCTCAATGTCCCATTCCCTATCAAGAAAGTCAAGTGAATTAGGAAGTTAGGAAGTATCCTAGTCTGTCAGCAGTTCAAAGGGATACCTGCATAGGACAAAACACAAAGTGGGCAAATGTTAAATGGGGGCTTTTAGTATATATTCAAACCAAGATTTGCCTTTTAATAGTATGAGTTATATGAAAAACGAAAAGAAATTCTCTTCTAAATTTGAGTGCTTATAAAAATTCAGAAAGGTTTTTTCAAAACTTGTTTTTTTTAACAATGGTTTTATGTGCTACCAAACTGGGTTTGTTTTTTTTTTTTTAACTTTTTTAATATTTATTTTTGAGAAAGAGACAGAGCGCAAACAGGGGAGGGGCAGAGAGAGAGGGAGACACAATCAATAAGAGGGAGACATAATCAATAAGATTATATTTAGTGTGAGAATGAATGGCTAAATAGCAATTGCATCTTGAAATTTTATTTTTAACAATTAGATTTGAAAAGTTAAGGCAGCCTAAGAAGGTATAAAGGCCCAGAAGTCCATTTGTCTTGCCATCAAATCTTAATGGCATGTAATAGACTAGAACAACAACAACAAAAATCTACTCTTAAACAGTTTTCCCCACTTATTGTTCCTCCCCCAGATTTATTGTTTCCAGAGGTTAAGAGTTAAGTGTGACATTTTGGGCTGGCTGATTCTGCCTTATGGCCAAACCTTACTTTAATTTCCATTGTCTCAATTATTACATATTCTCAACAAGCTGTCTTTCCCAAAGACTCTAAAGAAATATTCAAAAGTTGTATAGATGGGGTACATTTTTTATTGACCATATGTTATATCTCTAAGCATGGTGCAGGAGAAATTATACTGTCCAATGGCAAACTCGTGTCTCTGGCTAGTGTGCACCAAGCCCTCCACCCTATGGCTATGAGTAGTGGTTTCATTTAACCTTGTGGAATCTCTTTAATGCATGACTAATGGGAAACTGTCTCTTCTTTCTAGCCTCTCTTAGTTCTATTGCTATCTTTTTTTTTCCACAGTTGAATTTGAAACTTTGTAAGTACAGTTCACTGGATTATAGGTTATTTTTGTTTCCTTGTGCTCTTTTGTGTTTCTCGAGTGTTTTTTTCCCCTTTGAGTGTGTATCATATTTTTGTAATCAGAAAGAGAAAAATCATGAAAGTTTGTTTTGAATAGAGAAGTGGTTAGATACCTTCTTATAGGCCCTTCTTAGCTTTAGAAAGAACTATCAAACACTCACCAGTTTCATCTGAAATTTACTTTGAAATTTAGAGACTGATATATTTTTCTAAAAGGGATTTGCTTTTTTTTTTTGAGAGAGAGAGAGAGAGAGACAAAGAGAGTGTGGGTGAGAGGGGGGCAGAAAGAGAGAGGGAGACAGAGAATACCAGGCAGGCTCTGCACTGTTAGCATGGAGCCTGACACAGGGTTCAAACTCAGGAAACCGTGAAACCATGACCTGAGCAGAAATCAAGAGTCAGATGGTTAACCAGCTGAGCCATCCAGGCACTCCTAAAGGTGATTTCCTTCCTTTTAAAACATTAATGATTAGTTTCTAATTATCTTGAAATTTTAATATGGACAGCTTGGTGGGAAATGGTAGTGGGGTGAACTCACTCTGGTAATGAACACCCAGCAGGGGCGAGCAGAGAACAAAAGTCCTGGTGGCTTCCTACCTGGACCCCCTGCCACCCCTCAGTGAGTGTGGCTGGCTCTGCCTTCATGCCGGAAGTCAGCGGAAACTGAGAGTCAGATAGCTTACTGGAGTTTGAGAGTACCCATCTGGCAAAATTGTATTGACCTTCCATGTAAACCAGAACAGTGTTAGACAGGAAGGACACACAGCAGACTAAGGCAGTGTCCCTGCGCTCAAAGGACATGCCATTTGGAGGGGAAGCAGTACTGTACACAGAACTGTGCCTGGTAAGGGGACAATCTCAGACGTGCCTCAAGGTCTGCTCCCTCCCCCAAGGCTCTCAGAGCCTGTCAGTCATGGCCAAGAGCAAGTGTTGATGACCGATTACCCACGATGTAATGAAGATGGGAATCACAGCTCAGGATGTGCCACACCTGTTTCCGAAGCAGCTACACACACGAGTATCCACTTGGGTGTGGGAAGAACATTCTAGAATTATATTTTACTTTTTCATTGTACCCATTTTACATTTTTTCTTTGAAAATGGCCTTGTTCTTGAAATGCTTTCTATGTAGGCAGTATTACATGTACACAAGTTGTGAGGCAGATACTAGAGTGCACGCTCATGATTTTTCATTACCGATGAGTTCAGACAGGCACTGAGATAGTGCCGGAGATAATATTCCTTTACTTATTTTCTAAGACGGAACCAGATAATCACGTTTAGGAGACATCCACCCCATCCAGCAGCCGTCTTTGTCTTCGCATCCACAAAGGAAAAGGGGAGTTAATTCTACAAGGGAGGGGGCAACACCTAGGCTGTACAAAGATGATGAAAGAGGCAAGGCACGGAGACGGAGGGGGCAGGGTGAGAAAACGCAGAGGAGAGGGGACTGAGCATGTGGTAGCAGCTGTTGGTGACTTCCGGGGAGAATTCAGGAGCTTATTCAGGTGTATGGCCCTTGGCGGCATAATAGCCGAAAGCCTAAGAGTCCGCATCTCCTAGGAGTGTATTCCAAACCTGACCGAGCAATGCTAGCTTTCATGGCAGGCGTGGAGGCTGCTCTCCCTGAACAATGAATGGAATTCTTTGAGATCCGGCACATAATGCCCTTTATGCCAAATTATGCAAGGTAATTTTGAAGTTCCTGTGCACCTGGAACAATCCATTTCCAACCCATATTGAACTTATTTCAAAAGCTGTTGAGGGAAATGAATGTTAAGAAATGGCAGCCGGTGGATAAGCAACTGGCTGCCATGGGAACCCCCTCCCCCCCTCTTGGCACAAAGAAAAGGAAAGCAGACACACGTGGACACCTCCGTTTGTTTTTTCATACTTTCTCGTTTCATTGCTGACATCTGCCTTCCTCCTCGCCTTCTTAACGGGCACACGTCAAGCACGTTGCTTCTCACCCCCAGACCTCGCTCCTTCACAGCGAGCTCGGTGCCTTTCTCGCTGCCTCTGCACGGCCTTGACCCCTTTTTGCTTTGCCTCTGCTGTCTCAGAAAGACAGAGATTCTCGGCTTCTTTCTTTCCCCTCCCTGATTTGGCGTGAGCCTCCTGTATCCGCCTCCATTCCTCGCTGGGGGCTGTTTCTATGGGCCGTGTGTCTCTGTCTCATTAGCAGGAGACTTTTCATCCCTGCCTGAGAAGCAGGCTCTCTACTGAGTTGAACCCTGTCTGTCCTTTCAGATTCTGTTTAAGTAGACATGACCCACAGTGATTTCTCCATCTTCTGGCTCCTCTCTTGTCTTCTGGCTGCCTCACGCCTGCTCTTTGTTCACACTGCCTTGGGACACGAGTTTTCCTCTTAACTGTCCATGTCCTGCCTTCTCACCTCAAGTGCCCATAGAGAGCAGGTTCTCCAACACAGGAAATACTTGTGACTTCATCCATCGGTTGATACATTTTTAGCAAATCCATATTTCCCTTCAAAATCATACAAACGGATATCTATGCAGCTGACCTCTAAATAACACGGGTTTGAACTGCGCAGGCCCATTTACATGCAGGGTTTGTTTGTTTTGTTTTGTTTTTGTTTTTTTATAAAGCTAGTACAATACTGTAAATGTATTTTCGCTTCCTTCTGATTTTCTTTTTATTTCCTTTTATTTATTTAATGTTTAATTTTGAGGGAGAGAGACAGAGCACAAGCAGGGGAGGGGCAGAGAGAGAGGGAGACACAGAATCTGAAGCAGGCTTCAGGGTCCTAGCTGTCAGCACAGAGCCCGATGTGGGGCTCAAACCCACTAGCCGTGAGATCATGACATGAGCCGGAGTCGACGCTCAACTGACTGAGCCACCCAGGCGCCCCTCTTCTTTATGATTTTCTTAATGACACTCTATTTTTCTCTAGCTTACTATATTGTAAGGATTTGGTATAAAGTACATAAAACATACAAAGTATGTGTGAATTGACTGCTTTTGTTATCAGAAGGGCTTTCAGGCAACAGTAGGCTATTAGTTATTAAGTTTTGAGGGAGTCAGAAGTTCTATGTGGATTTTCAGCTGTCCATTATTCAAGGAGCAACTATACATGGAAAGCCTTTATGAAAATATTCATTATTGGATTTTCCCACTTTTGAATTTTGGAGCAATATGGCCGCATTGCCTAACTTTCCAAGAGAAGCAGTGATCAGTGATCAATGTAATATGTCATCATCGATTGTTTACATTTAATTAACTTTATTTCCTCTTAACACCAGAAAAACCTTAAGTATACTTAAAATAATAATGCTTAAATACTTAAAGACAAACATGCAGAAAAAATGATACATAAAATATACCAAGACAGCATAAAGTTTTAAAAAGTAGGGGGAAAAAGAAGGAAAGACAAAGATAGGGAAAGTGTTGGTAACGTTTATATGGGATTAGAGTCCCATAGACTCTAATCTAGAAGTGGTTTACTAGAAACCGAATTGAGGATGACTGATTATTATGTAAAGCTGTTGCATTGTTTATAAGTATATGTACATGGTGTCATTTATAATAAACCTTGTGCGTCTATATTTGCCTTACAATTCACCATAATACTTTCCATTTTCCAAGAACTCTAGTAACGAGTTTTTGCTCAGAAATAACTCTTTCCCCTGAAAGGTTCAGTTGTGATGAATTCAGTTTCCAGAGCGCTTAGAGCAGTTGAAAAAGGCCTGCACACAGCTCTTGAGAAAGCAGAAGCAGAGCTCCTGCCTCTAGAAACCCATCTCCTCTGATGAGGCATCTTTCCTTCCGGGTTGCCTCTACCTGAGTCCCATCTGGCCTCCACCCATGGTCTACAACGTGGGGCCAGAACCCACTCTGGGTGCACCCATCAGCAGCGCCCAGAGAGGAATTAATACAATGGGTCTCCCTTTCCCAGAGTTATTACAATCCTTAAACAATCCTTAAACTCTCTCTCTCTCTCTGTCTCTCTCTCTCGCCAATTATAGAGAACCTGAGACATTTCAATTTTTTAAAAGTTTTTTATTTCAATTCCAGATAGTTAACATACAGTGTTATATTAGTTTCAGGCATACAATATAGTGATTTCACACTTCCATACATCACCTGGTGCTCATCACAAGTGCCCTCCTTAATCCTCACCACCTATTTCTCCCATCTCCTACCCCCACCTCTCTGGTAACCATCAGTTTGTTCTCTACAGTTAAGAACCTGTTTCTTGATTTGTGTCTCTCTTGTATTTTCTCCTTTGCTTATTTTTTTTTTTGTTTCTTCTTTTTTTAATGTTTGTTTATTTATTTTGAGACAGAGAGAGATTGTGAGTGAAGAAAGGACACAGAGAGAAAGAGAGGGAGAATCCCAAGCAAAGTACAGAGCCCAAGGTGAGGCTTGATCCCACGAACCATGAGATCATGACCTGAGTCAATATCAAGAGTCAGCTGTTCAACTGACTGAGCCATCCAGGCACCCCTTATTTTCTTTCTTTCTTTTTTTTTTTATTAAACATTTTTATTTATCATTGAGAGACTGGGAGGGGCAGAGAGATGGGGAGACACAGAATCTGAAGGAGGCTCCAGGCTCTGAGCTGTCAGCACAGAGCCCAGCTCAGGGCTCGAACTCACAAACTACAAGATCATGACCAGAGCAGAAGTCGATGCTTAACTGACTGAGCCACCCAGGCGCCGCCCCCCTTATTTTGTTTCTTAAATTCCACATGTGAGTGAAATTATATGGTATTTGTCTTCCACTAACTGACTTATTTCACTTAGCATTATACTCTCTAGCTCCATCCATGTTGTTGCTCATGGCAAGAGTTCATTCTTTTTTTATGGCTGAATAATATTCCATTGTACATATATTCCACATCTTCCTTATCCATTCATCAATCAATGGACACTTGAGCTGCTTCCATATCTTGGCTATTGTACATAATGCTGCTATAAACATAGAGGTGCATGTATCCCTTTGAATTTGTGCTTTTGTATTCTTTGGGTAAATACACAGTAGTGCGATTGCTGGGTAGTAAGGTAGTGAAGGCTCTGCAATCAGATCGTCTCAGCATGAGTGCGGCCACTTCTGAGCTGTGGGCCGCCACTAGGTCAATAAATCCCTTTGAGATCCAATTTTCTGTTATGAAAATGGATCAATAATAGGGTATGATAAAGAATGTTTCTCACGTACAATAACGGCTTAATAAATGCTAGTTGTTATTACCTTAGTAGCAGCTATAACACCATAAAAATTAGGAAACCCAAATTTTACATTAAAAAAACGAATTTTATTAAGGCAGAAGACAGTCCCTTATCTTCCTGGTGAAGTTACAGGGAGGAGAGAGATGTTTGCTTATAGTTAATGGCCTCCAAAGAGTCTGCCAACTCTTGTTGATTACCCAAACACAGCTTTGTCTGCTGCCTGCCCTTTAGCCAGCTGTTAGCACCTCCTGTAGAGGGTGGAGAGGGAAAGAAATGAGGTAATTGAGTTGTTAATGGCTATAACAAAGGTTTAGAGCCTCCTGTGGTTTCAGGGACCAAATGGCAAAAATCCCTGAGCAAACTTCTGTCTTTAGAACAAGTCTGGCTAGTTTTGGAGTTTTTGAGACTTGCAAAGTCCAGAGCTCCCAGGCTCCAGAGCTCAGGCTGGGAAGAATGTACCATCTCTTCTGTGATTCAGGGAACTCCAAGGCATCTCATCTTGACCCTCTGTGGAGCTCAGGCTACAATCATCTCGACCTCAGGAATAGCATTTTTTGAGGAAAGTGGCTCCAATATACTTGCTTCTCTCCCTCTGATATTTTCCTTTGAGGAAGCAAAAATGTTGCGCTGGAGAAGAGGGTGACAGAAGGGAAGAAGAGAAATGAAGAACAGAAGCCCTCTGGGCTTGTCTAGTGATGGGCTTCAAAGAGGGAGGTGGTCTTAGTAGGGAGAATCTGGGGAGCATAGTGATGAGGTACAGGGAGAAAACAGATTTTTGATTGCCAGGTCAGAACTGAAGGGTCGGAATACCTGTGAGGAGGGCGTAAGTCACTGTCATCCCTGTCTTTGTCTTTGATATGTCAAGGCTTAATTGGACGTGGTGCTGTTTTTAAGTAGCCTGAAAAACAAACAAAAAAAGGATGGCCGTGATTTTGACTAATAGAATAGAAGATAGACAAGAGATTGATTATAATTCAAAACAGAAGTTCCTGCCAGCAGATTCTACTGTGGTTTGTGCAGCTCAGCCCAAAGTTTCTCTGCTTTAAACCTGTGGTATGATCACTCTGTCCACTGAGATCAATTAAGAAACCAACCAAATTTCAAGGAGGCTCAAGACTTGGCCAGATGCCCAGTGATTCCTGTTTCTTTATCCTGTTTCATTTAGGTGGTTGAGAGACAGACATTCAGTTGTGATCACTAGGTACGACTGGCCAGTGGTGACGTCCACCACGCTCCATGAGCCTGTGTGCCCATTGCTCCCCCAGATAAGCCAGTGTGCTTCAGAGTGTGTCCATCTCAAGGTGCCTGTCACATTTTAAAAAAAGCAATTATAATTAATCAATAGGGAATGTCCAAGCTAAGGGGAATTTTGCGAACTCAAGAGAAACTATTACAGCTTGAGTGTTTTTGATGTCTTTTGGCAGCGAGTTGAGAAATCTTAAAGAAAAATTAATTGCTGTATCAATGGAAACCCCGGTAGGTAGATACCCAATTTGTCATTAATTAAAACGAGAACACTTTTTAAGAATTCAGGGAAGCGTTGTCAAGATTGCATGATAGTTTAATTTGCTAACATGGTATGAACCTGTTAGTTTCAGACACATGATTAATACAAGCACAACTCCTCATGGAATTTTTCCGATGCTCACTTCCAGCATGCTGTCATTTTTAAGACTTCGCTCAATGCCCTTATCTCACTTTACGTGAGGTGCCAGTTCTGCAGCAGCCTTGGAAAATGAACATTAGACAAAATATTACACACAACATTTTCTGTGACTCACTTTGCTCCTTTTACCTCCCCACCCGGCCACCCCCCCACCCCCCAGCCAGCCTGAGTCATAGACCAGCTGTGTGAATGTTCGCTATGAAGCAGCAAGCTGCCTGTGCTAGGTTGCATCTCATTATATCTGGGAGCTCACACAAGGATGGGCCCTAAATCCCTTATCACAACTGCCTCAGGCGGAAAGCAGTTTTTTTCCCTCTGTTGTTACTGATGTAAAGATGACATTTCTTGAGCTGGGAGAATTTTCTGTGACCGCATTGTATGCTAAGCCTCAAAAGATAATTCTGTAGCTCCCATTCATCACAAAAACAGAGTCTTTTAGTTGTGCTTCTTAAAAAAAAAATCCCCTAAAGAAATCACGAAATTATTTACTGGCCTAAGGAGGAAAAGAGAATCACCAAGATGATGGCTTGTGACAATTACACAAAGCAATTTGACTGAGTTATTTCTGCTATTATTCTATAAATGGGAAAATAAGCGAACGCCCTGGTTAGTTGGATGTGTTTCACTGGCACAGATTGGTCACAGCACTACATACCTTCCTAAGTGAACTCAAGCCTGCCTCTTTTAATTGATGCTCTGTCTCTAGAATGTTCTTGATTTATTGCCATTCAGTGGCACTTACTTTTGTTTTGACAGTGTTGTTTGTCTGCTCTTGTAGTTACGGATGGAAATTGTCCTAGAGTACTGCTTTAGTGACTGTGTGCTCACTCATGTGGTTTATTGGAGCATGAAGGCGGAATGTGTTTCTGTAAGTCGCATTGCCCTCCTGCTTGCCAAAGGGACAGGGTCTCACCTGGAGTATGTTTCATCTGACTCTGTAAGTGTCTATGAATCCTTTGCACTACAAGGGGTTAGTCAAGCGGAACTGTACAGCCTCAGAATGAATTTGGTCCCATGTTTGTTTTCCAGGTTGTCAGCATGTAGGCCCTTCTAGAGCAGCTGTGACAATGGGAACTTGGCTGAGTCTCAAGCTCCTCTAGTCTTAATCTAGGAGGAAGGAGTCTTCTCTAAGATTCTCTGGGACAATATCCACAGACACCCTGAGAGAGAGTCTTGTGAGAGCAAACTGGCCAGTCATGTGGCTTCAGTCTCTGTGTCTCCCTGTCCAAGTCTGACTCTTGATACCAGCCCCAGTACCTCATGACATGAGGAATTTGGAGGTAGATAAAGAAAATGGCGAATGATGTACCAGCCTGTTGCTGTCCTGGTCTATGCTGAGGTATCAGAGTCTATGCTTGGGTATGAACCCAAGAGGAAGAAAGAATGAAATCGGCTGGAAGAGTTAGGGAAAAGCAGACTCCAGGGAGCCGTAGCCATATGCCCCTTGGAGGGCACGTGGGCCCTAGTTCCAAGTAGCCTTGTCGGCCCCCCTCAACAACCTACCCTCACGTCCCTTCTGATCATTTGGTGGATCCTGATCAATTGTAACCAGAGACTGTGAGGATAACCAAGTCACGGTCTTGCCCTTTCAGGGAAAAATAAATAAATATTTGGGAGGCATCCACTACTTTCCTCCAAGGTCTAAAAGCAGGAATTCCTGGGGCAGGGATTGGCGGTCTGGGAGTGATTTCGGTCAGGGCAGGCTTTTCCAGTGCCTTCAAACCCACCACATTGATGAGGTTTTTTGGGGGGTGACAGTGGAGTTCGGGGAGTCCAGAGCCAATGACCAGGAAAGAATTCTTGAAGATGTCTTTGGTGCAAAAAGGTGATTTTATTAAAGCGCAGGGACAGGACCCATGGGCAGAAAGAGCTGCTCTGGGACCATGAGGAGAGACTGATTATATTCTATGGAGTTGGAGGGAGGCAAAGTCCAGGGGAAGTTTCCAGTGAGATTTTCATATGCTAAAGACTCCCAGGATCCTGGAGGCCTAGCTATGGTCAAGCTAAGGTTGTTTTTCTCCCAGCAAAGCATTAGCTTTGAGACAGTAGTGAATTCCTGGAGAACTCTGCCTGCCTCAAGTATTTGTCATTGGGCTGCAGGTTATAAGGAAATTTAGTTCTAACTGCCATTTCCTTCTGCCTTTGTTTCCCACATCACTATGGAGGGGTGATGGAGACTTCAGTCCTGCAGGACTGTGATCAGTGTCAATTAACCATTTGTTTTCCTCCTTTCCTTTGTTCTTAGGCAGCCAGGAGTGCCCAAGGATTATCACACATGTCCTACCTGGTGGGGGGTGGGGGAGGCAGTGTTTGCAGCCTGTCAGCTTGCCTTATGTTCCCTCATCAACATCACATGAATCATGGTCCCTGCTGACCTGGTTTCCACATATGAGAATGGGCAGCTTTGAGGAAGTGATTTATAATCACCGTCAACTCCCCCCCACCCCCCAAAGCATCAGTTGATTTCTCTTGCCTGTTTAAGTCCTGAATTTAGAATACAAGTAGTCACGTGCATCTTGCCCATCCTACAGCTGCCTTCCTCCACGCCCCAAGCAATGGAGTCAGCATTTCCTTACCAACAGAGACTGCGAGGTTCCGAGATTACGGTTGGAAGCCAAGCATCTGTTTGACAAAATAGTCGTGTTAATAACAATAACAAGGAGACACTCAGGACAGCGCTCAGTGTTTTCAGGGCTCGGCAGGTCAAAAGCTAGAAAAGCCAGCTGCTTAATCATTGGCAGGCAGGTTACAACACAGAGGACTCTCCCCACCCCCGCCCCGAACTAGCCTTTTTCTTTCTCTGAAGCTGTGGCTGTCTCGGTGGTTCTGAGTTAGCAGTGGGCTTTTTTATTCCCTTACAGACGTAGGTGTTTATGTCTGCAGAATGGTATTTCCTGCAGCTGTAGAGCTCCAGCTGCCATCTTCAGGGCTCACAAGCCGAGCAAAGTCAAGTGGAACGACAGCAGGAGAGAAGCACGATTTAGGGTTTGTAGGGCGTGTTCGTGTGCACGAGGCCGGCCTGCCTGTGGTCTCAAAGTGGCCCAAGCTGGCCTCTCTCCTGCATGGTCAGCCTCCGCATCTCCTCAGCATTTCAGGTTGATTGAACAACAACAAAAATGGACACTAAAACCATGACAGCCACATAAAATAAAGTGGACGACCTTTAAAATCAACATTTTTGGTCCTTTTCTTATTAGACCATTTATTGATCTTTTTTTTTTCATGTTTATTTTATTTTGGGGAGAGAGAGAGAGAAAAACAGGAGAGGGGAAGGGGCAAGGCAGGCAAAGGATCTGAAGCAGCATTTGTGCTGACAACAGAGAGCCTGATGTGGGGCTTGAACTCATGAACCGTGAGATCATGACCTGAGCCAAAGTCGGACACATAACTGACTGAGCCACCCAGGTGCCCCTGAAGTGCTGTGACTTCTGTGATGGGAGAGGAGGCCAGGCAGCAGGCCCTTCTGAGTCCCCTCCCTCCACTGCTTCCCAGGAGCCAGCGTCCCAACTGTTTTGATGCAAAGTGTTTAATAGGCTCGCGAGTCCCAGCTCTAACTACGTGTGTGACTCCAGGGCCTTAAATGAACTTGAGACATCTCGGTGTACAGGGAAAAGGAGTGTTTTTTTTTAAAGTGCCGATTATTTCATAGCCTCTGGGCATCAGTCTAGACTCCAGCTTTAAGCCCCACAAGGAGCCTGTTGCCACCAGTTAGCAGAAAACGCGGTGCTTCTGAAAAGAAGCTGGGCACAAAGTAGCACGTACAAATTCGTTCATAAAAGAGCTGATCTGACCTTCCTTGCGGCTGCTTCAGAGGAAGAGGTAACTTTGGGGCAGGAAACGGCAGTTTCCCTTCAGTTTAGATAGGATAATGAGAGTTCTGATTCTTCCATGTTGAAGAATAAGCGAGGAACAGAGGCATTCATCCTGTGGGAAAGGACTAGAGAAGATTTGGAATCTGAGACTTATGTTCCCAGGACAGAGATTTCTTTAGAGCCTCCTTGTTGGGCTTCGCAAGATGCCAGCCTGACTCTGAATTGCTCATTGTCTGGGGAGACCATCAGAACAAAACAGTCGAAGATAAGAGCTTTTTAAAGTGGAATATGGGTGATTCACGTCACAAATGCATTTTAGAGGGTCGCGGTAATGATGATAGATTGAGACATTTTTCAAATGTTCGTTGGAAAGCTGGAAAGGACATGCAATGATAATACTGAGCTAACCTTTATTAAGAAATATTGTGTCAGATAATCCACTAAATACTTGAAATGGATTATTTTTCTTAAGCCTCCTAGTGACCCAATGAGATGCAAGCTCTGTTATTAACCCAAACATATAAGGCAGCTGGGGCTCAGAGAGATGCAGCACGTTTCCCAGATCCCTTAGGGAGTACTTCTTGGGTATCATGGTCTGTTTCAACCTCCCTCAGAGCCTCTCTTCTCCAAGACTAATGTGGGGACAACATTCTGGAGTTGGGTATGAGCCACACGGATGAAACTTGAAAACTGCAACTTAAAAATAGACTTTTTGGTTTAAACCCCCTTAGTGAGACTTAGAAAAAAACCTGATTACTATGAAAAGTTTCAAACCTATACAAAACCAGAGAAATTCTATAATGAATGAGGATAATGAGCCCCCATGTAACACATCACACACATTCAACAATTTTCAACATGTGGCCAAATTGATTTCCGCTATACCCCCGTCCACCCTGCCACTGTAGTAGTTTCTTATTGCTGCTGAAATGAATGACCACAAACCGACTACATTGAAGCAATGCACATTTATGCTTTTCCAGTTCTGGTGTTCAGAAGTAGGTAATCACTTTCCCTGGGCTAACGTCAGGGTGTCGGCTGGACTCTTCCCTTCTGGAGGCTCCTGGGGAGAATCCATTTCATTGTCTGTTTCAGCTGCTAGTGGCCACCAGTATCCTTGGCTTGTGGCCCCTTCATCCATCTTCAAAACACATCACTCGAGTCTCTGCCTCTGTCGTTACAACACCTTCTCCTCTGATTCTGATCCTTCTGCCTCCCTTGTGACATCATTGGGCCCACCAGATAAACCAGGATAATCTCCCCATCCCAAAACCTTTAATTTCATCATGTCTGCAAAGCCCCCTTTACCATATAAGGTAACATTCACAGGTTCTGAAGCTTTGGACATGGACGCCTTTGGGAAGCCATTATTCAGTCTACCATACCCACACCCCCTCCCTCCCCCAACAGGAAGATTTTTATGCAAATCTGACATTTTATTTAATCCATAAATATGTCAGTTCGTATCTTCAAAAAGAAGAAAAGACTTTTGAAAACTAATGCCCTTATCACACCTAAAAACATGGACAAGACGTTCTTGCTACTATCAGATACCCAGTCAGTGTTCCATTTCCCCAAATTTTCTCATGATTTTAACAGGTGGTCTATTCAAATTAAGAAATGTGTTTTAGCTTTCTTTTAACTGCCAGGTTCTCTCTCCCTTGACTTCAATTGCCTGTTTTTATTGTTGTTGAAGACACCACGTTTTTTACCTGACAGAATTCATCTGATTGTGTCCTCATGGTCATTGTCATGTTTCTTTTTTCCATATATTTCCCATAAACTGATAGTTAGATCTAGGGATTTGGTTGTATTGAGGTTTGATTTTATTGTCAAGAGGGCTTCGGTGATGGTGTAACTTTCTACTGAATCACATAAGGAAGCTGAGAATAGCTGTCATCTCTCTCATGTGGTGTTGAGCTTGCTTGTTGAGTTCAGTTGTCTGGAGTCCTCCCCTTTTTGTACCAAGTTTCCTATCAGCTTTTTTACCTACCTTGGTGATTACCGACTGGATTTGTTATTTCACTAGTGGGTTTCAGAACAGTAACATTCTACTTCTGTCACTGTCCTCATTAATTTTTTAGCTAGAATTCTTCTACCAAAAAAGAAGATTCCTTAGGTCATTTTAATGGGGGCTTCGGGGGCTGTGAAACCTGGAGCTCTAACGCTGTGACCAAAGATCGGAGTCCTGCACAGGATGGCACAGGACTCAACAGTGCTGTTTTTCTGAGATGTGAGATGTGAGATGCCACCACTCAGGTCACTCAAAGTGATCCATGACTGATGGTGAGGAAAAGCAAGTACATGTCTCAAAATTAAAAAAAATTTTTTTCTGTTTCAACGTCTATTTGGTTGCCCTGAGCTACAATTATGAAAGACAAGATAAACGTTTGATTCCTTCTCTTTATGTACCAGTTTTTCAGAATAATAATTGGTCTTCTAGTATGCTCCAAAAGTGAACAAAAACAAAAAGTGTGTGTGTGTGTGTGTGTGTGTGTGCGCACTCGCATGCGCATCATTATGAGGTCATAGATTTTGAACATATGTGTTTTCCATTATTTGCAGAAATTATTCTTTTTCAAATTTACCCATCTTTGACTGAGAGCCCTTTCCAGTTGGCTTCTGAATATTTTAACATCAACCTAGGAGCTTCCTTGTTTTCTGATGTACTGAGAGGCCTTGTACATTTCCTGCTCCAGATCTGAAGTCAGCATTTTCTGCAAGGAGTCCTTGTTCCTTTTAGTAGGAAACAATATTTAGAGACCACAGTCTGGGCCCTGAGAGTGCTCATAAGTACCGGGTTGGTTATTATCTCTTGACTTTTTCAGTAGACACAGCTAAGATATTTTTAGACAAAGAAATTATATTGCAGATTCATACTGTTATTTCCAGTCCAAATTAGGATTTCATGGCTTCACTTAACTTTTTTAGTTTGATATTTGTACATCTTTTCTTGTACACTGAAAATTTTAACTTTTAATATTACTAATATAATTATTTTATCTATCAGTTACCATTTATATTTATATATGAAATAGCATATTTGACTACATATATATGTACAGTCTATGTAAATAGTATGTTTATATATAATAGTATATTTGGTATATCCATATTTTATATATATATATAGTTTCAGAATAATAATATTGATAGTATTAAAATGCAACAACTAAAAGCAATGTAACACTTCTTTGCAGTTCTTTCTGTTCATAGGGATACAAAGTGAAATTACAGAGATTTAAAATCACTTTAATTTCTCTTGGTGTGGTTCAACTATCAACTCAATGCACAGGAGGCTCAATGCACAGTGGGCTTATCTGTTTTCTTTTGCCTTCTATTTTAGTGGTTGCTGTCTCTAGGAATATGTAACACATACGTTTTTGTTTCAAAATCACATATTTATTTTATTCTTTTATTTTTAATTTTTTTTAAGTTTTAAAATTTATTTTTGAAAGAAAGAGAGACAGAGCATGAGCACGGGAGGGGCAGAGTGAGAGGGAGACACAGAATCTGAAGCAGGCTCCAGACTCCAAGCTGCCAGCACAAAGCTCGAACTCATGAACCATGAAATCGCGACCTGAGCCGAAGTCAGACACTTAACCAACTGAGCCACCCAGGCGCTCCTCAAAGTCACATGTTTAAAGCAAGGTACATTCAGAGAAGTATGGCTGTCATTCCCTCTCTCCAACCTGTTCTTTACTTCCCTCTACAGGAAATCATTTTTATTCAATTTTGGCTTCTCCTTCCACTGCTTTTCAATAATGTAGCCATATACATTCACAATCCCCACCTAGATGAAAGGTGCAGCCCTGCAGACAGTGTTCTGCACCTGGCAACGTGACCTTTGAGTGTAAAACTTCTAGGCATAGGAAACAGAACCCATCATATCACTACTCACCTTCTCACTGTAAGCCCGTCAGTGTCACATCCTAAGGAACTGGGAGCCAGAATCCACCTGAGATTTCTATTTTGAAGAGTTCTATTTGTGATCCATTCTGTGCTGACATTTATATTTTAGTCCTCATACTTGGAATATACCACCCTAAGGTCTCTCAGGACTGACAACAGTTATAATTAATTGTAATTACTGATTTCGGAAGTTCTGCTTTTTTTCTACCAGGTGGTTTGTCAAAAAAATATTTTTCCTATATTACTGTATGATATTTATAGCCATAATTTTAGTGGTAGCTCATGTCCCAATGAGTGCACATACTACAATTTGCTTCATTGTAAAGAAAGTCTTTTTTTTTTCTTAACAATTCAAGAGAAAGAAAATATGGAAAATATGAAGGATGAAGGTAGACAGGAGGAGGTCCTTTTAAAAAACAAAAACTTGGGCGCCTGGGTGGCTCAACCGGTCGAGTGTCCGACTTCGAGTCAAGTGTCCATGATCTCATGGTTCGTGGGTTCAAGCCCCGTGTCGGGCTCTGTGCTGACAGCTCAGAGCCTGGAGCCTGCTTCAGATTCTGGGTCTCCCTCTCTCTTTGCCCCTCCCCCACTTGTGCTATCTCTCTCTCTCTCTCTCTCTCTCTCTAAAATAAATTAACAAAAACAAACACAAAATCCTTTGTGAAAAATTCTCATTTCTCATTTTTTCCCTAAAGTAAAATCTCCATACAAGATATATGCAAAACGTGTCATATCAGATTTAGTATATGAATAATGAGAAAGACTGTGATTTGGGCCAGATGACGGGCTTAGAGCATTCTGGTGGGACAGGATCTTAGAATGCTGCCGGGCAGGTCCTCCAGGTACCAGAGCTCCTACTGATCCTCAACCAGGAGCCTGTGAATTCTTTATCACATCTTCTCCCATTTCTTGTTCAACACTCTGCCTGAAGCCACGGAAAACTATGAAGCATCATATTTCTTTTGATAAGATGAGGAAAAGACAACATACATTTATTAAAGAAAATCCAGCTCTTTTCTGGGGAGCATAGGAGTTGAGAAAAGAAGCCAATAGGTGACCCTGGGGTGGCCACCGAAGACTTTGTGGGAGCGCCCCCTTTCAGAATATCAGGAGGGAGAGAGCCCCTGTGAGGAAAGGCCCTCGGATGGGGACAGGTTGGCTCATTCATGGATTGTTATGGCTAATGGGCAGGTTAGCAGGCAGTCAGTGTAGGAAGGAAGGCCTTAGAAGGCAGACAAATACATTTCGGCTGATGAAACCAGGGACAAGATTCTGTAAAGAAGTGGAGAAGGGCTTGATGAAAAAGCAGTGTTTTAGAAAAATTGGTTGGCAATACTATTCAGAGCAGGTTAAAAAGGAGAAAGAAAATGGAATTAGGCCAGTAGGGAGGCAGTTGAGGTAATAAAGTCACAATTCCATGGGGACATGACTGATGCCTGTGGAGAATGATGGAACTATTGGAGACGAGGAAGCAAAAATAAGGACAAATTTAGAAAAAAACTCTGTGGGTCTTAGTGATGAGTGTGGAAAGTAACAGAGAATGGGGAGTTAGGGATTTGGAATATGAAAAGTGATTAGGACATTACTTTCATTAAAGTAACTGTTACATCAGGAGCACTAGGACTGGGAACTAGATTAGAATGAGGGGCACCTGGGTGGCTCAGTTGGTTAAGTGTCTGTCTCTTGATTTTGCTCAAGTCATCATCTCACAGTTCTGTGAGTTCGAGCCTTGCATCAGGGTCTATGTTGACTGTGTGTAGGCTGCTTGGGATGCTGTCTTTCTCTCTCTCTGCCTGTCCCCTGCTCGTGCACCTGCGTGTGCATGCACTCTCTCTCTCTCTGTCTCAAAATAAGTAAACTTTAAAAAAAAAAAAAAGAATGAGAGGGGATGATATGATGGGTTCCCTCCTCACTCTCTCCTTCCCTTCCTTCTTTCTTATTATCTTTCTTCTTTTACCTTCTCATCTTCTTTATACAACTATCTATCAAGTACTTTTACATTCGACTATGATTCTCCATGGCTACAGTAGTAAACAATACAGGCACAGTCTTTGCTCTCATAGAACCTGCATTTAATTAGGGAGGCAGATGAAGGAACAAGATAATTCACGTAGTGGTAAGTGCTATGAAGAAAGTAAAGCAGGCCTAAATGGTGACTGAAGTCATGGGCACTGGATAGGACGACTTTAGATTGGAAATTTGGGAGAGTGACTCAGAGGAAGTGCCAGGAAACCAGCCATGAGAAGATCTGATGGTATTTCAGGACATTCTGGGCAGAAAAAGCAAATACCCTAAGACAAGAATTGACTTGCAGTGTGTGAAGAGCACAGAGAAGGCTGAGGGTCCTGGAAGGTTCCTAACAAGGGCAAAGAGCTGAGGGCAGAGAGTGCTTCAGTCAAGGTCTGATCAGGAGACAGAACCCAAAGAGTGATTTGAACAGAGACAGTGTAATATAAAGGATTATTCATAATAACAGAGGATTGGAATAATGAGGAATTCACCAGTAAGAAGGGAAGAGTAGCAGGTATAAGCAAGTTGCCATCACCCCCAGGGCTAAAATAGGGTGCCCCCCGCCATAGGCTATGGTGAAAACCTTGTTAAGGAGGCATGGCCATTGGCTAGCCAAGAAGTAGCTATGGTGCTACACTGTGTACCTCACCGGAAGTCCTCTCTCTGGAACTTTCTGGAATCTACTTTCCAGGGTGCCAAACAAGACATTCTGGCAAGTTGTTTAACCAGAGGCAGTTCGCTAAAAGACTTTCAAGGGGATCTTTGGGGAAAGCCTTGGCTTCTGGGAGCTGCTGACACCCAGGTCCCCGTAGCAGGTGTGCACACCACAGAGCCTTGGTGCTGGAGAAGCTGCCTGCACATCAGGATCCAGACACTGGGGGGAGGGGGATGCTGTGTGTCTGACAGAGCCCAGTGCTGCAGAAGTTGCAGAGGCTGAGCCCTGGGGCAATCATCTCTGCTGCAGGAGTTGGGAACTGGAGGACCCACATACGCATCAGGAGCTGGGTGCCGGAGAAGCCGTGCATACCACGGAAGCAGGGTCTAGAGCAGCCATCCATTTTTTGAGAGGTGGCTGAGAGCAATCTGGACCCAAGAAGGAACCCCTTCTTCCAGCCATGTCTCTCCAGCTTCCTCAACTGACAAAACAATACAGTGCCAGCTGGCAAAGGAAGAATATTTAAAGAGTCCAGCTAAATTTTTGGAGAGCAGGCGATGAGAGAAAATTTGGAGCCAAGAGGCAATAAACCCATCACTGGCATGTGGAGGCAATCAGAGCCCTGATCATGGTGGTGGTGATGGTGGCTGTAGACGTGTTGGTGGTATCTGTCATGTACCGGTATTGTTCTTGGTGCTTTACATGTTTTAACTCAATTTTTATTCACAACGCAAGGAGGTAGACACTCTTATTACGTGGTGCCCGAGACACAGAGAGGCTAAGTCACTTTCCCATAGTCACATGCCAGTGAGGGGTGGAGCCAGGGTTCGAACATGAGCAGTCTGACTCCAGATCTGCCAGCCAGACTACCAAGTCACTACCGATCCTTAACGGACAGAGAGTTATATCAGGAAAGACAAGTACTTGAAAGGGCTTTGCAGGCAGCCCTTTGGTGATTAAACCAGCTTCCTCTATTTTCCATATTTGTAAATTCAGAAATTTTAATTACTTTTCAAACAAAGTACCTTTGTAAATGTAAGCATTAATTAGAGTAGGGGGAGGTGAAGAAATTGGATGATTGACATGATGAGAATACTAGAAAATAGTATTTTGAATATGGTTTGATGGACTTTGGGCTCCTTTAGCTAAACAAAAACAGGAGGGGGAAGTTCAGATTTCATTGCTAT
The DNA here is from genome assembly GCA_030068075.1 of Paguma larvata. Taxonomy (NCBI): domain Eukaryota; kingdom Metazoa; phylum Chordata; class Mammalia; order Carnivora; family Viverridae; genus Paguma; species Paguma larvata. Next base: position 83,525,018 of record CM057837.1, read on the forward strand.
GGGTGTGAAAGGATGACATTCGGAAGATCTTGATAAAATGTTCCTCATAGCTGGTAGATGGGAAGGGGGAACAAGAAACATGGACCCAGTGGATGGGCTTGTAGGCAATTCTATATGATTGTTTACCATGCCCCAGACACTGTGGTTGGTAGCATGGTCTTCTTTCAAGAAGCTTCTGCCTCATGGCTAAGATGTGGCTTCTTTATGCTAAGTAGTAGCTAGTTCTGCCCACTGAGGAGGTCAAGGGATGGTGCCAAAAAAAGGAAGCATTGAGGTCAGATGAAGAGCTGGCCAGGACAGCTGGAGAAAGGACCACGTTGTAAGTTCAGGACCAGCACTAGCAAAGGCCACTGACTGAGGGATCCGGGCCAATAGGAAGCTGAGGAAAAAGGATAACACAAGACCAAAAATAATGGGTTCTGGGGTCAGATTATCTAATCCTTGGCCTCCTCTATAGTTTCTAGTTTTGTGATCTTGGGCAAATTATTTAACCTAAGTCTCAGTATTTTTGCCTATAAAAGGAAATGAAATCATACCCCTGTTACAGGGCTATTATGAAGATTAAATGAGATATGTAAGGCATCTTCTCACGAATAATGGCACAGGCTCAGTAAATGTTTGCTGTCATTATTATTATTATTTATAATAATCTAACACTTTATTAATATACTATAATATATAATAATAATATTTACTCTTCCTGTATTAGTGGAAGAGGCTGAAGAACAGAGTCCTGGGAAGAATAATAAGGATTAAACATAAAATGTGTCATGATATGTACATGAAAGCATATGTGTGTGCTTGTGTGTGTGTGTGTGTGTAGAATTTTGAAATAGTTTTCAGTCGAAACCTTGTTTTTATAACAGGCCATGTAGGGAAATATTCAATATTACACCTTGTAATGAATGCCTATTTTGTCTGTTACCATTTACAACAACTACTGTTGTTTTTGCAATCGCAAGAGAAATGTTCCTATATTTGCACAAAAATTGATGAAGTCTACCATCAAAAAAACTCTATCAGGTAAGGATGCTTTGTGGATCTCGGCTGTGTATTTGATATTAGTCACATCATCTCCTGAGTGTTTTGTTTGTTTTCAACATACATCAGGAAATTGTGTTTCCAGATGGAGAAAGAGAGTAGGTATTTCTCATAAGATGAGTGAAAATCTGGGGCCATCAGAGCATAGGTTCTGTCATGGGGGTGGGATTCAATCTGAGCTCCACCAGTTAGCTAGCTAGGTAACCGAGCACACATTAGACTCTTCTGAGGTCTGTCCTGATCTTTGGAGTTGAGATCACCATAATAATCAGACTCAAAGTGAAATTGTACAGTAGCAAGAAATAGTGCATGAAAAGTGCCTGGAACCCTGCCAGGCACAGAGAGGGTGATCCACATCATTTACATCACCCAGCATCTTCTAATTCAGTCCTCCCTGTTCCCGGCCTTCCCCTCTTAGGGATGTGAGTCAACAGGAGCCAATTTTGGATGAAGCTATCATGTTTATGTGGAACTTGAGGCAGACAGTAATTAGAAATTCAATGAATAGGTAAGGCAATATAGGGGAGCTGGTTTTCAGGGTATGATCCAAAGGCAGAGAAATGGCACACTCCCCTCTTTATCACATCCCTCGAGGTCCCTTTGGTTCTTCAAACATTTTATTTTTATTTGTAATGGTAGTCGATATATAATATAATGCTAAATTAGTTCCAGGTGTACAACATAGTGATTCAACAATTATGTACATTACACAATGCTTACCACAGGAAGAGTATTACATTACCACTGACTGCATTCCCTCTGCTGCTTTTCATCCCCACGACTTACTTATTTTATGAATGCAAGTTTGTACCTCTCAATCCCCTTCACCGATCTCACCCATCCCCTCATCCCTCTCCTCTTTGGCAACCACCTGTTTGTTCTCTGTATTTATGAGTCTGTTTCTCTCTTTGTCGTTGCTGCTCTTTGTTTGTTTCTCTTATTCTTTCTTGACAAATGTACTTCACGCAGCAATAGCGTTTCTACCAGGGGCTGAAGGAATTGATGGCATTGTTTCCTTTAGAATGAGCCATAACATCCCTTTGTTCACGGTGATTGTAAATCCAGCATCTCCAGATTAGATAATGTACGTTCAATATCAATAGGAAAGAAACAGAGAAGTAAATATTTGCTACAAAATGTCTTTCTGATGTCTTGAAAATTAGTTAATTTCCTGTATCTGACAAGTCAGTTCCCCACTACATTCGCCTCACATTAGAGGCTAAGGGAAAACAATCCCCCACAGCAAGGGACCTGTCACTTGGGTATCCAGGGGAGATAATGTGGCCATAGTGCACTGGCATTGAATATGGATAAGGACGTGACAGGCCGCGCTTAAAGTTTGGTGTCACATTCAAATGACTGGGTGAGAGGTGAAAAGGAAACAAAAAATTAATTCCCCCTCTTGGCATCTCGTGCAGCTTCACTTAGTGGTTGGTCTCTGCTCAGCGGTCTGTCTCCTTTTCTCCCCATTAATAATCATAATCAAATATGCATTATTGGTTTTCGGCAACAGTGTAATTGCTTTCCCTCCCTTATTTTCTGGGGCAGTCGGTCTGCTGGTGAGGAAGGGCAGTTGTGTAATCGTTCCTCCCACGTCAACGCTAAGAAGTCGGTTGTGCCCTGCGGATTATTGATGTCAGCCGCGGTTTTGCTCTCTGGTGGAGTGAAAGAAGGAAATCATTTTATTGTGCTATTTTTAGACTTCAGTTTGGATTTCACCCTTTATGATACCTTGTGTACCGGGGATAGAGCTGTTGATGCCCAATTCAGCTGCAAGACACTCCGCTTTCTACCGCCCCTGATAGACTTCCTTTCTCGGACCAGACCTCAGCACCACTCAGTCCCGTTGCCCCCTCCCACCCTTTGGTGGGCGCGAGCCCAACCAGGCCCTGAGGGCTGAGACGCGCTCTGGATCCACAGCGTTTGCCAGTGGAACGGGCTGCCGGCAGCCACCGAGTCTTTGATTTGCCTGTGAAGGTTTAATCTGATCTTTCATCGGCAGAAATATTCAGATCCTCTGTAAACGTAGTGAGTTCTCCTGCCCATCCTTGCTTTTCCACCCAGTTTCTCGAGGTGGCAGGTGACAGTTAGAATGAGGAAAGACTCTTTGCTGGATTTCTTTCCGAACAAACAAGAAGGGCTCAGACAACGGGAGACGCCAGGTTATGCTTTTTGCAGCAGCGATGGAAAGGCAGTCTCGTAGCTCTTCTGTATTGTAATGAGCTCGTCCTCAACTCCAAACAGATTTTGAAAAGTGCCAGTAATCCTTGCCTGAGCATGCCTTGCATCTTGTGCATCTTGTCACAGATCAGTTTGTGTCGCACTGAATTCCATGGGTGCCTGCGACTTGGTGGTGCAACTTGGTCCTGGCTACTGAAGGTGCCAGCTGCGGACCAGCAACATGGACCTCGCCTGGATGTGGTTAGAGCACAGAGCCCCCTGCCCCGCCCTGGCTCAGGAGTCAGAACCTGCGTGGTCACAAGATTTTTTTCTTTTCTGTTTTGGAATTACAAGCCTTTTTAGAATCGCAACAAATCTGTAGAACCTATTTGCATGAAAGTGCACCTAAATATAAGATCTCTCATCTAATTCAAGAAGTTCAGGTTCCATGGACTTCAGTAAGACCCTTCACTCAGGAGAATCTGAGGGCATGCCCGGTGGAGACCCTGAAGGCCGCGGCCCCCCGCCCTCTGACCCTTGTTGCTACTTCACTGTCGTATGGAGTCAGCCTTGACTTTGATGCCTGAATCTTGCTTTTCTAACAGCTTTTCTTTGCTTTTCCTAACAACCAGATACAGGTGTCTGCCTCGCTGCATGGAATCCTCCTCCCCTCCTTAACACTTTGGCCTGACATTTGTCACATCTAAGGAGCACCAGCCTCAGGGACAGTCACCTGTCAGCCTCTCTGGTCCCTGTCTTCCCTGTGGTTTTCATTTATCAGTCCTCGCTATCGTGTTCTCACTGGGTGACTTTGCTCTTTTACTTTCTCCTTCCTCAACTTAGGGACGGGGACTGAGTGTTTTAGGATGACTGTGTGGTGAGAGTTGCTAGTGGAATGCTATCACTGCCAAGGTTCTGCCCCACTCATGTGAGGCCCTGGAGAGTTCTCGAAGGGACCAGGTTCTCCCACTCTTTCTGCCCGTGGCAATTCCATCCTGCAGGTCCTACTGGAAGCTCATCCCCAGTTCTCCCGTGGGCTTTGATTTCTCCCGATGGTGGCTGAAGGAAATGCAAGACAGACGGAAGCAAACCCTGAGAGAAATCTGTTCACCCACTGACTCCTTTGACAAGGCTGTGCTGTGACCTTGAGCAGTTCTTGCCTCGGCAGGGAGAGAATACATGTGGATGGCTACAACATGTGATGTGTGTCAAAACAGAGATGTGGACAGAATGCCGTGGCTAATCCCAAGGCGGAGGGTGGGGGGTGGGGGGTGGGCAACTAGCTTTGTCCAAGAGGAGTGAGGGAGAACTCCAAGGAGATGAGTTGGGGTTCATGCGATGAGGAGGACAGTGCCTGAGACCCAGTCTGTGGGATTGATCGCGGTCAGAAACCAAAGTTGGGAAGACCAAGTTGAGGAAGTCACATGATCAGAAGTGAGAAAGCGGGTAGCCGTCATAGTTTGCTCGTAGCTGGTGCGCACTGTGGGACAGGCCCAGCCTGTTATCTTCTCCATCCCACAGTCCAGCCTTGATGGATGAGGAGGCATGCACAGCGAGGTTAAGGAACTTGCCTAAAGATGCACAGTTGCATGTGGTAAAGCTGGGCTTCGAATCTGCCCAGGACCTCCTGCACTGGTTCCCGTGCAGAGAGAGCCCCTTTACCTGGAGGAGAGGGCCTGCAGCCCCCCGCCCCCCACCGGGACCCAGAAGGGGCTGGCTTCCCCCCTCCCTGGGCACCTCAGTCTTTCCATCAATGGACAGCAGCCATCCCCAGTCACCATGTAAGCTATGGGGGCGAGAGAAGGGAGTCTTTCTCTGGGTTGCCTAGTGGGTCTGTTGTGCGGGAATCTGATCGCACTACACATGAGGCATTCCCCTTCTATCTCCGAGGAGCCTGCCACTCCACTTCAAGGGGAGAGAGCCCTGGCCACCGTGATAGATGACACCAGAGAGCAAACTCGAAGGCAGCCTGATGGCATCTCCTTCCCGGCCAAGGCTCACCGTACCCTGTGCAGGAATCCTGGAGCGGGAGCGAGGTGGGAATGGGGGGCAAGACTGCTTGGGAGGAAGACAGATGTGGTCAGCGGGCACTGCTCCTTAACGTTGTCACATTCCTCTTCTTGCCCTGCCACCTGTGCGCCCAGGCTGTCAGCTGGAGTTCTAGTTTCTCCCTCCTGCCCTTTGCTTCTTGCACCTGTGGCCTGTGTATCACTTGTGCAGAAGCCACCCTGAGCTCCCTGAGCCAGAGATAGACGTTGGTCGGTCTCGTCTTTGTTTTTGGGCGCCAGCTCAGCCTGCAGACACACACCCTGGTGAAGTTGAAGATCACTCAAGCAGATCCTTTTTTCAAAGTCAGAAACTAGGCTCTGTCCCTCGTAGGCAGGCCGTTCATGGTCTCCTGAGCCATGACTATTGTCTCTTTGATAGGGAACACCAGACGCCAGGGAAAGCGTATCTAAGATGTTCCAAACAGTAGGATTCCACGGTGGCGTCGGCCTGGCTTGGGACCCTGCCGTCTGCACTGTGCTGTCCCATCACACCCACGGAGCAGTCTCACGTGTGCCTAAGTAGCTTTTACTGATTCTGTCTAGGACACGAAATAGTTTAGGGACGTTTCTGTATTTGCTTTTCCCAACATCCAGATACACATGTCTGCCCAGCTGGTGGAATCTGAGCTCCCTCCTTAACACTGTGGCCCACATGTTTGTCAGATAAAATACTTGGGCCAGTGAGCTCTTGGCCGTGTCCGTCCTCCCGCCGCTCTGCTGACATTTATAACCGAGCCCTCTTAGAGAGTGGCGCGTGCTGAGAGGTAGGCAGGATCATATATTTTACCTACGGTGCCTGCTCTGGTCTGACTGGTCCCTTTTCATTTTGGAGTTGAGCTACTGGAATGGACCCAGGAGATAAGCCGAGAGGTGATTTACAAGCTGCGCTCTCTCTTTCTTGTCTTGCTCCTGTTTCCGTTTAAAATTCCTTGGCCGCCCTCCGCGTGGGCATGTGCTTCCATTTATCCTGTAGATCGGGACTGAATGCGGCTCTTGTATTTCTGAGGAGCTCTGATTAGGAAGCCACTTCCCTGACTTCCAGCCATCAAAACGTGGCCCCGCAAACCATGACGAGGATTCTGTGGAGCAGGGGGCAAGGGGGACCTTTAGCGTCGAGGAAAGGACTGTGCAAAATTTGGCAAAATGGCAAAAGGGAAAGAAGTGGATACTTGCTTAAAATTTTTACAATTTATTTCTTGTTATGAAAGTAAATGATGCGTGTGGTTTCTTTGAAAGGGGGAAAAAAAAGAAATACTACAGAAAGGGGTAAAATATAAAGTCAAAACCCCTCGACCCTCCCCCAACCATGAGGAAACAAGTGTATCCCTCTGGAAATACCTTACTCACACATAGGCTTGTATGGATATAGATGGTTGCCCATTTGCTGCTTTAAAAAAATTCAAATGAGGGACACCTGGATGGCTCAGTTGGTTAAGCATCTGACCTGGGCTTAGGTGTGATCTGGTTGTTCTTGGGTTCGAGCCCCGCGTCAGGCTCTGTACTGACAGCTCAGAGCCTGGAGTCTGCTTTGGATTCTGTGTCTCCCTCTCTCTCTGCCCTTCCCCCACTCACGCTCTGTCTCTCTCTCACTCAAAACTAAATAAACATTTTTAAAAAATTAAAAAGAATGAAAGAATTCGAATGCGATCACCACAGAATGGTATTTGTTCTGTACTTAATCTCTTTTCACTTAATTTTCCTTGGAAATCTTTCCATTATAAAAGATGCACTCTAACCTTCTGTTGTCAATGGTTGCATGGTACATAGTCATAAATGTGTTCGATTCCAGTTTTCTCCATTTGGTTTCCAGTTACTTCTCTTGCTGCTCTTACTGTTCTCTTCCACACGTCTCTTTTGTTTGTCTGGATATATTTGTAAGGTGAGTGCTTAGAGGTGAAACAGCCACTGTGAAGTCCAGATGCACTTCTAATTTTGTCAAATATTGCTAAGTTATTTTCATTACAGAGGTGCTGATTTGTCCCCGTCCCCCTGGAAAAGTGAATGATACCACTTTGAGACTTTCATTTCCCAGACTGCACGTCTCTGCCTTGAACATGCCCAGTCATCTTTTCACATATTTATTGGCTCCTTGCTTTTCTCTTTTGCCTCTTCTTGTTTTCTCTTAGGATGTTTGCTTTTTCTCTTACTGTTTTTCAAAGTTCTTTGAAGGCTAAAGAATTTGGCTCTTGTTTTGTTTTTTAAAGTTTATTTATTTATTTAAAGAGACAGAGACAAAGCATGCATGAGCAGGAGAGGGGCAGAGAGAGGGGGAGAGAGAGAATCCCAAGCAGGCTCTGTGCTGTTAGTACAGAACCCAACCCAACATGGGGTTCGAAATCACTAACCGTGAGATTGTGACCTGAGCCAGAATCAAGCGTCAGACACTTAACTGACTGAGTCGCCCAGGAGCCCCACAAATTTGACTCTTGGTCTATGTGCCACATGTTAGAAATATTTTTTCCTAATAGGCCCATTTGTATTCTGACTTTCATTTATGGCATTTTTTGCCATGTAGAAGCTGAAATATATGATTCCAGATTTATTACTTTTTTTTTTCCTTTCCGACTTCCAGGTTTTATTTCTTGCTTAGAAAGTCTTTCCCCACTTCAAAATTAGAGTTAAATAATCTAAAATTTCCATTTAGTCATTGCACAGAGTAGAAGCCAATACTGACCTGGCAAAGGCAAGTGGCATATTGAGACCCTACCTCGAGAGTTTAATTTTTAATGTGGTCAATCCACTGGGGTTGCTTATCAGGAAAGCTTTTCTTCTATTAACCTTTATTAGGATGGATTTTTTTTAACTTAATTGTTTTCCTTGCTTCAAATTGGAGGAGTCCTTTAACTGCAACTTCCCTGAAAGTTCACTCAGTTGGTTAAGTACTTACTGAGTTCCTTTATTATGGTTAATACCTTGCGAGGCTATATGCTTCATAGAATTAAAAAAAAATTAATAAGTCCGAAACATTCCCAAACCACACCAAGTATATACAGTAGAAAAAGGTATCTGCGCACACAACCCAGACATCAAGGCACAGTGTCGTCACAGTCTGAAGAGTACCGCAAGATGCCCTGCGGGTTCAGAGAAAGGAGACATTACGTGTGGTGTGGGGATCGGGGAAGAGTTCTTTATTAAAGCGACATTTGAGATGGGTCTTGATGAACTGGTTGGCTTTTAATGGGTGAAGATTTTGAAGAAAGGCATGAGAAATAAATAGTCATCTGTAATTCGAAACTTGTGCATTTGTCCTGGGAAGAGCAAGTGGTCCACTTTGCTGACATCTGTGAATGCATGGAAGAACAACACGAGAGGAGTCCAGGGCAGGCCTGAGGTCATCTTGGGAAAGAGCTCAAAGGACTTTACTTCCCATTTACAGCAAGCAGTGGGAGCCACTAACGTTTCTGGAGCAATAGTGGAGAGGACAGATTGAAAGAATGAAATATTTGAAGGCAGGAAAGTTCATCATTAATTGCGTCTTTGCTGGGGGTGAAGAAACGAAATGCTTAATTTGGGGTTGCAGTCATAAAGGGGAAAAATGGGCCAGAACAATATTCTCAACATATAGTGTGTACAGTTGGGTTTGGGAGTTGAAGGAAAGAAGCACATTAAAAGTGACCATGATTTCTGCCTTCATTCAGTTGACTTTTCTAACACATGAGTGCCCGGTATGTGTTACACTCCGTGAGTCACCAGGAGCTGAGCAGTCACCATGACAGACAAGATTCCCGTTCTCAAGGGATAGAATTCCAATGAGGGAAGAACACCGCACAAGCCAGTGCCGGGGTCCTTGTTCCGGCGAATCTAGGGGTCCATGAAGGATGGACGGTCAGGCGAAATGAAGTGAGAGAGCCACGAGAGACATGGAGTCTGATGACCAAGCAGGCAGCCCTGGCAATTCTGGTGTCTCTGCCCTGCCGGCCTCAGTGTCTTTATTTAAAGGTAGTGAGTTACGTTACAGCAATGAGTGACAGCCCATCAGTAAGCATAGTTTGAACAATAATGTGTTATATCAGTAAAGCGGACAATTTCCTTAATCTTGCAGGTTGTTTTCAAGTTAGTTAGCATATAAATTTAAGGCAGGGGGAGAGGACAGGAAGTTACCTAGGCCTGCCTATGTTAATTATCTATAAACAGGCCAGGAGTCATTGCCTATTCTTCCAATTACAATGGGGGAGGTACAACCCGTCTGGCAAGGACAGAATTCCCAATGCTTGTCCTTTGCCCGTGAATGAGTGAATTTACATAATAGGAGCCTAACATTTACACAAATCACACCAATATTCAGCCAGCTCATAACCGCTATCAATCTGTGCAACCCATCCCCAAGATGCAACTTTAAGGTGGTCAGGCTACTCTCATTCAGATGTAATCCATCAAAGCATCCTGCTCCAGGTCCTTCCCTTTTATCTAAATGCCATAAAACAAAAGAGCGTTAACATTCCTTAGGCCAAGGAGAGTAGTTCAAGAAATCCAGGCCTGAAAAATCACTTAGGAGGTAAGATTAGGCACCAGTTTGGCTGGCAAGCTTTTGCTTCAATCTTTTCCACACAGGGAGGGGTCTCAACCTGTGAGCCCAAAACGGCTCCCAACAAGCCAGGGTGAGGCAAGAATAGAGACTGTGGAAGGCAACAGAGCAATTAAGAGGAGAGGTGGTTTGATGGGGCTCCCTGATGACTTTGACTTCAGGTCTTAAAACAAAGTCTTCAATGCTTGTTCCAGATAATTATCTATCTAATTATTTCTGGTGGCATTCTCTTTCCTTCTTCGCCTGGTGTTTACCATGGAGCGATGCAGGGGGAAAAAAGTAACTTTTTACTTCGAGTTTTAAATAGATAGCAAAGGCGGAAGGACCTCTGGGATCCACGGCCATCTGACTCATTCACCATGGAAAAAGGAAGTTGATCAGACTGGTGATCAGAATATTGCTTTGATTTCTGAAGATGCCTTCATTTTCTTACCTGGTGAAACAAAAGTCTGCCCCAGCACATGCTTGCTTTGTTCGCCATTTTGAGTGGGTGGGGGAGCTCAGATAGGGCTTGGCAAGGCAGTTCTCCCTTGGGACTATGACATGAGGTTGAGATTCAGGTTCCATCAGCTCAGCTGGGCTGGGCAGGCAAGATGGCATGCTCACACAGCTGGCAGTTGACTGTGGGCATCAGCCAAGATCACACTTGACGCCCTTGACCAAGCGACTGCGTGTAGTCTCTCCAGCGTGATGATTTCAGAATGGATAGACTTCTTGCATGGCATTGGGCTGCCCTCAGAACAAGGATCCCAGAACATCTGGTGAAGGCTGCAGAGCCTTTTCTAACCTAGCCTTAGAAGCTGTGTGGCATTACTCCCTCTATGATCCATTGATTACGAGAAAGTAAGGCTAGACCAGATTCTAAAGGAGAGGACATAGACTGTACCTCTTGACTGTAGGAATGTCAAAGAATTTGAATTAGTTTTAGAACTTACACATTGTAGCAGTAATATCTATTTGTTAAGGTTGTTTTGAGGATTGACAATGCTTATAACAGCTCCTGACCAAGAACTCTTAACAACAGTAATGACGGTGGTAGTGGTAGTGATGGGGACGATAATGATGGTGATGAGTAATTGCATTACCCTTCTGCAAAATACCTTTTATTATTGCTGGCAGGTTGAATCTTGGGTGGATTAATCATTGGTTTCAACCAGTCTATATCTTTAACATTGTAATAGGAGAATAATAAACTAATATGGACCACAATAGTCACATCTTGGCCACCATGTACCATGTACATTGTCAAGTCATTTTCATTTTATTAGTGCCTCCTACTCTTCAAGATTTGAGAAGTTATATACTTTTTTCTGTTTCTACTCATCTTTTGTATGTTGTATGTATCATTTGTAACTTCCTTTTAACAATCAATCCTGTGAGATAGACATAGAAGATACTATTATATTACAAATGTTGAAGTTCAAATTGAGATAAAGTATTTCCCAAAGGTCACCAAACCTTTGTAGTGAAGACTAAACTCCAATCAAAATCATTTGACTTTGCTTGGATCGCTTTGTGTTTGGTCACACTTAATAGGAACACCAGCTCTAAGTGGCTTAAAACAAGAGTAGGATGGGCACCTGGGTTGATTGATTCAGCAACTCAGACTTGTCATCAAAAACCAGATTTTTTCTATTTCTCTTTTCAGCCATTTCCTTTCGTAATGCATCAATTTTGTCTTCAGGCTGGCTCCATTAATGTCATTAGGCAGAGAGGGTGGTTTTTTGTTCATTACTACTGGGAGAGAGAATAAAAACTACTCCCCACCTGCCAACATTTCAGCATGGACCACAAGACATAGTTCAGCTATCTGCGTGGCCAACCTCTGGGCTATAAAGGCTTGTCTGGTAGAATATCATAGGTTGATTGCTCTCAACTAATCACAGTCTACCTGAAGAACTCAGGAGGAGTCACCATCCAAAATGTCTTGGGGGAAGGGGGTTGCTTACCTGAATACTACCTAAGGTCTTTTAGGAAAGACAAAAAGAGGAAGTGATGTTGGCTCAGCAAACAACTGTGTCTACAACAGTTTCCTAGACAAATACTCTTTTGCATACTCCATTTCCTTTTGTCATAGTTTCAGATGGCATTTTGGGAAGGAGGCTAAAATGTTTAAAGGTCTTTGTTCAGTGAATAATTGTGTTAATTTTTCTTTTTCATAAAATAGAAGACAAAGGAATACAATTTAAATATTTCTAGTAACAACAATTTTGTTTAAATTTAGAGATTAAGTCATTGTTGCCCAGGGAGTGAAAAGATTGCCGAAGTATGGGGACTATCAATGTTTAAACAATTTGCAGTGAAAGTATAGTACCATTGACCATTCATGTATTGGTTCTATATTTTACTCCATTGTGGTTCTGTAAAAAGACCTGGCTATCTTTAAAGTTTCCGGAGAATTTGGTAAAATGCTAATGCCCTTTAAGTAAAAACATTAATAAGTCAAGAAAGAAGGTTTGGTGCCAAGAGCTGAAACTCTTGATGTCTGGGTTAGAATTCAGTATTTCCATTCGGAAAAAGAGTAGAAGCTTACCTGCAAACTTCCATTCCTTCGCTCTTACCATCATTCCCCATAAATAACATACGTATGTCTCAGTTCCATAGGGATTCAAGCCATGATCGGATGATCTCGGAGACCTCATTTTACTTCCAGCTGGCAGGAGTAACAGAAATAATGAATTTCAATTCTCTATTCAAGAACTTTCCCCCAAACACTGAAATTGTATCTTTAAATTGTCTCATTACTGGTTGTAAAACATCACCAAAGATCTCGCATAGCTCGAGTAGCTGTGAGTCATTCATTTAAGGGATTATTATTAATGACCTAATTATTCTCCTGTGCAGGAATAGCAAAGCATCTCAAGACTTTGAAATCAACCATTACTCTCTTTAGCACAAATGAATTCAATAAAAACGTATTTTAAAAATCTAAAGCTTGATGAAATTATTACATGGGCTATAATAAAGCACTGCAGTTTTATATCTACATGATTTCCTTACCATTCTGCATGAATGGCTACAATTGGTTTGTACACTTTGAGACTTTGATGTGTGCATTCTAGGATATATTTCAGGACAAGCCCACTTTCACTCAAAACTACACAAAATATATTTTTCAAAGAGAAAATCAACATGAACTTACAGTATTCAAGTTGCTATGATGTAGAAAATTGTTGATAGAAGCAGCAAACTTTTCCCCTTAGTTATGAGAGTTGGGCTACTGGATCTTTCCCTTGAATCCAGCCGTGTCCTCACCATTAGAAGCCCGAGAGATGCTGATGGATCTGTCAAGTTAATAATAAAAATAACTGAGGATCCGTCAGGCAACTGAGAGTGATTTGGCCCCCATATAGGGAAGAAACAGATAAAGTGGAGGAGAGGTTTTTAGGCATGCCCTTTTCTTCCTCTCACACTGCCTGGGAAGGCCCGTGCCTACCCCATTGCTTCTGGAAACAGACAAGCACCTGCCAGCTGGTGAGGCAGGGGAAAGAACTAGAAAACTAGCCTCAGAGAAGCACTACTATGGGAGGGTATCAAATAGATAGGTTGGATCTTGAAGATTCCCCTAGCCCTCCCTGTTCCCTGAGGGGTGGGTAATGACAATGGAGGGACCCCATGTATTCCTGCAACTGCAGGAGCACAGATTGTTACACCAGAGACACTTTTCCTTGAGATGGTGCCCCACCCACTCACCCACTACGTACCCCTATTAGGATGGGCACCAACTGGGGCTTTGACATTATCCCCTTCTACAAGGACTCATTACCAACCAATATAGTTAATATGCCTAAGGAAACTGGAAATTATATGGGAATTAAATGAGACTTCTTAGCAGGGTAACTGCTTTAAAGGAACAAGTGGAAGGACTTATACCTGACAAAGCATAATTAGACACCACAACATGATCAATAGACATATTGAGTATTTCCCAAAGATAAGGGAGGATATTGGAGACATGCAGTAAAAGAAGAAGTCATAAACCCAAATGGAAATTTGGGGAAAGCAAAATATAAAAATTTGAAAGAAAAATCTCAGTATATGAGATGAACAGCCTAATGAATCCAGCTGAAGAACTATTTCGTGAGCCAGAAAAGAAGCTATCAGACAGTATTTGGAGGGTATCAGGAACATAAATAAAGAAGGAAAATATAAAAAATAAGCAATATACAATAGAGTTATCTAATCAGCGTTCCTATGAAAAGAATCCCAGAAGGAAAGAAAACAGTAGAGGAGAAGGAAATATTTGAGAGACTAATGACTGAAAGTTTCCCAGAAGAAGGAAAAGATATAAGATTTTAGGCAAATGGGCCTAATAGAGTACAAAACAGATAGAGAGGACAGAAAAAGGTAAGGAATGGAACGTTAATAGGTTGTAGTTTAAATTTACATACAACAAAGAGAAGGAGAAAACTCTAAGAGAAGATCATCAGACATTTCAATAGCAACAGAGTCTGCAAGAAGGCTATGGAATGTTTTCAGAGTGTTGAATCCAGAATATTAAGCTATATTATTATTTAGTGTTTAAGTAAGAGACAAAGATGTTCTCAGACCTGGAAGTCCTTAAAAGGTTTGCCATACCCAATCTTCTTTGAAACATTCTTAGAAGAAGTATATTAACAAGAGGAAAAATAAGTCCAGGATGAGCTATGTCAAAGAGGGCATGAAAAAAACCTTAGTAAATTTTACTGTTGATGAAATAGAAAACTTACCAGAAAACCAAAATGTGTCTTAATAAAAATCTAGAACTAAAATAGCCTCAATATATATACAAATATATCACCTGGAGGTGGGATGGTGGCAGAATGAAAGGGAATTGAGAGTAGGCTAAGGTGTGGCCAAGGTGTGCTCATTCTGGTCCATCTAATGGGATTCCCTCAGACAACACTGGTGAAAATGCATCAGCAGCGCAAGGGGGTAACCTGCTAATGATAAGCATCCAGGAGGTGTTCTCCTTTCCTGCTGGCCTGAGACTCCCCTTCCCTCCTAGAGACATTCAGTGGCCTGGCCTGGGGGAGCTCCTTTGCCCTTCAGGCAGTTCAGCTGAGACAGTGGGTGCCCTATTGGGAACAGATATCTTAAGCAGATAAAGTCAAATGAAAACAGCTCTCCCTAAAAAAATCACAAATTCACTGCGAAGTCTCTTAAAATTAAAATGTAATTGGAACCATCACCCATAAAAGCAGAACAGCCCCTGTGTGGTAAACCTAACACTATTATTGCTTTCTAAAACAAAACATTTAAATAGGATTCAGAATCTCATAACATAATGGCCAAACTTTTCAGGATGCAATTGAGAATCCTTCATAATAATAAAAACAGAGGAAATCACAGTTTGAATGTAAAAAAACAATTACTTGATGTCAACATGGAGACGAATCAGATGTTGAGATCACATGATGAGGATTTTAAAGGAGCCAATCATAAAAATATTTCCATAAGCAATTGCAAATTCTAAAGAAGAAAATGTTGGCAAAGGCATAGCAGTGATATAAATGGAGTTGAGTGGCAATTTTAGAACTGAAAATACAAAAACAGAAATAAAAATCTCACTGGAAAGACTCAATAGTTGAGTTGAAATGACAAAGGATACAATCAGTGAACTGGAGAAAGAACGATGGAATTAACCCAATATGAACAAAAGAAAATAGACAGAAAAAATAATGACCAGAGCCTAAGAGACCAGGGGGACAATAACAAAAAGTCCAACACATATCATTGAGTCCAAGAAGGAGAAGAGTAGGCTAAAAGATTATTTGAAGAAATGATGGCTAAATACTTCCAAAATTTGGTGAAAGGCAGAAATCTACAGATTCAAGAGCTAAGAAAATTCCACTCCCCACAGAACAAATCCAAAATAATCCTCACCAAAACGCATCAGAATTAAATCTCTGAAAGTTGATAAGACCAAGAAATAACCTTGAAGCATCCAGACAGAAATGATATATTACCCATGGGAGAACACCAATTTGAATAATGGTGGATTTCTCATCCAAAGCCATAAAAGCCAGAGAGACGTGGCACATTTTTCAAATAGTGAAAGAAAATAGTCAACCCCAATTCTATATGTACAGGCCAAAAACAATGAACTTCAACCTAAATCTCATACTTATGGACTTAAATGTAAAATGTAAAATATAAAAGTATAAAACTCCTATAAAATACAGGAGTGAGTGTTGGGTCAGATTTCTAAGACTTGACACTAAAAGCATAATTAACTAAAAGGAATTGGACTTCATTCAAATCCCATGTGAAAAGAATGAAAAAGTAGGTTACAGATGGAGAAAATATTTGCAAACCACATACCTGACAAAAGACTAGTGTCTAAAATAAAGGAAGAATATGTTCTTAAAATTTAATGGTAAAAAATTCAATACAGGTAGAAAATAGGCAAGAGACATGAACAGACACCTCATTGAAGAGGATGTATGGATGGGATAAGTACTTGAAAAGATACTCAATATCTCTATACCTAAGAAGGATGCCACTTAAAACCACAATGAGCTAACTATGTAACTATCGGGAAAAAACAGCAATAGCCCCAAATATTAGTCAGGGTACCAAGAAACTAGATCACTTACATATTGCAGGTGGAATTGTAAAATGGTATGGTCCTGCTGGAAAATAATTTGGCAACTCTTTAAAAGCTAAATATGTAATTACCATACAACCCAGTAATTGGACTCTTGGATGTTTCAGAGAAATAAAAATGAATTTCATGCAAAAACCCATATGCAAATGTTCACAGAAGCTTTATTCATAACATCCCCAAACTGGGAGCATTGTAGATGTTCTTCAGCGGGTGCAAAAGTAAACAGACTGTGGTATAAGCATAGCATGGAACACTACTTAGCAGTAAAAAGGAGTACATGAATCTGCAAGAAAATAAGCCGAATGAAAAATCCAGTCCCAAAGGCTGCATACTTTATGGTTCCATTTATATAGCATTTTTGAAGTGACAAAATTTAAGGAATGGAGCACAGAGAGTGGTTTCCAGAGTCTACAGGTGAGGGACAGCGTGGAACAGGTGAGTATGGTTATAAAATATGACCCAGGGATCTTTGCGGCTATGGAATTGTTCTGTATCTTGGATGTGGTGGTGGATGCATGAACTTACACATGAAATAAAATTGTATAGAACTATAGACGCACTCACCACCCACCACACACACATGCACGCACACACACACGTGAGAGGAAGTCTGAACAAGAGCAGTGGATTGTACCAATGTCTGCTCCCTGGCTGGGATATTGTACTACAGTTTTGCCAAATGTGACCATTGCAGGAAACTTGGCAAAGAGTCCCTGGGATCTGTCTGTATTCTTTCTCACAGTTGTATGTGAATTAAATAAAAAGAGAAAGGAAGGTAGGAAAAAAGAAGTAAAGACATAAAACTTGTTAAAAATGAATAATATTGGTTGTAATAAATAAGAAAAATAGCAACAATTGCACAAAAATTACAGTACTTATGAATATGTGGCTTAAAAGGACCAATCCCAAAGATAAAATCCAGAAGGAATTTTTAGAAAATTCAACAAAATGTTTTGTGCTGGATTCATTTTTGGAAAAAAAAATACATAAAAGTTGAAAATAAAGGATATTATATATCTAAGCCAGGAAAAATTGAACTAAAAGTATGTTTGAGTAACAATTATAATATCAGACAAAATAGATTCTAAGGCTAAAATATCACACTAACACAGAAGATCATCATAAACTGAAAAGAAGCAGAAGAAAATTTAACGATTGGAACATATATCTCCAACATCATAATCCAAAAATACATAAACCGGGTGTCTGGGTGGCTCACTTGGTTGGGTGTCTGACTTTGGTTCGGGTCATGATCTCACAGTTTGTGAATTTGAGCCCCACATTGGGCTCTGTGCTGACAGCTCAGAGCCTGGAGCCTGCTTTGGATTCTGTCTCCCCCTTTCTCTCTCTGCCCCACCCCCACTTGCTCTCTGTCTCTCAAAAAGGAATAAATGTTAAAAAAAAATTTAAAACAAACAAACAACGGGCGCCTGGCTGGCTCAGTCATTTAAGTGTCTGACTTTGGCTCAGGTCATGGTCTCACGGTCTGTGTGTTTGAGCCCCGAGTCGGGCTCTGGATCCTACTTCAGATTCTATATCTCCTTCTCTCTCTCTGCCCCAACTCTGGTCACACGCTGTCTCTGTCTCTCTCTTAAAAATAAATAAACATTAAAAAATTTTTAATAAAAAAATAAAAACAAACAAAAAATCCCCCCAAATACATAAACCAGTCAATAGAACTGTGGGAAGAAATAAATGAATCAAGAATTATAGGAAAAATTTAATTGTAGGAAATGTAAAACACTCATCTCAGAAACTGGTAGATGAAGCAGGTAAAAAAAGCAAAGGTATAAAAAATATTAATAATGTAATATGCCTTAGCTTTAAATGCAATAAACAGAGTACTCATTTTGTCTGGATACATGTGGGACAGTTACAAAAAACTATCAAGTACTAGGTGGTAGAGGGAGCCTCAATTAATTTTATAAAGTTTATTCTTGACCGTTATGCAATACAATTAGATATTAACCTAACAAAAAGGGAGCCGAAAAAAGTCTCTTCTGTCTAGAAATTGAAAAGCATACTATTAAATGGTCATTGAGTTCAAAGGTAATCATGAGGAAAGACAAAATGAAAGCACTAAAGATAGCATTGGTGGGACAATAATTTTATAAATTCTGAAATTAAAGATGATGCAATTATAGGAAAATATTAAAAATCAGTAAGTTTGACAGTAGATATAAAGATGTCTGTTAAATTATTTCCCATATTGCCCTGTATATTTAAAATATTTAATAATTTTCAAACTTAAACAGGTATTAGACATGGTTAAGTATAACTCAGACAAAAATTTAGAGATTTAAATATAATTATCAGAAAATTAAAGTGGCAAGAGAGGAAAATAAAAAATAAAAGGAAACCAACAAGTTAAGCTTTAACAAAGGAAGCCAATAAAAAGATAATAAATCCAAAGAAATGAGAAAAAGGAAATAGAAAGATAAGATCAGAAATCAAGGAAATACAGAACAAAAATCAATAATGAAGATTAACAAAGCAAGGGTGTTTCTTTGAAAAGATTAATAAGATAGCAACCTTCTGATAAGACTAAACAAGATAAATCAGAAGAGTAAATAAATAATGGAAAGGAGAATTGTCTTTCTACACGAACACAAGTTGTTCTAAAAATAATTTTTGGAATTATACAAAATCCATTAGAAAATGGATTGATTTCTATAAAGGAGATAATGGATCAAATTGGACCCAAGAAGAAATAAAAAATTTAAGCAGACTATAAAAAAGTCTTCATCTTCAATAAAGATATTGAAGTGGTAATAAAATATCTCCTTCAATAAAAGCCTTGGAAAAAGCATGGCGAACCAAAGAAAGGAATAAACAGGCAATAGATATGAAAGGAAAATTCACAGGAGAAAACCTGAGTGGCTATGAACTAATCTTAGTGGGGAGATGCAACCTTAAAGAAGATGCCACTTTACACCTGTCAGAGTGGTGACAATTAGGAAGCTAGAGAATGAGTCTAGCATGCCTAACTGAGGACTATCAATTCTTCCCTGTATGAGAATCTGTTCTGGCTTTTGCTCCCAGGACATGGCTCAGAAAATTTGTCCTTCCTCTTTTTCTCTTTTCATCATTTTATTTTTTATTTTTTTAATTTTATTTTGAGAGAGAGAAGGAGAGTCATGCACAGGAGGAGCAGAGAGAGAGGGAGAGAGAGAGAATCTCAAGCAGGCTTTGCACTGTCAGCATGGAGCCCAACATGGGGCTCAAATTCATGAACAATGAGATCATGACCTGAGCCAAAATCAAGAGCCAGATGCTTAACCAACTGAGCCACCCAGGTGCCCCTCTTTTTATTATTTCAGACTGACATATAACATTACCAAGAAAGCATCGTGAATGTATGGTTGGTGGATTTTCACAAAATGAACACTGTCATATAAACCACCATCAATGAGAAATAAAACACTTCCAGCACACCAGCACTGTTGTCATCCCCCTCCTCCCCAAAGTAGCCACTGTCCTCATTTTTAACACCATGGATTAGTTTGGCATTGTTTCAAGTACAAAATAAATGCAATCATAGTGCCTCCTCTTTGTCTTTTTGTTTTTGCCCAACCTTGTGTTTATGAGATCACCATACTTTTGCTGATTGTAGTAATTTGTTCATCTTCTTTGCCGTGTGATATTCCAATAAATGGATACCACACAATTTATCCATTCTTCCGTTGACAGATGTTTGTTTTCTCTCCCAGGTTTTGGCTGTTACAAACAATGTTGTATGATCAGTGTATACAGTTGATCTTCATTATTCCTGGATTCTGTGAATTTGCCTACTCACTAAAATTTTTTTGTAACCCTGAACTCAATATCTGCAGCGCTTTCACTGTCATTCGTAGACATGCACAGAATGGTGAAAAATTTGAGTCATCTGATGTGTGTGTTCTCAGCTGAGGTCAAACAAGGCAATATTCTGCCTTCCTACAGTTCTCATTTTACAAACCAGTGTCATTTTCATGGCCTACTTAGTTCATGTTTTTAAAATTTTTGTACTTTTCCTTGATGATTTCACTATTTAAAACGATGCCTGGGATGCCTGGGTGGCTCAGTTGGTTGAGCCTTTGACTCTTAATTTTGGCTCAGGTCATGATCCCAGGATTATGGGATTGAGCCATGCATCAGGCTGTGTGCTGAGCACGGAGCCTGCTTGAGATTCACTGTCTTTCCTTCTGCCTCTTTCCCCTGCTTACACACTCTCTCTCTCTTTAAAACAGAAAATAAAATAAAATGATGCCCAAGCTTAATGCTGAGGTGCTGTCTAGCTCTCCTAAGGGCAAGAAGGCTGTGATGTGCTGTATGGAGAAAATAACGTGTGTTCAAGCATGAGTTATAGTGCTGTTGTCCATGAGTTCAGTGTTAGTGAATCAACAGTATATTCTAAAGAAGGTGTCTTCAAACAGAAACACATATTACAAAGTGTTATATATTGATTGGTTGATGAAAACGCTGTGACCAGAGGCTGGCAGGAGCTTAACCCTGCATTTCCCTGGGGAGCGTCTGTTCAGTCCTGGCTAGAACATAATGGCTATGAATATGAGAATCGACAATATATGCATTTCGTTGAGTACATACCTAAGAGTTGCATTACTAGGTCTGAACGATTGACATGTGTTCAACATCCATCAAAGAGATTTTAAAGACATTGCATTCATGTGCACTCCCACCATCAGTATTTGAGAATACTAATAGCTCCATACTTTTTCTGACACTTGGTATTGTCAGACTTTCAAATTTTAGCTGTCTTGTTGATATGTAGTGCATCACATTGTGGTTTAATATGCATTTTCTTGATGACTAACAGTGTTGAGCATCAGTTACTTACTGGCCGTTTAGAAGTCCTCTTTTGTGAAGTGTCTGTTTTGGTCTTTGCCCTTTTTAAAAAGCGGGTTGTTGGGGCACCTGGCTCAGTCACTTTAGTGTTCAACTTCAGCTCAGGTCATGATCTTGTGGTCTATGGGTTTGAGCCCTGCATCGGGCTCTGTGATGACAATTCAGAACCTAGAACCTGCTTTGGATTCTGCGTCTCCCTCTCTCTCTCTTCCCCTCCCCTGCTTGTACTTTCTCTCTCTCTTAAAGATAAACATTAAAAATTAATTAATTAATTAATTAATAATAAATGAAAAGTAGGTTGTCTGTCTCTTATTGACTTGTATATTCTCAAATCAGTCCTTTGTTGGTTACATGTGTCACAAATAATTTCTCCTACTCTGTGGCTTCAAATTTCATTCTTTCAGTGGTGTTTTTGATGAATTTAGAAGTTCATGATATAAATGAAATCAAACTTATCATTTATTTTCTTTATGGCTTGAGAGGGAGACACAGAATCTGAAGCAGGGTCAGCACTGAGCTGACAGTACAAAGCCCGACGCGGGGCTCAAACTCACGAACTATGAGATCATGATCTGAGCCGAAGTCAGACGCTTAACTGACTGAGCCACCTACGTGCCCTCAAGTTGTGATGTTTTAACTTTCACATTTGATGTACAATCTACTTGAAATTGATGTTTGTATGGTGTGAGCCAGTAATCATGATTTGATTTTTTTTCTATAGTGATGTTCAATCAACATAAGCACAATACATTGAACACACTGTCCTTTTCCCACTAAAGACAATTTTTTGTCTTTAATAATGCTTTCATAATGTGTCATTCCTACCCTTTTACTTGTGATCTGTTGTATCCTTATTTTTAAAGTATATCTTTTGTAAGCGACATGTAGATCTTGAAATTTTTTATTCTAGTCTAAAATCTTTGCCTTTTGAATACTTATCTATTTATATTTAATGTAAATCTAATCTATTTGATTTTTCTATGGCAAAAATGTTTCTATTTTTACCATTTTCCTCATCTGTATCATGTTCATTCCTGTCTCCTTTATTGCTTTCATTATAGCAAAACAACAATAAAGTAGGTTTAATTTGTAAAATGTTCTCTCTTGGAGTGCCTGGGTGGCTCAGTCGATTAAGTGTCTGACTTCGGCTCAGGTCATGATCTCACAGTTCGTGAGTTTGAGCCCCGTGTCGGGCTCTGTGCTGACTGCTCAGAGCCTGGAGCCTGCTTCAAATTCTGTGTCTTCTTTGCTCTCTGCCCCTCCCCTACTCACGCTTTGTTTCTGTCTCTCAAAAAACACTGAAAAATTTTTAAATATTCTCTCATATTAGGTTGTCAGTTACACATTCTTTTAACCCGTCTGTTTTATAATTACCGTAGAGGGTTACATATGATTCTTTGACTTTTTAAAATCTGATATAAATGAGCACTCTTTTGCTTTTTGGACCACACAAGGACCCTCCTTCCCTTTGTGCTGGTTGTCATGTATTTTAATTTGACATATATTCTAGATTACACAAGAAATTACTACTGTTTTTTTTTTACATCAACATTTACTTAGACTTACCTACCTATTTATTCTTCCCATTGTTTTTCATTTCTTTATGCATGTCCTTGTTTTCAGCTGTAATCATTTCTTTTTATCTGGATGTGTTGCCAAGGAATTATTTCAGTTCTTATGTATCTGAAAATATCTTCATTTTACTTTTGTTTTTGAAGGAAATTGAAAATGATTGTCTAATTTATAGATTGACAGTTATTTTCTTACAGCATTTTAAAGATATTGGTTTTATTATCTCTTGGCTTCTACCATTTCTGTCACCTATGTTATTATTACTTTGAAGTTAATGCCTTTTTTAATCTGGCTGCTTTTAAGAATTTTATTCTGGGGCACGTGGGTGACTCAGTCAGTTGAGCGTCCGACTTCGGCTCAGGTCATGATCTCACCGTTCCAAGTTCAAGCCCTGCATCAGGCTCTGTGCTGATGGCTCAGAGCCTGGAGCCTGCTTCATATTCTGTGTCTCCCTCTCTGTCTGTGCCCCTCCCCTCTTCATGCTCTGTCTGTCTCTCTCTCTCTCTCTCTCTCAAAAATAAATAAAAACTTTAAAAAAAAAAGAATTTTATTCTGTCTTTAGTGTCCAGCAGTTTCACTATCATGAACCCAGATACATTTCCTTTTTTTTTCCTTTGATTTTTCCTGTTTTAAGATTGTAGTGTTTCCTGAAAGTGTAGTTTGATGTCCCTTGTCAATATTTTGACATTCTTAGCTAATATCTTAATAATATTGCTTCTGCCTCATTCTTTTTCCATCTGAATTCATTATTTATAAATTTAGGCATTAAAATAATGGTGATTAATATGTTTAAAAAGATATCGATCTAGGGCATGATCGATCATTTCAGCAGAGAACTGAAATGTGGAAAAGAAAACGAAATAAAAATTATGGAACTGAAAAATAATTGAAATTGAGAACACAACAGATACATTGAATAGCAGATTAGACATAGTAGAAGGAGGGGTTGTTAAAGGGAAGACAGATGCCTAGAAAATATCCAACCTGAAGCTGAATGGATAGGTGAAAAATGTTTGTTTTCCTATAAAATCCCAGATTTTTGCTTTTTCATGAAAAATCAAAACTTTTGTAAGCATTGAGTCCATATCTTCCTTTAGTCAGAATTGAAACTTTAGTTGGCCTGAGCTGATGGAGGGCTGTCTGTAGTTGGATTTGTTCTTCCAATTAGCCAGAGTCCACTCTGCTTTATTTCTTTTTGCCACCAAAACTCCATATCTGTTGCTGTGGTTTATATTACCCATGTACTGCTTCATTCATTTACGTCAGGTGAGTGGGTGTTGGTAGGGGAGTATGGGGTGGAGGGGAGGAACAGTCTAGGCATAGGAAATAGCACACGAAAATGTACTTAGCTGGTGAGTTGGACAAGCCTAAGAACTCAAAGGAAGCCAGCAGGGCCGGAACGCAGACGTGAGCAGAGGCTATGTTGTATTACACCAGATACAGAACAAGTAGCTATGAAGGACCAAGAGTTATTTCACTGTTACTTGATGGTATATATATTTGGACCCTCTATACCTTCTTGTTGGAAACAATCCATCGGTATATAAAATTCAGTTGTTAATTATAAGAAGACTAGCTAACTTTTAGCCAAAGCAGACAAGCTATTGAGTTGATAGGATGAAATGTCACTGAATAAATTTTCATGCCTTTGTTTCCCCTGTGTCTTAGCTGCAAGTGTCCACTGCTTGGAAAAGTGTGGGAAGCTGACCTGGAGGCTTGTCGGTTGCTTATCCAGAACCTACAGCTCCGGGATTCCAGGAGTGCACCGTCCACAGAAGATGAGAGGCAGCTAGATGACTCAGGGGGAGCTACCTGTACACCCGCTCCTGCTGTCCCCTCCAGGCTCCACTCTGAAGATGACAAGAGGGTCCCTTTGCAGGCCTTCGAGGAGTGGAAGGTTCACCTGACCCCATCTCTGCACAGTGCTGGGGGCGAACAGAAGGAGGTCTGTCCATCCCCTTGGCCGCAGCAGGGGGCCTACCCTGAGGGGTACTTTGGAGCCAAACTCCAAATGGGAACAGTAAATAGTGGGAGGGCAACCCATTGAACTATGCAAACTTTTAAAGGTTTTAATAACCCTGGAATATGATTACAAAATAACATAGAATTTTTGTGGAAGTTTAAGAAGACCAAAAAATCACTTTTGGCATATTTAATTCTATGTTCTAATTTAATGGCTGGAGTTAGAATATAAATCTGGTATATAATTACCATATATAGCATATACCGTATATGTCACATATAACATATAGTTATTGCATATGCTATTATATATGTCACATGTGATTTTAATTATATATTTAGAATCTATATATCATTATTTATTAGAATCAAATGTTCAAATATGTGTATATATATATCCCTTTGTTTTGGCCCAGACAAGGTCATAACGGATATTTGTAATATGCTCTTTTCATTGCTTTAAAGTTTTTTTCAAGTTTATTTATTTATTTTGAGAGAGAGAGAGAGAGAGAGAGAGAGAGAGAGCCAGCCAGTGGGGGAGGGGCAGAGAGAGAGAGGGAGAGAGAGAGAATTCCAAGCAGGCTCCACACTGTCAGTGCAGAGCCTGATGTGGGGCTTAAACTTATGAACTGTGCAATCATGACCTGAGCTGAAGTCAGATGCTTAACCGACTGAGCCATCCCATGCTCTTTTCATTTTTTAAAAAACATAATACTTGGCTTATCATATATATATATGATACATATATATCATATATATATATAATTAAAATGTGAATTTGTATAACATTTTACTCCAAGGCTGACCTAGATTAACAGAGAAGAGCTCCCCTCCCCTCTCCTTTCTCCTCTTTCCCCCCTCCCCTTCCCTTCGCTCACCAGCCCGTCTCTCCCCTCCAACTCTCCAACCCTGGTAAGACACCTTACAATAAAAGGACTCTAGGAAACTTTACTTTAGAACCACAACAGGGGTCTTTGGAGCTTTTTCTGGCCAGGTACCCAGGTGTTCTGAATATTAAAAGGAGGCTTTTGCCTGGTGAGGCTGGAGGAACATGTCATTTCATGTTCACGGCTCACATTTGACATTAGATGTCCCCCCTCCCTGGGCCTTTGCTACAAAGTCCCCCACCCCGAGGCAGGCCTGCCTGTCCTATCTGTAGGACCTTGTTCTTCACAGAGCAGAGGCTTGCTGACAGCACATGCTACAGTCACTGCCTTGTGCTTGGGAAAATTGATACTTGATCCTATATTTGAATTGAATAAGCTGAGAAGGAAGGCTATTGTCACTCTCTGGAATCCTGCTGGCCTCATAAATTAGGCTCTAAATTGAGCTATAGATGATCTCAACTCCTTTGTTAGCTGAGAAGCTGCAGGGGGAATCCTCCCCCAACAGCCGCCAGCCCTGTTGGTAGAGTTATTGAAAACTCGCTGCCTGTTGCAGTTGGCCGGCTGGAAAGAAAAGATTCTGGTGTGGACGGAAGTGCCTCGTAAGCAAGCGAATGGGAGCCCTGGACTGAAGAAACAGCCGGCCCAGGGTCCTAGGCTTTGAAGGTAGGGTTGGCTGCCCATGGTGGACTCCCAGGAGCTCCCAGTGCCAGGACAGGCAGGAGCCAAGCCAGGTGTGCGATGGGGTTCAGCGGGGACACAGGACTCCCCCGGAGCTCAGGGCCAAGTCAGCAAATTCCACCTGTTGCGGGAGCCTGTCTCCCTGCCTCCCTTCCTTTGTTGCCGTGCTCAAGTGACCTTCCAGGCTCTCTGGAGGGTGACTTTCCCAGGTATAGGATTATTCTTCCTCTGTAAGATTACAAAGCACCTACCAATTTGCATGAGATTGTAAGCACCTGCCAGTCTGAGTGTAGGAAAACATAGCTCTGTTTGCCTAGAAGTGAACTTCAGAACTGAGGATGAATGGCGTAGAGCCTTATCATAGAAAGATACTTAAAATTTCTGGTGAGGAGGAGGCCCAGACTGTATCCCAGGGAGCAGAAGAACTGCAGTGGCTGCTTCTCTGAGCTCAGGGGCCTCCCCTGCCCCCACCCCCCAGCTCCCTCCACCAACTGCAATGCTAAGGACTTCCCACAGTATTTTTTGCTCCTATCATGGTGGGGGTGGGGGAGACAAGACGGTATTTTAAAGCCTTGCTAAACTTTCGGTGCGGTCTTCCTGTCCTGTGCTAGGCCTCATCTGACTTACTACTTTTCTGGGTTTATATTCACATGGAAGGGTGGTCGCCTTTTGAATTCGTGAAATGTGAAGAAATGTTAAGACGGTAGGTATTTTCTAGAAAGGGCAAAATTATGGGCCCGGAAAACAGAGGAGCCATTGCCAAGAATTGGGGCTGGGAGAAGAGACTTACTCACAAAGAGCAACAGGAAGGAATTTGGGGGGGGTAGTGTGATAGAACCACTTTGTGCCTTGGTTGTGGTGGTAGTTACCTGACTGTGTATGTGTGTCTGTATGTCTGTAACCTGACACCCGAGTGAATTTTATTGTCTATAACTTTACAAAGGTGACCAAAATTTTAAAAATAACATCCGCCTGTTTAAGAGCAAGGCTATAGGTGTTGGAATCATGGGCACGGGGCTCAGGGCTCTCTCAGAAGACAGTAGAACGAGACAGACAGCGTGAGCCTCAGAGTCCACTCTCTGATTCAAGTTAGACCATCCACAGGTTGCATTTAGGCATCTGCTAAACACCCTTCCCCTCCCCCTCTCCTGTCCCCCCAAATGAGGACAATAAAAACTCTCTCCGGAGGTTGTAAGGATTTCGTAAAATCATGCATCTAGAGGTGAGGAGAGGCTTAAAAAATGGGTTTCTTGTTTTTTTTTGGGGGGGGGTGTTATCACTCCTTTTTGGCAACCACAAGTATCTCTAAGACCTTTTAAAAATAATATACCCAGCTTTCTTTATCAAGAAGCAGAAGCAGGCAATGAATTAGTGGGAGATAATCCAAGAAAAGAAAGGTTTAATAAAGGAAGAATCTTCGTTTGTATTTAGATGGAGGATTTTAGATGACAGAAGGCTCATTAGGAAGGTGTTCCCGTTTTCTGGCCTCTTTTTCCAGGGAGCCATTGAGGTCTGGGTACTTGCGTGCTTACCCTGTGGCTAACGTGTGTATTCGCTTTGCAGCTGGGAGTTGGTTTTGCTCTGGAACTCCCTGCTGGGGCTGGCCATCCCACACGGATATGCTATTGAAGCATGACGGCCTGAAGGCAGTCAGTTTCTTTATAACCCAAATCCTCCGTGAAAAATTGCTGACTTCTTAGGGAGGCCCACAGGGGCGTGGATTCTCAGAGCCTTCAAGGTGACCTGGAAGGGGCCCGCGTGAGTACGTGCATTTCCGCTGCGCATTAATTAGGACTTTTGCCGTGTGGTTGCTCAGGACCGGTTCGTTCTCCCATTTTACAGCTGAGACCATTGAGGCAAAGTCATCTGCTTGCGGCTTTGCTGTGGAAGAAGTCAGCCACAGGGCGCAGGGCCAATTTTAGCATGCACTTCCTCAGATTGTAAGCACGCTTCTTTTTCTCTTTCATTACTGCTGGCCCGCAAGCCTTTCCACGGACTCTGGAAACAATCAGCTGCTGTTGGCCCCAGTTTACAGACGGTGCAGAAATTGCACCGGGGCCAGACAGGAGCTGGGGAAGTCAGCGAGCCAGCTTCCTCCGCTGTGAAGTTGCTCTTTTGTACTCGCTGTTCTGGCCATAATACCTGCGTAATTCTCTCTTTCCTGTCGGCAGACTGTCCTGCTGGGGTGCTTTCTGTTTTTACTACAAAGTGGGCTCCCCTCCCGCGAAGTTCCCTGGACAGTATCACTCTCCCCTAACCCCAGCTGCTTCCTTTCCAAGCCAGTCAGCTGCCACCAAAGAGGCTTAAAAAGGCCAACAAAGGACCAGAGCTTTCTCATGCAGTATTGGAATAGCCAGTGGGCCGTCCGTGACGAAAGAAATTTGCAGTAAGACACGGCCAGACGGTGTGGCTTTTATTATATGACATAGGTCTCTCAAACCACCTCTTCGTTCCTTTTCCCATGGCCTGTCTTGCAGAAACCGCAGCAATAATGCATCACCGGCAGTTTCCAGTTTGGGATTCCTGGGACTTGCAAAATCATCCTTTTTTGTCTCTTTCAAACATGAGTGAATTTTCCCAAGGTTTTGAACCTTGGTGTGTATAGAGACAAGAAGTCTCCTTCACGTGAATGTTTCATTGCTCTCCGTAGTATGTTTAAATCATGTAATTAGAATTTCAGGTACAGCTGGCATACCTAGAATCAGAAACAAACACAGCTCAACCAACAGAAGCAGGAGTGCGCAGGCTCCCCCGGGTCCTGCCCTGGCCCTGGCCTTGGCCCCCCAGTTGTTGAGAGGCAGCAGAGCCGCAGGGCAAGCTGGGAGGTGGGGGGGGGGGCAGGGGTTTCCACTGTCATCTGTTAGTGGCTCCTGCTGCTTCTCTCAGTTAATTAATGTTGTCAGCGCCTCAGCCTCCTTCACCTGCCCAAGGAAAGGAGGTGGATTCTTCTGATCGGCCTGCTTTGCCTCCTTTTTGAAAACCACGGAACCACTTTTCTGTGCTCCAGGGCCTAACTGTGGCATTTCTTTCACTAATTAAAAATAGGTCAGTGCTTCAGAGAAAACCAGCCTTGGGGGCTCTTGGAGACTCTTTCACCTTGGAAATTCCTTGTCATTTCCTGACAAACACTAAGGGATCGATAGAAAATCGTCACCTCCTGGATGGCAAGGACTGACGGCATTTGTAACACAGGAGGCTTATCTGAGGGCTATGCTGTGGTTTCTTCCGAGCAGCCGAGAGGGCTTTAAAATCCAGGGTTGCACATTGCTGCAAAATGAATGCACCCTCTGCGCCCTGGTCATTCCTAGGCTGCATCTGATTCTCTCACCTCTTCGGGACCGGAGCAGCTAAAGTCAGGAACTTCCTGTACCGCACAAGCTGGCTATCAGAACTTTGAACTCGAGCAGGTGGGAGACCTGGATCTGCATAGAGTGTAAGGCGTGCTCTCTTCCTGCAGGGTGACCCCCAGAACCAGGATTTAACATTGGCATTCGTTTGTTTGTTTGTTTAAAAAATTTTTTTAATGTTTATTTATTTTTGGGAGAGAGAGAGGTAGATAGAGACAGAGTACACGCTGAAGAGAGGCAGAGAGAGAAGGAGACATAGAATCCGAAGCAGGTTCCAGACTCTGAGCTATCAGCACAGAGCCCGACGCGGGGCTCAAGCACACGAACTGTGAGATAAAGACCTGAGCTGAAGTCAGATGCTTAACCAACTGAGCCACCCAGGTGCCCCTTATTTGTTTATTTTTAATGTTTATTTACTTATTTTGAGAGAGAGAAATAGAGCAGGGAAGGGGCAGAGAAAGAGGGATACAGAGAATCCCAAGCTGGCTCTGCGCTGTTAGCACAGAGCCCAGTGCAGGGCTTGAACTCACCAACCATGAAATCCTGACCTAAGCTGAAATCAAGAGTCAGATGCTTAATTAGCCAAGCTAACCTGGCACCCCTGCTGGCATTTAAAAACCATAATTCTGGTAGTTTCATAGGTGCGTAGTTTACAAAAAAATATTTAGGCAGGCCGGGATACTTACCACTATACTAATGAGGAAAAAAAATTTAGAAATGCAAAAATTTTTAATCTGAAATGAATGTAGATGAAAATTGGCATTTGATTCTGTCCTCATAATTCCTCTTTATTCTTTGTGGTTCAGCGTTAGCAACAGACAGCTTTTGGAGCACAGTTTCCTCAGGTAGAATCCCCCCTAACTGTGTTCTGTTTTCATTTTCTTATACAAAAGGGTTTTATGATTTGATGTGGCTATCCTGCAAGCCTGAATGCTTATGTTGCATAGAGATTATCTATGTAAGTACTTGCTAATGGTATGACTGTTATTTACAAATAGATTTTTCCTCAAAGTTTCTGGTAGAGTTCGGCCTTATTCAACTTTGATGTTCAACCGTTGTATGCTAAAAGGAAAACAGTCTAAATTCTCTTGTGTGACCATGTGACATAAAAGATAGCCTTTCAAACTTTGCCCTTCTTGTTAGCGGGAAACCACAGGCCAATTAACACACACAAATTAACGGCCCAGTCTTTCTTTTGCCGATTTTTTTGTTCTGTTAAATGGTCCTATTTAGAACCTGTTTCTTGGCACCTTCTCTGTAACAAGTGTGTAGATACTTGAAGACAATTTATAGTTCACTTTGACCGAAAGACATCTAAATATTTCAAATGCTTTCCTTACCACTCACAACATCTGGATGCTTTTAAAAGAAATACCCACTTACTCTGGGTATAACTATATAACTTGGGTATTTGGATGAATACTTGTATTATATGGAGTAGTAAAGATATGCCTTCAGTGTCTTAATTTTTGCCTCTCTGCTTGCTGCTATTAAGGACTGTAGAAGGAGTGTTTCTGTGGAAAGACAAATACTCACGGAGAATATTTCAAATAGATGTACAAGGTATTATTTGTAGTATGGACAGGAGTTTGTCTTAGGTAAATATTCTTTATGTGGACAACAAAAAGGGAAGAAGAAGAAAAAGAAAACCATACAGCATTGCTGGAATGTATTTGCCAAGCAAATATTTTGGAAAACAGCCCAAAGGAACATACTTAAGGCTGTGATTTTAATACCCAACTAAGGAAATGCTTTAATGCATCAGCTAAGCTCATGGATGGTGGTAATCACATCTGGTTTACCTCAAGCTATAGAAGAGGGAATGAATCTTAACAGCAGAACAAACACCGTGAGGCTCAAGTCACAGTTTTTTTTTATAGGTATGTATATGTGCAGTGTGGGGTTAGGATTGTTTTTTAAACTTAAATACTGCCATGGCTCAAGTGATCTGTTAATGCAGGCAGCCTGCCAACCATAAGGGAAAGACTGTCACCTGTCCTTTATTATGTAGCCTGCGAGTTTTAATGCAGGAATTAAATATTTTTATGGATAGGCAACTACCACTGAGGCCTTATCACATGGCCAAGGAAAACGGGGGTCTAAATAAGCCGGTTGGATTAGAGCAAAGAGGAGGGTATCCAAGGTGGGTTCTGCTTCCCTTCACTACTGACCCCATTCCCTAGCAAGGTGCGGGGGGGTAGTATGTGATGACTTTGAAGGATAACACCCAGCACAATGCATTCCCCACGTGACATGTAGACCCAAAAGGTCCTTGTTGATTTTATCAGGTGAATTTTGAAATCATAGCAATAATTCTTACTTCCGTTATGAGGTTTTTCCATTTCAGACATCACACCGCCTCTCCCTTTGGAACTATTTCTGACAGCTTTTTTTTTTTTTTTTTAAACAACTGTATAAATTTCTCGATCCACTAACTCCACGCAAGGTGTAGCCCACCGATCACCAGCGGTGGTTGTTAGGGGCGGGAGCCTTTCCTAACTAGAATCGGCAACTACGGCTTTATCTGCCTGACTAGGAAACTAACCTACGGGGCTTCCCGTTCCACCTGCATTTTCTATTCAGAATAAAAATAATCCGTATGATTTCCTTACCACTCTAGGTACAGCCTGAGGAAATATTATTATCAGATACTTGTTCATTTTGGAACAATTACTATTATGTAATATATTCCCTACCCTTTGGGTCTGGGCTCTAGTTTTAAAACTTAAATGTTGATATTTTCAAAACGTCATAGGCAAGGATTTAGCCTTGTTTATAGGAAATACCACTAAGTAAAAAAGTCCTCAGAGCCCCTGGCCACGGAGCGTGTGACTGGTTTTCACCAGCGTGTGAGATTGTAGGCAACTGCTCAGGCTAGCTCCTTGAATGCATTTTTGGATCTGAGGATAAACTTTTCTCAATAAATGTTTTAGAAAGTCATCGTAATGGGAAAATCCTCCCCGACAAAGGAAATCCTCTTTTCTGTTTTAAATCACGCTTCTCGGGTTCGGTGAGTAGGACAGCTATTTGACGCGAGCGCTGATTCAACACAGCTGAATATTTCTGCGCACACGTTCAAGTCTACAGGTTTTGATCATGAGGTGAGTTAGGCAAATTACATTTGAAATACCGCCCAGCTGAGTCGGTGCTCCCAAATCGTACCCATGTGGTGGAGGGACAGTACGGGAGATGTAGGGCTTTTTTCGGAGGCCCGTGCAAGATGTATTTGCATAGAGGGGGCTCGCCAGTGGCCCTGGAAGCAGGAATAGATCCCAGGCAGGGCTGTTCCTGGCTGCATTGAGGGGAAGGGACTGTATTCAGAGAGGTCTTCTCACTGGCCTCCTGCCTGGCTCTGCACACTCTGGCGAGAGGATGGCCTGGGTGCTGCAATCTGAGAAACAGCATAGCTCCCTCTAGACGTGGTGTAAAGAAGGATCCCCATTTGTTTCTTCAACAAACATTTACTGAGCACCTTTGAAGAGCTAGGCAGGGGCATTAGTCACTGGGCTGCAGGGATGGCAGGACACCACTGTGCTACCTTCTGATGGGGGAGACAGGCGGGTATGTGCCCAGTAAAAAAAAAATACCATGCTTGAGCCCTGACCAGGTTGAGGTGGTGTGGCAGATTGAGGGATCCAGAAGCCTTCCTGGAAGAAGTGGGGAAGAAGTGGAACCTTCAGGGTTTATATATCTAGGGGCGCCTGAGTGA
This sequence comes from Paguma larvata, assembly GCA_030068075.1. Lineage (NCBI taxonomy): Eukaryota > Metazoa > Chordata > Mammalia > Carnivora > Viverridae > Paguma > Paguma larvata. The sequence continues at coordinate 83,558,381 of CM057837.1, forward strand.
CTCAGTGGGTTAAGCGTCCAGCTTCGGCTCAGGTCATGATCTCATGGTTAATGAGCTTGAGCCCTGCGTCGGGCTCTGTGCTGACACCCCAGAGCCTGGAGCCTGCTTTGGATTCTGTGTCTGCCTTTCTCTCTGCCCCTCCCCTGCTCGTGCTTGCTGTCTCCCTCTCTCAAAAATAAATAAAATATTAAATATATATATATTTTTTATAGAGAGAGAGAATGAGTGGGGGAGGGGCAGAGAGAGGGAGACAGAGGATCCGAAGCACTGTCAGTGCAGAGCCCGCTTCAGGACTCGAGCTCACAATCTGCAAGATCACAACCAGAGCCAAAGTCGGACACTCAACTAACTGAACCACCAAGGTGTTCCTATAGGGTATTTTTTTTTGTTTTTTGTTTTCGTTTTTTAAAAGAGCAAGTGGGTTAGAGGGGCAGAGAGAGAGAGAGAGAGAGAGAGAGAGAGAGAATCTCAAGCAGGCTCTTTCAATGCAGAGCCATACATGTGGCTCAATCCCACAACCCTAGGATCATGACCTGCACTGAAATCAAGAGTAGAACACTTAATGGACTGAACTCCCCCCGCCAGGGCACCCTGAATCTGCTGGGGTTTGAGGAGAAAGAGATGGTATTAGCCAGGCAGAGAAGGGGAAATACTGAGCAGTGTGACCATTTACCTGGTGATGTCTCTTTCATTCTGACCCATAGGGAAAATCCTCCAAGGGCTAAGTGAGAGGATGGAGGTACAGAAAGGAAAAAAAAAAATCATAATTTGGATTGCTGAAAAGACTGCCTGATGGGACAAATTACTGGAGAGTGTTCAAAGCCACTTTGACATGCCACGCAACCTGTACTTCATCCATTCAGAATTGCAGATCCTACAAAATACCATTTCAGCTGGGAACGCCAGTGACTTTGTAGTGGGTGCTGTGTGTATTCCCAAGGATCAGTCATGTGGGGTTTTGTTTTTTTGTTTTGTGTTGAACCATATCTCTGGATATGGTTCAGAGAATGTTCTATTTGGAATCCGAGGTGATAAGAGAGATGAGAAGTCGAGGCTCTCAGATTCTTATTCAGAAAGGAGAAACGCCGTCCTTCCCATGTGGCTCATCTGCTTTCCTCCGCTTCCAGCCTTATATTTTATGGGCCTGTGGACGAAACATTCCTAGCTCACCACCACAGCCAGCGTGTCCTGGAGGCCATCATTACCACCTCCAGCTGATGCGTATCTGAGTCCCAGAGGAAACACCCCCTTACCGAAGCAGAGCCCTCCAGGAATCAGAGCAGAGTTTCGAGGGGGGAAGGGAGGAGAGGTGACAGCTCAGGCACTATTTACTTCTCTGATTTCTTTGCGTCATCATTTTGTGCCTCCTACCCCCACCCCGACTCCCACCCTGGGCCAGCTCAACAAAAATCCCTTTCTGCGTTTCTCCTCTGCACGGCTAAGTCAGACCCCGGAGGAAGACCCTGCTAGATATGGGAGATCCGTGTCTTAGACCCCAACCTGCCACTTTCTCAGTGTGTGACCTTCACGCTCTTTGAGATGCTTTGCGTGTGTATAAAAGGGAGAATTGAACTAGATGCTTCCTAAGCCCCCCTGCCAGCTCCAATTCTCTCTGCTTCTGGGCACTAAGATCCTCCGGGAAGGGCTCATGACCTCCTTAGTGGCCCTGACTGAGGTGGCCCTTTATAAATGCTTGCATTTGATGTCCTGGGAAACAAGGTGGGTGTTCAGATGAGGGGTTTCATTTTCACGCAGTTATATCCCAAGCCAGTGACTCCCGAATAGTACAGCTGACTTACAGTTTGCGTTAACCAAAATGCCAGAGCTTTCTGTTCAAGATTTTATGGAAGGACAACTTCTTTGAAAGACAAACAAGCAAACAAAACCCCTTTAATAGCTCCTGTTCCCTTGGCTTGTTTTCAACTCTCCATCAAGGCTTAGACAAATAAAATGGATAAAATCAGAAACTGGGGTAGAGTTGACGGTAAAGCCCCCTGCTCTCCTGCTAGGACATGTCTGCAGTGCAAAGCCTTAAAACCCACCGGCTTAAAAACACACACCCAGGAAAGGTGTTCTCAAAGCAAGAGAGAAAGCACGCTTGATGCTCCCCGTAGAGACTGTCATCCTGTGTGACTGTAGCGTGCGCACACTCCCATTCTGAGGAAGACATAGCCATTTAAACAGTGCCTCCATATTGGCCTTCATTCCATGCAGTGAGTGTGCCCCCGGGTGAATGCGAGATACCAAGATCAATGGTCTGTTACTCCTACCTCTTGTGCTGGAGGCACCTTGCTGTGCTGAGTATCTGGTAAAGAAAGAGTCAACTCTCCCAAAGGTGGAAGGAAGTGAGGCCCTTGGTCTTATTACAGGCAAATATGTTGGTCAGGATATGTGCCTGCACTGCTTCATAGCCCTGCCTGAAGGGGCCAGGAGCCAGGGGTCTGGGGACCAGGAGCCAGGGGTCTGGGAATCAGGCACTGGTGGCAGTGGTGGCTCATCGGAATCTCCTTCTTGCACATCTCAGCTCATCACTGCAGTGCTGGGCATGGCTGGGACCTCCCTGCCTGAGACCAGTGTGGGCATTAGCGCATTACTGAACTTCAAGATCTAGTCTGTGTTGGGGGTGGCTCTTTAGCTGAGAACCATAGACAGCGTGCTTCCTGCTGCAACAGTTCCCACCTCCCCTGCAACAGTCTGCAACAGTCCCACCTCCCCTTGCGGGATCCTGTGTAGGGCATGCATAGCCTGCTGTGCTGGCTACTATGGCTGCAAAACAGATCATCTCAACTTAGTGACTTAGAACAACCATTTGCTGTATGCATGGGTTTGTGGGTCAGGAGTTTGGATGGCGCGTTGTGGGGAGGACTGTCTCTGCGCCACACTGTTCGAGTGTTAGCTAGATGACTCGAACGTGGAGCTTGGAATCCTTTGAAGACCTACTCCCATCCGTGTCTGGCTGATGAGACAAATTACTGGAGAATGTTCAAAGCCACTTTGAAATGCCCAACAACCTGTACTTCATCCATTCAGAATTGCAAATCCTGCAAAATTCCTTTTCAGCTAGGAACACCAGTGACTTTGTAGTGAGTGCTGTGTTTATTATCAAGTCATATGGTCATGTGGGTTTTTTTTCTTTTCTTTTTTATTGCCACATTTAATTTAATAGTAAAAGTGGAAGCAAACATTACAAATTTCAAACCAAGTGGAGCCCAGTGCATGAAGAGCACTGGGGGTCTCAACCAGACCCATGGCTTGACCATGGGCGCTGGGCTTCCTCACAACATGGAGGCCAAGTTCCAGGGCAATATCATCTATTATGAGCTGACTTTGGAAGTCAGGCAAGTCACTGTGGCCATGTTCTGTCCATCGAAGGATTCTCAATGGCCCAGCCAGGCTCAAGGTGGGGGTGCGGAAGGAATAGTAAACTGACGTTTGAGAATAGAGAGGCAAGGTTCTGGAAGGCTGTATTGCTATGGCCACACAGGCATTCTGCCCTACCTGGGCATAGCATGGAAAATACAAAGAAGTTCTGACTAGTCCCTCGAGTTTAAGGTTAACAGGCAGGACCTCTGCAACTGTGTTCAGCTTTTATCAATGGCTCTGGTCCCACCTTGGCCTCTATGGACAACTAGGATTCCTTTGGACAGAGCAGAATTTTTCACCAGCCTGGTAGAAATATGCAAATCTGCCCTTCATTGGCTGTCACTGCTCAGGTGGAGTCTTAACCTAGATCCCCAAGGTTCGAAGTGAGAGCATGACAGTAAAGCCATAAACTCCTCAAATAACATCCGCCCGGGACCACACACAGGTCTAGGAGTTCAGGAGCAGAGTCTGCCGGGCACCGAGAAGTGGTTTATGCAGGACCTTTGTAGAGATTCTATAACTTAGGGAAACAGCCAGTGTTAGGATGCCGGTCAGATCTTCTGTTAGTGGCCATAGAATCTTGAGCTCTTTGAATCTGATTCTTTTTGCCTCTTGGTGTCTATTTTTTTTAGTATGTAGAGATATTTATTTATTCATACTTTGATTGATTGATTGATTGATTGATTGCCTGAGCAGGGAAGGGACAGAGAGAGGGAGAGAGAGAAACCCAAGCAACTCCACACTGACAGAGGGGCTTGAACTCACAAACCATGAGCTCATGACCTAAGCCAAACTCAAGAATCAGATACTTAACTGAATGAGCCACATAGGTGCCCCTTTTTCTGTTTTTTAATCTGTAAAATTGTTTTCTAAAATATTGAAGTCTATTTCTTCCATACTTTTCCATTATGGTTAGAACTAGTGTTCTTGGTAATTTTTTCTTTCTTCTGTTTTAGAGACATGGAAAATATAACAAAGTACAGAGAAGAAAATAAAAATCTCCTATAACACCACCCTTTGAAATAATAATTGTTAATATTTCATGCTTTATCTATTGTGTATTGCCTCATCATTAAATATTTTTGTATTAAAATGATTTTAATATCTAAATACAAATTGAATATATCAAAATTTATTTTAACCACCTCTTTTATAGTTCAGCATTTAAATTATTTCCTCTTTCCCATGCTTTTAATGCAATTACTTTTGCATTATTAATATACATTTTTCTTTAATATATATGATAATATTTTCCATACTTATTTAAATGTCTTATTTTTATTTTTTTTAATGTTTATTTAGTTTTGAGACAGAGAGAGACAGAGCATGAGTGGGGGAGGGGCAGAGAGAGAGAGGGAGACACAGACTCCGAAGCAGGCTCCAGGCTCTGAGCTGTCAGCACAGAGCCCGACGTGGGGCTTGAACTCATCGACCTCGAGATCATGACCTGAGCCAAAGTCGGACGCTCAACCGACTGAGCCACCCAGGCGCCTCTAAAAGTCTTAATAAAAAGTATTTAAGTCTAATTTTTTTTAATGTTTATTTTTGAGAGACATAGAGGCACAGCATGAACAGGGGAAGGGCAGAGAGAGAAGGAGACACAGAATCGGAAGCAGGCTCCAGGCTCTGAGCCGTCAGCACAGAGCCCGACACGGGACTTGAACTCACAGACCGTGAGATCATGACCTGAGCTGAAGTCGGCCGCCCAACCGACTGAGCCACCCAGGCGCCCCTATAAAAAGTATTTAAATCTAAATAAAAGTTTTTTTCATTGTGACAGATTCTAGGAAATGGAATTATTGGATCAGAGGCAATGAACAATTTAAAGCTTTTGCTTTATGTCTGAAATTGCTTTCCCGAATTCACACAATCACTATCAGTATATACATAATTTTAAGAGGTAAACAGGCTAGAGTTCTCTGTTTCTGGGGGGTGTGGAATGTCAAATCATATTTTAAAGGAATTTAATTCAGCTTTGATTTATATTTGTTTTAGCCTAAAGATGAGGATTAAGTCATTTGACCCCATCTTATGTGCTTTCTATTCCTTGGGTCCATGTTCTGAGCCTGTGTTTTTCCCTCTCTTCAAGTGTATTTTCAGTCGTATATATTTTCCCCCCAAAATACTATGCTTTTCTGGGGTGCCTGGGTGGCTCAGTTGTTTGGGCATCCGACTTCAGCTCAGATCATGACCTCACAGTTCATGAGTTCGAGCTCCGCATTGGGGTCTGTGCTGATAGCTCTGAGCCCGGAGGGTGCTTCAGATTCTGTGTCTCCTTCTCCTTGCCCCTCCCCTGTTCACACTTTGTCTCTCTCTCTCTCTCAAAAATAAATAAAGATTTAAAAAAAAAAAAAAAAAGAAAACACCCTGCTTTTCTCCACGTAGGACTTGTGGTTTCACCTCTGTCCATCGTTTTCCTCCAGTGCTCTTTCTCATCGCGAGTCTCCTTTATTTCATGTACGACTGTGGCATCACTCAGTGCCCATCGTCTCCGCTTCCACGCAATTTATCTGCCTAGTAATTCCGCATCTTTGAATGATAATGTTATTACTTTTAGGATCAGTAAAATATGGATGTATATGTGATTGTCGTATATTTGCCGTCTTCCCATCATCCCAGCCGTGGTCAATTATGGGCAGACCTTTATGCACGGTTCACGTGCCTTTTTGTCTAATTGTGTCCGTTTGTCCTTGAAAATTGTATGAGGTTGTCACTAGATTTTTTTCCCTTCTGTGTATGCATTTACTTGCAGTATAAAAGACTTCTCCAATATTTGCCATAGTTATTTGTCATTCCCCTTAGCCCTGTTCTAATATAGTTGACCAAGTGGGATATAAACCTAAAAGCATTCTGGAGTTAATATAATGAATATTAAATTACATATCTGGATTTAATGATTATTCATGGACTGTAATTATTATATTACATAACTCATGATCTCTAAGGCCTTTTTAACCATAAATATCACCACACCTGGGCAGTTTGTTGTTCTTGTTGGATATTAATTGTAGCTTTTGTAGTAACCCTGCAGTTTAATCTAAATACATATCTTAATTCTTTTCCTCATGCAAAATTCTTTTTAGTATACTTTTTAAGACTTTCGCTCAGGATTGGGAAAATATTACTTTTACATTTGGTTAAACTTTAATTCTGAGTTTACTTCTTGCTGCTTATTTATCTATTTATTTATGTATTATTAGTTTTTTTTTTTACTGAAATATAATTGACATAGAACAGGGTGTAAGTTTAAGGTATATAACATGTTGACTTGGGATCTTTATGTATCACAATATGATCGTCACCCTAGCTTTACCTAACACCTCTATCATGTCACATAATTATTGCTCTGTTGTGGTGAGAATGTTTAACATCGAGTCTGTTAGCATTGTTGAGGTTTATAATATAGTATTGTTGACTATAATCACTCTACTGTGCATTAGATCTTCAGGACTAATTCATCTTCTAGATGCATGTTCGTCCTTTGAACAATATCTCCCACTCCCACCCTCCAGGCCCTGCTAACCACTATTCTACGCTCTGTTTCTACTAATTTGCCTTTTTAGAGTCCACAAAGAAGTGATATCATGCAATATTTATCTTTTTCTGTCTAGCTTACCTCACTAAGCATAATGCTGCTTTTTTCCTTTTCCTTTATTCTAAGATTCCCTATTTCCTCTCATTTTTTTGACCTTGTTCATTCTTTTCTTTTAAAATTCTGTGGGCTTCTGTATGCCAGGTATTGTGCTTGAGGGTGTGGGTTGAATGGATAGCCTGTGCCTGTGAGAATCTAACGCATATCAGAATGGCGCGAAGGATAGTGTGCCAGAAGGCAATGGGGCCAGCCAGTTGGCCAAAATGAGGCTGTGTGTAAGGGTAAGAGGGGGCACAACTGGGAGGGGTTTGCTAGTGGCAGGTCATGAAAGGGCAGAGTGTGGACTCTGCCTTGTGGTGGTTTTACGCTGGATAGGGAGATAAAGAGGGCAGTTTGGGGTTCGTGTGTGGGGCAGGAGTTCAAAGGGGAAGCATCTGAGAAGGAAGGAGCTCCAAGACTTGAATATTCATTCATGGAACCAATGAATACCTTGTGCCCACCATGCGTCAGGAGCTCTGCACCCCACCATCCACCTTGCTCTTATGGGACTTGTCAGTCAGCACCCCTGCTCTTATGGGACTTGTGCTTTGGTGAGAGGAGAGCAAATTAGCGCCTGTGCTAGTGGCAGCAGCAGCGGTATCTATAATACATACCTCATGGCATTTAAAGTCTCCCTAAATGGGCACCTGGCTGGCTCAGTCTGTTAAAGCGTCCCAGTCTTGATTTCAGCTCAGGTCATGATCTCACAGTTAATGAGTTCGAGCCCCTGCATCAGGCTCCACTCTGACAGTGCAGAGCTTGCTTGGGATTCCCTGTCTTCCTCTCTCTCTCTGCCCCTCCCCTGCTCACTCTCTATCTCCCCCTCTCTCAAAATAAATAAATAAACATTTAAACAAATAAAAAATAAAATAAAGTCTCCTTAAGTATCTAACTTTCAGGGATTATGACTGGTATGTTAACAAATATCCATGCTCTATTAGATTCCTGTTCCCTTAAAGGAATAGTTCCACTCTGGCAGGGCAGCCTGGCTGCTCCTGTGACTCACCCCAGCCTCACTTGGATTAGAATTCATATTATATTATGAGTTCGCCCATGGATGCAGCTGGAAAACTCATGCTTCTCCTTTGATAATTCGATATGAGGAGTTGACATACTGGAAATAGCCTTTGAAATGACCATGGAAGGGAGGCCGCCTGTGGAGCTAGTCATTCGGTAATAACCTGCAATCGGTTCATGTCTTCTCAAGAATGACCTCCAGGGAAGACAAAGGTTCTAGCATGATTCTCCTGGGGTACGAATCCGGGAGAGGTCTGTTGGGAGGTCTTCTCTTTGGGTACCACTGGGAAGTACAGATGTGCTTGTGGCCCTGAAAAACTCTATAGCTTACAAGTGATCTTGTTCTCTTTCTCTGGCCAGGAATCCTGTGTCCTTTCTGCAGAACTTGGAGAAAAATGTGAAGCCATAGACAAGAAGTTATTGTACTTAGAAGATCAGCTGCACACAGCAATTCACAGTCATGATGAAGATCTCATTCATATCCTTTTCATCTTGCAGATTAAGCACCTGCTAGGTGGTTTTGTAAAAGCAAGCCTTAAAAAAATACTTGGGTTTTTCCATGCCCTAGCACATGGCAACAGATATGCTGTTATTTATAGCACAGCACACCTTAGATCTCTGAGATAATCCTGCGTGCGATGTTTGCTCTCTAGCTTTTGGCAGTTCGGCATTTTCGATTATTAAGCCTGACCATTAAAAATTAACCATGAAGTTCAGACATACACACAAGGCCAAAACAAAATACAGTCTTCAGGGGGGTGGGAAGCTGGGTTTGCGGGGCTCAGTTGGTGGTGGGACTGACTGGCTCAGTTTTCTAGGGGCTTCTCTATATCAAGAAACCCAAATCCATCTTTTTTTTTTTTTTTTTTTTTTACCATACAATTCTGCTCTGTAATGAGCAGTAGAGTATCATAACTCACAGGACTTTGGATCATTCCCTTTCAATTCCTTCTTGTGCGAGACTCCACATACTTAACATCACATCTGCAGATGCCTTCACCAACACTCAATTGCCACTGAGCAAGGTGGCATGAGAACATTCTGAAGCATTAGTTTCATTATGTGTCCATACGGAACTGCATCCCAGGCTGATCTGTGGATGTCGTCAGTTCCGGCTAGTTATTTTGAGGGCAAATGGAAGGGCGAGTGGATGGATGAAGGGATCTGCAGCCCCATCCTGTCAGTTTTCAATGATTCAATCAGAAGTGGACATGTCTCTAGATGAAAACACTTCACTCACTCATCCTTTCTCTTCAGTAGTGTGACTCTTGTTAGGTACGTTCATGGGAAATGTATGCTTCTCATTGCTGCCTTAATTTTCAGAATTCCAGTTCTTTTTATACTTTATCTTGAGTGAGTGTGTGTGTGTGTATGTGTGTGTGTGTATATAGGTTTGAATGGCCAAGGACTAATCGTAATCACAAGTATTCAGATCCACAGTTTAATGATGGATTCGACGCTGTTTCCTTCCTCATTATCTTAAATCTTAGACTGCGGTTATTAAACTTAGCAGGAAATTTCTTCAACTTAATCAGAGATTACTTTCACATTGCTCAAGGTAGATTTTTAAAAGCAGACATTCTGTTCTTCGTAATTTCCTGCCTCTTACAAAGCCGGTGTTGAAGCTATTATTAGAAAGTTGGCCAAAGAATCAGCAGAAGAATTTTTTTTTACATTTTTGCTTATTTTATGTTCGTGGATCACCTAGATTTGAGTACTTTAAGGGGACATAGGCTCCAGCAAATGGGCAAATGACTGTCTATGCCTGGGTGCCTGGGAACAATGCAATAGAGAACCAATGTGTATAGAGGGGTCCCTGGCCCCCAGTCCGGCAGACGGGGGCTTTCCACAATGGGATGCCCCTCGGGGCTTACAGTGAAGTCAGGTAGCAATTATGAGTAGGTAGGGTCTGTGTTGGTCTCTAGACCTAAATTTTCTAAACTTTATAGTCGAATTTGGTTCTAGGGAATTGGGTTTTCTCCCTAATAGGGTCAGGCGGCAGGAGTGGAGGTTGAGAAGGGACAGAGCTGTATATAAATGAGCCCCTTGTGGTTGTCCTCCAGCCAATCCAAGACTCAGGGGCACCAAGATGGTGGATAATTGATAAAGCCTCTTTATGAGTCAGCTTCCTCATCTGCAACAGTGGACGGTAACATGTGCCTGGCAGGCTCATTCAGGAAAAGTCTTGAACATGTTTGGACATGGCAAGCGCTAGGTTTTCGGTAGGAAGTGACAGTCTACAAGTCCATTTGCCTCAACATATTCAGCGTTTGTGTCAAAAGCCTCAGCCACATCCCATTTATATGTAAGACCTTTTGGGGTAGGTTTACTCCATTATTTCATCATAGATGCTTGAATGAGTCCACTGGTAACCACGCAGTGGCCTGTATGTAAAGTTATTTAAGTTTTATAAGACAGCCATAGACACATAGGAATCATTATTCCTACTTGACAGTTGAGAAAACAAAGGCTTGGCAATTACATGACTCACCCAGGGTCATTTCCAATGAGTGGCAAGCTCTGTGGTCCTCATTTGCCCATTTGGGAGGTGGCTGTGGCTCTAAAGAAATGACCAGGCCTGTTCCATGAAACACACAGTTGCTCTAAAGTTTTTAAGGTATAATAAAAGTATTTTATTGACGTTATGTTTTTTGAGGATTTTGCTGCTACTTGCTGAGATAAGTGGAGACATAGTGGGGGCATGTCAAACCAGGGTCGAGAACTGTTTTAGGTACTCCCCTCCCTACCCCTCAAAGAAAATCTGCACCGCAATATAGATTTCAACCCAAACTTTCTTCTGAAGCCCAAGCTTTGTTCTGTGTCACTGATTGAAAGCAAATACACAGAAGGTATCTTTGAACTCCTACGAAAGCACTTAGATTTGAGTGGAGCATGGCGCCTTAAGATAGAAAGACATATTTACAAGGCTCTACAGAGGCTCCCTGCACAAACCAAAACCCTTGTTTCAAATTAGACCTTATCTGCAGATTCAAAGAGGCTGCCGAATCCTCCAGCCAAACTCTGACTGGTTTGTGTTTCCATTCGTGATCAAAGGTACAAAGCTGAATACGGGTGAAAGAAACAGTTTGCCATCAACAACACAGAAGAATTACACAATGAATGTAAGATTTTTGATCCCATTAAGCACTCTGCCAGAGCCTAGCGTGCAGAAGATGTGGCATGAACGTGATTAACGTGAGTCCATAGTGAATGTTGTCCATGTCCAGAAGATTCCAGAAGATTCCAGCCCTGGATGCTATGAATGTTCATTCGTGTGTGGAGAGCACTGGGCTTCCGCCTAAGCCATGCATGTGAGAAAGCATTGTTAGTAAGGTGTCAACAGAGGGGTGGGCCGCTCATCGACAGTGGGGTTGAGTTTCCAAACAGATCCCCTGGGCAGCCTGACTTGATATCGGGGCTGCTGGCAGCCTACTGGAAGTGTCCTGCTTTTATGAAGAAGACACTGGATTGACAGCTCCAAGAAGGGAAAGAAAATAGACCATGTCTCTTCATCATCCTGACAGACTCACTAAATTACATGTAGCATTGACCAAACAGCAACACAGACCCATGACTGCTACCGTACCGGCAAGTGTCTGAAAAAAGTCTGCACCATTAATTGGAAGAGCTGGCGTCAGCGAGGTGACTCATGCCTAGTGTCTGAGAAGAGGACAGGAGGTGTAACTCGCCTGCCAGTCAAGCCAGGATTTCCAAGAGCATTAGTCTGAGTCTTTAGTGCAATTTCACAGTACCTTGGGGTCCTAATTAGCAGTTATGTTTTGAAAACCATTTTGAATGGTTCCTCCGTGTTCAGAACGCTTTAACTGAAAACCATCCAAGTTAGGTGGATTTTTAAGCAGGTTTCTTCGCATTTTTTTTTCTCCTTCAACTTCTACAACACACTTTCAGAGGGGGAAGAAAGAATACGTCTCAGATTGGGACACTTTGGGCATATTTCAAAGCCCCCAGTGCAGTTTTGCCCACCTCTGCATCACAGATGAGATGGGGACAGACTGCTTCTCTGTACGGTCCTATTTGCATCCATGTCTGGGAGACCGTCATGGAATTCTGTTCTTTCTGCTTATTTGGAATGCATGGTGCCCAGTCAATTAGTTTTGGTGGTGCCTGATGGCATGCAAATACTCTAATACATCCAGGCGTGTGCACAAACATCACATCCCCTCATGATCCCTTGTCTGGTTCATCTTTCTAAAGTGTAGCTTGAACAAGGGTAACAGGAGACTGGGGAGATTTGCTGTGCCTTCTTGGAAATATTTTCCATTCTAGAGCCAAAGGACTGGAAGAGACACCATGACGGAACAAACTCTACTTGTGAATCTTATAGATAAGAAAACAGACCTTAAGAGGTTGTTATTGAAAGCATCGTGTATGCTGGGCAGATGCGGATATGGTGGCCAGGACTTTTTTTCTTCCAGGGGCTTCCACCAAAAGGAGTGGGGTGGGGAGAGGAAGCCTAAGAGGCGGTGTGGACACTGGGCTGTCCTGCTGCTGGCTTGGCACAATGCGAACTTGGCACTCGGTGGGCACCACGAAGAGTTTCTCCTGTAAGAGCATCAACAGCATTGAGGCAGGTCACATGTATGGGTGAGGCTTTCCTCTTAGCTCTTCAGCAATGGCGTTTCTCGCCTTTGGCTTTTTCGTGAAGGTGAATTTCCTTGCACTGTCAGCCATAGTGGCTGCAAAAGCATCACTGCTGATCCGGAGAAACATATTAGCAAATAAGAAGCTGTTTCAAAGGAATACTGTTGTTTCTTTTTGAACCAAACCAGACCAGATGAACTGGCTACTTTTGACCAAGCTACTAAAATGATTGCTTGGAAACCCAACTGACCATCAAACCCTCAACTGTTATTAAATGTAAACAAAAGTCCTCTTTGAAAAAATTCGAGGGTCTTTGCAAATGGCTGCCCTAAAAATGGCAATATTGTCTTACTGTATTCCTGGATTCCTGGATGACATCTGCGAAGGGTGACTTTCTGTGTTATCTCTTTACTAATTGCAAACACATTCTGCATCATTTTATGAGCAAGAATTTATACCCTTGCTTAATATGTGTATAGTCTATGCTAAGGTGATAAAGAATGGTCTTGGGTTCCAAAGTGTTTTTGAAGATGTTGGCATGTCAATCCTTGTGCCATTATTGTAATTAATGTGCTACTTTTCTTAGATGCCACAGATACCCAGTGGCATATCTGTTATAGGGGAAATTTCTGTTTAGCTATATAGAGGTCTCAGTGGCACAGGCATCACAAGAATCATTCAGCTCTTTGACACTTTCTCTTATACTTAGATGTAGTGAGCTCCTGTGTCATATATCCCTAAAATTCCAATACTGGGGTTTTACTTTATTTGCTCAGCACTTGGACAAAAAGCAAGGTCAAATATGTCAGTGGGCTTCCACTTTGAGTTTATTGGACTGGCAATCAGAAACTCTGACTCTAGACCTACCATCTTACTTAGTAGCCTCAAGATCTTGGTTAGCTGTATCAAATGGAATACAGTGAGAAAGTATGAAAATATTTTTTAAGTCTACTTTTCAGTATAACCTCCAAGTACATGTCTGCAGGCTGGGTCTCACCCCAAACCTCAGACTCATGTCTACTTCCCATTCAGCCTCTCCCCTTGGCTGACAAGTAGGCTTTTCCAAAAATTCCTCCCCACCCTCAAGAGTCCAACACTTGGACTTCTCCTTGATAAATTGTAAGTTCACTGCTTAGCTAAAAAATCTGGGAGTCATTCTCAATGCCTTTTCCTTCTTTCACATTCTACATCTGGTCCATCACCATATGCTGTTGGCTCTACCTTCACAACATATGCAGAATCTGGTCACCTCTGACCTCCACGGCCACTACCCAGGGTCAATACATGATCTTTTCTTGCCTTTTATTGCAACCACCTCCTCTCATCTCCATGCTTCTGCCTTTGCCCCTTTAGCCTATCAGTGATGAAAGTGCCTGGGGTGAGCAGTCACTCCCCTGCTCCAACCCTCCATGATCCCCATCTCACGGTCTACATACAGGCCCATATGGGTTTACTTTCTCCCCACTCAGTGGCACTACGCTCCAAGGTGGTATTACTTTGTTCAGTTCACTCCTCCAGCTTCCTATATCCAGAACCTTTCTTAGTACACAGCAGGAGCTCAGGAGATGTTTGAACCTTCAAATGAGTTAAGGACAGAACGAGGATCTCTTTCTTATCTTTTATTTCCCTAACTGCTTAATGGCGGAATGTTTCAAGTGATTTCTTTTATAAACACATTGATTTAAATATAAAAGGTTGCATGTCCATTTGAATATTACAGAAGTATGGGGGGGGGGGAAGGCTACCTATTCCTCCCAGGACCAATTCTTAGAAGTTTACCACTGTGTCCTTCTAAGGCACTTTTCTAGCCTAGTTTTTCTAATCACTTATGCCTAGAGTTTTTTGGGTTTTGTTGTTTTTTGTGTGTTTTTTTGTAAAATTAGGATTTTTCCATATAAATTGTTCTGTAACTTTCTCCCCCCCCCCACACACACACCCTACGTTGTATCCTGGATTCTATTCCATTTTAGTACATTCAAAATGTTTTGGAACTTATATTCAGTAAGGCATCATACAGGCAGGTTGGTTAGAGAGAGGTATTTTATAAATAAGAACATGATTCATTTTTATTTATTTATTTTTTGATTCCAGTATAATTAACATACAGTGCTATATTAGTACAATATAGTGATTCAGCACTTCCATATATCACCCAGTGCTCGTCATGTTAAGTGTGCTCTTAATCCCCTTCACCTGTTTCACCCATCCCCACACCCACTTCCCCTTCGGTGACCATCAGTTTGTTCTCTATAGTTAAGAATCTGTTTTTTGGTTTGGTTTGTTTTTTAAATTCCACCTATGAATGACAACACATGATATTTGTCTTTCTCTGACTGACTCGTTTCACCTAGCATTGTACTCTGGAACCATCTGTGCTGTTGCAAATGTCAAAATTCCATTCTTTGTTATGGCTGAGTAATATTCCATTGTGTATACACACACACACACACACACACACACACACACACACACACATACCACCTTTTCTTTATCCATTCATCTATCGGTAGACGCTTGGGATGCTTCCATAATTTGGCTCTTGTAGATAATACTGCAATAAACACAGGGAGGCATATATCTTTTCAAATTAGTGTTTTCGTATTCTTTAGTAAATACCTAATAGTGGAGTTACTGGGCCACAGGGCATTTCTATTTTTAATTTTTTCGAGGAACCTCCATGCCATTTTCTGCAGTGGCTGCACCAGTTCGCATTCCCACCAACAGTGCACGAGTGTTCCTTTGTCTCCACATCCTCACCAACACTTGTTGTAATAAAAACAGGATTTTAGTCATTTTGATGATCGTGAGTCCATAGGCTCATAAATGAGGCCTCTAGGATCTCGATATCCAGTCCTGCTTTGACAGAGCCCTAGGTATTTCCTGCATCTGCTACATTAGTAAATAAACCTTACATCTAATAGCGCCTCACAAGGGGCACAATATGCTCACAAGAAAAAAATATATTTCTTTTAACTCTAGCCTTGTGAAGAAGGTATAAGAATATGTGTTTTATTTTGGTTTTTTATCTTTATTTTTTGAAGATCTAATTGTGAGTTAGAATTGAAATAGATTCACAATTAGATCTAATCGCAAATTTATTTTATGAATAATGATAAGATAATGATTAAATAGTCCATGAATCGAGCAGCACCCCTTCTAGAAGGTAGAGGAGCCATCCTGAGCATGTACACTTTACAGGGGACATGGTGAGAGCATTAAGTGATTTGCCAGCCTTCTGTTGCTGGTGATCATTTGTTCCGATCTCTCTCTTCGGGCTCCTCCGTGTCACTGCAGATGGTCCTGTGAGGGGCTGATGTGTTATTTTAATTCTATAACTTAGCCTTTTTCCTTTGTGGCTTCTCCCTCGGTCTCTTTAAAAAAAAAACAAAAAACCTTTCAGTGTGTTCTGCCAGGGCTTAGAAATTGTACAAGTTCTTTAAGAAGCATCTCATTTTGGGTCAGTTCTCTCTCTCTCTAAAAACCTGTGACATCTTTGAGCCTATTACCAATAGGGGCGTGTAGTCCCAGGCTGCGTATCAAAGGTAATTAAATCTCAGGAGTTGGTCAAGATTCATAAACTACTTAAGCTCTATGCTTACGCTTTATAACTGTGACATAACTTTCTGATTATATTGCAGCTTGGTATTTAGTCTGGAACCACTTAGGTTTTTGCTTGTACAAAGTCATATATGTTTTCACTAATGATTAGCAGAACTGTCCAGAGAAATGGAGGAAAATGAAACCTTTTAAAAAAGAAAAGAAAAAAAAGGTAAATATTGGAATCTTTCTTTCCTTGCACTCGCTCATCCCCACACCTCATTCCCCTCAAGCTCAAGTGCAAGGAGTGAACCATCATAGTCAATGAATGTAAATTACACGAAGATGAAGTCTGGTGGGGAGCTTCAGGATGAAAAGCTGCCAGAAGCTTTTCAGGGTGGTTCAGCATTTTTTGCTTCGGAGAAGTTCATTTGCATAATTCCCAGGATCCTCCGGACTTCTTTATTTAAAAAAGAAAAAGAAAGCTTTCTACAGTTATAACCTGGGGGGTATCTTTTTCTCTTGACATTGCATTGACACTGTACTTAAATAGAACAAGTTTGTAGCCCTTGACTGGCTATGAGGGGTAAAATCTCTCTGCAAGCTACTTTTCCCAAAGCTTTCTGTTTTCTTCATATCTGGTCTGGTAATATTTAAGTGGTCTGACCTCATGTGATGATTTAACAGTATCGAAGTGATGTTTAACTGACATACTTCCATATTCTCCTTCATTCCTCTTGGATGAAGTTAAATTAAGTGGCTTCTGAAGCTAAAAGAATTCAGTCTGTCTCTCATCTTGTTTATCTTTGAGTTGTTCCGACTCCAGGTACAAAAGGAAACAGGGACCTGACCATGGATAGGAAAACCACCATTTGTTAAACGTAGTCCCAGAAAAGGGCTCATGTCTTAAGAGAATGACAGCCTTATTATTTATCATTTGCTGAGTTCTCTGTGATGGTTTTCTCTATGGGAGAAACAACTTAATAGGTCAGGAAACTAACGACCCAGCAGTTTAAGGAAAATCCAACCAGCCCACCCAGAAAAGGCAAGCTCCCTACACTCTGTCAGATCTTGAGTAGGCTGAGGCGCTATTTCACAAGTACCTGGGTATTAGGAATATCTCTACCGGCAGAGTAGAACCTACAGGGGCTCAGAAATCATTGTTTCATGAGAAAACGGAGGTTCCCCATGATTTGCACAAGGTGACAAGGCTGGCTCATGGCCAGCATAGGTCACGACTCTCAGTCCAGACCCACGGTGGCCTCCAAATCCTGGATGTTTTGAGGAAGCTCTCGTTTCCAGCCTTCTGCCCTTTCGGCTGTCTGAGTGCTGGGAAGTGGCGATTGCCCCGCCCGAGCCTGGGGCTTAGCAGGCATCAGTTACCCCGACCCTCCCAGTCGGCCATCTGTCTCGGTCTAAGAGCGGAGTCTTCCTTTTCCTCTTTGAAACCTTCCTTGAGATAGTTAACAACCTCAGGCCTCACAGAGATTGCAATCGCTCTTGCAAGAAGTGTAAAATTTGTATTAATATTTAATTCCTACAGTTTGGAAGAACTCGACACCGCAATTAGATGGCAGTGCCCATCTGCTTGCAGGCACACGTGCTCCTGTTAGAGCCCAGGGAGGCTGCGGAGGGCGGCCCTGTCACCTTCGCGTGTGTTCCTTAACCACATTCGCACAGGCTCTCAAGAGGGAGCTCCAGATGGTGAAGGAGACCCTGCAGGCCATGATCCTGCAGCTCCAGCCAGCGAAGGAGGCGGCAGAAAGGGAGGCCCCGGCTTCGTGTGTGACAGCTGGTGTCCGGGCAGCGCAGGCCTAAGGCAGGAGAGCAGTGGGGGTGGGGGTGGGGCGGCGGGGGCGTGGCCATGTCATCGATATAGATGCGCCGGAGGCCTCCGTCACCTCCCCCTCCATGACCCCTGTGCCTGAATCCGCTGTGAAGATAGGGCCTGGAGAGCCCCCTGCAGAGAGGTGGTCCCTGTTGGCTCTCCTGGGGCCGAGATCGGGGAGACTGCACGGGGCAGTACAGGACGGGAGCGATCTGCTGAATTTCCTGCCGAATGTCAGCCAGAGGCACCTTTCCCGTGTCCCTACCGGGAGCATCCTGCACAGGACTTGAACGTCTTCTCGTCTCAGCCATTAGACACAAGTTGGGGGTGAATCCTGCTAGAAAAATGTCTCTTTTCCTGTACCGCCTTGCTTTCTGCTGCAATTAAAATATCTCCTGATTTAAGAACCCGTTAAAAGGAAACTAAACGTAAGTCTCTCTCACCACACCTGTTATACTTTCCTACAGGCGCATGATATAAGGGAGCTAATTAACCCCAGAATCTGGAATTAACAGCTTTTCACCTTCTCCTGTGATTCACTAAAATCCCAGAAGAATTCATAGGAAAAATGCCAAAAGATATTTCTTTAAAGTAATGGCCTATCAGTGAGGTACAGTCTTTGGGTTTTCTTATCGTGGCCATGCCTGTTTGTACCGAAAGGGTGTTTTATCGGGACATGCCGAAATTCACCCATGATGACAGCAGGAAAAGGAGCAGGGGCACGAAGGGGTCAGGTGACATGTTTAAACTTCTGAGCCTCTCCTGTTTTCCTCCTATTTCGAAAGCTCAGCACCAGGCAGGACATGGGGCGGAAACCTTCAGAGCAGTGTAGTATTCTGAATTAGTGCCCGCTTAGTGCCTGCTCAGTACGATCGTAAGGCAGTACAGTACTCAGGAAGGGAGTGCAGACTCAGGAAGGCAATACAGTACTCAGGAAGGCAGCACAGTCCTCTGTAAGGTAGTGAATACTCAGTAATGTGGGGCATTGCGGGCCCCTCCCTGCTGAGGCAGCTGTAAAACTGGCTACGTTCAATTAGGCAGTACTTCCCAAGGTACACGGAGCAAGGCAGCCTCTAAGAGCTGCTCCACAAATGAACGGGTCTCCCTCGGTCAGATACGTTTGGGAAACACGCCACGCCATAATTTCCGGTTGGAGAGCCACAGTGCACATTTGCATATCAGACTGGGATGGAGCTCAGGAAAGAACCCCGCTTGATTTTTTTTTTTTTGGTCTAACCCACACTTTAATGGATCATGGATTTTACTTAAGTCCTATTAATACCCCATCAATCTGTGTTGTGCAGCACCGCATTCTCTAGGGAAGTCATGGTCCAAACAAATACTGATTTCCATCATGCGTTACGGGTGTGACAGCAGCCAGACTCAAGCTTTTTGCACAGTGTTGAGCTTAGGAACTGCTTGCCACAGCTTGGTAAGTCTAATTGATTTGTTGAGGGTTTTTTGGTTTCTGTTCTCATTTATACTTACCAGAATAGTGACGGCCCTCTTTTCATTAGGGTCCGTGGGCGCTGGACAGTTCTTGTCATTTCCTGAAGTCACACTGTCATTTCCGGAAGCCAGCTGGTGCTTTGCTCAGCCTCTCGTCCTGGGCAGCACTTCTGTCCTCAAAGAGACGCCCTGCTTAAGCCAGCACCTGGCCAGGGTCCAGGGAACAAAGCAAAAGCACAATATGTGAATTTGCTGATTGGGGTTCCCCAATTTTATCTGGAGCGTTTAAAATCTATATACTATACGTATTTCAATAATAAGTATTATTAACTCATTCTTGGTTTTTAAATGATGGACCAAATTAGTGAATTATTTATAATCATGTCTAAAAGGTATTATGTACTGGTCACATGCCACTCAGAATCCTTAAATCCTTGAATTAATTCCGGTGAAGCAAAACTTGGAAGGAGTCAGGATTGATCACATCACCAATATCGAATGTCTACTTTGACGTGCAGCATTTTGGGAAGGCTCCCAGACACAAGACATCTTAACAGACACTAACCCAAGTGGTTTGTGTTACTCAGATACCTCACGAACATTTCTGTGACGTCATGATGTATTTGAAAATTTGGGAAGCTAATAAGAGCTGTTAAGGGTGCCCCAAATAAGAGTTCTCTAGTAGCTCCGTTGAGCAGGGTGTTTGTTCCTTTGTTGAGACGCCTGAATAAGTATCAGGGGCAGGTGAATGATGCTTTAACCACGTGCTGCAACTCATCTGTAGTCTGTGCTGGTGTCAGAGCCAGCCAGGGCCAGCCAGGAAGCTGGCTAAAGGCCAGTGTGTTTCCTCTGGCACATGAGCTCCTCAGGACAAATCCCTTCTTCGGTCACTGTGACCCTTCGAAGACCGGGGACCGTGTGTCCCAAACCATAATATAGGACAATTTTGTCAGGACTTGAATTTAAAAAACGAAACCACAATGAAAATTGAAGCTTTTATGGAGATAGTCAAGACCACAAGCCGAAGTGCACACTGCAAATGGTGACCGTGGAGTCTGATTTCCCTGTGACATGGTATGACAGAATGAGTCACAGGTTATGCTGCCCACCAGGCTGAGATGCTGGCATTCAAATGGCCGCCCATTTATCTTTGACCAGCCTGAGTTAGGGCGTGATCTCATTTGGTAACAATTCTATTCCTTCCAACTTCCTGAAATTTCAAGATCAAAATGATGCCCCCCCCCTGCCCCCATCCCCCCCGCCAAATCAAAGTAGTATGTAACATTGGAAACCTTTCTTCCTCTGTAATAAGGCTGGATTCCCCCTCCAGGAACGTGGAAGGGGTCAACTCTGTACACTGGGACTATCCTAAGACCTTTATAATCATTCTCTTATTTAATTCTCGTATCAGCCCTATAGATGTCTGTAGATGACGAAACAGAGCCTTAGAAGACCAGTGAGCTTTCTCCAAGGCACAGAGCTGGGGACCTGTGGAGTGACAGTAGGGGTCGGAGACTGGCAGAATGCACTTAACTGATTCTCTTCCTAATATGCCATCAAGGTCTTTTTAAGACTTCGAGCCATGGGGCTTTTTTGTTCACTGAGAACACATGGTCACCTTGGGAATCCTGCTAGGGAACCTTCAGCTTCCCACACCCCTGGGGTAAGCCCCCGAAGTCCCTCTCTGCTCAGACGGGCTTCAACAGACCTACCCACCCCACTGTCCTAACCAACCAGCAGTCCCAATCCACCACAAAAGCCATGCCAGGAATGGCCACTTACTTCTTGGCAATGGTCAGATTTTTCTGAGAAATCTGAAAAGAAATCATTCAGAAGAAAGAAAGAAAACCTTTCCGAAAGCATCCGAGAAAACAGCATTGCGCCCTTTGGTTAATGCCTCCTTGTATAAGTGATTCAGTACTTTTATTTTTAATATCCTCACCGTATCTAATCTGTGAATTTTGTCATATAATTTATTGCTTCATGAATTTTACTTTTGTTACATGAAATTAAAGCTGATATCTAAACCATGGTGCACCTTTAATATTTTTTTTTGTCTTCTGGAGTATGGGTGATAGAAAAATTTATCAGGTTTATCCATTTCATATTTTTGTTACAGGATGATTGATTGTACAGTTACATCACACAAAACATTTCTAATAAAGCAATGCTTGAAAATGTGTTTGTGTTTACTTTCCATTTCAACAAATCAGAAAACAATGGAATTTTCTATCCCAGGCTTCTTGACTGAGGATAATGAAAATAATATTACCACTATACTGGGGAACAAGACAAGGGTGCCCACTTGAAATATTTTACTGGAGATACTGTCTAATTCATTTAGAAGAGAAAAACAAATGAGGGTTACCATTTGGGAAGGAGGAGATACAACAGTAGTTTTTACAGGTGTTGTCATTGTAAGCTAGAAAACCTAAGAGAGGGGTGACTGGGTGGCTCAGTCGTTTAAGCATCCAAATCTTCGTTTCGGCTCAGGTCATGATCTCACAGTTCATGAGTTCGAGCTCCACACTGGGCTTCGCTCTGACAGTATGGAGCCTCCTTGGGATTCTCTCTCTCTGCGTCTGTTCTCTCTCTCTCTGTGTGTGTTCTCTCCATCTCTCTCAAAATAAATAAACTAAGAAAAAAAAAGAAAAGAAAAGAAAACCTAAGAGAATTAACAGAATCATTTTTTTTACACAATTAACACATCAAAGTAAATGGGCTTTAGATACAGAAACAACAATCAGAACAGAAAGTTTAAAGAAAAGATCACATTATTTAATAGCAACAAAAATGGAAGAGAAAACAGCTAGGAATAAAATTAAATAAGAAATGTGGAAGTCTTAGCTGAAGGAAATTTTAAGATGATGGATACAAGAGAACTGAATAAGTAGACTTCTCAAGCTTTCAGATAGGAAGTGGTCAGAAATTGTCAAATCTCTGTAAATTAATTTATAAATATTATCTGATCTCAACTGAGTCATAGATGTCTAGATATCCCCAATACCCACTCTCTGCTCCATCGCTTCTAGCAATTCCTCATCTGGGAACAGTGGGCTACAGAGATGCTCACACATGCGCACAGCTGATTAGACCGATAATCTGATTAAGCAAGGGGCCGTTAGATGGATGTGGCAGACACAAACAGACCAAAACCTAGGCCTGAAAATGCCTCAAGGTTACAAAATCGAAACCCAAGGACAAGCCAGCAAAACAGCCAACTAAGCTTTCAAGCTACAGCCAGTCTGCGTTTTCCATGCTTCGTTTCTGCCTTTTCTCTTTTCTCTGTACGTGTTTCTGCCAGTGGAGTGCTCCTTAGTTCGTCCAGTCTGCGCCTTCCTGATTTGAACTGATCTTCCCCAAAACTCCTAAAATGTCTTAATATACTACGATTTATCTTTTACCAGTACCACTGTGTGCAAGAGCAACCTTGGGAAGCAACCTCATTTTTAATCGATAGGAAACTGTTTAAACAAATTAAGGTACCTCCACACTATGGAATAGTTTGAAGTTGCTTTAAAAATCTTTCTATGTGCATATGTATCTGCAGAGATCTCACTGGAAAGGGACCCAGGTGACTTAGGGCAAAGGGGTGGCAAGGAGACTTGTACTCCCGTGTACTGCTATTCTTTGAAAATTTTATACCACGTGGTTATATTTACTTCTTTGAAAAATAAAATAGGGGTGCCTGGGTGGGTCCGTTGCTTGAGTGTCCAAATTCGGCTCAGGTCACGATCTCACAGTTGGTGGGTTCGAGCCCCGTGTCAGACTCTGTACTGACAGCTCAGAGCCTGGAGCCTGATTTGGATTCTGTGTCTCCCTCTTTCTCTCTGCCCCTCCCCCACTTGTTCTCTCTCTCTCTCTCTCTCTCTCTCTCTCTCTCTCTCGCTCTCGCTCTCATAAATAAATAAATCAACATTAAAAAAAGAAAAAGTAAAATAACTTCTTGAAGAAAAAACCCACAAATCATGGAGATCTGAGAGCAGGCCCTAAGGTAGAGTAGGGCACCTAGGCCCAGGTCTCCCTGAAGCTGATGCAAGACTCATTCCCTATTCAGCACCCACCGTGTGCCCAACATGGTGCTGGAGAGGCAGCATGCCACATATTGGTGAGAAAAAGACGATTATTATGATCAAATGACATGAAGGAAAGTAACTGCTGTGATCATTGTAATTATTATCATCCTTTTCAAAAAAATTTTTTTAGTGTTTCTTTTAGAGACAGAGAGAGAGAGAGAGAGAGAGAGAGAGTGCGTGTGCGCGCGCAAGTGGAGGAGGGACAGAGAGAGGGAGACACAGAATCCGAAGCAGGCTCCAGGCTCTGAGCTGTCAGCACAGAGCCCAACGCGGGGCTCGAACCCATGAGCAGTGAGATCATGTCCTGAGCTGAAGTCTGCTGCTTAACTGACTAAGCCACCCAGGTGCCCCTATAATTATTATCATCTTAAAGAGATGAATTGCATTTTGGCACTTTCTTGAACACCTATCTATGTTCAGTGGTTTAGTACCAAAACTTCAGCCCCATCTGGGACCCCAGTTCTCATCCCAGGTGAGGGAGTTCGATAAAGCCTCCTTACTCTGAACAGTAGACCAAAGAGCCCCATGGGCTGGTTGTGAGGGCAGAATGGGGATGGGAAAACTCAGTCACATCTGTCCCCCATTGTCCCTCAGGGGGACCTACTCATTCCATCAGTGTTTTGTTTAAACAGGTATGCTTTTGAGTGCACCCATCACACGCACTTTCCCACCATAGAAAGGAAGTTCTGACAGACGCCGGAGTGTAGGACAGTTCGGAGAATACCTTTTCCTCCCCTCATTATTCCAGTAACACAAAAGAACTTCTTGACGCTACAGCACCCTTTCTCAAGAGTTTGAAAAGCATCTACGAGAAACAAAGCTCATGTCTGTCACAGGAGTTTGAAGTCTTCCCAGTGCCCATGAAACACTTACTGAACTCCTACTGCAAAAATTGTTCTTCCTATACACGAATGAATTTACAACCACAGGTTAAAAAGGTTAGTGAAAATCATCCAGCAAGTAATAAAAATGGGTTCAGCGTTGATTCCTAGGACCCTGATGTTAAATCTACATAAATAAATGATTACACCATACACACACATGCAGCCACATGTGTGCACTTATACACACATGTGCAGAGACACAGATTATACACATGCAGACACACATACACATGCAGACATACACATGGAGACATACAATTATAGTTCAGCTAAAATATTGAGCAAACATTATTATATTCTGTTTCCTATATGATTTTTATTTGTAAAAAAATTAATTTTTTTTTTTTTTTAGTTTTTATTATTTTGAGAAAGAGACAGACTGCGAGCAGGGGAAGGGCAGAGAGAAAGGGAGACACAGAATCCAAAGCAGGATCCAGGCTTCGAGCTGTCAGCACAGAGCCCAACACGGGGGTTGAACTCACAGACTGTGAGATCATGACCTGAGCTGAAGTTAGCTGCTGACCCAACTGAGCCACCCAGGCGTCCCTGTAAAAACAACATTTAAAAGAAATTATTTAAAAAGATTCAGGGTGCCTGGGTGGCTCAGTTGGTTAAGTGGCCGACTTCGGCTCAGGTCATGATTTCACGGTCTGTGAGTTCGAGCTCCGCGTCGGGCTCTGTGCTGACAGCTCAGAGCCTGGAGCCTGCTTCAGATTCTGTATCTCTCTCTCTCTCTGCCCTTCCCCTGCTCTAACTCTGTCTCTATGTCTCTCAAAAATAAATAAACATTAAAAAAAAAAAAGATTCATGCATAGCCCACTATATTTTTCCGGTCTCTATGTATATATATAAAAAAAACTATAGCCAGCAGATTTTATTCCACTTTTTATGTTTAATATGGTATTCCCCATTTTGCTACATAATCGTTATAATCATTGTGTTTATTGCTGTATAATAGTCTCTCACATCGATCTACCATAACTTAGATATTCCTGTGTAACTGGGTATTAAATCTTTCCAATATCTTGCTATTATAGATCCAGCTGCCAGGACATCTTCACGCAGGTAGCTTTTTCTTGCCTTTGAATTATGCCCATAGGAGCAATTCCCAGGAGCGAGGGGACAAGAAAGAGTAAGAAAGTGCACCAGGGTTGAAATGAAGTTTGTGCTGGGGAGTGAACCGAAAGTAACAGGCAGCCCCACGCGTAGCAAGTCCTCTGCTGGGGCAGTTCCCAGCCCGGCATTGATCAGTGTAATTGATTGTGTGGCTTCCGTGTCGGCAAGAATGTGTCCACAATAACCGCATCCTCCAAATTGTTGTTGGGCAATCCCTGCCCTGTTGGGCATGAGCCATGCCGACCTGTCCCCAGCTATATGGCACGAGCTTTTCCGATACTGCTCCAGCTGGTCTATCTATGCCCCTGCAAAGATTTTTCAAAAGTAAAGCCACATATACAGGCATTTAAAAGCGAGGTGCATTTCTACAATGGGGAGTGAACAGAATCAACCAAGGAGAGAACGCAACCCAAGCCAGACCACTGTGACCATCCTGAATGCCCATTCTGGGATGTACTTAGCATCAGGTGGGGTGCGGGGAGTGGTTGTTCCTATAAAAAAAAAGAGGGTCTCCGGGGCACCTGCGTGGCTCAGTAGGTTAAGCATCCAGGTGGAAATTGACAAATACTTGGGGCAGGCGCAGTGTAGCATTTCTCCAGGAACTCACTACAGTCTTGATGCTGTACTAGAGGGAAAAACAACCTGAGCTTGACAGTAGCTAGGCCTCCAGTATCCTGTGAGTCTTCTCTAGCATATGAAAATTCTTTGGAAACTTCCCCTTGACTTTACGTCCCCTAGCTCCCAAGTATATAACCAGTCAGTCCTCACAATCCCAATCCGAAGTCAGCTCTTTCTGCCCACTGGTCCTGTCCCCGGGCTTTCATAAAGTCACCTTTTTGCACCAAAGACATCTCGAGATGTCTTTCCTGGCCTTGGGCTCCAGACCTCCAGCACCACTCCAAAACCCCACCATTTGGCCCCCAGACTCTTGATTTCAGAGGAAGTCATGATCTCAGGGTTCATGGGTTCATGCTTGCAGCCTCCTGGTGGGCTCTGTGCTGTCAGCACAGAGTCTGTTTGGGATTTTCTCTCTCTCTCTCTCTCTCTCTCTCTCTCCCCCTCTTTGCCCCTCTCCTAACTTGAGAGCTCATGCACATACTGTCTCTCTCAAAATAAATAAATTAATTAAAAAAAAAGAGCATCTCCAATTTGTGGCTCTGGCTGCCCTCTCACCCTCCCTCCCCCCCACCAGGCTCCTTGGTGCTCTCACTCGGGAGAACATGAAAGGTTGAGCTAGAAAGTGCTCTGATTAACTTTGACTTCATCTACGCAGCCCACCAAGGGTCTTTTCTCAAGCATCCTCTCCCAATATGCAGAATTGCATGTCAACCTGAGCTCGGCTTTGGATGACCTTAGCCGGAGCACTCCCTCCCCGGCCCGGCCCCCACCCATCTCATGTCCTCAGCCCCTGATCGGTGTGAGAATGCAGATTCTAGACCCCTGTAGATTATCCCAGAGTCTGATTTCCTTCCCAAAGATGAGTTTCTTTTTTTTTTCTTAATTTATTTTGAGAGAGAAAACTTGAGCAGGGGAAGGACATCTCCAGAGAAGGGAGAGAGAGCATCCCAAGCAGGCTCTGTGCTGTGAGGGCAGAGCCTGGTGCTGGGCTTGATCCCACAAACCATGAGATCATGACTTGATCATGACATCAGGAGTCAGACACTTACCCGACTGAGCCACCCAGACACCCCACAAAGATGCATTTCGATACCAGTCCCCTTGATTTACTGTGTCTTTTACCTGCACCCAACATTGATGGCCTATTGACCTCATTTTCACCAACCCTTCTCACTTGGTGCTTTTATTATTTCAATCTCTTTTTCTTACCTCATTTACTTGCATTTCCTCTTTAGGGGAGAAAGGAAAAGTGGCAGTTTCTGATTACTTGAGAGCTCCGGGGTGAGCTCCCCGCGATTCTAAAGCACCCTCTTCATTCACTAACATTGAAGCCGGCATTCATCTCTGCCATCAGGGGGGTGCCAGCTCTCAGCAGGACCGTAACATCTGCAACAACCACACAGCTGGGGATGCTGGGAACGGAGACTTCGCTCGACTTTCCTGGGAGGCTTCAGTCAATAAAAACCACACGCGTCTCTTCACCAGGATGGAAGTTTCTGATGCTTTGTGTCGGCCCAGAGAGTTCCCTCCTTTATAAGTAGAATGAGTAAGAACTGCTTGACCGAAGAACCAGAGAACCAGAGAGAAGTGAACGATGCACGGCGCTGTGGGCAAAAGCACTTGTGTGTGGTGTGAGGAAGCTGTGGAAGATTCGAAGGTGACAATAAAACAATGCGCTCTTGCAAAATCCGGGAAGAGATAGTAAGAAAGTGTGCACGAGGCCAGCGGAAGGCAAATGGCAGGTTGCAGCCTATGAGGAAAAAGGAAAACGAAGAAGGCCGCTGTGCAGTGGCAGGGTCCACACGAAAACAATCTCTGTTGGATTACTTTTCAGACGAATTCGGGGCCAAATGGTGCCTCGTTAAGTGCGGGTTTTGAGTTTTAAGGGCAAGCGTACAAGGACGCCTCTTCCTGGCCCCAGGAGCTGGCAATTACCAGGGAGACGCTTAACTCTCAGAGGTTTGAACTAAGCGCATCTGGTTATGTTATGCTAGGAAGATCCTGCGTCTTTTCACATAATGAGACAGGTGCGCCACGGGCATGGCTCAGCTGTGAGGAGGCGTTTCAGCCAGTCCACAAAATCACAGTGAAATCGTTTATTTGGTGTTCCGGTGCACTTTTATGTGTGTGCCCCGTGGCAAGCAGGGAGCAGCGGAGGAGGGGAGGGCAGAGCAAGTGTAGAGGCACCAGACCTGGCTGGTCTCCCTTGCCCAGGGTCCAGGCTATGCCGGGAGTCCAGGAAAGAATTTCAAAGGCAGACAGGGACAGGCCAGTGGAAGACTTGACCTAAAGCAGGTGTCCCTAGGGTGAAATTAGAGGGGCCTCATGGAGAATTGCAAATATCTCAGCTGGGCAGGGTGGGGGCCAACAGAGAACCATTTCTGGGTCCCCTACCCTCCCCCACCCCCACTCTCCCCTCTCCCACTGGTTAAACCTCTTTCTTGTTAAATCATCTTTTCATTTATGACGGTTCTGGCAAATCTGAAATTATAGCCTCTAAGAAGATTACTAGAATCTCTCTCAACCTGCTCAGTTCTTATTCTTCACTTTGTTATGTGATCAAGAGACTACGACTCACTTTACCACGATGGTTTTTTCTCAGTCATAAAGAGATCCATCTCTCCCATAGAGAAAGTAAAAAAATTTTCTTGAGCTACTGAAAGACTTTCTAAATTAGGAGCAAGTTTATAAAGGCACACAAAACAGAACCTTTTATTCCCCAGACATTTCCTGGGGCAGGTATATGATTCCCCGGCGGACAGACACATGATGTTGTTGGGGTGAGATTTATGCTTTGGTTTTGAACCATGATGGAAAGCTGAACAGAACTGTCACAACTGGCATATTTCACATACTCATAACAAATGACTATATGCATGGACAGAAGGACTAAAAGATTTATTAATGCTCATGTAACTACCAGAGAACTATGAAGCGGCACTGGGGAGATACCTGTGATATTTTCCAGGACTCAGTACTACAAGATCTCTCTGTATCACTGTGGTCTCTTGTCATACACTCACTTCGCAGCCCCTGTGCTATGGCTCCTGTTCCCATCACTTTATTGAACATCTCCTTGCACATGATCTGCCAAATCCACTGGCATTCTCTCTGGCCTTGTTCTACTCTACCTTTTGGCAATGGTTTCCAATGTGGAAGCAAATCTCTTTCTCATTGAACCTCCCTTCTCTCTGGGGTTCCATGACACCACATTCCCCAGTGTAGATGATTCCCTACATCAGTCTTCTTGCATGATTGTTCTCTCTCTCAGGCTAGAAAAGGGATACCCCACGGCCCTGTCCTCTGATCGCCTTTCCTCCTGGGCAAGTTCATCCACTCCAACAATTTCAACATCATCTTTGTAGTGATTATTCCCCAAGGCATAAGATTCAATTGATGGTATTTATCGAGCACCTGTCACCTTAGGTACTAGGTTATGACCCAAACTCAAAATTGTTTCCGGGTCAGTACTCTCAAATCATTCTCTGGTTTTGCCCTCTTTTCTGAGCTTTAAATTCTTCTGGGCATTTCTATCACTACATTTTAGGCATCTCAAATTCAACATGTCTAAAACCAGCTTCATTTTTTTTTCCCTTCTAAAAGTCTACTTACCATTCAGCTGTTTTTTCACCCTGGAATCTGGCACTTTCATCTTCTAAGAGACACTGACTAGGACTTGCACAGTTGCTTATGCTCCTACTTCTTCCTCATCCCATGTCCAATAGGTGAGTCTTTCTGCTTTTAGCATTGAGAGTTTTTCTCTCTCTCTCATTCTCTGTCTAGTTCAGATTCTTGCCATACTTACTTGAACTATTGCTATAGGTTTCTAATTTTTTTTGTCTCCAATTTCTCATAACTTAAATTCATGGTCAAAGGTATTATCCTAAACCAACGCAGAGCAGACTCAAAATTCCTCAATGATTTGCAGTTGCCCAAAGTTTTTCTTTTCTTGCAAATTTTTATTTAAATTCTAATTAGTTAACATACAGTGCAGTATTAGTTTCAGAAGTAGAATTCAGTGATTCACCAATTACTTACAACAATTACTTACAACACCCAGCGCTCATCATAACGAGTGCCCTCCTTAATACCCATCACCCATCTAACCTATTTGCCGCCTACCTCTCTCCATCAGCTCTCAGTTTATTCTCTATCTTTAAGAGTTTCTCAAGGTTTGTTTCCCTCTCTTTCCCCACTGTACATGTTCATCTGTTTTATTTCTTAAATTCCACATATGAGTGATATCATGTGGTATTTGTCTTACTCTGACTTATTTTGCTTAGCATAATACACTCTAGCTCCATTCACATCATTGCAAATGGCATGATATCATTCTTTGTGATGGCTGAGTAATATTCCATATTATATGTATATATACACATACCACATCTTTATCCATTCATCAGTGAATAGATATTTGGGCTCTCTATGTACCTTGGCTGTTGTTGATAGTGCTGCTATAAACATCAGGGTGCATGTACCCCTTCAAATCTGTCTTTTTACTTCCTTTGGGTAAATACCTAGTGGTGCAATTGCTGGATCATAGGGTAATCCTATTTTTAGCTTTTTGAGGAACCTCCATACTATTCTCCAGAGTGCCCGCACCAGTTTGCATTCCCACCAAAGTGCAAGAGAGTTATCCTTTCTCCGCATCCTCGCCAACACCTGTTATTTCTTGTGTTGTTAATTTTAGTCATTTTGACAGGTGTGAGGTGGTATCTTATCATGGTTTTGATTTGCATTTCCCTGATGAGGAGTGATGTTGAGAATCTTTTCATGTGTCTGTTAGCCATCTGGATGTCTTCTTTGTCTTCTGCCTATTTCTTAACTGGATTATTTGTTTTTTGGGTGTTGAGATTGCTAAGTTTTTATAGATTTTGGATACTAATCCTTTATCAGATATGTCATTTGCAAATATCTTCTCTCATTCCATCGACTGCCTTTTAGTTTTGCTGATTGCTTCCTTCACTGTACAGAAAATTTTAATTTTGATGAAGCCCCAATAGTTCATTTTTGCTTTTGTTTTCCTTGCTCTGATGATGTGTATAGTAAGAAGTTGCTAGGACTGAGGTCAGAGAGGTTACTATCAGTGTTCTCTTCTAGGATTTTGATGGTTTCCTGTCTCACATTTAGGTTTCTCATCCATTTTGAATTTTTTTAATTTTTAATTTATTTATTTATATGCTGTAAGAAAGTGGTCCAGCTTCATTCTTCTACGTGTTGCTGTCCAGTTTTTCCAACATCATTTGTTAAAGAGACTCTCTTTTTTCCATTGGATATTTTTTCCTGCTTTTTCGAAGATCATTGACAATATAGTTGTGGGTGCATTTCTGGATTTTCTATTCTATTCCATTGATCCATGTGTCCATTTTTGTGCCAGTACCATACTGTCTTGATGACTACAGCTTTATAATATAGCTTGAAATCCAGAATCGTGATCCTCCAGTTTTGTTTTTCTTTTTCAAGATTTCTTTGGCTATTTGGTATCTTTTGTGATTCCATACAAATTTTAGGATTGTTTGTTCTACTCTGTGAAAAATGCTGGTGGTAAAGTTTTGATGGGGATTGTGTTAAGTGTGTAAATTTCTTTGGATAGTATAGACGTTTTAACAATGTTGTTCTGATCAGGGACCTTCCAAGCAATTTGTATAAATCATCTTAATCCTAATAGCCCTGCAAGGTCGTTCCTATTATCCTTTTTCTGCAGATGAAGAAACTCAAACTTATGGGTCACTACATATAAAGAAATACACTGAATTCCCTCTGTCCAGATATCCAAAAAGAGTTAACAGGGAAGAAAAACACCCTTCTTCCCTTTTCATGTTGTCTTATGATTAAAATAGAGCAACTTTAAGCCAATGGACAGGCGAATCCTGTTCTCTTCTTACTATATATGATACAGTATGTAGACACAAAACGGATACATCAGCAACTTGTCATTTGCATGACCAAATCTGTTAGGTGATCCTTGAGACAGCAGGAGCTGAAGAACACCCCACTTTCAACTGGTTAGTAGTTGAATGGGTACTTGAGAGCAGGGCGCATCTTCAAAAAGATTACAACTTCCTCAAAGTTTTGTGGGGGTTTTTTTTGGCTCCCCCTTCCTCCTTCTACATTATTTTCTCTCCTTTTTGGCACATCAGTTCCTTAATCCAGGTACTCAGTCCTTTCTTGCAATGAGACTTTTCTGATGCTCCACATTTATAGATACATATATGATATCCTGACCTGCCCTTAATGATGCCAGTTCTGTTCCCCAACCCCTTTCCTTTCAGTCTAGGGAGCCTAAGTACCCACATAAAATATGAATAAGGTGAAAGGTCCCGGAACAATTAATCAGGTTCCACCCCTCACCAGACCAGCTTGGACCAATCCTTAGAGCACCCGTATCCCCCAAATAGAGACACCTATTTCCCACCTTGGAAACTAGAGACACCTGTTTCCCGCCTTGGAAATGTGCTTAAAAGGAGCCTGTGCGCTCCTCTCAGGGTCGCCATTTTACAGAGTGGCTGACCCCAGCATGCTGGAATCTCAATAAACACTCTTGCCTTTGCATACATGTCTCATGCTCTTTGGGGGACCATCCAAGGACCCAACATAAGGTACATCGCTTCCCAAGGCACAAGTGATGGTTGGATTTTTGTCTGGTGTTGTTAAGTCTAAAGACAATAATTATAGAAAATATCAGAAGATGCTGGTTGGTTCAGTCCTTTTCTGTGCCTGGGATTTGAGGAGGAGGAAGAGGACAAAAAGTGGTAACAATGGTGGTGGCAGGAAACACTTTTCTTGCCTTAGTTCACAGCCTATATGTTCCCCAGCATAGAAGAGAGATCTGAGCATAATACTTCAAAGCATGCTTAAAAATTATTGGATTGCATAACAATAAATATTGCAAAAATTATCCATTAACGTGGCTGTTACTCTTTAAAAGAAGGATTTCTAGGAGATGACAGTCTTTAGTGGGCTTAATTCCACTTTTGGAATTGTCTTCAGATTCCGTTTCTACACCTATGTGTGAATACCAATTGTACCTAGAGAGCCACTTGTGTTTTCGACTTAGGGTGTACTTCCCATTTTGATCACCTTCTTCTTTTTCTTTCTTTCCTTCCTTCCTTCCTTCTTTCCTTCCTTCCTTCCTTTTCTTCCTTCCTTTTCTTCCTTTCTTTTCTTCTTTTCTTTTCTTCCTCCCTCCCTCCCTCTTTCCCTCCCTCCTCCTCCCTCCCTTCCTTCCTTCCTTCCTTCCTTCCTTCCTTCCTTCCTTCCTTCCTTCCTTCTTGCCTCCAGAACTGCAAGTAACAATATTGTTGTTTAAGCTATCCAGTCTGCAGTTTCTGTTACAGCAGACTGAACAAAGTAAGACAGGCACTTAAAGTTTGTTTGACAGGCCAGATAAATACAGGCAGGACAGTCAATGGCAACACGGAGTCATATTGACCATTTGGTTACACAGGAGAGATTGCGAGCTGGCATGTAAACATCACAAAGGAATCAGGACCTAAATAGGATCTTAAAGCCTGGATAGGTGGAAGAGTAGCCAAGGGCATTCTAGAATAATGTGAATAGTGGCAGAGAAAGGTTTAATCACCTGATTATTTTTTAAAATTTGTATTATTTTTTAAAGTTTTTATTTATTTATGTAATCTCTGCACCCAACATGGGGCTTACACTCACAACCCCAAGATCAAAGTTACCTGCTCTTGCCACTGAGCCACCCAGGCGCCCCCTTGATCATCTTCTTTTTTTTTGTAATGTTTTTAATGCTTAATTTGAGAGAGAGAAAGTACACAAGAAAAAGGGGAGGGGCAGAGAGAGAGGGAGAGAGAGAAAGTCCCGAACAGCCTCCACACTGATGCAGGGGTCAATCCCATGAACCACAAGATCATGACCTGAGCCGAAGTTAAGAGTTGGATGCTTAACCAGCTGAGTCATCCAGGTACCCTTTGATCACCTTATTTTTAAATTTTTTTATTTATTATAACATTTATTTATCTTTGAGAGAGAGAGACAGAGAGTGAGTGAGGAAGAGGCAGAGAGAGAGGGAAACACCGAATGTGAAGCAGGCTAAAGGCTCTGTGCTGACAGCTCAGAGATGCTGGGGTCGAACCCACAAGCTGTGAGATCATGACCTGAGCCAAAGTCGGACACTTAACCGACTGAGCCACCCAGGCACCTGCCTCGATCACCTTCTCAATAATGATAACAACTATGGAATATTTGGGGGCAACATCTTAAGCATATTAAATACATCATCTCGTTAAATGTATTCAGCAATCCCATGACACAACAGTTAGGGTTCAGTCGGAAGAACAGAACCCTGCTAAGTATTCTAGGCAGTTTGGGGTTTAGAAGAGCTAGTGAAGAAAAAGTAATGGAAGGTCACCACCAGCTCTCAGGTTTACCACTACAGTTCAGAGAATCAGGAAATGGCTGCAAAAGTCCATATTAGGATACTACAAGAGACTTCCCCCAATGTCATGGTCAACCTACAGCACAAAGGTGAATGAGGGCAGAGGAAGTAACTCGGGGCCCCCACAGAGCTGAACAGAGCCTGGGCACACATCTGTGCACTATGCCCACAACCAGAGAAACATTAGATAGACTGGGAAGTATCATTCTTTCCTGTGATACAGTAAAGGGAGCAGAAGGGAATGGGAATGAATGTCAGTTACCAAAAATATCCAGCACTATTGTTGCTCCCATTGACAGATAGTCATCCTGAGGAGACTGCTGCAGAAACAGAAGGGCAGAGCTACAATTTGAACACAGGTTTGCTTTCATCTAAACTCACGCTCTTTCCCATTACAATGTCCTTGACTGTGATAGGCATTAGGTTGTTCTCGAAGAGTAAATGTGCCATCAAAAAGATGAAGCTCTGGCTCTCTTAAAGATTTTTCAAAAGCAACTCTGGAGGTAATTCCAAAAGAGAAGTTTCAAAAATGCTTTGCATTAAAGCAGCATCACTAGAAAAAATAAAAACTTTTCTAAGGAGTCAGTATCATTTTGGTAGTTATATACATTGTGAAACTTGCAAAAACTCTTAAAATTTCTGCTCAAACATGGAACTTGTCACTTCTGCTTACATTCCATTGATCCAAGAGTATCACATGGCCAAGTTCAATAGAAGTTGGGTTCAAGATGGATACCCATCTCATGGGAGGCACACTAGTCCTATAGCAGTGGGCAATACAGCAAAGGGGGAAATAAATACTTGGAAAAGAATAGCATAATCTCCTGAAATAGTTTATAAAGAAGGAAGAAGAGAAGGGGAAGGGAAGAAACTAACCAAAAAACCAACATAAATAACAAAATTGAAAAATAAAATGCATTTTCCAACAGACATAAAAGAAGATAGAAATACATCAGCTTATGCATTAGACTCATGAAAAGATTAAAAAGAAAGACTTTTCTTACTAAAAAGGAAAAAAGAATAGTTGGGGAGCTGAAAATATAGAAGAATTCCAAAGACCCCCTTGAATATCAGAAACCTAGTAGTGCCAAAAACAATTGTATTCCTTCCCCAGACACTGACCCAGGGAGGGTATTGTTAAAAATTGCTCAGATTTGTTGAGTATGATCAAATCTGCAAGACCCAATAATTCATATCCTAGGTTGCTCAAGAGGCTGGCTGAAATCATCCAAGAGCCACTAGAAGTAATCTTTGGAAAAATGATAAAGGACTACCACAAAAAGGGAGAAAAATATTGTGTATTATTATTTAATTCTTTTTTTTCTTTTTATTTATGTTAGTGTTATGGTTAAGTTCTCATAGTAAAGCCCTTCTTTATGTTTGTTCCCAGAAAAATATAGTTCCAAGAATACACAATAATACATTATGACCTGGTAGGGCTTATTCCAGGATTGAAAGGATGGTTAAATATCTTTAAATCCATTTAAATATCTTTAAATTTAATTTAATTCTACATATTATTAGAACTGAGGAGGGGCGGGAATCAAATGACCTTCTCCATAGATGTTGAAAAGGAGTTTGACAAAATTTACACACAAAATTTATAATTAAAAACCCTAAAATAGGGGTGCCCAGGAGTTCAGTTGGTTAAGCATCGACTCTTGGTTTCTGGTCAGGTCATGATCTTGTGACTTAATGGGTTTGAGCCCCACATCAGGCTCTGGGCTGGCAGCATGGGGCCTGCTTGGAATTCTCTCTCTACCTCTCTCTCTGCTCCTACCCTGCTCGTGCTGTCTCTCAAAATAAATAAACTTAAAAAAAAAAACTGAAGTAAATAGAAGTCAGTTAGTCCTTAAATGTAAAAAGTATACAAGTATCTCAATATCTCAGCCCCCAAACTGGCATCTTTATTTGGTGAGGAAACACTGTCACTGCTACAAAGACTGGAGCACTAATGTCACTACTATTTCACATTGTGTTTGGGGTATTAGTCAACAATTTAACAGCCTTTATCCATGGAAACAGGATACACAGAAATTAGCAGAATAGAATAGAAGTAGGACACTAATTAGAAGATAGAAATTAAAAACTTCATCTACATATGAAATTAGAAGATAGTAATTAAAAACTTCAAAAGACATATGAAATACTTAGGTGTATTTTATTTTTTTAAAACTTTTAAAAATTGTTTTTTTATTTCTTCTTGAGAGACAGAGCATGAGTGAAGGAGGGGCAGAGTGAGAGAGGGACACAGAATCCAAAGCAGGCCTCAGGCTCTGAGCTGTCAGCACAGAGCCCGATGCAGGCCTCGAACCCACAAACCATGAAGTCATGACCTGAGCTGAAGTCAGATGCTCAACCAACTGAGCCACCCAGGCGCCCCATATTTAGGTGTATTTTAACAAGAAATGTCTCATACCTGTGTGAGGAAAACCTGAAGGCCCTCCTGAGAGACCTGAGATAGAAATGAACATTTGGAAAAGTCTATCCTGTTCTCAGATGTAAAGACATCACCAGAACTTGGGGTAGAGACCAACTCTGCACCATGGGAGGACATATTTTTCTTTACTGCCCTTCATCAAGCCCGATCATGTCACCCGTGCAAGTCTGTGCATATGTGAGCATAGAGTTAAGGAAATTGAATGGCAGTGAGAGCTAAAAGTTATCCTGGATGCTAAATATAACCATTCCTGGGGTCTAAGAGAGAAGATAATGAATAGTGTTTTGGGGGGAGGTGCCTCCTATATTGAAATCTGCTGTTTCCTCAGAAATAGGGCCAGTCTGTTCTACCTTAAGTAATACAAATTATATCCTTATTTTGGAAAAATCCCACCACCTTCTTACAGGATTAGGATTCTACCGCCTTCTACCACCAGGGCAACAATATACGCTACTCCCCAACTCTGAACAAGTGTCTTCAGTGAAGATACTACCATAGAAGATGAGTAAAAAAGGTTTGGGCTTTGTTCAAGTTCAGCCCCACCTCCCGATGAGGTCTCACCTCTGCTCTGAGGTGTACCCATGTCTCATTCTTCTTGTGACCATCTGCCAGACAAAACATGCAGGCTTGCACCTTCACCATAGGGGGTTCACCATCTCCTTAGCTATGGGTTAACAGTGTACCAAGATGGCCAAGGCATGTTCAGGGCTGGTGTGTCCAGACTTCTGTAGGCTCAGACACTCTGACTCAAAATAGACTTCACCCACATCATTCAGCAGTTATACCCCACACTGAATGCTGTTTTATGTTTGAAAGAATTTTTTCATGGAGGCAAGGAGTTTGTCTTTTTTTGTTCAAGGTTGAGTCTCTAGCACCTAAAATGACGCCTGGTGTTCCAACCATCAATCAATGCTCTTTGACTTGAAGAATGACTGGCTGGTAAGGATGCCTTTCATTTATGGTTAGCTGTGTTTTATCCAGCATCATTGGGCTTACTCAGGAACTTGTTAACTTAGAAATTCTAACCTGCAAATTATTTTCAAATATGGTATATTTTTATGAGAAATACAAGTATAGTGGAATCAACATAATGTTATGTGAATAATCTTTGTTAATTTTGATGTTGTTGAGAGTATTTTGCATGTGATCTGAAGCTAATTTTTTTCCCCGATTTTAGATGTTTTTATAAAGCAACAGTTTGGTGTGTGTGTGTGTGTGTGTGTGTGTGTGTGTGTGTGTGTACTCTCTCTAGAGAGTCTGGACGCAATGGCCCTGTTGCAGTGCAGGGGTGGGGCCAGGGCGATGGAGGCAAACCACATGTTGGCTAAGGAAAGGAGGTGACTTCTTGTTGATGGTACAGCCAGTCTGAGCTGCCCAGTCCAGATGGGCTGGGTCTCACACTGGGGGGACTGTCTGACACTAGTTTTGGTCAAGCCCACTGCCCAGGTTGTTCATGAACCTTTTGTTCACAACCAGATCAGTGGAGAAAGGAAGTCCTTTTTCAGCCCTTGTCCCAGAGCCCCGTGGGTGGCTTCCCTCTACCATATGTTCCCCTGGAACTGGGCTGCCGGGCTTCCTGCCTGGGGCTCCTTGCAAACACATCTCCGAGGTGGCGTGCTGGGGAGGACGGAAGTGCTGTTTCCAGATGGCACCAAATTAGCCTCTTGAGATTAGTATTTGCAAGAAATATGCTTATAAGGAAGGAAAACAAAGGAGTCCCTCGGGATTTTAAATAAACCGGGGCCTTGGAAAGGAAGTCAGGGTGAGAGCTGGCAGAAGGGGCTGGAGGAAGGTAGTGAGATATTAAAGTATAAAGATATTAAGGTTTAGAGGAGTTTAAACAAATTTTAAAAACTTATGTAAGATCACACAGCTAGTGGGGAGCAGAGCTGACCTGTGCACAAAGAATTGTGAAGCCAAAGCCAGTGTGGATAACCTCAGTGCTAAACAACCTCTATGTCATTAAAGATCTGGCCTTTCTGTTTTCCAAACTCATCACCCCTCTCTGTCTGAGCCCTGCCTTACTGGCGGAGACACCGGATCCTTCACAATCCTGGTCTCTGGCCTTAGGTTGTGCCCTGGTCTCTCAGTGATCTGGTTCTCAACACTCTGCTTGGCAGGATCAATGGACTGGTTTGGGGATGAATATTATTTCCTTTGTTCCATCTGGGTGGCAACAATGTAGCTGTCTTAGGTCAGCTCCCAGAAGCAGAGCCTGAGATAAGGCTTTAAGTGCACCTGGTTCATTTGGGACATGATTTCAGGAAGCACCTGTAGTAGGTGGGGAGGTGAGACAGACAAGAGAGGAAGCCAGTCAAAGGTATAGCCAGGTTACAGCCATGAGCAACTGAGACTTGAACCTGCTGGCTAACTCTGGGACACAATATAGAGAACACCACAGAATATTCCCCACAATGGGCACAGAAGTGAAGATACTTGTCCTGAAGCTCTCGTCTATCAGAGGGACTCACTCCACAGCACTCCAGCCTGGCCCAGTGCAGATGAGGAGAAAGTTCCAGGCAGAGGTAGCAGGTCCTGTAGCAGGACCCAATGCAGAACACACTGGCATGGGTAGGCTTCATGGGACTGAAGAGGTGGGGCCCAGCACTGTCTGCATCAGTTACTCTTGGGCTCCCTCTCCAGACCTTGGGAAAATCACCTAACCATCACAGCCCTTCTTTCTGCTGAGCCCAGACAAGGATTTGGAATTCTCAGAATCTATTCTCTAGGCAGTGACTTCCCATTGGTTAGCATTGGTGCCCAAGATGGATCCTGTCATATATCCATTCTATTTACTCTTCTGTATAGCCTCCGAAGACTTCAATCTCATAATGTAATGAAGGTGGGTCAGGTGACCTTAGAGGTCTGCCTTCAGTATGTCACCTTCAGTAATAATTTTCTTTAACTGCAAGACTGTCTGTGTCCATGAACGTGTCTTTGGTTGCATTAGCTTTCTTGGAAGTTTTTCCAGAAACATTTGAGTCAGCTAAGCACTTGAGATCCTCTCCATAGAGATCACTATTATTGGTTTCCTATGTCATGTACCAGTGATGTTGGCATTCTGAACCCGAGTTTAGGATTTTGCATTAATTCCTTTAAAATTTTGTTGTTCTTTTGGGGACCCATCATTCCAGCTTTAAAAAAGCATTTTTTTGTGATATAATTCTGTCATCCAAGAGATGAGTCATGTCCCCAAATCTTTGGCAGCTGCGAATTTGATAACCAGGTCAGTTTTGTTTTACAAAAATTGTTACAAATGATAAGTGATGGGGCTGCAGACCAAACCCTTGACTAGAGACCTCCCCTTCCTGTGGCATGTGATTCATTATTAATGGAAGGGAAAGTTTCTGCAGCCCGGGGTTCCAGGGGGTGTCCAGGGCAAGAATACTTGGGATATCACCATCCATGCTGGACTCCCAGGCCTTTGAACTAATATAATGGAGAGGGGTTAAATCAAGGACCCTGGGTGCCTTCCCCATCAGGATTACTCATTGCCTCTGGTCGAATGGATCCAATTCTTTCTAAGGATCCCTCCGGCCAAAATGGAAGTGACAGCCCCTCTCCAATGATGCTGGTAAAGCCCTCTGAGATCTCTGGCGGAAAGTTGACATATAACCCAAATTCAGGTACCACTTCATGATTGCTCCTGCAGTTTCTAAAGCACTTTCCTCCTCCCTCTCTGGCTGGGCATGTCCTTCTGTGTTTCTCCTTCCACATTTTCCCGTGGCTAGCATCTGTTCTGTTCTATTCTGACTCTCCCTCCTGAGAGCCAGCCAGCTGTCCACACTGGGTGAGTCTTCAGGAGGACACTGGGCCTGACAGTGTTT
The DNA here is from genome assembly GCA_030068075.1 of Paguma larvata. Taxonomy (NCBI): domain Eukaryota; kingdom Metazoa; phylum Chordata; class Mammalia; order Carnivora; family Viverridae; genus Paguma; species Paguma larvata. The sequence goes on from CM057837.1 coordinate 83,599,176, forward strand.
GCATGTGTGTGTACCCGAGAGTGTGTCCATGTGCATGTGGGCGTGTTTGTGGAAGGGGTGAAGCAAGGAAGCGGGTGCAAGGTGGTTCTGGCTGACCTGGTTTCATGAAGCATGCTTTGGTACAGCCGGCACATTTCCAACAAGCTGTTAATGTCAGTCCTTGCAAGGGGTGATGCTGGCCCTGGCCACCTGCACCTGAGCTCTGGGCAGTTGCTTGATGTGACATTCTTTGTGCCTCTTCTGATGTTGCGCTTCCTCCAGACTGCCCTGCTCCAACTTGCAGCCTCTGAGATGCTGCCCCATCTTCAGCGGCCCTTGTCAGAGCATGGTGCTCATGCCTTCATGGGGAAGGTGTCAGGCTGCGAAGGTTTGGAGGGAGAAGTGGAACAAGAAAGAGTCCTCAGGGCTGACGGCCATTTTAAGAAAGACTCAACTCTGTTAGCTAGTGCTTGTGACTTGGGATCTCAGAATACCTGTGTGACCCCTTGTCCCACCCCCACAGACCTACGACATTCATCAAAACGCATAATTTACAAAAGAATACATAAGAAAGTGCTTTGAAATTTTTAAAGCTTGGTAAATCATATCAAGTATTCTTGGTGTGATTTGTGAAGCTTTTACAGGCCCCCATACATATTTTAGGACACACACACACACCACACACACACCCAGTCACATTTTCCTCACATCACATCTGTCGAGCTGGCCCTGAAGGACACAATCTAATTACCTGTTATCATGAATAAATAATGTTAGCAGAACAACAAAGAACAGGAAAACACACAGTGTCTGTGCATTTGATACTCGGATTCTCTCTTTTCATCACCTCTTTGGCTCCATTCTGTTTGCCTGAGTGAGCCCCACAGGGCTAAGCGGTGGCTACGATGCCACATCTCTGCGCCTGTGAGTCCAACCCTAAATGGATCCACTCTGGCTAGTGCCGTAATAATGCTGGACCTTCCTACGTGCGATAAGAACGCTGGATACGGTCACGTTCTCATCTGTAGAGACGTGTAACTATTTTGTTCTTTCTGGGTAATGCCGCCTGTGGTCTGTGTCTATTTATGCACAATTCCTTCAAAGCTATGTGACGTGGAAGGGGACTGTCCTTTTCCTGCCCAGCTACACGGGCTGGCGGTACTCGCTGTGACAAGCAGTAATTTTAAATATGAAGGAAACAAGCGTGGCTCTAGCCAGTGACAATGTCTGCAGTCAGGACAGGAAAGCATCCACCAGGCATTCCCACGCCTTCCTTCTTCCACTGGGCGCTATCCCAATTTTGTACAGTATGTTTACATATTGAGAACTCTGGAGCACCTCTTAATGCTTTTGACCTTCAAGGCAACCTCGTAACCTTGTAAAAGCAAGGGCTTTATTATTCCCGTTTTACAGATAATGATCCCGTTCTCTGGCTGCTCAAACATACACAGCTAGCTCTATTCTGCCTTTTATGACAGGATGAGTTACTGAAAATTAATAGTGGTGCTGTTATTTGTGCTGTGCTGACTCAGTGGCAAAAAAAAAAAAAGAGAGAGAGAGAGAGAGACCTTGGAATTGATTACTTTGTCCTCATCCCTTTCGGATGGCTGGGGTACTGTGATCTGAGTGCTGGATTCTGAACTCAGCCCCCTGGGCAGGTTGATGGCTACAGTGCATGTAAAAAGTTGACTTTGTTACCAACCTTCCCATAAATCAGAGATTTCCACTTTCTCTTTTCTTGCTCTGGAGATGGCAGAGCTGCAGGGTGGACGGTTGCCTTGGCCGTAGGTGACGGCTGCCATACCAGCAGCAGAGGCTGGTGGTGGGAGGGTGGAAGGCAGGATGGAGGGGAGAGGCGTCAGCAGGTGCTCCCTGCCCCTCTTCACATCCCCAGCCAGCCTGAGCACTGAAAACCAGGAAGCCTTTTTCCATGTCCACGGCTGTGTCAGCAATGAAGGTTTTATAAAACCCCAAGGAGTTCAGAAGCAGGGAGCATGTCCTTGAAACATGGTGGAGATAGAATCTTTTACTAAAGTTGACAAATGGGAAGCTTACAGTTGGATAGAACTTTATCAAAAATTACAAAAAAAATTTAAATAATGTGCCAACATGGACCTATTGGTACTTTGTGAGAGCCAAGTCTTTCCTTCAGAGACTCCTCTGAGGTCTCTATTATAAGAAAGAGTCTTTCCACTCCTAACACAGCCTCCCTACTTAAAAATACAATAGTTCCTGAAGATACATTATTCTAGTGAATAATTTTATTTTATTTTACTTAATTTTATTTGTTTACTTTTTAATTTTTTAATGTTTATTTTTGAGAGAGACAGAGACAGAGTGAGAGCAGGGGAGGGGCAGATAGAGAGGGAAGCAGAGTCTGAAGCAGGCCCCGGGCTCCGAGTTGCCAGCACAGAACCCAACATGGGGCTCGAACTCACGAACCGTGAGATCATGACCTGAGCCCAAGTTGGACACTTAACTGACTGAGCCACACAGGTGCCCCAACCTACATGTATTTCTATTATCCAGGGATACTATTTAACATTTTGGTACATAGATGTCTAAAGAAGCTATGGGGAAACTAAATAGTTTCTTTTTCTTTGTCTTATATATGTGTATATATATATTATACATATACATTTTATACATATATAATACATTCTATACATAATATATTTATACATAATAATATATATTTATATATAATTATATTATGTTATATATACATAATTACATCATATATACACATATATATGCACAACTATGAAGACAGTTTATATTTGTATAGATATTATCACATAAATACACACATATAATAAATTCATATTTTCATATATCGTGTACAACTATATAGACACAGTTTAGTAAAATCTTCCCTCCTTTTAAACTATAGCTAAAGGTCTCCTTCGTATAGGGAGTCTTAGAATCCATTTGCTGGTACATTCTTTGCCCTATGTCTTTACCTCAAGATACTCTTTTCTACTAATTACTTCTTTTTTTAACCTGGGCTGATGTATCAGCTTTTCATGCCTCTCCTATTTGTCTAACTCCAAATGAAGATGGTAATAGTTAAGAGGCAGCCTATAATTACAAGGAAACTTAAAATATTGCAAGTCATCTCCCAAGCAATCTCAAAAGCAATGCCCTTGACTGTCCTGGGTGACATCAGCAGAAAATGGGGCCCCTCAAGGTGTGGATTTGTGAGCGTGGTATCTGTCAGCCAGTGGCTCCATTTGGGCAACTTTGCTGTCTTTGCTTATTGGTATTGGCTCATGCAATTATTATTATAATTATTATTATTATTTTGCATTTTGCCATTTTTAACTTTATAAAGTGAGTAGAAGCAGAGAGATAACTAGAAGTTCTAGCGAGAAGTCTAACTGAATTGACACAAAGATAGAGCATTCAGATGGGCCCAAAGTATCGAAACTTTAGTCTCAGCAAAATATTTATTGGGCTTTCACCAGACAGTAGCATGTTCTTTTGGGAAAGGAAGAAACAAAAGTGATCATGTTAGGGGGAGCCCGGGTGGCTCAGTCAGTTAAGCACCCGACTTCGTCTTGGGTTATGATCTCACAGCTCGTGAGTTCAAGCCCCACATCGGGCTGTGTGCTGACAGCTCAGAGCTTGGAGCCTGCTTCAGATTCAGTGTCTGCCTCTCTCCCTCTCTCTCTACCCCTTCCTGGCTTGCATTCTGTCTCTCTTTCTCTCTCTCAAAAATAAATAAACATTATTTTAAAAAAGCAATCATGTTAGATACTAAAGTACCAATGAATGGATCTCAAACATGTGATGTGAAGAGGGCTTTAAAAATGTTCTTTAGCTCTCTGGATAGGAAACATTTATTGGCACCTGCTATACATACTGGGCATAAAAAGTCACTTCTAATTCTAAAATACTTGAAAATTTAAAGTTACATTTTTGTGTAGTATTCTGAATGTACCTAGAGGTTTGTGATTCTCCCATTCTGGAATATTCCCTGCTTCTCCACCCATCATTTCATTCATTTCCCCCACCAAAAAAAAGTATTTCTTTTTCAGTGATTTTTTTTCAGACTAGGTGCTAAATATATATTTCAGGGAAACAGAAACAATGTACAATGTAGGCCTTTTGAACTCTCAACCTTTGACAGAATTCTTATTTAAATGCGAGTAGAAATAGGGACTAACATGAACAAATGACATCTAATAAGAATTTAGTAAACTCAGTTTTGGTGGTTTCTAACCACCTCACTGGCTAAATTCTTTAAGTCTAAATAGATAGGCTGAGTCTTTCTCAACACACCTGTGCATATATGGACCCTTGATTTATGACAAAGATATTTTTGCAATGGAAGGAGAAAGAATGGTCTTTTCAAGAAACATGTGCATGTGTGTGGGGAGGCACTAAATAAATATCTGCGTGCATGCGCATACACACGTGTGCGCGTGCACACACACACACACACTTGAATCCTTCTTGACACCATACACAAAACTGAATTCCAGGTGGATTGTGGATCTAAATGTGCAAAGTAAAACAACACGTTTCTAGAAAATAACGGAGGAGAATAAAGTCATGACCCTGAGGGAAACAAAAATTTTAAAGGACACCCATACAAAAATAGCATAAAAGACGGATAAGTTGGTCTTCATTGACATTTAGAACCCAATCTGCTGATCAAAAGTTAACATGAGGGGCACCTGGGTGGCTCAGTTGGTTAAGCGGCCGACTTCGGCTCAGGTCATGATTTCACAGTCTGTGAGTTCGAGCCCCGCGTCGGGCTCTGTGCTGACGGCTCAGAGCCTGGAGCCTGCTTCAGATTCTGTATCTCCCTCTCTCTCTGCCCTTCCCCTGCTCACTCTCTGTCTCTATGTCTCTCAAAAATAAATAAACGTTAAAAAAATTTAAAAAAAAAGTTAACATGAGAGCGAAAAGGGAAATCCACTGGGCAAGAGGAGGATATTGGCGATATATGTAACTGACAAAGAACTCACATCCAGAATATTTTTAAAAACTTGTACAAATCATTAAGAAAAAGGCAGACAATTAAAAAATGTCCCACACCCCCAACAACAACAAAAAAACGGGCCCAAAACTTCAATAGACACTTTACGAAAGATGATACCAAGCTGCTCAAGGTCATTATTAATTGAAGAAATAGGAACTAAAACCACAAGATAGTACAACACCCCTGACTCCCCATCCCAATTCTTGAATGACGGGAGTACCAAGTATAGTATATGAACAATGAAGACTCGCATACCCTGTTTGGTGCATATACCTGAGTAGATCTCACATATTGCCTATAAACCAGGAATTCTAGCCATGATGTATACCAGCAGAAATGAATGCATACATGCACAAAATGCACACACAACACTGGTTACAGCAGCATTGTTCTTAATACATAAAAATTTCAAATAGTAGAATGAATATTACACAGCTGTAGAAGTGAGTGAATTACTACTATACATGATAACATAGAAGAATTTCACAAACATAATGTTGGATTAAATAAGTCATTCATACAGTAATATAACTATATAATTCTGTGTATATAAAGTTAAAAAAATAGTCAAATCTAATCTGTGCTATTAGAACTTGGAATAGCAGTTACTTTTCAGTAGAGGTGAATGACTGACTGCACAGTTCTGATTTGCTCATCTTTCAGTATAAACGTTACCCTTTAGTTAAAGTTAACATCTTTTTAAAAACAAGCTTTTCCATGCCAAAACCTGCCTGTTTGAATTTATGAGCAATCAGCAAAAGCTCATCACAATCTCACAGATCAAGAATGCTACATCTATCTCTTTTGTGGAAGATTTTTTTTTCAATCGCTTCTGTGAGTGAAAGTGGCATATTTTACTTTAAATCAACACTATTTTCTTCTAGTTTTCTACACTTTAAAATATTTATATCAAACTTTTACACTAGTGTATAGTGTGGTGAGAATCTAAATTGATTTTGTCCCCAAATTACATACTTGTTATACAAATGCAACTTATTAACTAATAGTCTCCTTCCTTTTTAAATTTCTGCATACATGGAAAAATTGGGTGGGTCAGTCTGTTGAGCATCTGGCTCTTGATTTCAGCCCAGGTATGACTCCAGGGTTGTGGGATTGAGCCCCGGGTCAGACTCTGCGCTGAGCATGGAGCCTGCTTAAGATTCTCTCTTTCTCTTCCCCTCTGTGCCTCTCCCCTGCTCATGCTCTTTCTCTCTCAAATACAAAAAAAAATTAAAATTATGAATACAAAGGAAGTATATATTCTATCCCAACAACTTACTGGTATATTCTTGTACCAGTACACTTTTATTATAATTGCATTGTAATGTATTTGTAACTTATTGTCCTCTGTGGATTCTTATAATTTTCTCCCTCAATTGTCTCCATAGTCTTTCACATTGATTGTTCTGATCAAGTTCAGAATTTCTTGTTTGTGCTGTAAGATAAAAAGAAAATTCTACCGATATCACATAACCATGTGATTCATTTGGACAGAAGGGTTACTATTATCATATTCATCCTCTCCTGCCTCTAAATGTTCTCAACATTGGCTGACCTGAATTGCCATTCTACTGGTATAAAAGAAAAGGAGTCAGGAGATCGGAATTTTAGTCCTGTTCTTCCACTAAATACTTGTGTGACTTTGAGATAGTCACTTACCATTGGGATATTGTGTTTCCCCTTGCGTACACTGATTTTTCATATCTTTTACTCATTTCTTCTTTGAAAGGATTTGCTTTTATGGATTTATAATATCTATTTACATGTAAAGGATATGACTTCTTTATCTCTCTTACATGCTTGCCAATAGTATTCTTAATTTGTAGTCTTTTTAACTTTGATATATCATTATTTTGTTGTTTGCTTTTTTGTAGACAGTGTTACATTTCTTTTTTTGTAGGTTTATTATTTTACTGAGGTTTAATTACATGTAATGACACATACAGGTCTTAGTGATTTCTGACAAACTACGTATTCCCCTGTATTTCACACCCCATCATGATATAAAATACTCCCATCATCCCAAAAAGATCCTTCCCGACACCTCTTAGCCCATCTCTGGTCCCCATCCTCACAGGAGCAACCACTGTCTGTGTATTTCATCAGAGATTAGCTTTGCCTGTCTTAGAACATTCTATATCTAGAGTCAAATATAAGCTATTTTCGTTTTTTCGTGTGTGGATTCTCTCTTTATGAATTAGCTTACTCAAAAATCTATTTTGTAACCTCCAAATGCTGTAATTCTTGTGGTGCTTTTGTGGTCATTCACGGACACGTGTAGAACAGCAAAATCTCTGAGTTGAGCTAATGCCCACCTTCCCAGCTGAGACGCAACAAGGCAATACTCGCCTCCGATTTTCAGCTCTCCCTCTGTAAACAAGTGTCTTTTATTTCATTTTTCACTTGGTGTTATGCATTTGTGATTTTGCTGTTTGCAATAGTCCCCAAGAGCCATGCTGCAGTGCTGTCTAGTGTTCCTAAGTGCAAGAAGACGGGCATGTACCTTATGGAGAAAATATGTGTATTAGAGAAGCTTCTTTCATGAGTTGGAATGCTGTTGACCATGAACTTAATGTTAATGAATCAGCAGCATATATTAAATAGGGTGTCTGTAACCAGAAACACACATTAAACAAGGTTATATGTTGAGACAGAGATGAAAATCTCAGGGACCTAACCTTAAATTTTCCCTAGAATTGGTTCTGTTTCTGCTAATTCAGCGTGCACAACAACTTTATAGAACGTAACTACAGCAAATAACAAGAACCGACTTTAGTAAGGTTCATCCGAGTTGTGTATCTGTACTATGTTTTTGTTTAGCACTAAATAGCATTACATTGTAGAGAGATGTATTACAAATTATTTTTCATTCCTTTGTTAGCAGAATTTTGCATTGTTTCCAGTTTGGGGCAATTTTGAATAAAGTTTCCAGAGACATTCTTGTACAAGGTTTTTTATGAACATATGTTTTCATTTATCTTGGGTAAATACTAAAAAGTGGAATTGCTCCATCATGGGGCAAACTTAATTTTAGGAGAAACTACTAGCACAGTTTCCAGAGTGGTCAAAGTACGTGTCCCACCAGCAGCAAACTATAAAAATTCTAGCTTTCCCATGTTTTGGCCAACATGCAGTGGCTGGTTAGGAAATCTAATGGGTGTGCCGTGGTATTTCACTGCAGTTTTAATTTGTATTTTCCTGGTGAAAGATGGTGTTGAACGTTTTCTCCAGAGCATGGGAGCCTTTTGTATGTCTCTTTGTGAAGTGCCTTTTTAAGACTTTTGACAATTTTTGAAAATTGGTTATTTGTCTTTTTATTATTGAGTTACAGGAATTGTTCATACACTCTGGATATAAGTCCTGTGTCAGATAAATGGGAACATTATCTGCTTGTTTTCTTTTAATGTTTGTTTATTTTTGAGAGAGGGAGAGAGAGTGCATATGAGCAGGGGAAGGGCAGAGAGAGGAGACAGAGGATCTGAAGTGGGCTCTATGCTGACAGCAGAGAGCCCAATGCGGGGCTCAAACCCACAAACTATGAGATCATGACCTGAGCCAAAGTCGAAGCTTAACTGACTGAGCCACCCATCTGTTTTTCTGTGGCTTGCCAACCTCAATAGTGTTTTTTCGTGAGTAAAAGTATCCAATTTGATAAACTCTAGTGTCAATTTCTTCTTTCTGAGTTCTAAGAAATCTTTGCTTACCTTCATGATGTGAAGATATTCTAATAAGTATTTTTTTTTGAGAGAGAGAGCATGTGTGCAAGTGGGGGAGGGGCAGAGAAAGAGAAGAGATTGAGAATCCACTCTGAGCTTAGCATGGAGCCTGACATGGGGCTCAATCCCACAACCCTGGGATCATGACCTGAGTGGAAATCAAGAGTCAGACATTCAACTGACTGAGTCACCCAGGTGACCCTCTAATTTCTATTTTTTAAAGCTTTATAGTTTTAGCTTTTACCTGTAAGCCTATGATCCGTTTTAAATTAACTCTTATATGGAGCAAGGCTTGAGTTGAGTTTTTTGTGTTTTTTTCTACCAGAGAGGTAATCCATTGTTTCTCAATCGTTTGTTAAAAAGTCTTTCCCCAATTTATTCATGGATTTTTGACTTGTGTGGGAAGTCAGCGCCCTTAATCCCCACAGTGTTCAAGAATCAACTGTACTTGTTTAATTATGTTATCTCTGTCATTTCAGGATAATTTTTATTATCAGATTTTCCTCCTAGTTACTTTTCACATTTACCTGGTGGGTTTTTGTTATTTTGGGGCATCATAAATGGTCTGTTGCTTGGCATCTAGAGTGTTCTGTCCTCCCAAGTAGAGTGTCAGCTTTTGCTCTGGAAGGCTGTTAATGTACTTGTTGACAAGCTGCATCCCATTAAGGAATGTTTCAGAGGCTTTGTTAGGGTGGGTCTAAAATTGTCTCTTTTCTACCGCTAGATTAGTCTACTCCTCTGACATAATCTTTCTGGGGTCTCTCTTGGAAGCTGACCCCTATTTAATGAAGTACTTATACTCGGGCTGGAGGTCTTGAGTGCCTTCCTGCTTGTGCAAATTCTGGTAACTTCTAGCTGGGATTCTGCAAATCCCACTGCTTCAGGACCTCAAATTCCAATGTCTGTCTCCTCCGCTCAGTGAAACTATTGTGCTCTGTTTGGGTTTTTTTTCCATTTACTGTCACCCAGGAAATGCCTCCTAGAACAAAGCTGGGGTGGTTGTGGGGCTCGCCTCAGTTTTTCCCTTTTTATTACAAATCACAGACTTGTTTTGCCTGCCGTTCAATGTCTAAGAACAGGAATTTAATTTTTTTTTGGTTACGAATTTATAAATGAAAGGAGGGATAGTCTTGTATTAGTCACTCTCCATAGCTTATAATATAATAGTTTTAGTGAAGTTTTGTAATATGCGTCAAAGCTACGAAAAGATTGATCTTTTCTGAACCAACGAAATGTTATTTCTAAGCATGTATCTTAAGTAAATTATCCAAATATAGAAAAAATACACATGTATCAAGATATTATCACAACATTATTGATAGTTGCAAATCAAAATTAAGAGCAATCCAAATAACTACAATAGAGGAGCAATTATACATATTATGGTTAACTGGTTTAATGGATTATTATATGGTCATTATGAGTTATGTTTTTATAAACTTTGAAATAACATTAAAATGATAATAATGTAATATTAAATGGAAGAGGAATACTATTTGCATCTATGCTTATAATTATAAAGATTATACAGATATGAATAATGCCTCAAAATGTATACAAAATTGAAGTCACTGTATTAAAGTGGTAGATCTTGGAGCACGTGGATGGCTCAGTCAGTTAAGCAACTGACTCTTGATTTCATCTCAGGTAATGATCTCACAATTCATGAGATCAAGCACTACGTCGGGCTCTGTGTTGACAGCGTGGAGACTGCTTGGCATTCTCTGTCTCCCTCTTTCTGTCCCTCTGCAACTAATGCTCTCTCTCTCTCAAAATAAATACACTTTAAAAAAACTTTAAAAAATAAAGTGGTGGGACTTGGGAGATTTTCTCCCATCTAATTTCAAGTATGTTATCACAGTGAATAGATTTTTTCTAGACCCCTTTAAGTTGCATGAGGTGAGATGGTGTTTAGTCACTATCTGGGTTCAACGCGGAAGAGATCAGGGCTCTGAACTTCCAGAAACATTGTTGGGTAAGTCAATGGCAAAGAAGAATTACGCTTTATCCTTCACAAGGATAAATGTGGAGATTTAAAGACCGGCCATTAAAACTTAGGAGTCACTGAGGGGCACCTGGGTGGCTCTGTCGGTTGAGTGTCTGACTCCTGATTTTAGCTCAAGTCATGATCTCAGGATTCTTCAGTTTGAGCCCCGCACTGGGCTCTGTGCTGACAGTTTGGAGCCTGGAGCCTGCCTCAGGTTCTGTGTCTCCCTTGCTCTCTGCCCTTCCCCCACTCGCACTCTGTCTCTCTGTCTCTCTCTCTCAAAACTGAATAAACATTAAAAAAATTAAACAACAACAACACCCTAGGAGTCGTTGAACAGGATAAATACCAGACAGAGACCAGGTGTATCATTGAATGTGAATTCACCAGGGACTAGTCAGACTTACCTACAGAGCTATTTTGAGGTTGTGTTTATTTGTTTTTCTTTTTATTCAGAATTCAAAATGCGGAAGTAGGGGAGAAGGAAGCACACCCAAGGGAAGCTATGAACCTTTAAAGACTATGTTAGGAGTTAAAACTAGCCAGACACTAAGATGAAAAAAGTAGCTGCGGAAGCCTCAGTGGAAGGTAGCGCTAGAGGGAATCCATTTGTAGAGCACATGATCAGAGAAAAAGTACGAGCAAGATTTGTTACTACTACCTGTTTTAAAAAAATGCATATTTCCACACCCACATATTACTCTATGATTGACTTCACATGCGAGTGTACAGAATCTATGTATTTTACTATCATTTTGTGTGGTATTTTAGTATCCCATTGAAATTATTGAATCAATTCCCTGCTATTGTTTCCTATAAAAAAAAATTCTCCTATAAAGGAGAGTACTGCCTTTAACAAAGGGTGTCATTAGCGAAGTTCCAGGAAGAAAAGTAGTCCTGGAGAAAACGAGTTGACTAATCAGTGTGGGGCTCAGTGTTAATACACCAAATCAGATTTTCTAGAGCATCAGACAAACAGCTTTGCCATTTAGAGAGTAATACAGACTGTGGAGAAAAGTTTATAAAATTATATTAATTGTGGATTTAAGTACACTGTGATTACATGAAGTAGCTCATTGTAACTATTTTAGAAGCGACTTTTTATCTAGCTATTAAGATTAGCTCCACTCAGAATCACAGGCCAAGATTTTCCTGCCAAAGTAGTGGAGATGGAAGGCTTTTTGCCCATTGTTGGATCTCTTCGACTCCTCTCAGCAATCTTTATTCCCGATACTTGAGATTTCTATTTCCATCAGAATATGCCAACCCAGTATCCAATTCTTTTTTAAGTATCTATTAGTAAAACAATTCTTAGGAAATGTCTTATAAGTAACTTATAAGTAATGACAAATAGATGGCTTCTGTTTTAAATATTTTAAGTACATTTTAATATTTTAAAGTACAAAATCAATCTTTTGTTTGAAAATATGGAAAGTTCGATAAACAAAAGAAAATCTATAATTCAAAAGTACATTTGCTGTAAGCGTGCAGTAAAATCTGCATCATTCGAGAACTCTTTCTAAGCAAAAATGGGGTCATGTTTCCATAACTCTTTTGTTTTCAATAATCTATCCTGAATATTTTTCCATGTCAACAAATAAAGGTGTCCATTGTCATCGTGTTCAGTGCTTTCATGGTAAGCCACCGAATGGATACACTCTATGTAGCCAACATGCCGTCATGAGCCATTAAGTAGCTCCTCTTTTATCTTCTAGATGAGCAACTAGATGCATGACTCTTTCGCAAACTTTCTTCCTGAGTGATGGTAAAACTTTAGCGCAAAGAGTGAATCCATGATTCTGGGATTTCAGATACAGCATAGGTGGGAGAAATCGCCATTTCTGTGAGAGTGTTTTCAATGACTTTAATCCCACTTCCTGATTGCCTTTGAAAACCAGAATTCCCCACTGGCCTGGATCTCTATTATGGGTTGTTCTAACAGAGCACACTGCCCAACAGAGGGCAAGTAACCTATTAGCGGGCTTGTCCACACTCAAGTCATTGCCCAGTTCTCCTCCTGCGTTACCCTGCATTCTTCCACAATGCCTCCACCCTACGCTTTTCCTTCTAAAGCACAGAAATGATTGCCTTCCCTGAAATGTTGCTAAACAGGTTTAAAACTGTGAGTCTTCCAATCTTTGGAGAGGCAGGCACTGCTTAGAAGGAATCTCTAAGAAATGCATCGAAAGGCAGGCTCTTGCCTTCTTTATTCCAGATCTTCTATAGAAAAAGATCACAAAACTTACCTCCTGAGTTGCTGAAAAGACGAGAGGCTTTGAGCAGACTTATTATATGTAAAGTATAAATGAATGAAGGAACCAAATACTTGCCTTCCAGAATTTGAGTTCTAGTTTTCCAGGGAGAGAGAAGGAAATGAGAGAGAGGGTAGAGGGCTGGGATGGGCATGTCCTGGAAGCAGGGTCTCTTTCTCTTGGGCAGTCTGTCCTGGAAAGGATGGACCAGCCCACCCACTCTCACCTGCATGCTGGCCTGACATCAGCAAGTTTATGAGCACAGGCTAAATTTTATGTTAACCTGAGATCTGTCCAGGGGGATGTGGAGGAAGACTTAAATCCAGATCCTGTGACTACATGTCCAGTCCAGCACCCCAACCGATGTAATGGGGGTCCCATCCCTACCCTGCAGAGCTGTTGAAGGGAGTAAACACTAACAGTAACCAGTATAGATGGGAACCACAGTGTTCCTGGCTCCAGCCATGGACTTCACATGCATGACCTCGTTAGAACTCACTGCAATCCTACCTGCTGCAGGTACTGTATCCAGGCCCTTGAACAAAAGACAAAACAAGAGGGGCCATCTGGCTTTGCTGAAAGTCACACAGCTGGAAAGAGAGACAGCTGGGCTTTTGCCCCAGGCTGCCTGCCTCCCAAGTCCCTTCACTTGGCCTTCCCACTCAGGGAAATAATGTACCTCATACTGGGCTACATGCATGGTAGGGACTAACAGACTGAGCTCCACTTTCTCTTCTAGTGCATTCACTGTTCAAATCCAAGGCGCCAGCTTCTGACATTGGGACCATTCCCCACCCAATTCACCAGCAGCTCATGAATGCCCTATCTCAAATCCAGCCTCTTCTTCTCATCTCCTGGTGGCCACCTTGGTCCAAACCAATAATATCTCCCCTAGACTTGTACCTCCTGACTTCTCCCTTTGCTTCAGGTTCAAAGCCCTGACCTTGGCCCTTATGATACAGCCCCTGAGTCCTGCTCCAACCTCATCTCCTGCCTTTCTTCTCTTTCAGAACTTTCTTGTAGCACAATTTATAATAAATGGTTCAAACAGAGGAACTTAATTGCTTCCCAGAAAATCAAAGTGACCAACCCCCCGGTTGTTGTTGTAATTGGCAACAGAGTCCCAGGCAGCCCCAGATTTGTTGTCATGTGCTCTTGGGTGAATAGAAATAAAACAGTGGAAGAGACTTTAAATACATCTGCAGGATTTGGGGCTGAATTACAATTTGTACTATTCCCATGATTTCACTAAGCTCATTTTCCCCTCCAAATCTCTAGAGATGGCTACTCCATAGCCACTTTTAATGTCTTCTGACCTTTCAACCGGGAAATTACTTCTAATTCTAACTCGAGTCCCTTCAGCTTTAGTCCAGCCTCAGCAGAAACTGAGGTCCCACGCAGCCCTGCTAACTCTGTGTCTCTCTGACTCCTACCTCACTGGCCCTAACCCATCTTTGGGTCAGCTCTGGGATACCTGCTCAGCCCCAGGAGGAATCTTGTATCTGGGCAGGTGCTGTGCCAAAGCAAGAAGACCACGATAGGAGCAGGTAAGTCAGAGGGCTTCTTGGTTTCCTCCTCCAGGTGAGAGGCTCTCAGCAGGCTGTGGCCTGCAAGGGGGTCATTGCTCAGCTGGGCACAGAAGACTCAGCACCACCAACTCTCCTACCAAAGCAAGGCTTCCAGTGCCCCACATCACTCCAGACCCACATGCGACATTTGAGAGACACAGAATGAAGGGCACAGGGGACAGGCAGAGCCCAAAGATTCTCTGGTGCAGACATGCCTTTCCCTCTCTCTCCAGAGCAAGTGGCTCTATGGCTGTTTTGCAGGCATGATCTCTGACATCTACATGTAGTTGCCTAGAATCTTCTCCTACTCATCTTTTCCCATAAAAGAGACCAATTGAAGTATTAGAATAGATGTGTGTGTGCGTGTGTGTGTGTTCAGGAAAGGTGGGTACATAAATCCGTGTTCATGGATTTCATTTCAGTACTGCCCTTCACCTTGTGTATAGAAATAATTGGCAAATTCAGTTAAATTGGCAATATTTTTTCCTCAATAAACAAGAAAATGCTCGTAATATTTGTTGGAAATACAAGAATTTTTGTGCCTGGGGAAAACAGAGGCTCAGTAGACCTTATCGAGTCAATGAACATTGTAAAATAAAATAAGTAAAAGCAACTCCTTCCTGTTCTCCTGCAGCGAGGAGTACGCTTCACTCAAGGTGCTTATGTCTGGGGTTCAGAATGGGCATTTGCTGGCACAAGTCTGGATCCACTGGCACTCTTGGAAACATTTATAAACCTTGGAGACTCTCATTTCACTCACTTACAGAATTTTCGTTTCCTTGAATTTGGCAGAAAACTGTGAGAATTTTTATCGTCACGGGGACCCTGATCTAGTTCTCTTTTAGCGGTATTTAGAACAAAGGATTGCTGAAATCCACATTTTATTCAAACTCCAACATGGAGGAAGATCTTCCAATGCATCTGGGAAAATCAAATTAGCAGCCTGGATATACTGCATCCTCCTGGGGTTTCCACTGTGCTCAAAGAATAGAGGCTGGTTTTAGTTCTGCACAGACCAAAAAAGATATTTCGAAGACATGGCAGGTGCCTTGTCAGGCAACCCCCAGAGAGGAGGTTAATGGTATAAAAATTTGAGGAGAGGAATTAAGGAAAACCTTCAGGTTTGGGGTGTGTTTCAGACAGAGGAAGTGTGGGAAGGTGGTGAGGAGGACTGGGATTAAAGGATAGATGTTATTATTTGAGTTTTCTTTGAAGTTTGAGATTTGTATATGGGTGTGGATGGGATTGTAGACTTACTCCAAATACATTTAAAAAGTAAGAGTTAAGGGGTGCCTGGGTGGTTCCTTTGGTTAAGTCTTGGATTCTTATTTTCTGCTCAGGTCATGATCTCGTGGTTCACGAGATCGAGCCCCACATTGGGCTCTGCGCTGGCAGTTTGGATCCTGTTCTCTCTCCCTCTCTTTCAGTTTCTCCTCTGCTTGTGCATGTGCTCTCTCTCTCTCTCTCTCTTTCTCTCTCAAATAAATAAATAAATATATATATGTATATGTATATATATATTTTTTTAAAGAATAAGAATTATTTAAGAAGTGGAAACAAAAGTAAGACCTCATGGGAAGCATTTGATTCATAAGAAGATCCAGTAAGGTCCAATAATGTACCATGCTCTTTTCCATTCTCCCTATCCAACTCCAATTCGTGTCAGGAAACAGCCGAGATGGAATCACAGAAAGGTGGGGATTTCCAGAAGGGTGGTTTTGTATCTGTAAACAAGCCCCTCCCTGTGCCCCCGTCATATGACCTTCCAGAGGCCAGTAGCAGGAAACTAGTTTCATCTGATTGACCGAGCTTCCATTTTGCCATCGGCAGAACAGTGCCCACTCTTCCTAGGGATGACATTGTATGATTATAAATTTCCATTAATCAACAAAGTCAGCTGGAGGTTTATATTTCCCCACTGCAGGGTAGAAGCTTCATGCTGAAGACAAAATTTAAAAGATCGTTTTGATGTCTTATTACTTCCACTCTTTTTCAAAAATAACAATTGCCCAGAAATGTGCTGGTTTCCAACTGTTCCCTTTCAGCCTCGTTCACAGAGCACACTACGTTAAAAATTCAGGTTCGAAAAAGATGGCTTCACAGCATTGTCCTGTCTCGTATTTTAACAAGGATAAAATATGAAGTTTGAGCTGGGAGCAATATTACAATTTTGATATCAGCTACTCTGCACATGTGGTTTTACCTCCCACATCCTTCCTTTCCTCCAGAGGAAGTTTTCTTAAAGATCTTTCAGCAGGCAGATTTATTACTTGTCATGATTTGGGGATTATCTGTTGGACAGCCTTGCTATTTTTTCTGATACCAGCGACTAAAAAGAGCAGATCGTTTGGCTTTAAGGGACATATACTGCATTGTAATCACTTCCATACTGTGAACGCTATCTGCAGTCACACAAACGTAATTCCTGTCACTAATTGAAAGACTCTCTTTTCATGGAGCTAATGTAGAAATATCAGATTGTTGACTGTCTTTTGAGGCCATTTTTCACCAGATGCTTTGCGGATGGGAGGGGATTATGGAGTTCTCTAGTCCAATAAACCATTATCTCAAAAGTATTTCTGAAGGGACATCATAGGAACATGTGTCATGTTCTAATTTTCACACAAAGGCCATTTTGAAAAGTGAATTTCTTTTTTTAATTTTACAGACAGAATGAGTGGGAGAGAGAGAGAGAAAGAGAAAGAGAGAGAAAGAATCCCAAGCAGGCTTCACACCCAGCATGGGCCCAATGCGGGGCTCGATCCCATGACCCTAGGATCATGACCTGAGCCAAAATCAAGAGTCAGACGTTCAACTGACTGAGCCACCTAGGTGCCCCTGAGAAGTGAATTCTTGTCTCATGGAGGCAGATGAAGACCCTCCTGCCAGAGACAGCTTGACACCTTTATCATCATTTTTCAATGACATACTTCTCCCTCCTTCCTATCTCCTCTTCTCATTTTCTCCATTCTTTTCTTTTATTCGGTTCCTTTCCAATTCTTTCCCTCCACTTAATCCTATTTCCAATCCTTTTCATATTTTCCATTCCCTCTTTTTCTCTAGCCTCCATCCAAGACTTAACCTGCCAATAAGAATCTAGCATTGCTTGGTCTCACAGACAGTAGGATTTGAAATAATGGAATATTGTGTGCATTTTAATAATCATCTTTATTTCTTTTTTTAATTAAAAAAATTTTATGTTAGAGAGAGAGTGTGTGTGAGTAGGGGATAGGGGCAGAGGGAGAGACAGAGAATTTTAAGCAGGCTCCAGTCCCCGCCTGACATGGGGCTTTATTCCACAACCCTGGGATCCTGACCAGAGTCGAAATCAAGAATCAGATGCTCAATTGACTGAGTGACCCAAGTGCCCCTAATCATCTTTATTTCTATTGTAGGGATTTGCATTGTAGTGGTTCCCCACCACTTGTTATTTCTGGATATGAAACAATTCTGGCAAGATCCTAGTTAAAACCCTAAGGTTAGCAAAAGCAAAACTTCATTAAGCTTATGATATTTACACATTTTAGAAAAACAAGACTTACCCATTAGGAGAACAAACCTTTTAAAAACCCTATACAAACCAGAGATGGGCTAATTACCTTGTATTATCATGTTTCATTCATGCAAAGTTCTCGAAGTTCACAGCATTTTATAGCATTATTATTGGAAAAACCTTAAGTAAATGCAACCATGCAAAATTCTTTACAATTCTGTACTTTAACTGTATTCTATTTCTCCTAAAATAGCGCACATTTTGGGGTTTTTACTGTTAGTTTGCTGCTTTGCCATCTCATCTCTCAAGGTAATGGATAGTGAGATGGTGATCCAGAAAAACCAAATGGTTATAAACTCACCATCACTTTGCCCAAAGAAAAAGCATATGAAATATCTTAATGACAGGTTTCAATTTAGCAAATATTTATTGAGAATCTACCATGGGTCCAGTCTGTGTGAAGCCGTTGAATACATGGGTGAACTCCATTCCCTATCTACACTTGAGTTCAGTCCTGGGAGATGTTATGGCTTGAATTGTATCCCCCCAAAATTCCTGTCCAAGTCCTAACCCCTTGTACTCCAGAACACGACCATATTTGGAGATAGTCTTTCAAGAAGTGATTAAATTAAAATGATGACCCTGATGCATCCTGATGTCCTTCTAAGAAGAGGAGATTAGGACACAGACACACACAGTGGAACGACCATGTGAACATGCAGGGAGAAGACAGCCATTGACAAGCCAAGGGGAGAAACCTCAGGAGATATCAACTCTGCCAACTTGATCTCAGACTTCCAGCCTCCAGAAGCGTGAGGGAATAAATCTCTGTTGCTTAAGCCACCCAGTCAGTGGCACTCTGTTACAGTGGCCCTGTAATACCATTAACATGGGATCCAGAACCAGAGGTTAAGAAATGATATGGGGTGATGATGACTAGTTTGCTCCGGGGTTGAAGTTTTCCATGATCTTCCTGATCAGGAGTACTTTGAGACATTGGAGGTAGATGTGAAGTGCAATTATAGATTTCTATTTCTAGAAATTCGGAAGTAAACATATAATCAGTAACCTAGGCTGGCAGCAGTTGCACGCGCGGGGTTGTGCGTGATTCCTGCTCCTTCTCCATGAGGTCAGCGATAGTTTAGATTTGGCGGACTTTGACACTTTTTCTAATCTGGATGATGTCTTTTTCACACTGAATGCCCACGAAGGAGTCAAATTCCACCTTTTGGCCTACACAGCCTGTTGAGGATGGCACGAATAAGTCAGGGCTAACCAAAGTCCTGTCTTTCTGCCTGTGGAGACCCAGTGGGTCTGCTGGCCAGCATGCATTCTGGAATCTGGGGGAAAGAGAAGAGTATCTCTTACCTCAAGCTGCCATGTCAGGAACAGCAGAAAACTGCCAAATCAGTGTCCAGGGTCATGGCCAGAGATGCAGGTCACAAAAGGACCTTCAGAGCAAGGTGTGTATGGGAATTGGATGTATATTTAATCAAGAGACTCAGAGTGCAAGGTAGGATGAGACCACACAATAGTAGACCTGAGTGAAGGAATGGAAGGTGGTTTGGAAAAATCTCTGAGGCTGGATGATGACGAGTTTTTCCATGTTCTGGTTGCATGTGGTGTGGATGAACTAGGTTTGTTTCAAAGGAGCTGGGTTTAAATAGGAAGCTCCCATCCAGCTGTGTCCACTGTCCACATTCTTCTGGTAATTTTACCTAGGGTTCTCTTATGGGTTGAATTGTGTCCCCCTATCGCCCTCCAAATTTATACACTGAAGTCCTAACCACAGCACCTCAGAATTTGGAAATAAAGTTGTTGCAGATGTAATTAGTTAAGATGAGGTCATAGTGGAATGGAGTGGGCCCTGCAAGATGGTGTCTCTTTAGTTCATGGGTGTTTAGATTGAGAGGAACCTGACTTGAGTGGCTCAACCTGAGGACGTTCACCCTGAGCACTCCCACTTGCCAATGGATCTGACTCAGATTATGAGACCTCGGACCTCAAGCTTGAACCTTGTGCTATTTGTGTCCAGAGAGTGGACTTTGCTGGTTTTAAATCATGTTACCAAATTCTTTGGCACTGAGAAAAGGGATCCATATCCCTTCTCCTTAAATCTGGGCTGAACCAGGTGACACAGAGTAAACACCAGGTTAAGCAGTGCTACAAAATTGGCAGTTGGTCAGAAGAGGCCACGAAGCTTCTGTGTGGCCACTTTGGGACACACAGTTTTGAAACTCTGAGCTACCACATAAAAAGTCTGACTGCTCCACGACTTCACCATGCTGTGAAGGAGCTTAGGCCACAGGGAGGGACACCCATCACTGGGAATCTGGCTGGCAGCACCAACTCCAGGCTGTGAGTGAAGTCACCTCCATGGGATTCCAGTTGTGACTCAGGCATCCCTAGCTTTCAAGTCTTCCACGATGAGATCCCCGACATCATGGCACAGAGCCAAGACATGTTTCTGTGCCCTCTCTGAATTCTTGACCACAAAATCTGTGATCAGAGCAAAATGACATTTTTTGGTAGCAATAATAACAGGGACACATAACATTATTGTGTGAGTGTGTAGGAAATTGGTTTCATTTTGAAAAGTTAAAAACATACAGAAAGCTATAGAAAATAATAAATGAAAACCCTATATCCACTGTCCAACTTTATCTGCTATATTTATTTTAGGGTAATTTTTTTGAGTAATAAAATATTATATACATACTTGAAGCCTCCTGTGTGCCCTTTGCAGATGCCCTTAATCTTTCTCCCCAGAGGCAACAGAGTTTGCTATTTGTTACTCCCATGCAGTTTTGATATTATTATTTCATATGAAATTATCAAAAATAATATGGAATGTTTTGCTTTATTTTTATTTTTTAATGAATTTTATTTTGTTATTATTATTATTTTGAGAGAGAGGGCACATGAGCAGGGAAGGGCAAAGGTGGGGGGGGAGAGAGAAAATCTCAAGTAGGCTCCATGCTCAGTGTCGAGTCTGACTCAGGGCTCGATCCCATGACCTTGAGATCATGACCTGAGCTGAAGTCAAGAGTTGGATGCTCAACTGACTGAGCCACCCAGGTCCCCACGTTTTGCTTTACTTTAAACTTTATATATGGTATAATACAGTGTTTAACATTTTGTGATTAGCTTTTTAAAAACATTTTTAAAATATTTATTTAGGAGCACCTGGGTGGCTCAGTTGGTTGAGCGTCCAACTTCGGCTCAGGTCATGATCTCGCGGTACATGAGTTCAAGCCCCGAGTAGGGCTCTGTGCTGACAGCTCAGAGCCTGGAGCCTGTTTCCGATTCTGTGTCTCCCTTTCTCTCTGCCCTTCCCCTACTCATGCTCTGTCTCTGTCTGTCTCAAAGATGAAAAAACGTTAAAAATTTTTCAAAAAAAAAAAACATTTATTTAATTTTGAGAGGGGAGGAGGGGGAGGGGCAGAGCAAGGGAGACAGAGTATTTGAAGCGGTCTCCACGCTGTGAGCACAGAGCCCACCCAGTGCGAGGTTTGAACTCATGAACTGTGAGATGATGACCCGAGCTGAATCAAGAGTCAGCTGCTTAACCAACTGAGCCATCCAGGTGCCCCTGTAATTTGCTTTTTTACATTCAACTTCATCTTTTGGGGTTATCCATGAGTACATCTTTAGCCCTTGTTTATTCATTTTTCTTTTTAAATAGGATTCTGTTGTTTGCATATATGATTTTCAGTCTATGGAAGATGGACACCTAGTTTGTTTCCAGCATTTTTCTATTAGAAGCAATGCCACAATGAATAGTTTTGTGCCTGTCTCCTTGCACATATGTCCAGACATCTACCGTAATCATATGTAGAAGTGGGACTGCTGGCTTATTTTCTATTATAAAAATGTTCATATGTATGTATTATATATTATAATGTATAATATTATACATATATATAATATATATTACCCTTGTTTTCTTTCCTCCCTTATTCTTTTATCATGTAACGTAAGATATATTAACTTTATCTATCACAGTATTTAAGATATGGGAAAAGTATTAAGGAAAAGAGTAAACACTACTCAAGGACTTCATCTCCCCTTCTGGAAACAGGGTTAGTGTGTATTCAAGTTGTATATAGTGTTGCATCATGTGAGGTGGGATTATGACTTTGTCACCATATTTATTTGGAGATTAAGTATGGTACCAAATAGACAAGGGGCGATGGTTAATTTTGTGTGTGTCAACTTGATTGTGTCACAGGGTTGTGCTCAGGTGTTTGGTTATACGTTATTCTGGATGTGTCTCTGAGGATGTTTCTGGATGAGATTAACATTTAAATTACTAGACAGAGTAGAGACATTTAAATTACTAGACAGAGTGAGGCAGATCGTCCTCTTCAGTGTGGGTGGCTCTCACCCAATCCACTGAAGGCCTCACTAGGACAAAAGCATGGATAAGGAAGAAACTTCTCTCTCTGTCTTTGAGCCGAGATATTGATCTTCTGCCTTCTGATAGAAACACCATCAGTTTTCCTGGTTTTAAGGCCTTCCAACTTGAACTGGGACTTTACCATTGCTCTCCTGGGTCCCCACCTTGTCGATTGCTGATCTGGGGCTTCTCAGCCTCCACAATCACATGAGCCAATTCTTTATGATAAATCTCTCTCTCTTTCTCTCTCTCTCTCTCTCTCACTATCTCTCCGTATATATGTATTCCATTGGTTCTGTTTCTCTGGAGAACTCAGAATAACACACTAGATATATCCACTAGAGTAATGCCAAATTTGTAGAGTAATTACAAATTACAATTTATTGGTCTGTGTGCATGAGAATTCTTATTTTTCTACATCCTCATTGGCGTTCAGGCTCCCTCCTCTGGGAAGTGTTTGTTTTATCCTTTTTTAAAAAATTAAGTTTGTTCATTTTTTATTACGCCTACACATTTATACACAAATCTTAAACTAATTTTATGTGTCTTAAATACTCACATACTTTAATAGCTTGATTTTTATGTATACAGTTTAAGTTTTATATGTGTGCAGATATATACCTACATGTATATGTCTTAAATACCAATTCTTTGCCATATGTACTGACAGACTTTGATTTATTTATTTATTTATTTATTTGAGAAAAAGAGAGCTGAGGAGGGGTACAAAGGGAGTGGGTGAGAGACAGTCCCAAGCAGGCTCCATACCCAGCATGGAACCCAATGCAGGAGCTCAATCTCATGACCCTGATATCATGACCTGAGCTGAAATCAAGAGTTGGGTGCCTAACTGACTGAACCACCCAAGTGCTCCTTGGCTTACATTTTTATTTTAAATATG
Source organism: Paguma larvata (assembly GCA_030068075.1). NCBI lineage: Eukaryota > Metazoa > Chordata > Mammalia > Carnivora > Viverridae > Paguma > Paguma larvata. The sequence goes on from CM057837.1 coordinate 83,622,461, forward strand.
AGACTTTTTAATATCAATAATTTAAACTCTTTAGTGTGATCAAATATCTCTTTTTTAAAAAATTTGTTTTAAGAGACACTTCCTTACTCAGAAGTAACCAAAATGTTCCTTTACATTTTCTTCAAAATTTTATATTTTGTCTTTAATATATGAGATAAGAAATCTAAATTTATTTTAGTCTGCATGGATATTGTTCATAGCACCTTTTTTGAAAAACTCATTCTTCCCCTATAAGTTGCAATGTTACCTTTGTCTTACATTGTGTTTCGATGTATGTATAGATCAATTTCTGGGTTCCCCACTCTGTGACTTTGTACTATTTGTATGTAACCATGTTACTGGACTCTCATATTAGCTCCCATAAATCGTCTAATATTTCTTCAGATTACATACGCAGACATTTTACCTGAAAATAAGGACAGTATTTTTCTCTTTATTTCTATTTCTTACCTCCTATTTCTCTTCCTTGTCTAATTGTAGCAATCAGATCTCCAAGGATAATGCTCATTAGAATTGGTGATAAAGGGGTGAGGTCCAAAAGTTCCCCACAAGGTTTTATGGATTTTCAATAGACATCATTTACCAGGCTAGGTCAGTTCTCTTCTCCTTTTAGTTTGCAAACTCTTCTAGGTACTTCCCACAGAGTCCCCATCAATGGCACCCTGAGGGATGGGAAGGGAGGCATAAAATTCCCAGGTACTTTCAGGTCTCTGAAGGACAAGGCTGCCCAGTGCCAACAGGACCCTCCGAAGGGATGGGTGTTGCTGGTGACAGTGATGCAGGCAGGAGCAGGGGTTTGGAGGCACGCAGCTGTGAAAAGAATCCAAGGGCATCTGGGCAGAGAAAATGCCCAAAGTGTCTGTGCCAACCCCCCATGATGCATAATGTACTCTCTAGTTGTGATCGCTTTTCCTCAAGCTCTCTGAGTTTCCTAATGAATAAGTAGGGCATGAGGAGCAACTATAAGGACTAGTTTACTTTGTCTGTGTACCAGTGAGTCAAGAGACCTGAATAACCAGCTTTGGCATCCGCTGCAGGGTGGGGAGCATTTTCTCAAGAGCACTCTTAGAAAATCCCACATGAGGAGGGGTGAATTCGACCCTGAGGACACCTACGTCAGTGGGCTCCGGACGACGAGAGAGCAAAGGAAGGGGGCTCTGCATAGGAAAGGGGTGAATTACTTGATATTTTTCTACTAATAAGAAGCCAAATCACAAAAGTGTTCAAAGCAGCTTTGGTTCACAGTTGACAAAACTTGGAAGCCACCAAGGTGTCCTTCAGTAGGTGCATAGATAAATAAACTGCGGTACAGCCACGCAATGGAATATTATTCAGGGCTAAAAAGAAATGAGCTATCGAGCCATGAAAAGACATGGAGGAAACTTAAATGCATGTTACTAAGTAAAAGAAGCCAGTCTGAAAGGGTTCCATACTGTAGAATTCCAACTACATGACGCTGTGGGAAAAAACTATGGAGACAGTAAGAAGATCAGTGGTCACCACGGGTTTGGGGGGAGGGAGGAATGGACAGACAGGACACAGAGGATGTTTAGGGCAGTGAAGCTGTTCTGTAAGAGGGACAACAGTGGTGGATACATGCCATTATTTATTTGTCACAATCCTTAGAATTACACCACCAACAGTGAACTCTAATGTAAAATCTGGACTTTGGGTGAGAAAGATGTATCACTGTAGGTTCATCTGTTGTAACAAATGCATGCTTAGGTAGGGGCGTTAATAGTGAGGGAGGCTGTGCATGTGTTTGGGGACAGGGGTAGAGGGTAACGCTGTACTTTCTGCTGAATTCTGCTGTGAACCTAAAACTGCCCTAAAAAAACCCTCTGTTATATACACACACACACACACACACACACGCGTGCGTGCACACATGCACACATACATACACACAACACATATGCATGATCACACATGTGCATACATGCACATACGTACATACACATGCATACCCACATACACATGCATACACACATACATACACACAATACACACATACACATGCATACACACAATACACACACATGCATATACACATATATACACACACACATGCATACACACATAAATGGAACTGAATGGAGGAGAAAAGGAGACATAGAAAGAGCTTGCAAGATGAATGGGAATGGAGACGGGGTGAGAGGGGGTGAATCCGTGCAGTGATGGGTGGCTCAGGGCCCAGAGAACTTTTTCCTCTGAGGTGTTGCCAAGGCCAACTTCTCTTTCACCCAAACCTCAGCTACACTGGTCAACACCTGGCTTCTCTGGGTGTGTCAGAGAGAAGGCTTGCTTGTAGAAACTGAGCGGGAGCTGGCGTTCTGAATCTGAGTTGAAAAGGTGCCTCGTGGAGGCCATGCACTAGGCAGCAGAGTCTAATGTAACCGTGAGAGCGAAGCCTCTGGAGAATGTGAGGAATGTCTGATGAGGGCTTGAGAGTTTCAAGCCACTGTTACCAGCGTCTCAAGGGGCACTGAGGTCCCCCGTTGATGTCTATGTTTTAGGCCTAAGAACACGTTGCAAACCAGAACTTTGCGATGTGGCAGTGATCTTGAGGGTCCAATGCCTTCCTTGCAGCTGCTGTACCCCAAAGGGATGATTACAAGGGAGCCGATCCACCCTCACTGTTTCCTCCAAACTTCAAGGAAACAAGGGTCAAGAGGGGCCCCAGTAAATTCAGCCCTTAGCTGAAATGCCTACTGCCTTCCTGGAGGTGGCCAGTTAGGCTGCCTGGCAGTGTTCTCCGGGTATTGTCCTTTACAGAATCTGCACCACCACGCCTGCAAAACAACAAAAAAAAAACCATTGACAAAATATCTCACTGCTGTAATCCAGTCTCTTTTCCTCGGAGGTTGCAATATTATATATTTCATAGTTGGCCTTGAATATGTCTAGAATTGCATGGTGTGAATTAGGAATTCTAAATTTATTTTGATCCATATGGATAATTAGTTGTCAGGGCACCTTTACTGAAAAGTTCATTCTTCACCTGTAAATTATAATGCTATCTTTATCCTACATCATGTTTCAACATATATTTAGGTCAGTTACTAGGTCCCCTACTGTGTGACTCTACCATACGCTGAACCACACCTCCTTCTGTGTCCCCTTAAAAAAGTTTGTGAGTGGATGCCTGACAGGTGAGAGAAGATTACTAACAGGTGGACAGAAAAGATTTTTGGAAAGAGCATGGATCCTTGTCTCCACATGCACTAACCTTGTGACCTTGAACAAGTTCGGCAGCATCTCACGGTTAAGTGTGAACTGAAGAATGGACTGGCCCAGGAATAAGTACTTCCACAATTGAGAGGCATCAGTTATCAGTTGTTCTACTGAACACTCACAGTACTGTTTGGGCAGGGGACAGTTCTAAAGAGGACATAAGCTTCCTGCCTGGGACCTTGTAGTAAAGGCTTCGCTCCAGCAGAGGGTCCACCTCTTGGTCAGACTGCAGCTACAAATGCAAGTGCATCATACAGATGACGGGCACAGACGCATTCACATCCAACGACTTGTGATTTGTCTCATTTCACCAGCTCCTTCACTTGATATTTTGCCATGACACATCCTCAATTATTCCAAGCGGAGCTGTGACTAAAGCAGGACCCCACGGAATTGCAGCTGTCTGGGTACAGAGTCGCAGAGGAGGAATGGGTTGGTGGCAGGCTTTTGATCTGTCTTCGAAAGCAGAGGCCAATTGAATTCTTTCAGTGAGCTGGAAAATCCAAAGAGCTCTTTTCTAAATTACCAGGATGTAACAGCGTTTTCCATAGTAAGTCTAGGATACTGGGATAAAGAGCTTTCTTCTTAGTTATGTTCATCTGTGTGTGTAGAATAGGCTTCGTAAAGATGGACCTAAGACAGGATGAAAAATGCCTACCCTTCTAAGGAACTTAGAAACCAGTAAGGAAGGGAAGATCAAACACATGAAACATTATTAAACGATGTGAAACGGTATCTAAGTTCTAATTAGCTTTGGTAGCATTTACCAAAATTATTCACTGTGAGCTCTGCTAGGACACTCTGTTATTACCAGCTCCAAAAACCGTCTTCATCTTGGCCCATGTTGGCTGTGTGCCAAGCATGGTGCATGTGTTTTTGACACAATCAGAAAAAGCACATGACATACTTCCTGGAATCAAGAAGGTAATCGTGCCCCGATTACCAAATTATGAAATAGGCAAATAGGCAGCAAGACAAAGCATTCAGTTTGGAGAGAGACAGAAACTGAAGACATCTGGGCCAGAAGGCCCGTGGTTTTATTGCAACTGAAAGAGCGTAGATGTTTCGTGAAAGGCATTTTAAGACAAGTGGTGGCAACTGTTGTAGTTTCACTTCATTTCAGTTAACTTCTTAAATAATCATAAAAAGAGAGCCAACATTTACTGAGCACTCTTTTGGTGAGTTCTTTACCTCTGGGGGGACTCCCTGGCTAGTTTGACAAATGTAGGTAGGTGGGATAACTTTTCCCCGAGTTTAAATATCAAGGCATAAGGGTCCTTTTGTAGAAGACACCAGAAATGTTTATTTGTTTATTTTGAGAGAGAGAGAGAGAGAGTGCATGTGCATGAGTAGGGGGAGGGGCAGAGAGAGAGGAAGAGAGAGAATTTCAAGAAGGCTCTGTGCTGTCAGCCCAGAGCCTGACTCAGGGGTCAATCTAATGAAGTGTGAGATCATGACTGGAGCTGAAATCCAGAGTTGGTTGCTTAATCAACTGAGCCACCCAGGCACCTCAAACGTGTATTTTAAAGCGATGAAGATTTGCCAATCTTCCCCACAAGGTATATGAATGAAAGCCTATGAGAAAGATAACATTCTTCTGGAGCATGGTTTCAGATCAGCTGTCTCATTGGTAACTGAGAAACGTGGCTCTACCATCTGGTGGAGGAAGGATTGGGAGACCCCTGAGTCAGTGCTTGACAAGCACAGAAGTGCTTGAGAAACTCAGTTGTGGGTCTGTGTCTTCAAGCGTTCTTTTGTTTCCTAGACCTGAACCTACAAGGAAGTTGTCACTGGAAATATTTAAGCGTCATTCCCACATCTCCAACAGGAGGTGTTAAGAGATGTCTGGGAAGAGTTCCTAAGGTTAGATCCATTCTGTTCCCCTTGATATTTTGGTGGAATCCAAATTCCAACCAAATCACCTCTGTCTGAAATTAAAATGGTTCACTGATTTCAGGGGAAAACTTTTTCTGTGTAGTCCTCTAGAATACAGCTCTTCTATTAGCCAGTCAAATATCAGCAATCTTTCTTTCTTGGTGGAAGCATACAAGAGTCCAAATTAATTGGGGTCCCCTACTTTGTAAGTTGAAAACTTATCTGTCCTCCACCTGTCCCCCTGACCCCCACCAAACCTTGTTCAACAACAAAGAAGAAAACTGAGCCTCAGAGAGATGGACTGACTTGCCCTGAGTCACAAGGATAGTGGCAGATTCTAGGATAAAGCCTGGGCAACGTTGACCTCTAGATGTCCTAGGCATCAAAAAGTGTGTGTGCCACCTACCAGCACTCAAGTCCCCAGAACACAAATAGAATGCCATGCAAAACCAGAAAACAAGCATGAAGAAGTGCAACAAAATTCTTATTTTTTTCTTCTGTGATAACTGATTCTTTTTTTTCTTGTTGTTGTGTTGAGATTTCAACTATCAGACTCTTAACATTCTTTGGTTTTGCCTTGAAAATGCATTAGCTAACACAGGAACTGCTGGGCACCAACTAAAATCCAGGTCTTTTTTCTCCTAGTCTATGACTCTCCCTACTGCAATCCACTGTCTCTCGCCCCCCCCAGCTGGTACACCCTTCACTCTTCCTGGTCACGGTGCTGGTGCTGACAGCAAGGGTTATCCCACTGTGTTTCCTGCAAAGGTGGCTGGGTTGCCTTTCCCTCCAAAACTGCAGTACAACAAAGCAGGCTTCCTCTGGGCAGTCCCCCCAGACTTAGAGGACTGTCCTTTTAAAAAAATGTTTGAGTTTTTAAATTTATTTTGAGAGAGAGAGAGCACACAGGAGGGGAAGAGAATGAGGGAGAGAGATAGAAAATCTCAATCGAGCTCCACAGTGTGACAGTACCGAGCCCAATGTGGGGCTCGAACTCACAAACCATGAGATCATGACCTGAGCTGAAATCAAGAGTCGTTTGCTTAACTGACTGAGCCACCCAGCTCCCCTAAATGGTTTGAAGATTTCAACACCACTTTTCTCTCCTTCTACTAAAGCCAACGGGATGTGGGGAAAGTTTGATCAGGGGCAGGTGCTGGGACCCTCTGGGTCTGCAAGGGAGGTTGGGCCACAGTTGGTGTGGGGGCAGAGAAAAGATGATCCACCTAAACCCTCAATGTTGTTAAGCAACCACAGCAAGCAGGCAAAAAGAAGCTTGAAGTCCAGACTTCTGAGAGGATGTCAGCCTTTGAAGATGCTTTCAAGTACAAAGTACAGGGGCTCAAATGATTCTAACACAGGCAAGGAAATAACTATCTACAAACACACGCATCAGGCAGAGCTGTGCACATGAAGCGTCCAGCAGAGTGAGTATTTCAAGGCTTAAGCTCTTCTATCCCCCACCCCCAACCTCAAAGCACTGAACCATGAAAATCCAAATAAATAAAGCCACTCTAGCTTATGTGTGACTTCCAGGATACTCTTTTGTCACTAGGTCACACCTGAAAACCCTGTGCCAGCACCACAAATGTGGTCTAACTAAGGAATCGCTGACTGTTTGTCGCTAGAGAACCCAGTGAAGGTTTTGGCTTCTTCTCCATGCTTTACCTAGAAAGCAGGTGGGGCAATGGACACCAAGTGCTGGAATTTGCAGCGCTTTTGAAGCAATTAGTGATAGCAGTTGAGTCTGATAGTTATACACTAGGCTCAAAGTCGGGCAGGTCACTACCAGGACGACCTTGGGCAAGATGAGTAACTTTTCTCAAACTCGGTTTCCTTGTGTGGAATATGGGGACAATAAGGGTACCCACCTTACAGGAATAGGGGAAGTCAGAAGGGAATCTAAGGCAGGAGGGCACACACAGGAGCCCTCAAATGATCCCTGCTTAAATATTGGCTGCTATTATCCGCCTTCTTCCCTCCAAATCAAATGGTATTGATTCAATCAGTGTCAACAAAATGACTTAACAACCTATCGATCCCGTTGAGTCAGTAAAAACAGTCTGTCAGCCTGGTCACTTGACATTTCGTGGATGAGAATTGACCTTTTTCCCTCTCACATTTCAAGTTATGATGTCATCTAGGCACAGTTTTTACATCATTGGTTTCAGCTGACATCAGATGGAATAATTCCTCTGACAGCACTTTGAGGGTGGTCTGGGGGGTTCAGTGGGGGAGGGCATGGGCACAGCGCCTGGAGAAGACCCACAGAAGAAGCAGTCCAGCTGAGCCAGTGTGCTTGGTAAACCCCTCCCTTCCCCTCCCCCCCCCCACATGCATCTTCCCAGGTTGCAGGGTTAAGGCCTCAGAGGTCAGCTGCTAACGAAGTCAGAGTGCATTTTCCTTGTAAATATAACATCAAACGCTTGGTTTCGGCCGTAGATGACCAGTCTGCACTACTTTTAGACAAATCTCTGTGCAGCATGTGAAAATGTGGGGAAAATGGAAGGAAATTTGTGATTTGTATAACGCATTTGTACACCAGAGCTCCATCTCAGGGAGATTTAGGAGAGCTGTGCCCTAGGCTGGTCACCGGAGGGCAAGACACAAAGGAGAAAAAGATACAAAAGGTCTGAATCCTTACATACTTAGGAAGAACTTTGGGGTGAGAATGGATTATATGATTATAAACAATTTTCCAGGTTCAGAATTTTGTGGGTATTTATGCAAAATGTTAAGCCAGTGGGCTGGGCTTGAGAGTCATACATATGCTGGTTTGGAGTCTGGCTTGGTCATTTGCAACTCCGTGAATTGAAGCAAGGGAATTATTCACTGAACCTTACTTTCCACATCTGTTAAATGAGATCATGGTACCTGTCTCAAGGAATTCTTGTCAAGTTTCCAAATTAGTTGAGGCTATCTTAGACTTCTCTCTCATATAGTTAGAGCCCAAACAATCAAAATAGGTAGAAATGTTTAAAACAATCATAACGTACCTTAATATGATTTGGGGTACTTGTTAAGATATTAGGTACACTGGAGGATGGAAAATAGTGCAGTCATTAAGGGTGAGAATGGGGTTTATCTGTATAGATGGACATGCAAAGCATGCTCATAATATACTAACTGAAAGAAAAGCTGGTTACAAAAGAATGTATTTAGTAGGTGACCTCTATGAAGCATCTGATTCTGACCAGTAGGCTCAAGACCTTTACGTACGATGAACCACATCATTACAGTAGTCTTCCATCTTTGTTACCCCGCATCTTACTGATGAGAAAACTCAGAACAGTCAAGATTAAGTATTACCCTCAAGTCACACGAGGAGCAAGTGACAAAGTGGAGCTCTGTACCCTGATCTCTCTGATTCTCAGCCCTTGCCTCCTGTGTCTTTCCAGGAGCCCTGAGGTGGAGATGGAAGATGGAAGATAGTAAGTGACAGTGCAGATGACAGTCTACAGAAACAAGAAGACGGGACTCCCTGAAAGTAGGAGTTCTAAGAAAATGTAAGTTTTTGCTCTTACATTGCTGTTGCTGCCATTGTCCCATGGAGAAGCCGATGGAAGGCTGTGCTGATGGAGTGATGGTTTCTCTCAAGTCAATGAAGATATTTTTCTTCCCATTTCCCTTTGAGCAGATTATACAAACAGTTGACCAAACCAAGGGTCTAACCAAATTCAGACTTCGGTTCTTTCCTACTTCTCTTTGTCCACCCTCTGTCAGGCCCTTGCAACTTTTGTCAGTCTGTCTGTCTCTGTGACTTGAATCAGCTCAACCCCTCTACAGACTCCACTTGCAAATCCCAGGGCACCCATCACATGATTGTGGAGTGCTAAAGAATGCATGTAAATAAAACACTGAAATCTGAAGCAAGTTTCAATCCCCCCCCAAGTCTCTATAAAAAAAAATTTCCTTTTGACCATGTACATCTGGACCCCACATGGGCCGAAAGAATGCTGCCCATAGTTCAGACCTATCCATGTGAAATGTGAATAAGAAAATAATGTGGCCCCAGGACTGAACTGGACTCAGTCCTTAGCTTGCCCCAACTTAGCATGAGTAAGGGGACCGGGCCCACAACTGTGTGGTATTGTGGGGTCAATACCACACCCTCCCCCTCCTAAGGGAAGAACGCCAGTACTCCTCAGTATCACCATTCAGCTGACCCCTCACAACTGCACCTCTTGTGGTGGTTCAGTGTGATCACCCATGTGCTGCGATGCTGACTGTGGTATGCTCCAATCGCCAGGGGAATCTGGTGCTGGTAAGAGAGCCTAGAGGGGTAGAACAGGAGAAGTGGAGTGGAAAGTGGGGCATCTGGGAACCCTGCTCTTTCACCTCATGGCCATCTGAGCAGTTTACCGCCCCGGGTCCTAGCCCAGAATGCCTCTGGCCTGCTGCAGAATGCTGTGGACGAAAAGCCAGAGACCTAGCAGGGGGATGAGAAAGGAAAGACACTTTGACATCAACGCCATGCCACACTGTGTCTAGAGTGTCTATGCAAGGGGGAATATGCAGGGTGACCTAATGATTTGGGCAGTGAGGCTTCAGAAGGGGCTGAAATTCAGCTCCATGCCTTTCATTGACTCAGTACGAGAAATTTCTCCTATGAGAAATGCTTCAGATTAGGTCAGTTGTCAGAGAAGAGATGAAGATGGGGGCGCCTGGGTACCTCAGTTAGTTGAGCGCCTGACTTTGGCTTAGGTGATGGCCCGTGTCGGTTCTGTGCTGACAACTCAGAGCTTGGAGCCTGCTTCAGATTCTGTGTCTCCCTCTCTCTCTGCCCCTCCCCTACTCATGCTCTGTCTCTCAAAAATAAATAAAAAAACATTAAAAATTTACAAAAAGAGAGATGAAGATGATCAGATAAATAAACTGAGCTGTGCTGCTAGGAGGCCAGGCCAGGATGGGTGATTATCTGAGAGTGCTTAACGGCTCATTTGCTTTCCTCTCATGTTTCTGGGGGTGGGAGGCGGGAGGTGTTTAGCCCAGGAGAGAATACAGAAGGTGACAGGCATCACAGAGACTCTCAGAGGTGAACAGAGAAAGCGACTTCAATTCTGGGGGAGGGGGAGAAAGCTGAGAGACTGGTTCTCTTCCTGTCTTAACTCTTTGATGTAAATCTATATCCGATTAAAACTCAAAGTCTTTCTTCTTCCAGGCGGGTGGGAGGGAAAGGACCTTTAATTGTTAACAAACTGAGGAGACTGACTGAGGCCTGTGGTGTGTAAACCCTTGAGTTTAATGATGGATTTTCTGTCGTGGGAGGATGCATTTGAGTTTTTCCTTGGGCATTTTTGTTTTCAGGTTGAATTTGTTTCCCATTACCTTAAGAAAAGAAATCTTAAAACCGTGCAGCCTGCTAGTCTGAGACATCCTCAATTGCTAATTTAACTTAACAAAGTCGGAAACTGTCTAACCCAGAGAAAGTGCTGGCTTCTCTGCTAATCTTAATTGCTGATAGAGAACCAGTAAGCAACAAGGAGGCAGGAAGCTGTGGATGGGCTGTGACATCCCTGGAGGATATCACCTTCTCTGCCAAATATTTAGAGCAAACACCAGCCATCAGCCGCAGTGTGATGTAACTACACTTCGGACAGATGGCCAAGATGTTTCTGTGTACAGTATAACCCTCCCCGCTGCCAAATATATTTATTTGCTATCAGACTAAGCATATTGAGAAGAATAAACTATTCATTTTCTTCTTTCTCTCCAGGACTCTTTTTTCTTGTCCTGAGTTTCAGTGACAAGAACCTGTGAAGATGAAAAGTCCTCAAAAGTAGCTTTTAAACCTACCAGTACCCCCTATAAGCCAACCAATATAAAGCAAGAGGGCACCAGAGCATTGTGGAGCATGACAAGATAATCTCAGAAACAGATCTCGCTCAAGCTCAAAGTCAATACAGATGGGGATTTTAAAAATAAAGTGGTCCGGGAAGTAGAATGATCTTAGTTGACCCAACTCCAAAGCAAAAGGCATGCTCTGGCCCAAATTTTAAAAATAGAGAACTGTCCAAGAATAATAACGATATCTTGCTGGGAAAGACTTTTTATCTTGTCTCGGTCAGAAAAAAATAGAATGTAAAGCTTTTCCCAGTCTCTCCAGCCCCACGGTGGGAGCCCTGGGTCTTTACCAGTCCATCCCTGAACCGTGAGTGGGAGCGAATGGCCATAAGTAAATTATGCCAGAAAGGGACTGTGGGTAGGTGGACACCCTGATGCAGTAGATCAAAGTCAAGAGCGCAGGGATGGGTTAAAACCATGTGAATGAGATACTTTCCAGAACTACCTACTTAAACAACCTGCTATGTTTTGGCAATCCATCCTTCTGTTCTCGCTGAGGGCCATTGTCTCCTTATCCATCCATGAGGTCTGACTTATCCCACAAAACTCAGCTCAGTGAGGGCTTTCTCTGAGATCCCCTCCTTTTTTCCTGGTTGAATCAACAACCACTCTTTCCTTTGTGCATCCTGCCTCTGTCTCAGCCCCTGTCTCCTAGAGTGGAATTCATGTGGACTCATTGTCTTACGCCCTTGCCTGTGAATTCTTTGAGTGCAGAGACCTTTTTCTTATTGTGTGTGTATGTGTGCCCCACATGATGTCAAGCTGTAGTGGGCACACAGTGAATGTTTACTGAATCGGATTGGATTAAAATGGAGTTGAATTGAGAATTAATCCCCCTTTTCAATGGCTTCCGTAAAAGAAATGCTACAGTCATATGTCGATGATGAAGTTGTTTATCTGAGCTGGGTCAGGGCGTGAGATGCCACCTGGCTATACCTTAAACCTTAAACTAAAGTGAACCTGTCTCCTTTCAACCAACTGAGACATCACACGGCCATATATCCCAAACTGGCAGGTGATGGTTCAAAAGCAACTGGAAATAAAGCCCATGGACATTTCAAGGTCAAACCCTTGATAAATGTGAGATTCCATTAATAGTATGTTAAAGATTTTGTTTTTAACTTTATCTTGTAAGGAGCTCGGTGAGGAATCTCAGAGGTATTTTAAAAGTTCTAGCTAGTTGCACAAAGTACCCTTTTAGTTCATAATGATCTTTTCTTAAATGAAATTGAAATTGGCTAAAGGGAAGATCTCACTCCATTTCATGCCTGACCTCGCTGGGGGCTAATAGAAATTGTATGGTTGGAAGGGCCATGGAATATGGTGATAGTTGAGCATCCGGACTATGGGGCCAGACTGACCAGGGTTCAAATCCTGGATCTGCCACAGAAAAGTAAAGTATTTAACATTTCTGTTTCTTTCTTCATAAGATGCAAGTATATGGAATAAATCATTTAGCCCAGGGCTCAGCATGTAGTAAGACTTTAACAAATGGTCATTATTGTGACTACTATCTACTACCAGATACTCCAATCCAAGTTGATGAGCTCAGGCAATTTGCTGCGCATTTTTATTCATCACCACCTCCTGAGTAAACTCTTATCCTTTTGACTCCTGACATAATACTTGCATTCAATAAATAATACAATTTGGACTTAGCATCTTGTTCACCAGGTCAGGGTTTGTTGTTGTTGTTTTTTTTTTTTCCATCATTCTGAATTTGATTATGACATTTAAAAGGGAAACAATTAGAGAATTAGAGAAAACCAGTTGTTTCATAAAGGGATTGAAGAGTTATCATTTTAAAAGATTTAATTTATGCCTTGCTTCACAATGGCATTAACTCAACACTCAATACAGACAGCAAAGCAGGTTCAGAGTGAGGTGACCAGATGCCAAAGGCACAAGAATCCATCTACATGTCAAGGTCTCCCCACATAGGTCATTCTGCTTTGTGTTAAATCAGTTATGATAAAGTTAGGGGATCTCTCTGTTGATAATATGTAGCAAACATATATTTTTGTACAATAAAGTCTAAAGAGGACATTCAAGAAGATGGAAACAAATAGCTAGATCCCCAAAAGACTTCACCAGAAATGAAAAAGTGCGTGGTTAGTGCATGTGCCTGGTTTTGGGTAATTATTTTAAGATGTAGATTACGCTTACTCTGTGCCCAACCCAGACATGACAGAATATGAGATAAATAGAAGACATGATGGGGCAGGTGCTGTCTAAATAACACAATGAAAGCACTGTAACTATCTGCAAAACCCAGGATATATGGGAATGCTTGATTACTGACAAGATTTAGCTACCATTAGGATTATATAATTAATCAAAGTTATGAACGAAGGTCCCAAATAACATCAGGCAAAATATATTCTCCAAATAACCAGATAATGTCCTTATCAGCTAAATAGATAATGCAAGTATAAATACATGTACTTATTTGAGTATCCAGTTTCATTTCTCTGGGGTATATACATAGGAGTGGAATAGTGGGGTCATATGGTAACTGTATATTTAACTTTTGGAGAAACCACCAAACTGTTCACATTAGCCAGCTAAATACGAAATTGTTAATTTCTTCTTATAGACTGTTTTTCATAGCACCTGCACTATGTTACATTCCCACTAAAGCAATGTATTAATTTCTCTACCTTCTTACCACCAAGGGTTTTGTATCATTCATCTATCTATCTATCTATCTATCTATCTATCTATATGTGTTTGTGTATTTATATTTATTATTTATTTGTTTATTTGTTTATTTATTTAAATTTATTACAGTTATCCTAGTTGGTGTCAAGTGCTACCTCACTATGGTTTTGAGTTGCATATCTAACTAATGATGTTGAGCACTTTTTGTGTATTTGTGTGTCTTCTTTGGAGAAATGTCTATTTGAGTCCATTTTTGTGTCAAATTGTAGGAGCTCTTTAGACATTCTGGACATTAAACTCCTATCAGATATGTGATTTGCAAGTATTTTCTCTGCTTCTATAGGATGTCTTTTCACTTTCTTGAGGTCAAAAAAGTTTTTTTATTTTGATGAAGTCCTATTTATCTAGTCTTTCATAGCTTGTGCTTTGTCATAGTTAAGAATCCATTGCCAAATCAACATAAAAGATAACATAAAAGATCTTCTGAAAGTTCTGTGGTTTTAGCTTTTATATGTAGGTCATTGATCCATTTTGAGCTAAAGATTTGTGTCTGGCCTGAGGCAGAAGTTCAAATTCACTGTCTTACACATGGGTAAGCAGTTGTGCATGTATCATTTGTTAAAGAGACTGTTCTTTCCCCATAGAATGATTTGGGCACCCTTGTTGAAAACCAAATGGTCATAGATGGGTTTATTTCTGGACTCCTAGTCCTATTTAATTGATCTATTTGTGTAGTCTTATGCCATTGACATACTTTTTTTGATTACTGTTGCTTCATAGTAGTTTGAAAACTAGGAAATGTAAGCTCTCCAACTTTGTTCTTTTTCATTTTTATTTCAAAGTTATCTTAACTATTCCAATCCCCTTGCAATTCCATATGAATTTGGGGATCATTTTGTTTTTACATCTTGTGAAAAATGAAGTTGAAATTTTCACAGGATTGAATTGACTCTATAGATTGCTTTGGGTAATATTGATATCTTAAAAATATTAAGTCTTCCATGAACACAGGATGTCTTTCCATTTATTTAGCTTTCCTTAAATTTCAACAGTATTTTGTAGTTTTCAGTGTATGTCTTTCACTTCCTTGGTTAAATTTATCCCTCAGTATTTTCTTCTTTTTGATGCAATTATAAATAGAATTTTTAAAATAATTTCTTTTTCAGTTCTCTTTTGGTTACTATTTGCATGGAATATTATTTTTTCCATGCTTTTACTTTCAACTTTTTTATGTCTTTGGATCTAAAATGAGTCTCTTGTAGACAGAACATAGCTGAATCATATTTCTATTTTTAAGTGCATCCTACCAATCTCTGACTTGTGATTGAGGAGTTTAATCCATTTACATTTAAAGTAGCTATTGATAAGTTATAATTTCATTTTTTCATTTTTGATATTTGTTTTCTGTATGTTTTATATACTTTATGTCCCCCACTTTCTCCATTATTGCCTCCCTTGTGTTTAGCTGATTTTTTTGTAGAGTACCATTTTGTATTCCTTTTCATTTTTAGTTTTATGTATATTTTTTAGATATATATTTTAGTGGCTCTCATGGTAATTAAGCTTAACATCTTAAATTTATAACACTCTAGTTTGAATTAACTCTAGCTTAGCTTCAATAACAAACAAAACTCTATTCCTATGCACCACAATTTCCCCTTATGTTGTTGTGGCTATAAATTACATCTTTATACATGGTGCGCCCAACAACATAGATTTATAACTGTTTTATGCTAGTGTCTTTTAAATTATGTAGGAAATCAAAAGTAAAGTTTTAAAAGATATATAATAATGGCTTTTATGTTTACCTATGTAATACCTTTTACAGTAGGTACTTATTTCTTCATATGGCTTTGAGTTACTGTCTGTTGTCTTTTCTTTAAACCTGAACAAATCCTTTTAGCCTTTCTCATAGGATATATCTACTGGTAGCAAACTCTCAGCTTTTGTTTACCTGCTTATGCCATAATTTCCCCTTCATTTCTGAAAGGTAATTTAGCTGTGTATAAAATTATTGACAGGATTATTTTTTCTTTCAG
Source organism: Paguma larvata (assembly GCA_030068075.1). Classification (NCBI taxonomy): domain Eukaryota; kingdom Metazoa; phylum Chordata; class Mammalia; order Carnivora; family Viverridae; genus Paguma; species Paguma larvata. The sequence goes on from CM057837.1 coordinate 83,638,114, forward strand.
TCCTTTAAGTATGTCATTCCACTGTCTTATGACTCCAGGGTTTCTCATGAGAAATCGGCTGTCAATAAGCTGACTTTCTTGAGGGTCCCTTGTAGACAATGATCCCTTCTCTCTTGCCTCAAACTTCTCTTTTTGTATGTAGGTTCCCATCTGATAACAACATATATTTATGAAGTTCTCTTTGAGTTTATTCATCTTAGAATTTGTTGAGCTTCATGTATTTTTACGTAGATTCATATCTGTCATCAAATTTTGGCAAGGTTTCAGTCATGTCTTCAAATATTCTTTCTGCCCCTTTCTCTCTTTTCTTTTTGAGACTCTCATAATGCATAGATGGTATCCTATAGATCTTTATGTTCTGTTCACTTTTCTTTATCCTTTTGTTCTTTCTATTACATCCTGGATAATTTCAATTGTCTTGGCTTCAAATTCACTGAATCTTTCTTCTGGCTGCTCTAATTTGTTCTTGAAATCTGTGGTCATACTTTTACGTGTCATTTTGACTGGGCCAAAATAAGCCCAGATATCCAATAGACATTATTTCTGGGTATATCTGTGAATGTGGTTCTGGAAGAGATTAGCCTTTGAATTGATGAACCGAATAAAGTAGATGATTCTTCTCAGTGTGGCTGGCATCATCTGATCTATTAACAGTATTTGTGGAGCTAGGACATCAATATTTCTTCTACCTTCGTTGCCCCTGATTCTCAGGCCTGGAACCTATACTATCTGTTCTCTAGCTCTCAGGCCTTCAACTATAACACCAGCTTTTCTCAGCCTCCATACTTGCATGAACCAATGCATTGTTATATATGTATGTACTACTTCTCTAGAGATCCCTGACTAAAAAACAAAACAAAACAAAACAAAAAACCTCTAGGTCATTTTACTTGCCAGCTCCCTTTTAAAATTTTTATGCCTTTATTGATGTCCTCATTTTGTTTGTAAATTGTTTTTCTGATTTCCTTTAGTTCTTAGTCCATAATTTCCTGTAATTCCTTGAAAATAATTAAGACACTTGACTTAAAATCTTTGCATAGTAAGTCCAATGACTGTGCTTCCTCAAAGATTGTTTCTGTCGATTTGTTTTTCCTTTTTTTTTCTAACGATTACTTATTTGAGAGAGAGAGAGAGAGAGAGAGAATGTGGGAGGGGCAGAGAGAGAGGGAAAGAGAGAGAATCCCAAGTAGGCTCCCTTCTCAGTGTGGAGCCTGATATGGGGCTTGATTCCACAACCATGAGATCATGACCTGAACTGAAACCAAGAGTTAGACATTTAACAGACCAAGCCACCCAGGCACCCCAACATTTTTTCTTGTGAATGGGCTAGGTTTTTCTGTTTCTTTGGATGCTTTGTAAGTTTTTGCTGAAACCTGAACATTTGAGTATATGATATTGTAACCCTTGAAATCAGAATCTCTCCCTTCCTTGGGATTAGGTCTTTTGGATTATTGGAGGCTACGGCCATTTGTTTCTTTTCTTTTTATTTTTTTAATTTTTTTTAATGTTTATTTTTGAGAGATAGAGAGACAGAGTGTGAGTGGAGGAGGGGCAGAGAGATAGGGAGACGCAGAATCCAAAGCAGGCTCCAGGCTCTGAGCTGTCAGCACAGAGCCTGATGTGGGGCTTGAACTCATGAACTATGAGATCATGACCTGAGCTGAAGTTGGCCACTTAACCGACTGAACCACCCAGGCGTCCCTATGGCCATTTGTTTCTTTAGTGATTCTTTCAAGCTATTTTTACAAAGCCTATATTCTTTGTTGTGTGTGGTCCCAGAAATTTCTGTTCCTTTAGCTAGAGTTCAACTAGGGCTTTTATGGAGATTTTCCCGAATACCAGGAGATAATGCAAACACAAACATAACCCCAAAATCAAAACTTTAACAAAATAAACCAAACCCCCATCTCACCTCTCCTGGTCTTGCAGATGGATGGCTGTGTGCTGATGCACTCTTTTGATACTTACCCATACGCTTTTAGAATTCTGCCTCAGTCTTCATTTCCTGTGTTCAGTGAACAGAGATATCAACTAAAGTTGAAAGCTTAGGATTGCTTTATGTCTTTTCTGAGTATACATTCTACCTTAAGCTTGAAACATTTACTGAGGAGAGGGTAGGACAAGGACAAAAAAAAATACTACAAAGCTTTCCTACCATTTAAACTTGCCCTTTTTTTTTTTTTTTTTTTTTTTAGCATTCGCTCAGTTCAATAAAAACTTTGACTGTTTTCCAGAGTTCTGTCCAAGTTGGTTCTGGCAGTTATGCTAGCATTTCACTGTTTCCGTGGAGGGATGCAAGCTTGGAACCACCTACTCTCCCATTTTGCTGACATCACTCTGTGATGTTTTCCTTGGTAAAATTTTTCCCTGTCTATATGTTGATACTGATGGGTTCATATTGCGATGTATATTTTATATTATCTATGGCAACTTACCCATGTGATTGGTTAAATCCTTGAAAAGAATTCTACCAACAATTAAAAGAGTAAACTGTGAAGTCATTTGCTTCTTTACATTTTCTACTTTGCTTTACACACAAACAACAACAACAACAACAAACCAATACAAATGAAACCAGGAGAATAAAAGAATTTAAACAACAAGAACACAGCTTATGATAGCTGCTTGGGCATAGAAGACTATGAAAAACTCAAGCAGTGATCAATACTTAGTAATGAACTGAGAATCCAGAGCCATAGGGCTTCATGCCAGCTCTTCCTGTACTCAGCTGGGCAACTCAAGGCATATCCCAGTGACTTCTTTCTGGCTATTTCCTCTTTTGGCAAATGAATGGAACAGACCTCATCAGTGGTTTTCAAACTGACTTCCAAGGAATTTGGAAGAAGTTCATGGGAAGAAAGGGAGAACTTGAGGAAGTTTCAGGCACTCTATGCCAATCTAAGATACTTCCATTTTAAATGTCCTACATATTTGAGTCCAATGTAAGATTTTATTTGACAATATGATGCTGCAAATTTAAACACTCAAAACCATCAAATTAGATAATCCTTAGGTTTTCTTCAGATGAAAAAAGAGAGCATTTTCTATACTTTTACCAGGAGCACAGCCCAATTTAGAACATTAGGAATTAGGAAACAGAGATTCTAGGCTGGCTCTCTTGTTTGTAGCCCTGAGTTTTGGACAATGTTTACTATCATCTGTGTCTTCTTTTTGTCCATCTACAAAAGGAGGTATTTCCTGGAGCTGTAGAGCAAATATTAGAAGAAAATAGATGTAAAGCATCTTGAAAAGTTAAAAGTATTAGTCAAAGGTAAGATATTACCAATTGTTGGTAAAGTCCTTAATTGTCCTAACCTCAGCATGTTTGAGATCTCGAAAAACTAAGCAGAGTCTCATTGGAAACAACAAGAAAGAAGCTCTTATTTTCTGAAAATGAATTAGTACAATACACCAAATTAACCTAGCTTTGGTGTATAATTGCCCGGCAATCTTCCCTTTTTTTTTTTTTTTTTTGAAGTTTTCATTTAAATTCTAGGTACTTTAACATACAGTGTGAAATTAGTTTCAGGTGTAGAATTTAGTGATTCATTACTTACATATAACACCCAGTGCTCATCACAAGTGCCCTCCTTAATACCCATCACCTATTTAACCCATCTCCCTACCCAGCAATCTTCCTTTACTATGTTGGCCCACATGGCTTACCTATTCCAGTTGTTTGAGAGCATGTCCATAGGCAGAGGAAGAAATAAAGAAGAATAACAAAGGATCAACTTTGATGTGGAAGTATATCATGCTGTCTCTGATGCTGAGCCTCTTGCTGACATCCTGGGTGAAACTGGCTCATGTCTGGTCTTGACTCTTATTCCCTTTCCATCTTAACTAATCATTCCCTGAGCTTTCTGATCTTAAGACCTTACTGTCTGAATAATGTGGCAATTCATCTGATGGAATTCATCTGATGGACCACACTCATCAGCTAAGTATCCCCATGGGATCTTAAGACCACCCACTCTTTTCCATCCTCCTCTGGTTGAACTTTCTTGGGTCTTTGCAGCACACTTTCTAACTGCATTTACAATCATATAAATAGAGTAATCAATTCATTTTGATTTGCCTGAAACTTTCACAGTTTTAAAACTGGAACTCCTGTGTCCTGGGAACCTCTGCAGTCCCAGGAAAAACAGGGAAGTTGGTCACCCCCCCCACACTTGTAAAGATATTAAAAGAAAACTATTAAAACAATTTTTCAAATGTTTGTTTATTTTTGAGAGAGACGTAGAGACAAAGAGTGAGCTGGGGAGGGGCAGAGAGAGAGGGAGACACAGAATCTGAAGCAGGCTCCAGGCTCTGAGCTGCCAGCACAGAACCCGATGCGGGGCTCAAATCCACAAAGCATGAGATCATGACCTGAGCTGAAGCCAGAGGCTTAACTAATTGAGCCACCCAGGTGTCCCTTGCCCCCCAAAAAACTATTTAAAAGAGAGATAGAGATCCATAGATCAAAAGCTTATGGCACTTATTATGAAGATCTTGCTCTTTAATATAAGCTCTCTGGTTGGATCTAATTCGTGTAGACATATATGCCAAAAAGGGTATCAACTTACTTCAGATATTATGCCCACTTCACCGAGTGGCCAAGAGTTAAAATAATCAATGCTGTGTATAGTTGCAAGAACGAGGTCATGCAAATATTACATGGGACATAGAGAATGGAAAAGAAAGGATTTTTCCTTAAAGCGGAAAGGATGGAAAGACAGACATTAGCGACATGGTTGTGGATAAGAGTTGGAGGCAATGGTGTATGTGCCAAACGTTTGTACAACTTCAAACACTATGGGCATTGTATCTGGAAGTAAGTTTCTATAATAAACAGTAGTATTAATAACTTGTTCATGGTTTGTGTCACTATTTAATGAGACTTCAGAGTTTCACAACTTTTTCTCTTTTGCTTTTCTAAAGGCCTAACTGTCTTTTTCCAATAGACAGAATCTTGCAGGGATTTTGTGGACAAAGAAATGACCAGGACGACCCCTCTGGAGAGAAATTGGACAGGTTTTCCATAAATTTAACAGTGTGCATAATTTCTGACCCAACAAACTCGGGTTCTACGAATATGCCAAAGGTACCGTGTGGCATTTCTGCCTGCGAGACCCGCAGAAAGATTTTCATTGCAGAATCGCTGGAGGACTGTCTGAATAAATGTGGCAATTCATCTGATGGAATACAATATAATCATTAAAAGCTGCTACAAGAGATGATATACATGGGTAGATCTTTAAAAACTAAACAAGCTGCAGGATGCTGCCAGTACAATACTCATCTTGTTCAAGAATTCATGTGTATGCAATGCAAAGGAATAAAAATTGGGCTAGAAAAACACACCAAACTGATAACAGTGGTTAGTTTTAGGAAGACTGGAGGTGACTGGCCTGGAATAGGGGACCGAGGAATCTGTAGTTTTACTTGCAAATGTTTTATTTCTTCTAATTTTTTTTTAGACAAACCAGACATCAGAACTACTCTAGGAAGGGGCCACTCATATGTTTGTTTCAAGATTTTCTTCAGTCTTCTAAAATTTTTAGAGTTTTTGAAATGTGAAAAATGTTAGGAAGAAAGCAAAGCAAAAGTAGGGGGAGGAAGAAGAAGAGGAGGCAACTCTATAGTGCGTCTGGTGAATTTCGAAATCTATCAGAGGGGCATCTAAACTGACGTCAGAACACCCAAAGCAGCAATAGTAAACCAAACAACGAATTCATACAAATACATTTGAAAATAATAAGATACCTTTTTATCATTAAAAATAAAACCCTTTGGGGGCACCTGGGTGCTTTAGTCAGTTAAGCGTCAGACTCTTGGTTTCAGTTCAGGTCATGATCTCATGGTTTGTGAGTTCGAGCCCATGTTGGGGTCTGCGCTGACAGTGTGGAGCCTGCTTGGAGTTCTGTCTCCCTCTCCCTCTGCCCCTCATACAGTCTCTCTCTAAATAAATAAGTAAACTTAAAAAAAAAGTTTAAATATTTTGCTTGGGAGCCCAGGACCATTAAGAGAAGGTTGAACCCCATCAATAAAAGGGTTCCTGCAGCAGACACAGAATACCCCTCACAGGGCTGGACACTGATGTGCAGACACGCTGGCGCTGGGCCCCTTTTGGGTGCTGGGTCTTGATTACTGGGGCTGGTTTTTTGCGTGTGTTTTTTTCGTTTTTGCTTTTGCTTTTGGATTTTTGCCATTGTTGGCTGTGTGGAAACCCAGATTTTAAACCTAAGGCACATTGAGACTAGACTCAGCTCTCGTGGTTACACTGTAGCAGTCCTCAGGGACATATTTTGACTGATATTAGTTCTAAAATACAGTGTATTAATAAAAAAAAGTTGAGATATGGTAAGGTCAATAAATCAGGAAATAATTGCCATTGAAAAGATAGTTTGGGAGCACCTGGGGAGGCTCAGTTGGTTAAGCATCCGACTCTTGATTTCAGCTCAGGTCATGATCACCCTGTTTATGAGATCGAGCCCTGCATCTGGCTCTGTGTTGAGGGTGGAGCTCACTTGAAGTTCTTTCTCTCCCTGTCTCTCTCTCTCCCTCCCTCTCTCTCTGCCTGTCCCCTGCTCACTCATGCTCTCTCTCCCAATAAATAAACTTAAAAAAAAGAAAAAATAGTTTGTTACAGTTCCCAGGAGGAGGTGGCATGCCACATCAGGCCCCCAGGGCACAGAGGGAGGTGCCAGGGGCAGACAGAAGGCAGAGAGAGCCAGGGGGAAATATGGACAAGAGCCCATACTGTGGTTTCTATGGGAAGGAACAGGTGAGACAGGTGTACAGGCTCAAGATTGGTTGCTTTGGATAATTTCTGCAGACTCTGGGTGTAAGGCCTGCCCTGATTGTCTGGTACTTGGCCCGAGGTGACTAGGACAGGTGGATTATGGCCCAGAGTGAGAGCCCCAGAGAGGAGAGATTTGGGGTGTGAACCGCTGATTGGCAGCTTGTATTTGAAACCCTTACTCCGAGGTCAGGTGTTTATTCTCCTTGAGAACTGGCTAACCCCCAGAGGGGCAGTCTCAACAGAGTCTGCAAGGCCCCAGATGTCAGAGAATCTAATACAACGCTCTTCTGAGATGCAAATAAAATCCTGAATGAAGAACTTAAGAAGATCACCATTCAGAAGGCCCCGCCGTTGTGCTGGCTTGAGGACTGAGCATCCACACAAAAACAGTTTCCGGGCCTTGGGGCCATGCTGCCCCGCAGGATCAGTCGCCAAAGGAGGGCTGGGAGCTGCTGTGCTGCTCCTTGTGGGGAGATTTCCGGAGGTCAGCTTCTGAAAGGCCCACCATGAGGGAGCCCTCCCCGCACCGCCCCCCCCCCCCCATTCATCCAAACCTCACGCCCTGTGGCTGGCAAGCATCTGTGAGGCATGTAGGAGGCGCGGACTGTGTTACCAGTGCTGAATGAACTCCCTTTCCATTATCCTGGGAGAAAGAGGATGATGGGGAGGCAGGCGTATGACTTGCTGTGCCAGCAACTTAGATTAGTCACACTCTCCCTCCAAGGAACTTAACCGTGATTACTGTCACTGGGGTTGCCATGCTGGGCCTTCAGACCTGCCTCCCAAACCTATTTTCAGCCATTGCCATGGAGAGCAGTGTCTAATCATTGTGACGTGATCACTGACTGCACAGAAGTGCCGCCATGTTTTTTGCCTTGGGCTGGCCGGGAAGGGGGAGGCCTATTGTTCCTTCATCTCCTGGTGAGCACAAGTCTCCTGAGGAAAGCAAGGAAGCAAGACCCACACCCAAGCACATGCATGCACAGGACACCAAGGAAAACAAACACTTCTCCCTTCTTGCAAAGATGTAGCTCAAGCCTTCACTTTGGGAGAACCAGAGAGAGTGAACCACAACAGTGAAGGACCCGGCAGGGAGAGAGGGCATTCCATGCACTGTGTGACCTCCTCAGTGGACTTTGCTGACCACCCAGGGCTCCTCTGCTTAACCTTTCTTATGGGATGTGTGTAATACCTTGGATTGGGAGTAACTTGTTCTGTGAGTGTTCTGCAAGAGGAGCAAACATTTCTAATAAATTTTAGCTCGATGAACGAGTGATGTCTTGCAATACGAAGAGTATGGACACCAAGCGTCACATGGTCACAACTGAGGCAATGGGTCTTGAAATTCGCTTTCATATACACATGCTTTACATTAGAAGCATGTTTCTGGAAGGAGTTATGCTCACAAGCCAAGGTTTTACTGTAATGTGTTTTCTTTGTGAATTATGGTTCCCCAAAGACTGTTACTCTAGAGATAAAGAGGACCTACCTGCCTGTTTAATTTTATTCGAGTTCTTCTTTCTGTATTAAAGAATGCCTTGATCCAGCCATGATGTCTATAAAAACATAAGCCTTCAAGTCCATTTTCATAACCGCTTATAATTGATTACTAGTGAAAATGTTAATTTCTCTGAAATGGACGCAAAATGAGATGGGTACAGAAGTGGGCCATGCCTTTCCTATTTCTCAGTCATTTCACTGCGGTGTTGATGAGTCCGTTGCCATCAAAAATCCGCTGGCTGGGCGAAGTTCTTTTGTTTTCAGCCCTTGGCTTGCAGGAGCGTTGCTACAGAACCCTGAGTCCTGTTGGCTGTATACTGCCCCTGCTCCCCTCTCGTGCCTGTGTTCTGTGTGCAAGGGGCCATTGCCTTTGGGACTACTTTGCAAAGTAATCTCCAGTATTGATGTCCTGGAGGGAGTGTGTATGTGCACCTGCAGGCAGACCTGCTTGAGGCAGGGGAAGGGCTCTGTTGATGCCTGTTTTATTTGTGGCATTTGGCAGGCTCCTCTGCAGCAGTTCTGTCTGCTTTCTGCCTAACTCACGTTGGCCAACACTTGTGGACCTTGAAAACCATTTTCAGTGTTATTTCCAGATTTCTTTTGTATCTATGTATCTAAATAAATACTTGTCATTTCAACAGGAAGTTCTTAATTTCCGTTAGCCTGTACCCTGAAAAAAAGTTATGCTTTGTTAATTTCCCCAAAAGAAGGGCCATCAGCTTTTCTAAGAAAACTTTATAATAAGAGATTAAAATGGTAACTCGAGAAAAATTGTGAAAGAACAGGAAACCATCTGTGAGAAAATGCAGTGTAATAGTGTACCAGTTTTGGTGCTAGATACATTACTGAACAGTTGTATGTAAACTATACGAAGTAATGTTTTTAGTATGCTGGGGGGCTCTTTCCTATGAACATCCTTTATAAATTGTTTCTAATAAACTAAGGTAATTACTTCAAAGTCTTCTTTTCTGGCAAAATGTATATGTAGGAAAGCCTGTGGCTTTAAACATGGAGATTCCTACAGAGTGACAGAATAAATAGCTTTTGTGGCTTATAACATGATGTGGTATGCATTTCATCTCTTTCTTCAGCACATAGTTACCTAGTGGCTGCATGCTTTATGCCAGGGACTGATCAAAGCCTCAATGGTTCTCTCAGCCCTAAAGGACCTTATTAATTTCAGGGTGCTGTTAAAAGGAATTTGGGGATGGGGTGCCTGAGTGGCTCAGTTAGTTAAGCGTCTGACTTCAGCTCAGGTCATGATCTCACCATTTGTGAATTTGAGCCCTGCATCAGGCTCTGTGCTGACAGCTTGGAGCCTGCTTGGAATTCTCTGTCTCCCTCTCTCTCTCTCTCTCTGCTCCTCCCCCACTCACACACACACACACACACACACACACACACACACACGCGCTCTCTCTCTCTCTCAAAATAAATAAATAAACTTAAAAAATTAAACAAAAGGACTTTGGGGCAGTATCTATAGAAAAATTTGAGCTCTTAGGACAATAAAAATAATTAAATAGCACTCTATTCAGTTATGATCTTTGCTTTATTTAAAAATCAGATTTATTGTTTTCCGTCTCACAACAGCTGGAATACATTTGTAATTTGTATTCCATCTCACTTTGGCCATTTCTGAGTCTGACCATGAGGTGCGGTTGGGAGTTTGGAGGCACTAAGTAAGAAGGAATCAAGATTTTGTGTTATATAACTATAGCTATTTGGGAGGGAAAGTTTTATTTTAAAAAATCAATATGAGTTATTCAGACAAAAATCCCACAGGAATTTTGACAAAATGAGTTCGCAAATCTAACCTGACAAAGCCATGGGTAGTTTAAACCCATAACATCCCTCTGAAGACAGGCAATGGGCTCAAAATTTAATTGCAGATCCTTTGACTGCATTTCTTAAATTTTGCTGCAAAGTTTCATGGAAATTTAAAAGGAAACACACAAGACTTGTTGTGATGGGCACTGGGTGTTGTATGGAAGTATTGAATCACTATATTGTCCACCTGAAATTAATATTACACTATATGTTCACTAACTGGAATTAAAATAAAAACTTAGAAAAATGCATAAGAATGCAATACCAGAATTATCATACCATTCAATGACCTCTCCGTAAGTATTAACAATGTCCCAGATGCCTTCCTTTGATTCAGTGGCAGGGGCTGTGCCTACCACGTGGGCCTGTGGTGAAGGCAGAGTCCTCTTGTTCAGTGAAGAGGGTGGTGATGGCCTCTCCAATGGGAAGGAGTTTGCCTAAGGTGCTTTTATGGGAAAAGGGCAGAGTTTAGGGGATGCAGTGGGATGATAAACCTGTGATTACCTAGTGTATGTTTTTCTCAAATCTATCCATTTTATTACTATTTTTTTTTAGTTTTTGTATTTATTTTGAGAATGAGAGCATGTGAGTGGGAAGGGGCAGAGAGAGAGGGAGAGAGAGAATCCCAAGCAGGCTCCATGCTATCAGCACTAAGCCCAACATGGAGCTCAAACCCACGAACCGTGAGATCATGACCTGAGCTGAAAGCAAGAGTCAGATGCTTTCTGACTGAGCCACCAAGGCACCCCTCAAATTTATACATTTTAAATTACACTATTCAGTATCAGAAAATTGTCAATGAAGTCAGTATTAAAATGTATTAAACAAGTGTCCATGGATGGATAAAGGGATAAACCAAATGTGATACATCCATACAAAGGAATATTACTCAGCCTTAAAAAGGAAGGAAACTCTAACATAGGCTACAACATGGATGAACTTTGAGGACAGGGATGCCAAGTGAAATAAGCCAGGGACAAAAAGACAAATACCGTCTGATTCCTCTCATATGAGGTCCCTGGAAGAATTAAAGTCATGGGTCAAAAGCAGAGTGGGGGCTGCCAAGAGCTGTGGGAGAGGGGGTGGAAAGTTCGTGCTTGCTATGTACAATCTGACTTATGCAGGACGAAAGAATTCTGTGGATGCAGGGTGGTGATGGAGCGCAATGATATGAAGGTACTTAATGCCACAGAATGGTGCACCTGCAAATGCTTACAACAGTAGGGTTTATGTCATGTATATTTTAAAAATTAAAAGTAAATTAAACATAACCCTCAGTGCTCACAGGGATGATGGTTGGTGGGGCTGTAAAGGTGAGATTTCCTCCAAATGCTTTTGGGTGATACTTAGATTTAGTGCATTTACAGTCCAGAAGCCAATGATCTCTTGGCTAGACATTCACCAACCTGCCAAGACTGCTGAGTGTCAAGATGTTTATTGCTGCACATTGTCATAGTCAAAACCTGGAGCAACCCAAATTTCCATTAATAGGAGACCATTAAATAGATTATGGCGCTTCCATGAAAGATACCCTATGTAACCCTTATAAAGGCAATTGTGCCGATGTGGGCAGAAAGGCCAAGTTAAAAATAGGAAATGCAGATCGATATTCACAGTATAATCCCATTAAAAACAGATAAACAGAAGTCTCTTAAATATGTAAATATATATGCATGCATATATATGCTTGGAAAATCTCTGGAAGCATCTCTAACAAACTGGTAACAATGGCCACCTTATCTGTCTTCCATATGACATAATGAACTCACACACAAGATGTGAAGCAAGACAAATCAAAGCAGTGATAAATGCAAAACATGAGGAAGGAAGGTTTTGTTGGTGGGGGGACTTTTACTTCCCACTCTCCATGCTTTTGTACTGTTGAAAAATTTTGATACCAAGTATGAGAAGCAAATAAAAATCATCAGAATATTAAAAAACCCCAAAGAAGTTACCCATGCTTTATTACTTTCTAAAATATATTTATGTAATAAAAATACAAGAAAAAAGTAATGCAAGCCAATGAGAAGACAAATTTCTGTCAGAAGACAAGCCGTGAGGAAATGGTTCTATCCAGACCACAAAGACTGGACTCAAAGACTTCAGTGGTTTCCTGTCCCTAATGTCTGTGATTCCCACCGGACACTGGGTAACACAAGAGTATTTGACCAACCCCCAGCTGAATGCTGGCTCTTGTTTCCCATTGTTAGGGAATTTGCCGACTCTCACTCTTGGCTTTACAGAGGACTTTGTGAGCTCTGAGCATGAAAAGTGACATTTATAACTTTTGCTGGAATTTCCATGTACCCAGGACCTTGCCAGGCCAAAGGATGAATCACAGCTTCTTAGAATTGTGGGAGCCATTTTGGAAACAGCTGCCAAGTAACTAATGCTATTAAAAATAGCTCTCACTCCCTAAAAAATGAATTGCTTATTTTAAGAAGACAACGGTGGCTTGAATCTGTCTTGCTTGCGTTTTTCATCTACTGGGCATAGTGCCAGTGGGTCCAAGAAAGCCCTGTTTGTCAGATGGGAATACCATCTGTACCAATGATGCCATGCCCATGAAAGAGCTTGGCATTTCTGGGCCAGGGCTAACTGGGGTAAAGTCTGAATCACCCCGTATGGAATCCATCTCCTATGAGGTGTGGTCGTGGGGCATGAATTTTAATTTGGCTTCTCTGCCCAGAAGTTTGCTCTTCAGATCACTGGGCCTGAAAGTATGGTGTGCGCATTGGTGGATGGGCAAGATGGTCCACTGGAGTGCAGAAGGAAAATACTAGAAGGTCGACTTACATTAACGTTTGGGCTAATGAAAATAATAAGGAAATTAAGCTTTACTGCTATTTAATATGTAGATCAATATTGGCATCTTGACATAGTCTGTATCAGACAATTATTTCTCCCTGGAAATTCACACGGCAGTGGATTGTTGGTAGAAACCTCCTGGGTTTATTTATTTTTGTTGTGATCTACTGCAGTTAACTTATTTTTGGCTTAAATGATGTCAAAAATAAACAAAGCTGGATGCTAGTTAAAGCAGTAAGGACAGATTTTAACCAGTGATATACTATTGCAATAGGGAGCCGAACTTCACTTGGATGTGTACAGAGGCAACTGGGTATTCTAAAGGGAAAATGAGGGAATAGAGGTGGAGCTGAACAGGGGGGCGGGTGGTAGAGTCAGGGAGAAGAAAAATTACAAAGAACTGGAAGAAGGGGGTTGGTTCATATGAAACCCATCAGGGTTTGCTAACTGCCAGTTACCCAGTGAGACCCCTACCCTCCCACAGAAAATGGAAGACAGGAACCCTATATTTAGGTGTTGGATGGAACAAACAGTGAAGTATTATGGCAACCTTGAGTCTTTTCAGGCAGGCTCTGTACGGGAGCCTAAGGTCATCCTATTGATGTGGCCTTGAACTGTTAGAAGCTGTGTTTGTTCAAGTTTGTATAGGCCCAGATTGAGCCCTATTTGAGAAGAGAGCTCAGAGGAGCTTGGGCTAGAGTTTGAGCAAAGACAAGATCTTTGTCAATAGTCTTACAGATACTGGCTTAGAAAAGAGACTTGTTGTAATATTTTGTAATGGGGTAGGGGAATGACCATGGAAATAATTTACACCTTTTAGAGGTTCATAAGTAATCTCAGGGCAAATAGATAGATTGGAGTTGTAAAGTTCAATGACGAATTAGACATTTCTCGTTTACAAGAAAAGACCAGGATTCCAAATCCAGAGAATATTTGGTGATGACATCATTGTCAGTAAGATGTTGATGTTTTTGAAACAAAACAAAACATGCCCACAGGAGAATGCACATGCACACAGTGTAGAGGTGACAGTTTAACAGTGCAAGAGGAAATGCCTTCCAGGAGCATCTCATGGTATAGAGAGAGCAGTTTGCAAATATTCCCATGGGTTATGTGATTCATTTTTCCAGAAGTTATGTGTCTCTCCTCCCCAAACCCTATTATCTGTGATGACACCAGATCCAGTTAAATGCATCTGCTTTGAGGCGTTCAGCATCCCTTCTAGGGCCTTGCTCCATGGAGGGCATTGGCAGCCTCCTCCCCTTGTCCCAACCCTCCCTGCTGTCCTTCCTTCTCCAGGAGTGAGTTCCAGGTTTCAAACAGCCTCACCAGCACAGTGGGAGCCCCATTAGAGCCCGGGTCCAGTCTGATGAGTGCTCCCAAACCTATGGCCTCTGTGGTCTCTGCCTGCACGGCAGGAACAAAACCAACAGGCGAAGGTGTTGAAATGGTTCATTTCCTCTTTCCCCATTCTGTTACATTTTTCTATTTTTGAGCAAATGTCCATAATGTAATATGTTTGTTTACGTTTATAGCAATACATAGGGACCCCACACTCAAACATTTTTTTACTAATAGGGATACACAATCAGAAAAGTTGGGAGTCCACTGCATTAGACTGTGTGCCTTGAAATAACTCCTCCTTTTGTGTGTAGGTGGGGAACAGGAAGAATGGCCCACCTGTCATTCGCCTATGGGTCAAGAGTAGCTTTGGGGGGCCTGTAAGTGAAGGAAGGAGTGCTCTTGTCTAGATGGCAAGTATTTAGAGGACCCAACTCATAATAATACCTAGAATACTGTCTGATGAGATCTTTCCATTAGCTGTGACACCATAGTAACACATAGCATACTTGGGGCCTTAATAAATATCCTTTTGGAGTAATAATAATCCTAAGTATTCACCCAAACCTTGGCCATTATTGCTCTGCCCCTCTACTCATTCCGACATCCTTTCCATTCTCCCTAGGGCCATGTTTAGCCTCCATAAGTTCTATGCACATAAAATAAGGTGACAAACCACCCTGCCTCCCAACTGTAATTAAAATATAGTGGAAGAAATTGAATGTGATTCTATTTGATGACTTTGAGGTATTGTGTTTTTTTTTAATAATCTACATCAAGTTTTATTCCAAAGATATTAACTCACTTGTTTTTTGGTGTCCCTGATTTGCTGTCAATTTGCTTAGTCTGCCTGTGGTTATTTTATTTTATTTAATTTATTTATTTTTTAAATATTTATTTATTTTTGAGACAGAGACAGACAGAACATGAGTGGGGGAGGGGCAGAGAGAGAGGGAGACACAGAATCCGAAGCAGGCTCCAGGCTCCGCGCTGTCAGCACAGAGCCCGACGTGGGGCTCGAACTCACAGACCGCGAGATCATGACCTGAGCTGTAGTCGGACGCTCAACCGACTGAGCCGCCCAGGCGCCCCTGCCTGTGGTTATTTTAGTGGAGGTTCTTATTATGATTTGGAAAGGAAGAAGGAACTAGAGCAGATTTGGTGGGAAGAACTCATGAGATCTGGGCACTGTAGCTTCGGATTTCTCCTTTCTGCTCATGGGTCTGACTCTACATTTCCGGTGGACTTCTTAGGTGATGTTGCTCTTCTCACTGCCAAGGTTGTGTACTCTACTCTATCACCATGGATACTCATTTAGTCGGGTCCAATGATGGCAATGCCTTGACACTGCAAAGATTAATGGCCCAATAATTGTCAAGACAAGATAAATGTGAGGCTAAATTGATTGTACCAATTGTGTCTTTGAGAGCCAGTGGGGCATCTTGTTACACTTCACCTTGGTACGTGGACCTTGCACGATTGCATCACAGTGGTTTAGCATTCCATTATGTTTATAGTCACCAGCACATTAACCTGATTTCTTCTTTCCCCTTAATATTGTTTGTAAGATTCAAACTAAAAAATAATTATTTTAGATTGCTGGAACTAGTGGTTAATGAATGAGTTATTAAGAAGGAGTGACAAATGATGTATCTACTTGTCTAATGAACAGACACTCTGCTTACAGAGCCATTCAAAGATTTTAACCACATATTTCGCTTACTCTGTGAATTGAATAAATTACTCCTCACAAGCCAGGAAAATGTGCTGTGTGGTATTTTTAATTGAGTGGAACTTTGGTTGAAAACACATTTCAGTTTTGGAAGCAAAGAAGTAAAACATGATAAGGAAAAGGTGGTCCAAAGGAGAGAAAAAGAGATATGTATTTGTGTGTAAGTAAGCTATGGGGAAAGCAGAATGCCGAATCCAAGCCTCTCTCAAGGAGGCTTCCACTCACACAGAAGCAGTGAAGAGCATGGCATTTTTGGATAGAAGACATAGTGCCTCCATCTTATTCTGCCCTTTGCTACCTTGGCCAGTTCACTTAAGTGGTAAGACAGTTTCTCTTTCTCTAGTGGCAGTGATGATGTTCTGCTTATCACATAATTTGCTTATCACCAACACTGCTCTTACTGTAACCAGATGGGGAAGAATCATTTGTTTTAAGCATCTTGAGTAATCCAAGGCATAGAGAAACTAAATGGGGTACCTGAGATTACACAGTAGATAATTGGAGGAGGCAGGAATTGAATTGAGTGGTTGGCCCCCAGAACCTATTTGTAGTTGGTGTCCCATGCTTTTTACAATTAAAGCAAGTATTTTATCCTTCGTTCGTATCTTAGTTATTTATTTAGTATGGTTGACACATATATCTCCTTGATCCCACCTCCCTTCCAAGTAGCTCCACCTGAACAAGAGGAAGGAGGGGCTGAAAGGTCTTTCAGTGGTGACCAGGGCAATGAGGAGTGGAAAAACAAAGTCATGGACACTGAGAAATATTCATCCAAAGCACTCCCTCAAGATTCTCTACCTCATCTCTGGGCCTCTCTGCATAATAAGCCATTTTCGGAATATTTTGGGTGAAAAAAGAGTAGTTGAATTTTTTCAAGTAGGAAAAACATTAGAACACTAGGCCTTTGGGGGGAAACAAAAACATAAGATAAAATGGCAATAAGAGAGATTAAAAAACAGGAAATGAGGAAAGAAGAAAGGAAGGAAGGAAGGGAGGGAGGGAGGGAGGAAGGGAGGAAGGAAGGAAAGAAAGAAAGAAGGGAGGAAGGAAGGAAGGAAGGAAGGAAGGAAGGAAGGAAGGAAGGAAGGAAGGAAGGAAGGAAGGAATGGAGGAAGGAAGGAAAGGAGGGAGAGAGGGAGGAAGGAATGGAGAAAGGAAGGAATGGAGGAATATGGAGGAGTGGAGGAGGAAGGAAGGAAGGAAGGAAGGAATGGAGGAAGGAAGGAATGGAGGAAGGAAGGAAAGGAGGGAGGGAGGGAGGAAGGAATGGAGAAAGGAAGGAACGGAGGAATATGGAGGAGTGGAGGAGGAAGGAAGGAAGGAAGGAAGGAAGGAAGGAAGGAAGGAAGGGAGGAAAGAGGGAGGGAGGGAGGAATGGAAGAAGGAAAGAAGGAAGGAGGGATAGGAAGGGAAGAAGAAAGAGGAAAGACCCCCTCCCTCCAGTTTGGGAAATCTAATAAAGGGCAGACTGAAGAAAGAATTTGTCTAATTTCTATTTTTAGGCGCTCAATAAATACTTGTCAAACAAACAACCTCTTCTGAAAGCCAAGTTTTTCACATTTAATGATTTAATGTGTTTCTTCCAGAGATAAATGGTCACCATCACAGGTGTGTGATTTGGGGGAGTTGTTCTGATCCATTCAAAAGCTTTGCATTTTTTGCCTTCCAGCTATCTGCCTGGCTTATGATCTTTCCTTCCAAATCTGAAGTTTGAGATGAAGATGATTCTAGTCTTGGGATTGTATCCTCTCTCTCCCTCCATGGATAAATATGACCTTCCTTCTTCACCCAGGACTTGGCCATCCCTCCTGACTTTCTGTGGAAGCTAAAGCTGAAAGAAGAAAACCACTCTTGAGGCCAGTTTTCTGGACCTGGGGAGGAGGTGGAAGAGTCAGACCTAAGAAAGGCTGAGGAGCTTTCCAAATGTCTTAAAAAGCAAACAATGAGGAAATGTTTGTGAGCGGTGGTGACATTATCACACAAGTCTCCATAAGCAAGATGGGCTTGTGAATCTGCTGTGCATAGGCACACAGGCTACTCACTAAGAGAAGGTAAGTGAACTGCCAGCATGTTCCAGAAGGCAGTCATAAAACTTCTTGTTAGAAGAAGACCTAACTCCTCGGGACCTCCTGCCTGGCTTCCCGCTGGACTCCATCTCCTGCCATCCTCACTGGGTTCTGCTCCTGTCTTGCTCTCCTTTGTCTTGTCTCCCTCCTTTGTCCTGATGATTTGTCTTCTTGTCACCATCAACCCCCAAAGTTGTGAATGTCTATTTCTACATTTTCTCTCTTTTGGGTCAACTTCCAGCCTTGACTCTTGGCCATTTTCTTTTTCTTTTCTTTTTTTTCTAATATTTACTTATTTTTGAGAGAGAGAGACAGACAGACAGAGCATGCGTGGGGGTGGGGCACAGACAGAGAGGGAGACACAGAATCTGAAACAGGCTCCAGGCTCTGAGCTGTCAGCACAGAGCCCAATGCGGGGCCCAAACTCGGGAATGGTGAGATCATGACCTGAGCCGAAGTCAGACGTTTAACCGACTGAGCCACCCAGGCAACCCTCTTGGCCATTTTCAACCTATTCTGCACACTGCCATTAGATCTCATTGAAATGCAGTTGTGAACCTTATCAAAAGATCAGGACAGGGAAACTATTCTGTATGATACTGTAATGGTGGATATACACACCATACATTTGTCAAAGCCCACAGATTGCACAATACCAAGAAACTGGGAACTCTCTGAAATGTTTGCTTAGATTTTCTGGGAACCCAAAACAGCTCTAAAAAATAAAAGTCTGTTAAAACAACAGCAGTGGCACAACATTCAATGGCTTCCCATTGCATTTAGGATAAAATGCATTATCATTGTCACTACAGGGAGGGCAAGGCACCGGGCCCTTGCACATGCTGCCCCTCTTTGCCTGGAATGTTCTCCTCTGTCCCCCCACCCCCATCTCTAATTCTTACTTGGCCCCATAGGCACCAACTCAAAAAAATCTTCCCCTTATTCGCCAGACCTGGCCAGGTTAAGTCCTCCTCGTAAAAGCTTCTTGTTTGATATCTACCTTCTACCAAAGCTGTCTGTCCACCTGGCAGACAATTTCTCACCTCCTCGTGGCTGTGTCCCAGCAATTAATGCAGAGGCACTCAATACCTTCTTAAGGAGTGCCTGAATAAAGCAATGAAATATTTACAAAAAGCAGCTACATCAATTGCCTATTTAAGCCACTTGGAAGAGAGCCATATTTACTTCATCCTATAAATACAGAAAACTGGGACTCAGAAAAATTAGATGACTCCTTCAAAAGTGGTAGAGCCACGGTGCACCTGGGTGGTTCAGTTGGTTAAGCGTCTGACTTCAGCTCAGGTCACGATCCTTGCAATTCGTGGGTTCAAGCCCTACGTTGGGCTCTGTGCTGACAGCTCAGAGTCTGGAGCCTACTTTGGATTCTGTCTCCCTCTCTCTCTGCCCCTACCCCCATCTCTCTCTCTCTCAAAAATAAATAAACATTAAAAAAAGTTTTTTAAATGGTAGAGATCAGATTTGAATTTATATATTTCAAATTCAAGTCCAATATTCCTTTTGCTATTCTACAGTGCCAATCTCCAACAGAAACCGTGTCAGACACTTAAATCTATTAAATGCATTTGTTCTAATGAAGCTTTTGCAGGTGTCAGAGATTTTACTGCTCATATTACAGCTAAAACACTATGATTTCAGCAAAGTGTCTATGTCATCCATGCAAGCTTCCCCCACTTCGTTCCTAGCTGTATGCATATACACATCTGGAATTGCATGCATAGTATACATAAGCCTGAGTAAATACATGTGGTATGTTGGCGATATGGTTTATAATTTACAAAAATATCTTAAACATCCTGTGTATGTCCTCCAGATTAACAGTTGGCTTGCAGACTTTATTAAGTATACTCAGCGTGGCAGAGGGCCCCTATTTTATAAGCTAAAAAATGATAGTCTGAGTGTGTTTAGACATACTGGAGAAACAGGGAATGTCTGATGGCCGTGGCCCCATCCAGGAGGGTTCGAAGAGGGGTCGGAGAAGCAGGACCTCACCAGGAGTCCCTCCCGGAGGTTGTAGTCACTGAAAACTACCAAAAGTGAAAAAAAGACTACTGGACTCTTAAATTAAAAAATAAATTAGTGTTCCAAGAAGACCGACTCCTACTGATGATGCATTAGATATTTATTCCAATAGGGACAACCAAGGCAGATGTCCAAAAAAAAAAAAAAAAGTCAGGGATACCTGGGTGGCTCAATCGGTTGGGTGTCTGATTTTGGCTCAGGCCATGATCTCACGGTTTGTGAGTTCGAGCCCCACATTGGGCTCCATGCTGATAGCTTGGAGCCTGGAACCTGCTTCAGATTCTGTGTCTCCTTCTCTCTCTGCCCCTCCCCTGCTTGCACTCTGTCTCTCAAAAAATAAAATAAAACATTAAAAAAAAGTCAATGTAGAAGCAAATATTCCAAAACAAATGAACTTTGAGGGTAAACAAATACTAAATCATTTTCGAATCTACTCGAGGACCTGTCATGAGTCTGGTTCTGTACAAGATATCATGGGTAAAGCATGAGTCATGAAAATCTCTTCCCTCGGGGATTTGATAATAATATTACCATGTCACTGATTTTGCATTTTATTACAAGCACTTGAACCCTGAAAACATTTTCTCATGCTGAAAATAGTGCTTATTCTTCATAATGTAAATCTATGCCAGATATCCTGTACTCCAGATACTACCCAATATTCTGGCCATAGCTGCCAAGCTGCATAAAATAAAAATGAACAGCCGATAGCTCATCAAAATAGCTGCAGTAGTTGTGCGTTTCAATATAACCTCAAAATCTATAATATCGTGAGCGATTTTCTGGTAACTGGAGATGGGATTAACATTTTTTTAGTATAAAACTTAAAAAAAAGTATTTCCAACAAAATGATATTTGGAAAAACTGTCAAACAAAATGAACACAAAAAGACATTTCAAATTGTCTTTTCTAATATAAATATGCCCTAGGGTACTCTTGGGGATATGTGAAAATCTTCCCCTCCCTGGTCTTCTGAAAAGTCTAGCCCCCCAGATTCTGCTGTGATCATGCAGGGACCGGCCTTTCACAGCAAATACGTGTAACTCACAGGTAAGAGAAGTGGGTTAGAGCAATGGCGAGGGTCAGACATAACAGCTCACGGTCCCCCCTGGTCTTAGTGTGAGCCGCCATCGACCATGTGGCCAGCAGTGTTTCATAACAGGCATTTGGTTCCTCTTGTATAGTTCTTTCTGGATGCAATTTTAAAATGTTTTTAATACTTTAGCTCTTCATTTACAATGATTTCAGATTTAGAAAAAAGGTGCCAAATAGCAAGAGAATGTTTGGGATAGCCCTTACCCCAATTCCCCAAACGTTAAGATTTTTCTTTGGCCACAAGATAATTCTCAAAATCAGGAGGTGAAACTGATTCACTACTGGCATCTAATGTATAGGCCCTCTTCAAATTTCACCAAGCATCTCATGAGATTTTTCTACTCTGAGATACAATTCAGGGTCACACATATTGCGTTTAGTTGTCATATACTCTGGTCTAGTCCTTTGGCCTCCTTTGTCATGATCTGGACACTTTTCGAGAGTCCTGGCTGGTTATTTTGGATAATATTCCTCAATTTGGGTTTGCCTGCTTTTCTTTGGAAGAAGATTCAGATTCTGAACTCTGGGCAGACACACCGCAGAAGTCATGTGTGTGTTTAGTGCATTTCCTTAGGGAGCACTCAATATCAATTTGCCTGTCCCACTGCTGGTTAGGAGACTTGACCACTTGGTTAAGTTGTGTGTCTGCCAGCCCCTTCACTCCAAATAGATTATCTTTCTCTTCATAAGTAATATGGCTTGTGGGGAGACACCTCGAGATAATGTAAGCTTCCCGTTTCTCATCATACGTTTGTTCATTAATTTTAGCCTCCACTGATGATTCTTATTTGAAGTAATTATCTCTGTGAGGTTTGCTAAACAGTGGTTTTCCATTCTTCATTTCTTTTACATTTGTTAGTTGAATATACACTCAACAAAGAGATTCCCCTTCTCCATTGGTTTCTTATTTATATCAGTATGAAACTGTACATGTATTCCTAGTTCCACTAGCTACAAGGGCAGGGAAACAATAGCACCCCAATACCAATGAGGACATCTAGTGCCCCAAACTTCTGTCCTACTTGGATCCAGTTCTAGGGCAGGGAAAGTACCAGAGAAGCCTGGAACATCTCAAAGTGACAGAAAGTAAGGAAAATCTGAAAAAATGATTGGGATAACACAAAAGGACATGGACTCAACCCGACATTGGTCTTAATGGTCAAACTGGAGACAATTTGAGAAAAATAGAGAATAACAATGGCTTATGACCCATAATAAGAGCCCGAACTGATATTTTAAAAAGTAATAAGATATACTTTTAAATTACATATCTCAATGATTCATATTCTCAGAAACCATGGGATTTTAATAAAATATTTGTATTCTGGGTAAGTTTATCTTCTTGATGGCACTCGAGAAAAGCTACTTACGCTTTAGCATAAGATGGCAGATGGAACATATCCATTCCTTATCTTTTCCAGGTTTACCTTAGTAAATGACAAAATGTAGTTTTTTTTAATTAAACACAACAATTCTAGAGAACACAAAAAGTCCCAATAGTGGACCAGAAACCATGTGGAATACATGGCAATCTGAAAGCAGATGTGAAATGGGCTTGAAATGTGGTGGAGAAAGCTGAATTCCTCATCTGAATTTTTAGCTGAAACAAACTTGACATTTACATTTGATACTTCCAGCAGTATGAGTTGATCAAGCTATGTCAAGTACTTGAAATATTTAGACAAATCTTAATTATAATGGTTCCCTTAGCATTTAACTTAGTCTTATGTAATCCTTATAAGAAATATACCCAAATTTAATTGCACCCAATATTCTTAAATGTGGATGAATCATACCTTCAATAAATTAATAACCAAATTGGTGCCCAGACGGAAAATGAATACTCTTTTGATTCTCCGATCCTCAAGCCATGCCTTGTATGACGACTTTAAAACCTTGACCTTGTTATTTGCTTTCATTAAGCTTTGCAGTACCATCAGAAGTAGCCAGATGATCCCACTCTGCTAAGACTCCTCAGGCCCTTAGACTGATCTATAGCCTTACCTTCAAACTAAGTTCTGAACTTCAAATAAACATGACTAGTAACTTAAACGTGGTACAGTGAAAAGAATATAGAATCTGAATCCATAAATTTGTGTTTGAACCTAGTATCTATCACTTACAGGTTTGGCTGTGGAAAATCTTTTAAACTCTTGAACATCTGTTTTTCACCTGTTGCTCCTAACCCCACTCTTCTTCCTTCTCATCTTCTACTCCTGGTCTGCTACATTTGTGGAGGTGACACAACATAGAGGACCATAATATGAGCTTTAAAGTTAGGGGCGCCTGGGTGGCTCAGTCGGTTAAGTGGCCGACTTCGGCTCAGGTCATGATCTCATGGTCTGTGAGTTCGAGCCCCGCGTCGGGCTCTGTGCTGACGGCTCAGAGCCTGAAGCCTGCTTCAGATTCTGTGTCTCCCTCTGTCTCTGCCCTTCCCCTGCTCATACTCTGTCTCTATGTCTCTCAAAAATAAATAAACATTAAAAAAAAATTTAAAGTTAAATCACCTAAATTCAGGTCCTGCCTTCCTGCTTCCTAGCCTGGGGACCTTGAGCTACTCTGTGCCTCCATTTCTTCCTAATAAAATGACAGCAGTGATAATAGAACATCCCTCAAAGAATTACTATGAGAATCCATTTGAATGGAATAGGGCTATTTGTTGTAGAAAAATATCCATTCTAAGTAGTTGTAGTGTTAAAAATGGTCTATTAAAAGACATTAGGGGTGCCTGGGTAGCTCAGTCAGATAAAAGTCTAATTTTGGCTAGGGTCACGATCTCACAGTTTATGAGTTTCACACCTGAGTCAGGCTCTTTGCTGACAGCCCGGAGCCTAGAGCCTGCTTTGGATTCTGTGTTTCCCTCTCTCTCTGCATCTCTCTCTCTCTCTTTTTCAAAAATAAACATTTTTTAAAAATTAAAAAAAAAGATATTGGGTTTCTGAAAGAATTTCTCAGACAGGCATCCAGGGAACCAGGCTTAAAGTTACATAGGGCAGAGCAAAACATCCAGAGAATATTCCAGTCATATCACATACATAGACACCACTGGCATACTATGGATTGGATACCCAAAATTCCATTAAAACTGCCACCACGCATGTTAGGTGATCCAATCCCTGCACACGCATTCACTATGTGACATTGTTCAACTCCACCCCTGAAGACTTCTTGGAAAGCCCAGGTCACAGGTGAAATTTTAGCTGCAAGGGCGTCTGGGAAATGTGCTTTGTAAACTTCCCTGTCTTTAAATTACATGTAGATAAGTTAGAAGGGGATCATAACAAGTGCCAAGTGAGCAGTACCTGCCACAGTCCATACTTTTGGGTTCTTAATATTAGGGCTCATATTCCTTTTCTCATACTTAAGATTACGGGCTAATATGCACCTACTTAACCATCCTTCATATGAATGAAAACATCTCCCAACCTTTCCCACCAAAAGGAGGCCCAATGTCATTGCATCCATACCTGGATGATGCCCATTAGTTCTCTAATGTTGCCACTGTCTCTACTTGATATCTCGTGCATCTGGGCAAAATTGACAACTGAATCACTACTGACATACCTGAGAGATAGCAGTGGAAATGGGAGGGAAAAGCATGAAAGAAAATGTGGGTAGTTTTTTCTATAGCCCCCACTTCTGCAACTGGTCTCGAGCCTCTAGCTGGAATTTATAACTTCTTCTACTACTATTCATTCCATTTTCTCTTTGCCTTCTGCTATTACCTCAATTGACTGAGGCTTTTACTTAGTGACCAAAAGTTTGCTTCCTAAATGGTCTTGCCCCCTTGGGTTTTTTTGGTGGTGTAAGTTGCTAGAGCCTTCTGCTTTTTACAGCTCAACAGGGCACTGCAGGGAAGCTTCCTAAGGGACTGCCTGGTCCCATTCATATTGACCCATGTCATTTTTCCTTTGATGGTCAGAATCCAATATCTACCATTTATTGCCTTCCACTGCATGGCATGAGGAAAGTCACAAGCTTGGTGGAAGTCTTAACTTCCAGATCAATAGAACGAACACTGTGACCCCAGGAATGAATTCCTTTTATTTACTCCAATCCACGAATGCCTAAAGTCCTGGAGATAAGACATGAATATTTTGCAAGGTAGGTCATTAATTATAATAGCACAGATAGCCACTCCCATTTCTACCCCTTGGTTTCTGGATTCTTGTATTCTGGCTGTGAAAAAAATAGCAATAAAAATCATATTCTACATCCTGCATGATGAAACTTCAACTTCATGTGATTTCTCCCAGACACTGTAATTAACTGAGTTGTTTATTTTTTTAATGTTTATTATTTTTGAGACAGAGAGAGACAGAGCATGAGCGGGGGAGGGGCAGAGAGAGAGGGAGACACAGAATTAGAAGCAGGCTCCAGGCTCCGAGCTGTCAGCACAGAGCCCGATGCGGGGCTCGAACTCACGGACTGCGAGACCATGACCTGAGCCGAAGTCGGCCGCTCAACCGACTGAGCCACCCGGGCACCCCTAACTGAGTTTTTAATACATTAATTTTTATGTTCTCTAAGACTGTCCAGGGGAAAGGATGCATGCTGGGTCAGAGATTCCTATCTGTACCAGTCATGCCTTTTTGTTTTGGGTATTCTGATGCTTCGACGTTTGAAGCCTTACTGGCCCTGAAGAGACTATTCCTCCCAGATTAGCTAGTTCTTAGAGAG
The DNA here is from genome assembly GCA_030068075.1 of Paguma larvata. Lineage (NCBI taxonomy): Eukaryota > Metazoa > Chordata > Mammalia > Carnivora > Viverridae > Paguma > Paguma larvata. The sequence goes on from CM057837.1 coordinate 83,663,993, forward strand.
AGTAAAAGACTAGTCTCGGAGGTACTTTTCATATGCAAGCCAACCAATCCAGAGCCCACACCCCGCACACTCACCTCTTATATCTGGCCACGCTTCCCCTGCCTTGGTCATCTCAGAGCCAAGTATCAGACAACTAGGGACCATCCCTATACCTCAGAGCTTGCTGAAATTACTAAAGCTCTCCAATCCTGTGTGAGCCTGCTTACACTGCCTCACCTGTTCCTTTGTGCCACAAGAAACCACAAAAGAGACTGTCAACCATGATTTTGCCTTGCTCTGTCTGTCTCCTGGCTAACCCTTGTGCTTCTCCATGTGACATTCCATCCCTATCCCATGGTTTGGGGGGCTGTAGGAAACAAGCTCTCTTTTCGGTGGCAATCGTCTCCTGTTCTGTTGGCCTCACCATTCCTGAATAAAAATAAAACCTACATTTTAAAACATCATCTGTATCAGCCCCCTGCCTTCATTTGCTCACTGTAAAGTGAATTTCTCGAACAGGAGCCATGTTGTAGAAGACACTATCATGATGAATAATAACTTCAGGGATTGTATTCCATGTGGAAGCATAGCAGGAAAATATGACAAATTTAAATCAAAAAGAGATGTCTAGAATACATATAAATCTAGAACGAATCCCTTTCTCCTCAAAGGTGGAAGGGATAAAAAATAAAACCTGCCTGGCGTTGTAATCAATTTTGTTTCCGCTGGGAAGTAGCTGGAGAAACCTTAAAGTTAAGTTGAGTTTTAGAGCCTGTGGGAACCCCTACTCTTCCTGCCTCCCGGCCACCTTATTCAGGAACCCACTGAGCAAGTGCTGGGTTGGATGAGCAAAGAGATGTACTGACATTCCTCTTGTCCACCTGATTATTTAAAGATACTCTAAAGGGGAGGGCTTTTATCGTCAATCACCTTGTAAAATCAGATTCAGAATTCAGTTTTTAACATAAATGTTAGCTACCACAAGCAAATGGGAAATCAAAGTTATTTATTAGCTTTGAGAACTTTTGGGAGTGCCAGAGAACCATAGTTGGCCAAGACAAATGCCCAATGTGGCACAGGGCTGATTTAACAGAGAACAACTCCCACCAGCTCCCAGCATTCAACTAATTTGACAATGCTTACTGCACACCAGAAATTCTGCCATGTCGGCCTAGGACAGTCTGTTTGCTTCAGCAGATAATACACTTCCCCTGCTCGCATCACGTATGGCCATCTCCCAGATCACCTGGCAGGAAGTTTGGCAAATACAGCTTGCCTTCCAGCCTCTATGGTACACAGCAAAGTTGGAATAGATATTGAGTACAGCCATTTGCCGTATCTGTAGCAACAGGCACAAAACCTAAAATAGTGGCTAGCATGGAAGTAAGCCCTGAATGAATTCTTACATTTTATTTTTTTCTTTTATTTTAGAGAGACAAAGAGAGCACGAGCAGGGAAGGGAACTAGAGGGAGAGAGAGGAAGAGAGAGAATCTTAAGCAGGCTCCATGCTCAGTGCGGAGCCTGATGAGGGGCTCTATCCCACCACCCTGGGATTGTGACCTGAGCCCAAATCAAGAGCTGGATGCTCAAAGGACTGAGTCACCCAGGCACCTCTAAAATTTTTTATATACTGTTTTTCCTACTTGACTGATATGACCCATATTAATGCTATATCCTTCCTCATATTGCTGAAGACTTTAAGGCAAAAGATGACTTTTTCTGAAAAAACAAAATATATACATATATTTATATATACTTATATATATATATATATATACACACACACACACACACACACAATACATATATGCATATTTTTTAATGTTTATTTTTGAGAGAAAGAGAGAGATAGACATACTGAGCATGAGCAGGGGAGAGGTAGAGAGAGAGGGAGACACAGAACCTGAAGCAGGCTCCAGGCTCTGAGCTATCAGTACAGAGCCTGACACGGGGCTCCAACTCATGAACCTGTGAGGTCATGACCTGAGCCAAAATTGGATGCTTAACCAACTGAGCTATGCAGGTGCCCCAAAACAAAAACTATATAAAGATGCAGACAGAAAAGAAGGTAGTTGCCTCTATAGTGCACCTGTTAGCGACTGTGTAACACACTGCAGGTTTTTACAAATGCTGTCTCTTTTGGCTATGAAAATCCTTAAAACCATATCTTACCAAAGGAACCAAGAAAGGAATAAAATAAGCCTTTCTGTGGCAGTTCCTAGTCCAACTCTTCCCCTACAGGGTTAATTTTTTTTTTTCCGCTCTCACCTGACTATCATTGAGACATGCCCAAGGTCACAGTGAATAATGAAATATTTAAATCTACTCAGCCCCAGAATAATTTTCTGTACGTGACCTCACAGGGTATTCAGCAGCTCGGCTCTGGTTAAGTAAAGATTACGCCTAAGCCTTAATTCAGTTTCTGATCACTAAATGTGAACACAGAGGGAGCGGGAACTACGTTCCTACCACATACATACTGCAAGGAGCTGGGTCGTGGGATGACCCCGCGGAACCAGGCATCAGTGGTTCAAGCACATTTCTTGCCTGTACCAAACTATACAAATGGTGTTTCAGGAACAGGTAGGGTGTTGTGGAAGGTGTTGATCCTCTGAGTCCTCGGGGCTGCCAGGTGGAGCTTGGGACAGCCTGACCTCCAGAATTAGCCACCCCCAGCCAGGAGCAACCTTGTCAGCACACTCCAGTGGGCTGTAGAAAGCAGTTTCTAACTTTTTTTTTTAATGTTTGTTTTTTTTGAGAGAACAGTCAGGGGAGGGGCAGAGAGAGAGAAAGACAGAATCCCAAGTCAGCCCATGCTCTCAGTGCCGAGCCCGACATGGGGCTTGAGCTCACGAACTGAGATCATGACTTGAGTAGAAATCAAGAGTCAGGCACTTAAGTAACTGAGCCACCTAGGCCCCCCCTGTAGGAGAGTGGTTTCTACAGCACATAATGTGGAGGATGGTGGGAAACAATGTCCTAGGCACCTGTTGGTGTTCCTCCCATAGAGTATATGCAATCTCACACTTCACATGAGGGTGTCAAAGAGAGATCTGGGAACTCCGTGTGTGGAGAATAAGCCTGGGAAAGGCAGGTAAGAGAGAAGCACTCTATATCACCACATTAAAGACAATCATTTGGCCAAAGATTAATTAACACAGAGAAAACATTTTCTTTTATGATTGCTGCGACCTTTAGTGACATACACTCCAGTGAAGGAAATCTATTCTCATTATTTTTCCCTAAAATGTACCATAACACTACTCTGCCCCTAGTTACCTCTAGGGTCATGGGCAAATTATTGAATGGATGGGGTTTCTGCTTCTTTGTAAGCTAACGGACCACATGATGCCAATGGTTATTTCTAGTTCTAAAATTCCATGGATCCAACATGAAAGCTAAAAACATTGTCCACGTGCTAAAACTGGGGAGAAGAATGGTTTTATTTTTTCCGTTTATTTATTTTTTGAGAGAGAGCAAGCAGGGGAGGGGCAGAGAGAGAGGGTGACAGAGGATCTGAAGCAGCAATCCCGATGCAGGGCTCAAACTCACCAACTGCCAGATCATGACGTGAGCCGAAGTCAGATGCTCAATCGACTGAGCCCCCAGGCACCCCAAGAATGGTTTATTTTGTTAAATGGCACTAGGACCTTCCATTAAATTTGTTATTTTGAATTAGAACAAATGATATCCCAGGAGGAAATAGTGGCTTTCTGCTTACCCCAAGCAAAGTAATCATTATAAAAAGCATTAATATTTTCACGTAATTTCCTTCTTGAACAATTGCAAGAAATTATGGATTCATTTTAATCATCCAACATCATGTTTATCACATTATTCATTTTGTATTTAGCATCGAAATTAAGCAAATGCATTATCACAGGTAAATGCATTTGTTTTACAATGTGTATGACATACTGTGGCATTAGCATTGTAAAACATAAATAGCAATGACATTAGTGTTCATTTTCTTGAGCTCGGAAAGGAGGTAGAGAACATGAAAGGGGATTTCCACGCACAGTCTCAACTGTGCCTGCAGCCAGACCACCTGCAAGACTGGGAGTTTTCATTGCCGCGAAGCTTAAGGCTGGATTTAATAACATTGGCAAAGCCTCCTGAACTTGCAGGCAGAAACCATTAACAGGTGTAAGCCAGACCCTCCCCACTCCTTGGTTAATGTGAAAGTATCCCTGCCTGAGAGACCACGCTTCCACACTCTACAGCTGAAAAGTTCCGACTGACATGGTATTTCTCAGACTCCTGATGCATCTGCTCACCAGTATGAGGGTGTCTGCTTTCAGGCCCTCCCCAGAGCCACAGTGCACCGAATCTGAGATCATGGTGGGAATGGGGGGCTTATTTCTTTTCCCAACGATCATTCTTGGGCAACTGATCACATACCACAAAGATGAGTAAGACAACAGTCGCCTCCACTGGAGAATCTCATCATGGAGTCAAACAGGAAACTGGTGTGGAGGTGGGGTGGCAGCTAAAAATGTAATCTAGGACAAAAATGTAACAATGCCTCAAGTCCATGTTCAGTCATTCAGCCATCATCATCTAGAAAACTTGGGAGTCAGGAAAAGTTTTCAGGAACGAGGTTTTAAAGGCAGGTAGTCACAAGTGCCATGTTTATAGGTCATTCGTTTCCATCTACAGCAGACTTGTCTCTGTTCCTGGAGCAGAAAGAAGGCTGACTGGAGAAGGCGTTGAGTGGACATGTAATTTATTGCAAAGGCATCAAATCATAACAATGACACAGAAGTTCTGTGGGACAGGGGCGGCAGTCACTGCTTGGTTTGTCTCTGGTAGTGTGGATCCGAGGTGATGAATTAGGGGAGAGTGTATGCTTTACATCCAGTTTTGGAAGGGCTCACAGTTCAGGCAGCTACAATTCTGAAGACCGATTGGAGTAAATCTGAAAAATAAACACCTACGAGAGAAATCACAAACCAAGCCATATCCTTTCCCTGCCAGGAAATCTCCTGGGGTCATCTTTGGGAGTCATTTGGGATCCCCTGCTCCCAACCTCATGCAAATCCATCAATCCAGGATAGTGGAGAGCGGCTGCCTGGCCACTCACCTGACTGGAATGGTCAGTCCCCGGTGGTAACATGTAACTTCACTTCTATGGAGAAGTGAGGAAAGGAGAAGAGATACATGGAGCATAAAAGAAACCACCTTGGCATTGGAGACAAAGAAGACAATTTTCCTTTCAGTTTCTAGTTCCATTGTTGCTATTGTTTGTAGTGTTGCTGTTGTTTTTCTGATTCAGCTACAATTGCAAGTGTCACCTCGGAGGTTTAATCTTCTAAGCATAAAAAATCTGATGAGGTGCCTTAGACAGAGGCAACCTTCTTGCAGAAGGGTCCCCAGTGGTGATGGAGGGGGACAGAGCAATGGGTGTGTTACGACCCGGCTGTCACCTAATGGATACAATCTGTAGCCAAGAGCATTAGCCCAACAGTGAGATGAAACTCCTTGCTCAGGATGGTGTTTTACCAAAACAGAAATCGTTTGTATAGCATTTTATTCTTGTCAAAGTGTCCTCAGATCTAGAGTCATCAACCGGAGCCTAGTTCTGAGAGCCAGAAAGAGAAGACATTTTATCGAGAAGGAAACTGAGCTTTTGACTTTTCTCAGGGATGCTCTTAGTAGTCTGTGTAGTCAGGGTTAGAATCCCAGCCTGACTGCTATTTTCATACAACTCAGAGACCCATAAAGCCTTAGCCCCCTCCTGCAGGAAGAAAGTGATCACAAAACTATCTCACCTTAAATGTGGCACTGAGCCCCTGCAGTTGTAAGACCATTTTTGTCCTGTGTGGCACTCTCTCAGGGTGAAGGAAAGCAGTGGGAGCTAAGATGAGGTGTGTTGAGAGGCCAAGGCAGAAAGAGAAGCAGTAAGAAAAGTAGCACCAGACTGGCTTCCTCTAAGCCCTGGGGTTGGTGCAGGCACTATGGAAAACAGTATAGCCGTTCCTCAAAAAGTTACAACAGTGTTACTGTATGACCCAGCAATTCCTCTTTTGGCTATTTGCTCAAAGGAATTGAACTTGAACACATATCCCCATATCTATGTTCACAGCAGTATTACTTACAACGAAAAGGTGGAAGCAAAATTTAAATATAAGTTGACTTATACAGTATCTTGAAGCCTAACTGTTCTAAAAGCTTTACAAATATTAGTCCACTTAAGCTTCCCCACAGCCCTTTGAAACAGATACCCATCAGAATATCTATCATATGAATGAGGAAACAGAGGCACAGAGTGATTGAGTAACTTGCACAAGGTCACAGAGATAATATGTCGTAGGACACCTGCCTTTGGAGCCTGTGATCTTAACTACTCTGCAATGGATCAAATATGTATCAGGCTGTAAGGTTTGTGGTGTGTTACCAGATTGTCACCAGGACTTCCACATGACATAATTTTTGGGGGAAACTGTGTTTTCATTCACATAAAGGTCATCTGGTACCTTAGAGGGCTCTGGCTCAGTCATTTGGGGATCGAGGCTCCTTCTATCCTGTGATTCCATGTCTCCAGGGCCTTTGATTCCTGTACTGGATCCCTTGCATGTACCTGCTGCTTAGGGAAAGACAGGAGGACAGACCAGGGCTGCAGTTCATGTGTATCTTTTCAACCCTATTGCATGCTTGAGCTCAGACACGTGGTCATGCCTGTTGCCAATGGAACCAGAAATAGAGATTAGCAGTGCGTCCAGGAAACAGGAAGAATCTTAAAAAGAACTTGGTTGTCTGGGCCAAAGTCTACTCTTCTGATCACCAAGGATTTATTTCTCTTTTCTTTTTCTTTTCCACATGGAACAGACTTAACCTTTCCATGGGGAGCAACTCAAAGACCTGCCCAGTCACTGGAAGTTAGGATACCTGGGGCAGGATAATACAATAGAACTTCCATTCAATAGAGGGATGAACAAGGACACACAGAGCAGCCACCTGCTCATAGCAATTTTGAAATCTCACCAGGTGGGCATTATAAAGTCACCCTATCCTGGGGATGGGGAGGTTCCTCAATTACACCAGGTTCTGTTCATTGGAAGGAACCCATTTGTGCATATTTCTCCATGGCAACATCTAAAATGGGTATTAATGGATTGGTCTCACCTGGGTTGTTTTAAGATACTGTGTATTGATAGAAAATTTGAGGGGTAGTAAGGCCAATGGATCAGGAGACCACTGCCATTGAAAAGAGAGTTTGTTACTCACAGATCTCAGGAGGAGGGGGCACACCAAGCCATGGGGGTGACACACAGGAAAGCCCCAGGTTAAGCCAGGAGGCAGAGGAAGTGAGAGGAGACATGGCCAAGAGCCTTTACCATGGTTTCCACCAGAAAAAAATGGGGGAAACAGGTCAACCAGACTTCAGATTGGCTAGCTTGAATAGTTTCAGGAGACTGGGTATGTGGGGGCTGTTTTCAGTTGTCTGGTACCTGGCCCTGGGTGATTAGGGCAGGGGCACAGTGTCCTAGAGAGTTAAAACCTGACAGAGGAGGTGGTTGGAGGTGTGGGTTCTGGACTGGTTAGTTTGCATTTGAAAGGCACACTTCTGAGCTATTTACTGTGTCTAGGTATCAGCTAACCCTGGGTGGGGCATTCCCTCCTGGGTGGGCATCACAACACAGAAAGTCGAAGACATGGTTAGTATAGTAGACTGCCCAGTTATCACAGGGTTCTGCTTGCCCAAGCAAGTGTGAGGCCTGAAGTGTCATTTCTGTCCCAAATGAAAGACCTTTATGGTCTAGTCTTCTAGTGTCTACGGTAGGACACTTCCCTCAAATCTTTAGTAGCTGCTTACTGTCCTGTTCCAGACAGTTCCATGGGCCAGCAGCCCCACTGAGGACCTTTACTCAAAGAGCCCTCCAGTCTGCCTTTTCTCTGTGCCTCCTCTACTCCTCTACCCAGTTGTAATTTTTATTTTTATTTTTTAATGTCTATTTACTTTTGAGAGAGACAGAGCGCAGGTGGGGGAGGGGCGGACGCAGACTTCAAGCAGTTTCCATGCTGTCAGTACAGAGCCCGATGCTGGGCTTGAACTCAGGAACGGTGAGATCTGACGCTTAATTGACTGAGCCACCCGGGCACCCCACCCAGATGTAATTTTTAAAACCAGTCTTGGGTGATTGGATCATTGCCATCATCCAAATCTCTGTTTCGCCTGGAAGGTGACCTGGAACTTTCCAGTATTATCTCTTATTGTTTGGGGTCCAAAAAGATCAACTCTTTTACCTTTCAGTTTTTCCTTGTGGACATTTCTCAGGCCTTCTCTCTCTGCTGGAAAACCAGGTGATTATTGCTGGAGGTCAGTTCTTTCCTATAATGTCTTAGAAAACGTATCCAGTTTTAGATTTAGCAGGTTACTTAAGCTCCTGCCACCACTTTTCCTGGAGCTGAGAGTTCGGGAGGCCACAGATTCACCAAATATTTGCCAGGTCTTACCACGGCCTACAATATCGATCTTCTTCTTAATCTGTCACTCAACCACTAAGTCACAGTCAAGCATTTAAGTTTTTCATTATGGCACCTGACTTTGAGTATTAAAAAAAATCCCTGACAGCCATGCTCATTAGTTGACAAAATAAAAAACCTCCATCCTCAGTGGTTTAACACAGAAGCATTTTATTCCTTGACCATGAAGAACAAAATGGCGCAAGGGTGACGAGAGGGAGCTTGTCTCCTCAGGAATTTTCTATCTTGTGGGAGTTTTCTGCTGAGTCCTCTGCTTCTAGTTAGCAGACCAGGGAGAGAGAGAGAGGATGGGGTCACAGGTCTGGGATCTATGGGCAGGCCTAGAAGCAGTGGGCTCCACTTCTGGCCACATCCCTTTGGCCAAAATTTAGTGGCATGGCCACACCTCTCTTCAAGAAAGGCTGAGAAATGGACAGTAGCTATAAGCCCAGAAGAAAGGAAAATGGGTTTTGTGAACAGCTGACCAGTCTCCATCCTGGGCTACCAGTATATTCCACGTGACTTCAACCCCCAGGGGCCGTGACTCTTATACAGTGGGTTCATGCTTCCCTCAAATCATTACCACCACTGAGTACTATTTAAAGTAAAATCTTGTGGACTGCAGTGGTATTTCAAATGTCTCCATTTGCATTTACTTTGATTTCTTTATGAGGGTGGCAATTTTTCATTTGTTTACTGGTCAATTTTATGTCTTCATTTCCAAGTTTCCTGTCTCTGTTCTTTTGTTTCTTTTTTCATTAGGGAATTCTTTTATTATTTATAAGCAGGTTTTATATAATAAAGATATTAAACTTTGTCTTAAGAGATAGCTCAACATTTTTTCCAGTTTGCTCTTTTTTTTTCACTTAAATATTTAATTCTTTTGGAATTTATTTTGGCATATGATATGAGGTAAGAAATCTAATTTTTTCCCCACATGCTTAGCTTCCTCTCTCCAAAATCTTAGCATCATTTATTGAATAATCCATCTTTCTCTCAAAAGACTAATTGCTAACTGGGTGCCCTTCATCAGTGAGAACTGGGTGACATAAATAGGTTGATTCAGCCAGCCTCCAGTGCTGAAGTACGGCTCCAAAGAGAGTTCCTGGAAGCCCCAGTTGTCGTTGTCATTTTGGATTTCAAAAAATAAGATATTGCTGTATAGCACCTGCAATTCTGTTAAGAAGTGATGCCCATGCCATGCTAACCAACCTGGATCTGCTGGAGAGTGGGGGCCCCAGGATACACCTAGCACCTGTGGTCTCAGTTCTGATCCATTCTCTTGGAGTTGATCCTCAACCTGAGGTCACATGCTCAGACCCAGGGTTACCCCAAATCACCAGTGCTGGTGGGTTGCTCCGTGCCTAATTTCTTTTTTTTTAACTTTTCCTTTTTTTTTTTTTTTTTTTTTTTGAGAGACATAGAGACACAGCGTGAGCAAGAGAAGGGCAGAGAGAGAGGGAGATACAGAATCTGAAGCAGGCTCCAGGCTCTGAGCCATCAGCACAGAGCCTGACACGGGGCTCGAACTCCCAGACTGTGAGATTATGACCTGAGCTGAAGTCGGCCGCTTAACTGAGTGAGCCACCCAGGTGGCCCCTAATTTCTCATCAAAACCTTGGATCCTTTTGATAATCATTCTAGGTTCCCCCATCTGTGGCTCTTCCTGATTTAACATGTCTCCAGAATGTTCCCCGTGTGGCCAGACGGCTGTCCCACTCAGCTCTCCCGAATACCCCTGAAGGAAATCAGAGATATTTTGCCATTCCCGATTTCTCCGTGTGCCCTATTATTAAAACTTCCATGTCACAGGAGCATAAAATGTCACAGCTGGGAGAGCTCTAGGAGGACTATGAAGTCTGTCCTTTCGTTTGCCAAACGAGGGGACTCAGGTGACTTTGTCCAGAGTCACAGCTAGTTAGTGGTGGGGCAAAGATTCAGACTTAGGACTCTTGCCTCTTAATTCAGCTTTCTTTCTGCATCTGTCATATTCTGTATCCAGAACTGTCTTTTAGTACAAGAACCTGGCTGATCCATAAGGAGATACTCTGTAGACATCTGGATGTCTACCGTTATAACCAAATGCTCCTACTTCATCAAATTAGCCATAGTACAAAGGAGGGCATGTGCATTAGAGTATAATTAATAAATGTATCTAAAAAAGGAACAGACAGTAGGCAATGCTGGGCTCCTCCACTGTTATTACATTACAGATCTTTTGGATCAAGGAGAGACAGTTGGAAAGAAAGGACTAAAATCCAACACCTATAAATTATAAATGAGGTGATTTATAAATTCATCACCATGCCATCCGTTTCGAATATCATTAACACTTTAGCTCTACTGTACCAATAAATGCACCAGCTCAACAATTTATGAACAAAAATGTGATTAGCTCTTCTGCCCTCGTATTCAGACTATTATGTGAGAAGCCCTCAGGGCATTTTTCTGGGTATGCCGAAGCAAGAAGGTGTAGCATTTCCTTTCCTGCTCGGAGGAATATGTCACCCCAGGCTTGCTCCCAGTGTGGGTTAAGAGAGTCGGTTGGGGCTGGCCATTGGTGATCTTGTTCCCAGGATAGCACAGACAGGGGTACAGAGCAAGCTGATGTCACCCAACATTATTCCATGTAGCTGAGGATGTCCACGCTGGGTGTGTCTCTTCTGCTTCTATTTTTACTTTGAGCTTCCTTGTTTATAAATACTGTGATTATATTTTCCAAATCTCCACTCAGGGTATATAAGAGCTTCCTGGATTTCATATGACTGGTAGCTACTAGGAAATGGACTTTTAGAAGTTGTAATGACTCATATGGAGGGGCATCTGTAGGTAGACAAGAAAGTGCAAGAAGGTATTTGGGGTGATGGACAACATCCAAGAGGCCTTTCCTGGAAATAACAAGAAACAACATACAGGGGACAAAATTTAATTCAGTGGGAAGAGATCATCTTTCAAGGACCAGAGACTCCCCATCAAAGAAAAGCCAAAAGTATTGCCAAAGTGTTATCAAGTCAAAAAAGACATAAAATGAAATATCTAGCCACCCCCCCTTTTTCTACTGACTTTGTGACTGTCACATAGTATATTCTGTAAATTAAACATCTTAATTCTTTGCGAAGAATGTTTCTAAAACATATTCTTAGGTGGCAGTTACAGCCAGCCCAGAAATTATAGATGTAACCATCTCATGTTTTTAAGCCTGGAAGTTTTTGGACTTGCTCATAAAAACAGCAATAAAGTAACAGTCAGTGACCTACAAATACAGTAAGCCCAGATAATAAATAAGATGGCTAAAAGAATCTGAAAGCTCCTGTTCAGGAAGCTGGGCAGGAAATTGCAGTCAAATCTATGAGGTTACAGGCCTCCCTTTTCCCAACCAAACCAAACAAGCAATATTTTGGTCTGAAATGGTCCGCTCGGGGTTCCCTGATCCCAGACAAAATCAGAAGCAAAATGAGAAAAACAATTTGCAGCGAAGGAAATGTTATAATAGTATGACTCAGTTTCCACTAGGTCCTACTTCTTTATAATTACCGACCATGGGGGGCAAGATTGATTTATTTGCATGACTTATCGCCAGGGAGCATCCTTCTTATGGAAGATTGGTGGGCCAAATAAACCAGGCTCCAGTAGGACCTGGATGGTTCCCAGGGCAGGAATTAAAAACAAACAAACAAACAAACAAACAAACAAAACAACCAAGAACCAGAGAAGAGAAATTTACCACTTCCTTAAGTCTATGTAGTTACCATATATTACATAGTACGTAAGTACACATATGCCTGCATACATTTGTAGTTATAATGTGAATGTACATTCAAGTAAATTGTACCATAAATAACAGCTTAAAGATTCTAAATTTAGAAGTGATTAATCATTTTATAAAGGATCCTCCTCACTCTCTAATAGGTATAATTATAGGCTTTGTTTAAATAGTGATATTCCTTAGTGCATTTAAAAACCATACACATTTGGGGCACTTGGATGGCTCAGTCGGTTAAGCGTCTAACTTTGGCTCAGGTCATGATCTCACAGTTTGTGAGTTTGAGACCCGCTTCGGGCTCTGTGCTGACAGACAGCTCGGAGCCTGGAGCCTGCTTTGGATTCTGTGTCTCCCCCTCTCTCTGCCCCTCCTCTGCTCATGCTTTGTCTCTCTCTGTCTCTCAATAATAAATAAGTGTCAAAAATTTTTTTAAAAACCAGTACATATTTATATTTATATGTGACTTTTCAAGAGTACACCTATTACGTATAATTTTTCTCAGTACGTAAGCTCCAGTGTGTGTATGGATTTTACAGATACACCTAATGATGTTTCAGCAAAATCAATTCCGTAATTTATGGCCAAATAAATGCATTACCCAACACAATAATTTTTGGTGATAATATGTAGGGATTCACACAAATGAGATTACTTCACTGCCATCTCGCCCTTGAAAGACCAGTAATGAGATAATTGAGATATTAAGTAGGATCTCCATAGAGATATTGAGTCAGACTTCCTTTTTTGTGTCTCTAATACATGTATATGGGTCCCCTGATGAAGCCACAACCTTTGCCTTGAGTCTAACCATAAGAAACACCTGTCGTCTGCATAGGGTCAACCTTACTCACAGGCAACGTCTCTAATGTGAGATTCCCAACAGGCTTGCCCTTCCTAAACCATCCCTGTTACCCTTACCCATTACCCCATGACCATCCCCATTAACCCACACTTAATTTAGTTTGTCACCCTGTAGCAAGCTTGGCCCTAAGAGCGTAAGATTGGAGGAAGGCTCAGCAGCCAGTGCTTTTGCAGGGACACGAAGGGTGGCCCGATGAAGTGAATGGTGTGGGCATCTAGACAAGGGACACTGAGAGCAATAAATGTGCCAGCATATAAGGGAGAAGAAGGGGGGGCCAAAAGAAGGAGGTAAAAAGAATTCTATAAAACCTTGGTTGGGAGGCAGCTCCAGGGCCTGGGGGGTGGCTGTCATAATGATAGGACCCTCCAGATGGGCCTTCTGTCTCATGGATTTGTGTGGAAATGCGAGGGATATTCTGGCATTCTTCTACTCAAATATTCTGTGGACTGTGCAGGTGGAAACACACTGAATGCCTAAGCAAATCCAGTTAGCAGTACTTCTCGTTACCAGCATGGCCTTTTGAGTAGGAGAGAGGGGGCATGAAGCCACATTTTTAACGCAACTGGATTCAAATAAACAGGATGGGAATTTAGCCTTCAGGGCATTTAGGTGACCCTCCTATGTGTGTGATGATTTTCTCCAGTAGTCAACATCGGACGGGACAACCAGGATCATAACTTCTCCCTCCTTTCCTCCCCGTCAGTGTTTCTATGAAGAATATTGGGTGTCTTCTTTCAGAACTTTCTCTAACTTTCCTCACCGAAAGTAACAATAAGGATAACAAAGCCATTTCTCAGGTGCTATTTTAAACGATGGGGCAGATGCTGGCCCGTTCTCCACAATCCCTCAGGAGCATGCCTGTGCCTGTTTCGAGGGGTCTATAGATGCTCCAAGGGTCCCGTGTCAGCATCTGCCAGTAGCTGTTTCCAAAAGTGTCTATTCCTCCTTCAGTGTTTGTATTTTCCTTTTCATTTCTAGGGCTAAAGACGGCTTTGAAGAATGGGTTCAGTATCTTGGCCATATCAGAATCCTTGTTAATTCCATGGCACACCTGAGATCCTAGAGGATCCATGTTCACGCTGGTGTCTCTTTTCCCTGATGGATTAGTAAAAAACCTGTATTCTTTTTTTAAATTACTTTATTTGTTTTTAATGTTTAATTTATTAGACGAGCGGGGGAGGAGCAGGGAGAGAGAGAGACAAAGAATCCGAAGCAGGTTTCATTCAGGCTCTGAACTGTCAGCACAGAGCCCGACGTGGGGCTCAAACTCACAAATTATGAGGTCATGACCTGAGCCGAAGTCAGACACCTAACTGACTAAGCCACGCAAGCACCCCCAAAACCTGTATTCTTTAACCCTTTTTATAAGCGTTATCTTTACAACTTCCTTTTGAGTCACACATGTTGTTATATCTTTTGCCTCCCTGTAATTCCCGGCATGGATTTCTCTTGCAGGGAATCCTGTGCAGAATCAATCCCCAGCTCACAGCAGGCAGTTCAGGGTTGTTTATGTCTTCTGTTCTTGGTAGGATTGATTTTTCTGATGCTTGATTATTCCAGTAGGCAGTACAGTCTTTGCTCACCGGGGCTGGTTGCTTTCTTTTCCTCTTTGAAATGTGGCACACATATGCCTGCTTCTCATCGGTTTCTGTCTCGAGGGAGTTCAACTTGGTGGCACTGCCTCATGCCACTCAGGCCCTTGGGACGGCCAACAGCCCTGGGAAGTCAGCCTTGCTCAGTGGTGGCATGGCCAGCCTTGAACTTACAGAGCCTCTTCCTTCCAACTCTGGGATGAACGAGGCCTGGGCACACAGGATACTGGTCTCTTGTGTTCTCTGTCTCACGACTGGTTTCAAGGATCCAGCTTTACTTTGAGTGCCTCTAAGGCAAAACTGAGAGAAATATAGACAAATGCCTCACCCTTTCCATTCTCCTTCTTCAAGAGTCTCCCACACCCAGTTTTCCAATTCTGGTCCCCCAGTGCCTTGTGACTTCCATGTGCCTCCAGGGACTGTCTTTCTACTCTGTCACCAATACTATTTGGAGGTGGCAGAAGAAGTTGAACTTAGTTGCTTCTCAGATGAGATTGACAACCCCACAGTAATGCCTGATGGCTCTGAGCCTCCGTGATGCTTCTTGGAGGGACAATGGTGGCCTGGGTCTCCATCCCCAGAATAATCCAAGTCGGAGAGTGGGCTCTTCACTTGCTTAGCAGAACACATTCAAAGAAACAAATTCAACTTCAGCATCAGGTCAGACCAGATGAGGCAACAGGGATGGAAGAGAATTCTGGGGCTGAAATACAGTTGACCTTGAACAACATGGATTTGAACTGAAGGGACTCATTTACCCACAGAGTTTTTTTTGATACAGTACAGTACTATAAATGCATTTTCTCTTCCTTATGCTTTACTCAGTAACATTTTCTTTTCTCTAGCTCACTTTATAGTAGAATACAGCATATAGTATATATAACACCCACCACATGTGTTCATGGACTGTTTATGTTATCAGTAAGGCTTCTGGTCAACAGCAACAGGGCTTGGTGTTTTCACTGCTTTTGTTTCTTGTTGGATGGTGGGAAGGGAGGGGCTTGGCTGGGGGGAGGAAGGGCAGGGAGAGGGCTAGGAGCCTGGGCAGGAGACAAAGTCACTTCAAGAATCTCACCTCGTCTTCTACTTTATCCTCAGCAAGTCCTGTTCTCCTGACAGGCACTTCTGGGGTCTTTGTATGATTTCCACCTGCCTCCTTCCTGAGTCCTGAGCGGTGGGGGTGGGGTTGGTGTTCTTGTCCATAGGTTCTGGGGCTCTAGGGATATTAGGAGCTGCCCAGAGCCCAAGTTCTGGCCAGACCTAGCTGGTGGGGTGATGTGTTGACCTGGTGCAGGTGCAGTTTTACAACTCTACAAAGGTTGCCTATCCTCCCTGCTTCCCACCCCAAAAAAGCACAAGATGGGATCAGGCTGCCTCTAGAGTTGGGTGGGAACAGAGATACCAGGCAGCCTGGGGATATAAAGAGGTTGTCTAGGAAAAAAAAAAAGTAGCTAAGTTTTAAGGGTGTCAAAAATTGTTCATGGATTTTTTTTTAATTTTTTTTAACGTTTATTTATTTTTGAGACATAGAGACAGAGCATGAGCAGGAGAAGCACAGAGAGAGAGGGAGACACAGAATCGGAAGCAGGTTCCAGGCTCTGAGCCGTCAGCATAGAGCCCGACATGGGGCTCGAACTCACAGACCGTGAGATCATGACCTGAGCCGAAGTCGGCCGCCTAACCGACTGAGCCACCCAGGCGCCCCTGTTCATGGATTTTTGACTGCATAGGGGCTCAGTGCCCCTCACCCCTGTTACTCAAGGGTCAACTGTAATTACAAAAGGAAATGGGGAAAGACCGAAAGATCAGGGGAACGGATGGTGCCACAAGAAGGTGTCCTTTGCAGAGACTGACAGGTGTCCTTACCTTTGTCCCTGGAGTGGGGTTGGTCCCCTGCTTCACCATGACCTCCAGCCCTCTAGGGGTTTGAAAAGCCACCCCACTCCAGTCTTCTGCACTTGTACCCTCACCCTCATTGCCCACAACTGGCCCATCGAAAAGCTTCCTGTTTCTCCCGGTGCAGAATCCTGGGAGTTCATATGGCTTGCTCCAGTGTCAGAGCTCCCCGCGTGGTCCCATAGCCACCCTTCCTCTGGGCCTGTGCTGAGAACTCTAGACCCATCACCCCATTCGATCCCCACAAAACCTGGTGATGAAGTTGGCACTCTTCTAATCTGCCCCCAATCAGGAACCTGGTAGGAAGTTAAGCCATTGTCTGGGACCCAGGAATGTGTGTGTCCAAAGTTTGGGATTGTGACAATTCTCTTACCTCTCTCCTTTGATGTCATTAAATTATGGCCAGAAGATGGGGTCTGGCTGGTGTGTGCAGGAAGGGGTCCCCATCAGCAACACTATGCTCACTCATGGCCACATAGCTGCATTCCACCTAAAGGGATCACACAGAGGGGGAGGTCAGAACCGATAGCTGAGTGCCTTCCATTCTTTGCCACAAGTTACCAGCCTGAGATCTTTATATGAAGGGTAAGGAACTTTGATACCACTTTCTAGGAAGACAGCCATAGAGCTAGTGACCCTAAGAGGAGTAGTATCTATGTAGCACCAGCCTCTCGTGGCCAGGCTGTGCATCTGCTACCCGAATCCTCTGGATAATCTGGTGAGGTCTGGATCCTATAGTTGACTAAGCCTAGGATGAGAGAGGCTGAATTGCTTTCCAAGCTCTCATGGTTAGCAAGGGGCTGGGCCTGGATTCAAGCTTGGCAAGTTTGCATCTGGATGCACATTTTCCCTCCTGCTTTTGTTATTAAAGTAGCAGAATTTGATTCAGGAACTCATCAAATCAAGATGAGCTACCTAAGAACTGCAGTGAGATGAAAAGCTCAGGGTTGCGGGAGGGGCCAGAAGAATGGAGAGTGCTCACTTTGGTAGGGCTGATGGCCCTGCCAAGCAGCTCTGAGCAAGAGACATGCCCGCCGGGCACAAAACCATCTTCAGGAGAATCCTGGCTCACCCAGGTCCTCTAAGCCCTGCCTCACCAAACTGTGTGGGTATAAATGGCTCTCACTCTGACCTCAGTGGGTTAACCTGGACTGGACATTTAAACATAAACAAGCAGGAGTGCCTGGGTGGCTCAGTTGGTTAAGCATCTTACTCTTGGTTTTGGCTCAGGTCATGATCTCACAGTTTGTGGATTCAAGACCTGCGTCAAACTCTATGCTGATAGTGTGGAGACTGTTTGGGATTCTCTCTCTCTCTCTCTCTCGCTCTCTCTCTGCCTCTCCATGGCTCATTTTCTCTCTTTCTCTCAAAAATAAATAAATAAATAAATAAATAAACTTTAAAAAAAAACAAAACCCAAAACAAAACAAAAAACAAAACAAGATAAAAGAAAAAGAAAGAAGTAAACACATTTCTCACCCAGGCAGACTTTTGTCTTATATTATGGTACAGTCACCATCAGCTAAAGGCTAACAGACACAGTCAGTTGAAATCTTGAAAATAAATAAAGCATAGTGTGATACTAAAAATGTGTTTTGTGTTATTTAAATTTTAAACTCTTGTTTATGCCTTTCGGAAACTATAGGAATGATTGAAAGGGAAGAATTCACAGAAAACAATGACACATGTATTATCAGATATCTGGCTTTTTATATTTTAGAACATCAATTCCTTGGCCAGTGGAAAGAAATGATGAAGGAAAGATATTTTCTATGATCCTTAGCAGAAAAATCAGGTTTTCCTTGGTCCTACTAAATTTTTATTGAACAAATATGTAAAGTGCTTTATCTTGAAGGTGTGCCAAGTTACGAGCCTGCCTGGAGTGTCCACATGCCTGGTCTGGCCCTAGTTTCAGATAGGAATTGGAGCCAGCCCCGCAAATCTGGCTGGGAAAACAGAGGGAAGGTCAGAAAAGGTTAGCATAGGACCACGGTGGGGGCCGGGCACCAGCCAAGCTTATCCAGGAGGGTCTGAATGCCAAGATGGAGTTCCATTGCCTCCCATCACTTTTCCAGGATAGCACAAGGATAGCACAGGTAGCCATGTCCTGGGGGGCGGGGAAAGGGGGCTCATCTAACCAGGTTATTTGTGAAGCCAAGTCCACAGTGCTCTGCTTCCTTCCCAACAAAGGAGGGGACAGGACACAAAGGGGACTGGGATGGTTGGTACAAGAGGAGCTGGACCTTTCCTTAGCCAGGTGAGTATCTGTGTAGGCAGCAGATCTTCCATGTGAGCAGGTGGAGAGGAGATGGGGCCCAGAGGGGAGGGTGGAGAAAGGAGCCATGGACTGGGCCATCAGTGCTCCCAGCAAGAGTGTGAGGGCTCCTTGGGCATTGCGGTTGCTGCAGAATGTCACTGGTTTGGTCCACTCTCCAGTATTCACAAGAGAGACAACACTCATCCCCGACTCTTGCCACTCGGGTAAGCCATCCCAGCCCAAGGTAGCATCTGCCAGGCCCGTAAGGGACCCTGGTCCTTTTCCCAATCCTTCCTTCCTGAACAAATCCTACAGGTGAGAGCCAGCAGGCAGCAGGGGGGAGGAAAGGAGAGTAGACCATCTTCCCCCCATACTAGACCCCTGCAGAAGTGTGGTTATGGGCAGGAGGGGAAGAGGGGATTCAGGCAGTTTGACAGACTGGCCACCCACGTGGTACAGTGTCTGTCCCCAGAGGGTGGTGCTCTGTCTAGGTGGGCTTAGAGGTAAGGCTATGAGGGTGCCACATAGCAAATACACAGCCATAAACCAAGGGGCAGATCGGAGAACCACAGGGGACAATGATGAGGGGAGGGAAGGGGACAGTAGACATGCCAAACCCAAGCCCATGTGGGTAAAAAGAAGCACCCACAGTACCCGGGTTTATCCTCAAGGTAGAGCCTTTAAACTTTGGTAAATGATAGAAACGTCTAGTTCCTACTATTAACAATATTAATCATTATTGCATGATGACCATTCGATCTCACGCCAGCCATATGAGCAAGGCGTTATTCCCCTCTTCGTTTTACCGATGAAGAAACTGTGGTCCAGAGAGTGTGGCAGATGGGTAACTAACTGTCCACCAAAATGTGTCCCCCTCCTCCCCTTCTGGAGCAGACTTCTCAGAGAAGTGGCTGCCCAGCCAGGGAAGACATTTCTCAAATGTGCCATCTCCACTCATTCTCCTCATCTGTTCACTGGATGCTGACATGTCTCAGGCCCTAGAGGACAGCAGGGTAGCAACACAGAGGGACCCGGGGTCTCCAGATCAAGGTCTGGAGGGAAGCTGTGCTCCAATCAGGTGCACTGGCTGTGGAATGCAAATCAAAATGGAAAGTAAAATTCTATTATGCCAAGGAAGTGTTAGAGGGCAGCTGGCATTATCCCAGCTAGAACAGAGGTGGAGTGACTTAGCCAAGGTCATACAGCCAGTGCGTGAGAAGACTGGGGACACATTTACATGTGCCCTAGTCTCCAGGAACATCTGGAACACTCAAGTCTACCTCCTTTCCACTCAGGTCCCACCATGACTCCCATGGCCCTGTCCACACAGGCTCTCTCTCACCTCTCTCTGCATCGTGTGATGCTCATGAGAGGGGACATGTGGTTGAACCACAGGACAGACACAAGATAGCTCTTGAGTCTGAGGGGTGCCCCCCGGGATCAGAATGTAGGTGCAGGGTTAGAAACTGCCACTGAGCTTGAGCCATCTGGAGGCCTTCAGCTTTTGCCATTTGACAGGGTGGATCTGAACGGTGACAGTGATCATTACAACTGAAGCTTCCACGGAGTCTCCCAGGCGCCGGACCCCGTGATCGTGCTTCCTGGTTTCTTTCCATCCTTACAAGTCTTACAGGGGAGAGTCTTCTGTCAAGTTCATTCTGTAAATGAGGAGACTGAGTGTTGAGGTGGCTCGGAGGCCCAGAGTCACCCACGTGGAGCAGCAGAGCCAGGGCTCGAGCAAGTTGTCAGACCCAGAACCCTGCTCTGCGTCACTGGTCTCCACACGCTTTGCATTGTGCACTCCATCAGAAAAAAGAAATAAACCAGGACCAAATTTGAAAATACATTTTAGGGGTGCCCGGGTGGCTCAGTAGGTCGGGCTTTGTGCTGACAGCTCAGAGCCTGGAGCCTGCTTCAGATTCTGTGTCTCCCTCTCTCTCTGCCCCTCCCCTGCTCATGTTCTGTCTCTCTCTCTCAAAAATAAACATTAAAAAAATGTTTTAAAATACATTTTATACATGCACCCTGGCCCCTATGTGCATCAATATCAGTAAAGCAGAATTCATTTCATGTATTTTAAGATAGAAAAAAATGAGTAAACTTCTGTATTTCTTCCCTCCCCTTGGTGGATTGTTCTGTGCACCCCTAGGGTGGGCACGCTCCCTGGGGGACATGCTGTGGACCAGTCTCTAGATGGTCTCCAGATGCTGGGCTAGACACTCTTTGATGACGAGGGCCCTTTGCTCCCACATGGAGTTCTCAGGAGAGGACTCAGGCATTTGGGAAGGCAGATGGACACACTGATCCTGTATTTTGTCCATGGTGTCCATTTCCTCACAAGGGACCACACGGCTCCAACGCTCTGTAGTCTCAACAGTCTCGTGAGGTGCAGACGGCCGGCCACTAGAAGGCATGCTCATTCTACAGAAATACCCAGTCAGAGCTGCGAGGTGGAGGGGTTGATGAAGGCCTGTGAACCCCAGGAAACATTGGGGCCCAGGAGCTCCAGTTAGCACTCTGTCGGCTGAGCATGACATTGACTGAGTGGCAGGTCAGGTAAGTGTTCCACAGGGGGATAAAATACCCTGATAATCCTACTTCCCTGAGGTCAAAAACCTGTGTTTGTCTAGCTTGGCAAGAAGACGGTGGTGGTGGAGGATGGCCAGGGCCATCTGGGCCTTCTCAGCATGCGGAGCCCCTTCCCGAGAGCACATCAGGAGGTCCGTGAAGCAGGCGGTCCCAGTGTGAGCCAGCAAATCTTGGAAGGTGTCATTCATAAAATATTGAAACACCGAGGGTGCAGAACACACACCAAATGGCATCGGCAGGTTATGTGTATGGGAGCATGTGATGGAACCCATTCTCCATTCATTCCGGACTCAGGATGAGCTTACACACCTCCTGGGCTTGAGTGTGAATGGACTTGAGCCAGGGCAGACGACCCGATGATTCTGAAATTAGCAGAGGCAGGCAATCACCATTTGTGAATGGTCACTTTGTGAGGGTACTTCAGGCATTAAAATATATATATAGTTTCAAGAGTCTTTATATATAAAAAAAATATCTACAAATATGATTGGGTCCCAGCCAAGGAGAGAATGGCAAATAAGCCTTTGTTTTAAAGCTGTTTTCTATGAGCTCTGAAAAACCCTGGTACAGAAAAGGGATCAGACTTTATTTCTGACCATGCCCAGGACTTCAGGGTAATAACTGCCCTGTGGGGGAGGGGGGGAGGGGCAGAAATGAGGGAGATGATATGACATTAGAATCTACTAAGCAACACATGTCCTAACATGTGCAATGCAGACCCAGACTGCCTTTTCTCCATAGGGTGGTGTCGTCGACAGTCAGGACCATGACTCTACCGAGGTCCACCGAGAGTCACATCTTTATGTGAGTGTCCTAGAGACACTGTTCACTTTCTCGGGCCGGGCGGCCCCCCCTCTGACTGCTGGGCCCTTTCTCACAGAATCTGCCACATCCCTTTTTGGTGAGTTTTTTGAACCCCAACTGGGTGGAGAGATGGAAAAGAGACTCTGTCCCAGGCCACGGTTGCTCTGACCCGGATCGGACAGTGCACACTACCCACGCCCTCACTAAGATGCTTTATCACATCGTCTTGCCTAGAATTTGGAAGCAGGACAAAGAGATTCTCATAATTCCCTCTGGGCTCTTAAAATACAAAGTGATTCAACATGGAGGCTGGGGCGGCCATATTTGATGCGCAGGCAGAGAAACGAAGACATTCACTTTTCAGGGAGAGAGAGAGATATGCACAGAAAGAAAATGGGAGGAGGTGTGCAGAGATGAGCTGAGCAGCCCTGGAGAGAGTGTGTTGAATCTTGTGGGCACTGCTGTGTGCCTTGCTCTGGAGTTCGGTGAACCAGCCATGTAGCCTCCAATAAATGCCTCTGACCTTAGCTAGCAGGAGGATTTCTTAGGCTACATGGCCCTGGCCTGAGACAGAAGGTTAACCTTTGTGACCAACATCATGCCAATGTAGCCATGGGGTTTTAGACCCAGCTTCCCTCCTACCTTCATCAGCACATCCTTATCATGTCTGCATCATTCCAAGCACTGGGACACAAGGAACGGCACACACAGTATGCACCCACACACCTTCTCTCAATGTTCATTCCTAAAGAACGAGGAAATAGAATCATTTTCCTTTAACTGGTTGACATCAGCGTTCATGCTTCGGTGACATTGTACACAACTCCAACATCTGTGATGGCATAGCCCCAAAAAGGGATGTAGACTGGGATGTGGGCGGAAATGGCAACAATAGCATTTATCTTTATGCTTCTCTCTTAAACAGGTGGATCTGGGGGAAATATTCTGAACTCCACTTAATGCAGAGCCAAAGTGGGATAATTTGCTTCCTTTTGCTTCCTTGGAGGCAGGGTGAGAGGAGGGAACATTGCAGGTTCCCTAGGATGGCTCACTCTTGGCAATGGAAGCAGACCAGCAAACACAGAAGATGCACCCTGGGCTTGGTGCTCAGCCCCCTGTGTGGCCCAGCATTGCTGTGGCTTGCGGCTCAAGGAACAGAACACGGAGTTGTGGCATGAGACCCTCCTGCCCCCTAAACAGAGCTTCAGTCTTGAGGGTGGGTTTGGATGCCGCTCTCTGTTCCCTACCCCGGGGCTTCCCATTCAGTCCAGGTCCCAGAACTTTCTTTGTCCAGGGGATTCTGATGGCTTGCTCCGTGGTGACGTTTTGACAAGCAGAGACCTCTGTGTCCACCCTGTCCTCAAGAGTGAGGTTACAAAGAGGCGCCAGCTTAAAGATTCAGTTTGCTTGTTCAAAGTTCAGGGTTAGGAACCCTCTTGTCCTTAGTCCACAGGACGCATACCTTCTGTAACTGCACAGGTCTAATATGGGGATGTGTCCCCTGTGGCACGGTCTTTGATTCTCAGCCTACTCCTCATTGTCTAGAGGTGACAGGCAGCCCAAAGGCATTTCTGGCTCCTCTGCTGCAGCTGAATTCTGGGGCAGGGGATGTGATGGGCAGGGTGTGTCCCGAGCTGCCCATGGACCCTGATGGGCATGCTTGCCTGGACCCTGCCTCCACAGCCGTCTTCCAGCTGCAGCTGAGAGCACCAGGCAGGCTGCAGTCACTCAGGGAGGATCCAGCCCCACCTTCATGTTGCTTCTGGGCTTATTCTGCTCCAAGCCTTAGCTTAACCAATGGGGCTTCACTTTTGTTTGCATGACTAGGCCCCATCTTAGGTCAGGGCTCTTGGTAAGCGGGTCCCACTTTGTTTCCTGTATTTGTTTGTCTTTTTTCTCCCAGATGATAATCTGCTCATTCCTTTGTTTCCTCAATGCTGGGATATTACCTTCCTGTCTTTCTAGAACTCCTCTCTGGAGGCTGATAGTCTGGGTCTTGTGGATAGATCTTGGTATTAAGCTCTGCTGTCTGTGGGGTGTCCCTGTCACCAGGCTCTGCCTATGTGCAATGACACCACCTGTGCGACCCACAGTGCTGACCACCTGCTTGGTCGGCCCCCAGTGGGACCACAGGTCTCTAGAGCGCTGTCTCTTTGGCCTTACTTACTGTTGTGCTCCCAGCCCCAGGTCTGTCTTGCCCAGTTAGATATTGAGTATTTAGGTCCCAGCCCCTCCTCACAAGGTTTGTCTGTGGTCTCGATCTGACATAGTCAAAGCCAACTGGAGACATCACTTCCTCGGAGTAAATTATTGTTTCTTCTTTAGTTTTTGAACTGGATTGAAATTTCAGGGTCAGGGTCAGTTAGGGAACTGGCACCACTGTTGTTTAAGTAAAAAATAAGACCTTATAAAGGACGGAAACCAAGAGGCTGACAAGCAAGAGGGATGAATAGAAATGGTGGTGGTGGGGTAGTAGATATATATATATATATATATATACACCACATCTTCTTTATCCATTCATCCATTGATGATGGATGGTGGGGTAGTATATATATATATATATATATATATACACCACATCTTCTTTATCCATTCATCCATTGATGGACATTTGGGCTGATTCCATACTTTGGCTATTGTCGATAGCATTGCTATAAACATTGAGGTGCACGTGTCCCTTCGAAACAGGACTCCTATATCCTTTGAATAAATACCTAGAAGTGCAATGCTGGGTTGTAGGGTAGTTCTATTTTTAATTTTTTGAGGAATCTCCACACCGTTTTCCAGAGCAGCCGCACCAGTTTGGATTGGGAAGGGACATTCTTTATTCTACGCCATGTCAGCCTGCTGCTTTTGCTTCTACTTAGCACTGACATTGTACTCAGGAAGGTAACCAACACTTATATGCTCCTACTCTATGCTAGATACTGTAAGAATTAATAGAAAATCCCTGGCACTTACTGCTGCCTGCCAGGACACAAGCACTAAATATATAACTCTCCATGCTGTGTGGTATGACCCATATTCTACAGGTGAAAAACTAAGAGGGAAGAGACTTGTCCAAGGTCGCCTGGCTTATCAGCAAGGAGCACAGGGATTGAATCGATAATTCTAACTCTGAGGCTGTGCCCTTTCCATGTGGCTCTGTTAATTACTAAATGATTTTCCAACTGGATTTCAGGTGCTTAAAGACAGAAATGGTGCTCTATAGCTTATGTTATTGGAAAAGAAATTACTTCTTTGGATTCTTAATCACAGCCCAAGGAGGAAGAGGTGTCTGGTGTGAAAAGGGAGTTCTTGCCTTACAAGCAGTTATGTCTGAGTGTGCACTGCCCAGAGTCAGGGGAGGTTAGGAGGGCTGATCATGGGGTCCCCGGCCCTCAGGCCAGGAGAAAGCAGGGTTCTGAGGAGGGACAGGAGAGCACTGGTTTAGACTCCTGAAGCCCAATGTTTGATTTTAAGTTGCTTACCTTGCTGCTACTAAAACCCCTCCCAGGTAAGTTCCCTTGCTGCACCAAGGCATTGAGTGAGGGACTTTGAATGATTCAAGGGAAGGTCTATGAAAGCCCTATATTTTTACTGACACCAGACTAGAAATAACGAGCTAGGTGACATGCAGTGAGTGATTGCAAGTGTTCAGCTGAGACTGGCTGCCTGGGACCAAAGGAGTCTGAGGTCACAAAATCCCAGCCACGGAATCTTAGAAAGGGCGACGGGTTCTCTGTGGGGCCCAGAAGACAGCTTTGAGCTGGTTCCTCCTAAACCTTGCAAAGAGGTTTCCTGGCCCTGGTCACGCTCTACGCCTGTAGTGCCCATACATCTTTGTTAGAATGGCCCCCTTCAACATCCCTGCTGGGCCTCCAGAGTTTTGAAAGGTTGGTTTTTTTTTTTCCCTTAAATAAATATCTCCATATCTCGATATCCTGACACTTGGAAAAGAAGGCAGCTTCTCAATCAGGGTTCCCCTGGGAAGAATTAAGTCCCGGCGCCCAGCCCAAGGCATTGCTATTATAGAGTAAATTAACTTCTCTGTATCTGGATGGTCTGAGTTAGGTACTGTTTGGGAGAGAATGGTCAGGCGACTCATCTGGGTTGTGTGCCTCTTTCACAGACACGCAGTCCTGGCAGAGAGTGGGCGATGACAAGGTGACTTCCCAGCCAAGCCAATCCATGTTTGCATGTGATCTGTATCTCCACTTCTCCTTGTGAGGCCTTAACAAGTGGTCTGTCACATTCTCCACCCTTCCCCCACTCAGCTTCCAACCCAAGACGACAAGCACACTGGTAAATTCTGGCTCCTAAGTGGAAGGGGTGGCTGGAGTATTTGTAGAACAGACAACACGGTGGATGGAGCTAAAGCCTTCCTGATGGTCGTTTTCCTGTAGACTTCTGCCTCCTTCCACACTGCCCGGGGAACTCTGGGGCAAGCATTGCTCCCAGAATCCGTTCACTAGTATTGCTGCCTCCAAGTGTACCTGCTGAAAGTGTTTTCTTGTAGTTACCTCATCAGCAGGCCCCATGGCTCTTTAAAACTCCTTTACTGGTAATAGTTTTGGTTCCAAGAATAATACCATTTATTTCTGCCATGTCTCAGGCAGTCTGAGGATATATCTTGATGGTCAAAGGGCTTTTTTCCCCATGAGCTCTCTCTTTCGCCCTTTTAAAATCATAGAATTTTGTGATAGTTTAATAAAAGGGGAAGCAAAATAATAGACCCTCTGGGCAGTATTGGGAGGAGGGATGGTGACGCCCTGGATCACGTACACGGAGGCCTCATGTATGACTGTGTAATCATATTCCCAGCTCACGTTTACCCCTGCCC
This sequence comes from Paguma larvata, assembly GCA_030068075.1. Lineage (NCBI taxonomy): Eukaryota > Metazoa > Chordata > Mammalia > Carnivora > Viverridae > Paguma > Paguma larvata. The sequence continues at coordinate 83,691,027 of CM057837.1, forward strand.
ACATCTACCTACTCCTGGGCTGTATAAGGGTCTATACATACCCTAAAGGAGATTGGCCGGCCAAATGCTGGTTGCATTCAGAGGAAGACCCTTTGTAAGTTTTTTTTCAGTGATTATAGGTCAGGTTTAAAAACCTTAACAATTTCCAAAATGAAGACAAATACCAAGGAGGAGAAGCGTCTGGGACTGATTGGCCCAGACTACCTGCCCACAGAGCTACAGGGTGTAGCTCCCTGCCCTGAAGGAACACAGCCTCACACACACACACATGTGGGGCTATGGAAATTTGAACCAGGAGCAAGAGTAGGTGAGACACAGACTATTTTTTTTAATAATGTTTATTTATTTATTTATTTTTGAGAGAGAAAGAGAGCACGTGCATGTGGGGGAAAGGCAGAGAAAGGGTGAGAGAGACAATCCCAAGCAGGCTCTACCGCTGTCTGTGCAGAGCCCCGGGGCTTGAACTCACAAACTGTGAGATCATCACCTGAGCTGAAATCAAGAGTTGGATGCTTCACCGACTAGCCAGCAAGGAGCTCCTTCTTGCTGTTCTTTAAGGAGCTGTGGAGTTTCTGGGCATCGTGCCATTGCTCCCTCTCAACAACCCCTGCCCTCTGCCAGACCTATGATTCTTTCTTCTTTCTACACTGTGCACCTCTGGTGGGAGAGCTTGGACAGGTATTGTATTTAGACTAAAAGATAAAGGTAAAAGTGGGAGGAAGGTGATAAATACCTAGTGTGAGTGTGATCACAGTAAGATTTCATTTTGAAATTATCTGAATGTAGAAAAATAATGTGGAGTCATGTCACTGTGAGTGACTCTAGGCACATACATTTAAGATGCTTCCTTTTTTGACCCCTGAAGGAGGTGATTGATGTCCTCTCAGAGATGACTAATCTAGACGGAATAAAGGAATTTGGCATTTTAACCCAGATTTAATTTCAATTTTAATCCTTGCTTTCAAAGCTAAATTTTCAATGGCTCCCCTCAAATAGGTTGAAACTTTTTAAATAGATTACCCCAGGCCCCCATCCTCTGTCTTTAAACAGTTTTCCCGTTCTTATCTCTAATGACTTGCCTTACATATACTGTTTCCTCAACTCCCACTGGATTGTCACTGATTTCCAACCAGAGTCCATGTTCTTAACCCCTCATTCCACTCAGGACTTAAGATTTTCCCCTCCCGCAGTTTCCTCTGCCCTACATACTGTCACCTACCATCACTCTGTGTGAAACCTGACTTATTGTCCTTAAACAGACTTTGTTTTTTGAGAGTTGTCTTAAGTTCAAAGCAAAATGGAGTGAAGAGTAGGGATTTCTCATATCCCCTTTGCCCCCACACATGGCCAGTCACCCCCATTTTCAGCATCCCCTGCCAGAGTAGGGCGTTTGATGCAGTGGATGAAGCTACATTGACACATCATTAGCGCCCAGAAGCTATAGTTTAATATAAGCTAATATAAACTTAATACAAGCTTCACTCTTGGTGGTATACACTCTATGGGCTATAATGACATGTATCCACTGTGATAACATCATACAGAATAATTTCACTGCCTTGAAACCAATTTATTTCTCAAGGAAAAAAACAAATGCTTCTTTCTTTAATTCAGCATTTGTCCAATAAGTCTTTAATGAATGCTTACTCCGTTTTAGGCATGCGGGGCACAGAACTGAGCAAGACCCAGGCGTTGAGCCTAAGATATAACAGTATGGTAGGAAGACAAAGACATAAGTGGATAACCGAGACACACGGGCAATTTCCAGGTATTTGTACCCTTTTTCGCACACTCCAACTTTAGATCGTAATTTTATCTGTCTCCTGTACATCATGATGTTTCAGGTCAGTTCCTAGGCTGATCTCCCAGTGGAAATTTTTTTTTAAGTTAAGAGGTGTTGGGCCCCCTTGACTTCTAAATTCTCTATCTTCTGCATTGAGACAACCAGTTCTGGAACATGCTGATCCCATCAAGACTGTAGTTAGGACACGAGAGTCAAGGTCCAGCACACCCTCGAGGGAATTCCGCCAGGTAAGGACCTAAGGAAACTTTTGCAACTTACTGCCATTCCAAGTCCCTGAGGGACATATGCACATGCAATCAATATGTGAGGAAGTGGAAAATGAAGGTTCTTCATTGACAATGGAATATTGCAGACACAGTTACCATGGGCACCTTCTGGGATAAGAGCTGGAAAAATTCTGATATTGCCAATAAGGCAAAGAGGGCTTGTTAGCTCCTTTGCTTGGAGTTTAAAGGAAGGCAGTTTCCTCAGTCTTTAGGCTTGTCTCTCAGATCCCGGCGTGAATCACAGCTCTGACAGAGCAAATTCCCATAATTTTATTTCAGAGCGAGTCCCTGCCTTACTCAAGTCTCTTCTCAACCTGCTTAATTGCCGCCCCCTGGCAAAAGTGCCCCAGCCTGCCGCCACTTGGCTCACACTTTATGAAATCAAAGTTAAATTGATGGCCTGTTAACATTCTTGGCTTGGCGTTGGCTGCAGAAAAAAATAGACCTAAAAAAGAAAATAACCGAGAACCTGCCAAAAAATATTATCTCCCCTACTAAAGACCCAAATTACTGAAGCACTGTGGCCTAAAGGGGAAATTCTGGTGACCTGATGTGAAAGCTGTACTTTGAGAATAATCACACCTGAGGCTGTGGTTTTATTAAATTTCCCGACTTAACTTTGATCCATAAGGAGTCCTGGCCAAGGGCCTGGAATTTTGGACCCTGGTAAGCAGCTTAAAATGAGTTTGTTTCACTTACTGGGGTTGATAGATTCTTCTGATGAGATTCCTCATTGTAGACATTGTTCTTTTTTTTTTTTTTTTAACAATTCCATCTTTCAGTCATGATTGGCAGTCATAGACCTGAGATTCCCCACGTGCTAGGTGCTAAATATTGGCCAGACCATCTATGCTGGCATCTGCAAAAGATGATTGTGGAGGGTGTAACAGAAGTAGGCAGTCCTTGGGAGTGTGTGAAACCAGCATGCCAGTACCACAGAGGCACGACCTGGGAAGCATGGAGAAACAGGGACATTTTGCCTTCGCCTCCCAATCCGATCACCTGGAAAACAGAAGTTTGACCGCATCTTGCATAAATCTGAAATAGGATTGGGGCTCATAGCAAGAATAACTACTTCCCAGAACCGAGCTGATTCAGGAATGGTATTGTGGTGAGACGAGAGAGGTCAAAAGAGGTTATCAAAATCTTATGAGGATGACGTGAGAAGATCAGACTGGGCAGTGAGGAAGGTGAAGGGGAAAGTGAGCCAGAGTGGACAGAGTAATAATAAAGACAACTGATGCTTACATCGTGTCTACTGTGGGCCAGGCTCTATTCCTAGGACTTTCCACAGGCTCAATACGTTTAATCTTTGCAATGGGGAAACTGAGGTTGGAGGTGTCAAGTGACCTGCTTGAGGTCAGATAGGTGGTAAGTGGCAATGCTGGAATTTGAAAGCCGAAGTGTGTGCTCTTAGTTCCCTGGTCATCCTGCCTCTCAGAGACCTAACAGTGAGAGGTACAAAAAGCTGGTAGAGAGGATGGTAGAACCAAATGCAGGTGCCACACAACACCAGGCTGAGTGGAGAGAATCAGCTGGAGACTTCTGGCTGCTGAGACTGTAGGGATGAGCAAGAGAGGCAGAGCCCATGAAAGCAATGATTTTCTAAGAACCCAAGTAGCCCTGAAGACTGGGGGCAAAGAAAGAAAATGGGAAGAATCTGGATGACTCAATGGGCAAAGTGGAAGTGATTCAAATCTAACTTGTATATTTTCTACATTCCTATAAGAATAAGAAGGAACATATTCCAGAGAGATGGGAGTCCATCTTTTTTAAAAAGTTTACTTTTAAATGTACATACAGAGGAGTGTAAGTTCCTAGGGAAAGAGAGTCCTTCCTGGACTAGGGAATTGTGTACCATATCCCCTTTCTTGTGCATTTGGGAGAGAAGTCTGAAGCTCATGGGGCAAAAAGTACCTCCTGGGCCAGGCTTTGGTTGGTGTATCTAGGCAGGTTGAGAAGAGACTTGAGTAAGGCAGGGACTCGCTCTGAAATAAAATTATGGGAATTTGCTCTGTCAGAGCTGTGATTAACGCCAGGATCTGAGAGACAAGCCTAAAGACTGAGGAAACTGCCTTCCTTTAAACTCCAAGCAAAGGAGCTAACAAGCCCTCTTTGCCTTATTGGCAATATCAGAATTTTTCCAGCTCTTATCCCAGAAGGTGCCCATGGTAACTGTGTCTGCAATATTCCATTGTCAATGAAGAACCTTCATTTTCCACTTCCTCACATATTGATTGCGTGTGCATATGTCCCTCAGGGACTTGGAATGGCAGTAAGTTGCAAAAGTTTCCTTAGGTCTTACCTGGCGGAATTCCCTCGAGGGTGTGCTGGACCTTGACTCTCGTGTCCTAACTACAGTCTTGATGGGATCAGCATGTTCCAGAACTGGTTGTCTCAATGCAGAAGATAGAGAATTTGGAAGTCAAGGGGCCCCAATACCCTTAAATTTTAAGATACACCAAGATACACCCTTAGATACACCCCCTACCTAGATACACCAAGTGGACCACCACAGTTCCAAAAAACAACACCAGGGAAAAGTTGAGCCACAGCTGACCAAAACAGCATCATTGGGGTTTTGAAAATTAAATGCTCCTTGGAATCCCATCCCAAAAAGTAGGCCAGGAACTGCATGCTACACTTAGAGTGACTGAATGCTAAAATGATATATTTAGAAAGGACCAAGTCTTATCACACAATAGCCAAAATGTTTAGGAGACAATAAAAAAATCAACCATGATAATATGAACCAGGAAATCACAACCTGAGTGGGAAGACAATCAATAGACACTAACACCAAGATGAATCGGACATCAGAATTATCGGACAAGGATTTTAAAGTAGCTATTATAAAAATGCTGTAATAGGCAATTGAAAATTCTCTCAAAAAAATGAAAAACTAGAAACTCTTAGCAAAGAAATAAAAGTTCTACAAAAAAACAAGTGTAAGGGCAAATGAAACATACTATGACAGAAATGAAAAGCTCAGTGGATGGACTCAGTAATAGGATAGAGGTGACAGAAGATGGGACTGGTGTCTTGAGGGCAGACCAATAGAATTTACCCAATCTGAACAGAGAGAAAATAAATTGAACAAAAGAACAGTGAACAGATTCTCAGGGACCTGTGGACCATTTATATCATCAGTGTCCTATGACAAGAGTGTGTGTAACGGAAAAAATATCCAAAGAAACAATGGCTGAAAACTTCCCAATCTGGTGAAAAGCATAAACCTGGAGAATCATGGAACTGAGCAAACCCCAGATATGATAAACCCAGAGAAATCCATGGGATGATACATCATAATTAAAACTATGACAAAGGAGCACTTTGGGGATCAGTCGGTTGAGCATCCAACCGTTGGTTTTTGGCTCACGTCATGATCTCTCGATTTCATGAGTTCAAGCCCCACACTGGGCTCTGTGCTGACAGCATGAAGCCTGCTTAAGAATCTCTCTTTCCTTCTCTCTCTGCCCCTCCCCTGCTCATGCTGTCTCTGTCTCTCTCAAAAATAAATGAACTTAAAAGAAAAAAACTATGACAAACGAAAATCTTAAAAGCAACCAGAGAGAAATGACATATTACCTATAGAAGAACACCAGTTCAAGTGGCAGCAGATGTCCCACGGAAACTCTGGAGACCAGAAAGAATAGCACAACATTTTCAAGTGCTAACAGACAAGAAGTATCAGTTGCAAATTCTGTGTCTGGTAAAACCATCCTTGGAAGTTGAATGGGAAATAAACATTTTCTCCAATGAAAGAAAACGTAAACAAATTGTTGCTGGTTGTCCTACCCTTAAATAATGGCTACAGGAAGTTCTTAAAATGCAAGAAATGATAAAAGAAGGAATTTTGGAGCATTAATGGGGGGCAATCAAAATATTGTTATTCTCTTCATGAGCTTTCCAAATCATGTGTGATGATTGAAGCAAAAATGACAACACCATCTGATATTAAAGGCAATCATATCTAAAAGTGGAGAAGGCAAGTGTGCCTAAGTGGAAGTAAGATTCACACACACCACTCAAAGTGGTAAAGTGTTGGCATTAGCAGACTGTGATAGGTTCCATATGTATACCATAAAACCCACAGGAACCACTAATAAAATTACAAAAAGAATTGGACTAAAAATACTGTAAATGGATCAAAAATGGCATCCTTAAATATATTCCACTAATCCACATGAAGGCAAGAAAAGAAAAACAAAACAAAAAAATGAACTCCAGAAGAAATAAATGGAAGATAAGATTTTAAAAGTGGCAATTCTATCAATCATTATGTTAAAAGTAAATATTCTGATTATATCAATCAAAGACAGAGACTGGGAGAGTTGGCGGGTGTGGGAATGACCCCACTATATGCTTTTTAAAGACAACTCACTTCAACTTCAATGACACATGTTGTTTGAAAGTAAAAGGATGGAAAAAGATACATCTTGCAAATATTGACTTAAAAAAAACTCAAGAGTTACTATATTAATATCAAAGAAATTAGATTTCAGAGAAAAGTTACTAGAGACAAAGAGGAGCAAGTGATAAAAAGGATCAATCCACTAGGAAGACATAATGATTCCTATTGTGTATGCCCCAAATAACAAGTTCTCAAACCAATAAAGCTAAAAAGAGAAACAGACAAATCACAGTTATACTTGGGGACTTATCTATGAGTCAGAAAATCAACAAGAACATTGAAGACCAAGATACCATAATCAACCAGCAGGGTATCACTAACATATATAGAACATTCTACTCAACAACACAGAGTACACATTTTTTTGAAAGTGCCTATAGAATATTCACTGGGATAATCTATAGCCTGGGCCATAAAACAAACTCCAGTAAATTTAAAAGCATGAAATCATAGAGTTTGTTCTCTGATCATAATGCTTTCAAGCTAGAAATCATCATGAGAAAGACAATAGAAAAATCTCTAACATGTGGAAATTAAACTGCACATTTCTACATAATTGATGGGCCAAACAAGAAATCTCAAAGGAAATAACAAATATAGAGAATTAAATGAAAATGAAAATACAATGTATTAAGTTTGTGGTATGCAACTAAAACAATGCAGAGAGGGAGATTTATAGCATTAAATATTTATGTTAGAAATGAAGAGAGGTCTCAGATCAATAATCTGAATACTTACCTCAAGAAGCTTGAAAAAAGTAAACCAGGGGCGCCTGGGTGGCTCAGTTGGTTAAGCGGCCGACTTCGGCTCAGGTCATGATCTCACGGTCTGTGAGTTCGAGCCCCGCGTCGGGCTCTGTGCTGACGGCTCAGAGCCTGGAGCCTGCTTCAGATTCTGTATCTCCCTCTCTCTCTGCCCTTCCCCTGCTCATACTCTCTGTCTCTATGTCTCTCAAAAATAAATAAACATTAAAAAAAAAATTAAAAATAAAAGATAAACCAAAATGAACCCAAAGCAAACAGAAAGAAGGAAATAATAATGGTAAAAGCAGAAATGAATGTAATTCAAAACAACAAACAACATTTTCCTCTGTTGAGGAATTCAGTGAAATAAGACATTATTTTTAAAAAGTAGTAGGGGCATCTGGGTGACTGAGTTGGTTGAGGGTTGGACTCTTGATTTTTGGCTGAGGTCATGATCCTGAGGTTGTGGGATCAAACCCCATATTAGGCTTTGGCCTGAGCCTGGTGCCTGCTTAAGATTCTCTCTCTCTCTCTCTCTCTCTCCCTCTCTCTCTCTCTCTGTCTCTCTCTCCCTCTCTCTCTCAATCCCTCAGCCCCTTTCCCCCACTTGCACTCTCTTTCTCTTTCTAAAAAAATAAAAATAAATAAAAAATAAAAAAGTAGGGGTATCTGGGTGGCTCAATCGGTTAAAGGTCCAACTTCAGCTCAGGTCATGATCTCACGGTTTGTGAGTTTGAGCCTGAGTCGGACTCTGTGCTGACAGCTCAGAGCCTGGAGCCTGCTTCAGATTTGGTGTCTCCCTCTCTCCGTGCCCCTCCTCTGATCGTACTCTGTCTCTCTCTCAAAACTAAATAAACATTTAAAAATTTTTTAAATAAAAAAAAAATAGAAAAGTAATAAAATTAACAAATCTTCACTAAGACTTACAAAAATTAAAGGAGAGAAAGCATACATCATCAATATCAGGAATGAAACAGGGAATCACACTACAGATCCCACTGCCATGGAAAATACAATGAGGGACTCTATGAACAATCTATACTCATGGATCCAGCTTAGAAGAACTGAACCACTTCCTCAATAATCACGTACAACCAGACCTCGATCGAGATTAAATAACCTGAATAGCCATTAAATAAATGCAACTTTTTTTTTCATTATAATAGTTTTTTTCAAATTGGTTTACATATAACACCCAGTGTTCATCCCAACACGTGCCCTCTTTAATATCCGTCACCCCCTCTCCCCCCTCCCTCACCTCCCTCACCCTCAGATTGTTCTTAGTCTTTGAGAGTCTCTTATGTTTCATCTCCCTCCCTCTCTGTGTCTTTTTTTCCTTTCCCCTCTAGCCCTCCCCCTGGTTTTTGCTTAGTCTCACAAAGTCCACCTATTCGTAGAAACATATGGTATCTGTCTTTTTCTGACTGACTTATTTCACTTAACATAATACCCTCCAGTTCCATCCATGTTGCTACACATGACCAGATTTCATTTTTTCTCATTGCCATGTAGTAGTCCATTGTATATATGTGCCACAACTTTATCCATTCGTCGGTTGATGGGCACTTGGTTTGCTTCCATGATTTGGCTATTGTCGAAAGTGCTGCTATGAACATTGGGGTACACGTACCCCTATGCATCAGCATTCCTGTGTCTCTTGGGTAGATTCCTAGCAGTGCTATTGCTGGGTCATACGGTAGCTCTATTTTCATTTTTTTGAGGAAACTCCACACCGTTTTCCAGAGCGGCTGCACCAGTTTGCATTCCCACCAACAGTGTAGGAGGGTGCCTGCTTCTCCACATCCCCGCCAGCATCTATAGTTTCCTGATTTATTCATTTTAGCCACTCGAACCGGTGTAAGGTGGTATCTCAGTGTGGCTTTGATTTGTGTTTCCCTGATGATGAGTGACTTTGAGCATCGTTTCATGTGTCTGTTGGCCATCTGAATGTCCTCTTTGGAGAAGTGTCTATTCATATCTTCCGCCCACTTTTTCACTGGATTATTTGTTTTTTGGGTGTGGAATTTGGTAAGTTCTTTATAGATTTTAGATACTAGTCCTTTATCTGATATGTCATTTGCGATTATCCTTTCCCATTCCGTCGGTTGTCTATTAGTTTTGTTGGTTGTTTCCTTTGCCGTGCAGAAGCTTTTTATCTTGATGAGGTCCCAATAGTTCATTTTTGCTTTCAATTCTCTCGCCTCTGGAGATGTGTCACATAGAAAATTGCTGCGGCTCAGGTCAAAGAGGTTTTTTCCTGCTTTCTCCTCTAGGATTTTGATGGTTTCCTGTCTCACATTCGATCCTTCATCCATTTAGAGTTTATTTTTGTGAGTGGTGTAATGAAGTGGTCTAGTTTCATTCTTCTGCATGTTGCTGTCCAGTTCTCCCAGCACCATTTGTTAAAGAGACTGTCTTTTTTCCATTGGATACTCTTTCCTGCTTGGTCAAAGATTAGATGGCCATATGCTTGTGGGTCCATCTTTGGGTTCTCTATTCTATTCCATTGGTCTATGTGTCTGTTCTTGTGCCAATACCATGCTGTCTTGATGACTACCACTTTGTAGTAGAGGTTAAAATCTGGGATTGTGATGCCTCCCACTTTGGTTTTATTCTTCAGAATTACTTTGGCTATTCGGGGTCTTTTGTGGTTCCATACAAATTTTAGGATTGTTTGCTCTAGCTTTGAGAAGTATGCTGGTGCAATTTTGATTGGGATTGCATTGAATGTGTAGATTGCTTTAGGTAGTATTGCCATTTTAACGATATTTATTCTTCCGATCCATGAGCATGGGATGTTTTTCCATTTCCTTGTGTCTTCCTCAATTTCCTTCATAAGTTATTTATAGTTTTCCGTGTAAAGGTCTTTTACATCTTTGGTTAGGTTTATTCCTAGGTATTTGATGGTTTTTGGTGCAATTGTGAATGGGATTCGCTTCTTTATTTCTCTTTCTATTGCTTCATTGTTGGTGTAAAGGAAAGCAACCGATTTCTGTACGTTGATTTTGTATCCTGCAACTTTGCCAAATTCATGGATCAGTTCTAGTAGGCTTTCGGTGGATTCTTTTGGGTTTTCCATATAAAGTATCATGTCGTCTGCAAAAAGTGAAAGTTTGACTTCGTCCTTGCCTATCTTGATGCCTTTTATTTTGTTTTCTTGTCTGATTGCTGATGCTAGGACCTCCAACACTATGTTAAATAGCAGTGGTGAGAGTGGACATGCCTGTCGTGTTCCTGATCTCAGGGGGAAGGCTCTCAGTTTTTCCCGATTGAGGATGATATGAGCTGTGGGCTTTTCATAAATGGCTTTTATGATGTCTAAGTATGTTCCTTCTATCCCGACTTTCTCGAGAGTTTTTATTAAGAAGGGATGGTGTATTTTGTCAAATGCTTTTTCTGCATCAATCGACAGGATCATATGGTTCTTATCTTTTCTTTTGTTAATGTGATGTATCACATTGATTGATTTACGAATGTTGAACCATCCCTGCAACCCAGGGATGAATCCTACTTGATCGTGGTGGATAATTCTTTTTATATGCTGTTGGATTCTATTTGCTAATATCTTGTTAAGAATTTTTGCATCCATGTTCATCAAGGATATCGGCCTGTAGTTCTCTTTTTTTGCTGAGTCTCTATCTGGTTTGGGAATCAAAGTGATGCTGGCTTCATAGAATGAGTCCGGGAGTTTTCTTTCCGTCTCAATTTTTTGGAACAGCTTGAGGAGGATAGGTATTAACTCTGTTTTAAATGTCTGGTAAGATTCTGCAGGGAAGCCATCTGGCCCTGGACTTTTATTTGCTGGGAGATTTTTGATAACTGATTCAATTTCTTCACTAGTTATGGGTCTGTTCAAGTTTTCTATTTCTTCCCATTTGAGTTTTGGTAGCATGTGGCTGTTTAGGAATTTGTCCATTTCTTCCAGGTTGCTCAATTTGACGGCATAGAGTTTTTCATAATATTCTCTGATGATTGCTTGTATTTCTGAGGGATTGGTTGTAATCACTCCATTTTCATTCATGATTTTATTGATTTGGTTTCCCTCTCTTTTCTTTTTGAGGGGCCTGGCTAGAGGTTTATCAATTTTGTTTATTTTTTCAAAGAACCAACTCTTGGTTTCATTGATCTGTTCCACTACTTTTTCTGTTTCCATATGATTAATTTGTGCCCTAATCTTTGTTATTTCTCTCTTTCTGTTAGGTTTGGGCTGTCTTAGCTGTTCTGCTTCTAGTTCCTTTAGGCGTGCTGTTAGAATTTGTGTTAGGAATTTTTCTTGTTTCTTGAGATGGACCTGGATTGCAATATATTTCCCTCTCAGGACTGCCTTTGCTGCATCCCAAAGTGTTTGGATTGTCGTATTTTCATTTTCATTTGTTTCCATGTATTTTTTAATTTCTTCTCTGATTGCTTGGTTGACCCATTCGTCTTTTAGTAGGTTGTTCTTTAGCCTCCATGTTTGTGGGGGCTTCCCAGACTTTTTCCTGTGGTTGATTTCAAGTTTCAAAGCATTGTGGTCTGAAATTGTGCATGGTATGATCTCAAATTTTTTATACTTATTCAGCACTTCCTTGTGCCCCAAAATGTGGTCTATCTTGGAAAATGTACCATGTGCATTTGAGAAGAATGTAAATTCCTTTGCTTCTGGATGAAGGGCCCTGAAGATATCTGTCAGGCCCATCTGTTCCAACGTGTCGTTCAGGTCCATTGTTTCCATGCTGATTCTCTGTTTAGTGGATCTATCCAGCACTGTGAGTGGGGTATTAAGGTCTCCTGCCACTAGCACATTTTTATCAATAAGATGGCTTACATTTGTAATTAGTTGCTTGACAAATTTGGGTGCCCCAGAATTCGGCACGTAGATATTTATAATTGTTAGCTCTTCCTGCTGGATAGTCCCTGTGATTATTATATAATGCCCTTCTTCATCTCTTATTACATCTTTTACTTTAAAGTCCAGTTTATCTGATATAAGTGTGGCTACTCCAGCTTTCTTCTGAGTTCCTGTAGCATGGTAGATAGTTCTCCATCCCCTCACTTTCAGTCTGAAGGTGTCCTCAGGTTTAAAATGTGTCTCTTGAAGACAGCAGATAGATGGGTCTTGTTTTCTAATCCATTCTGTTACCCTGTGTCTTTTAATTGGAGCGTTTAGTACGTTTACATTCAGTGTTAATATTGAAAAATGTGGGTTTAGAGTCAAGGTGTTGTCTGTAGGTTTCATGTTTGTAAGGATGTCTCTGGTGCTCTGTGTTCCTTGCAACCTTTCCTTCATAGAGTTCCCCTCAGGATCTCTTGTAAGATTGGTTTATTTGTGATGTATTCCTTCAGTTTTTGTTTGTTTGGGAAGACCTTTATTTCTCCATCCATTTTGAATGACAGGCTGGCTGGATAAAGGATTCTTGGCTGCATGTCCTTCCTGTTCATCACATTGAAGATTGCCTGCCATTCCTTTCTGGCTTGCCAAGTTTCTGTGCATAAGTCTGCTACTACCCTAATGTGTCTGCCTTTGTAAGTCAAGGCCCGTTTATCCTTAGCTGCTTTTAGGATTCTCTCTTTATCTTTGTATTTTCCCAGCTTCACTATGATGTGTCTTGCTGAAGGCCTATTTGGGTTACGTCTGAGGGGAGTTCTCTGTGCCTCTTGGACTTCAATGCCCATTTCTTTCTTCATGTTGGGGATGTTCTCATTGATGATTTGTTCAAATACCCCTTCGATTCCTTTCTCTCTCTCTTCTTCCTCTGGAATTCCTATAATACGGATGTTATTCCATTTGATTGCATCGCTCAGCTCTCGAATTCTCCTTTCCTGTTCCTGAATCAATTTCTCTCTCTTTTTCTCTACTTCATCCTTTTCTATAATTTTGTCTTCTAATTCCCCTATTCTATCTTCTGCCTCTGCAATCCGTGCTATGGCCGCCTCCAATTTGTTTTGCCCCTCATTTAAATCATTTTTTAATTCCTGTACATCTTTTTTTAGGACCTTGATCTCTGCCTCTAGGGACCCCCTGATTTCTTCTATGTTTTTTTCAAGCCCTGCGAGTATTTTTATATTTATCATTCTGTATTCTTGTTCTGTTAAGTTGCTTATGTCTGCTTTCATCATTTCTTGTGCTGTCACTATTTCCTGTACAGTCTTCTGAGGGGAGTTCTTCCGTTTGGTCATTTTGGCAATGTGTGTATTGGTTTATTTCCTATTTCTCCCTGGAAAGGAAAAGGGTCAGACCGACAAACAGGAAGCACAAACTCACAACCTTACTGACCAATGAGACAGACAAACAAATCACAACATAAAAAAGATTAACAAATGACACTCTGGAGGCATGCAACCTGATATACCAGCTACACGATAATGATGGGACGTGCGCTCTGCTGATGGCAGAGCATACATAGAGTAGTGACAGGTGTGGGCAGAAGAAGAAATTGAACTTTGACCAGGTAGAGAGATTAGAAGACTTGATCCAGCAGGAGAGAAATCAGAATAAGGAAGGATGCGAGGAAAGAGAAATGAAGTTAGATGTTGTCCAGGTGCACTATGTGGTCTGACTGTTCCATAGAGAGAGATAGGAAATTAAAGAGGGAGGTGTATAACATGCATTGAGAGAGTGGGTAAAATGTCTGTTTAAGCAAGCCAAAACCCCCTGGTGACAGGTTTAGAGATGGGGAGAGAGAGGAAGAAGAAGAGGAAGAATATATCTAAAACCGAAGAATTGACCTAGAGTTAATCCAGGCAATGCTGCAGTAGTTGTGTCTCCGTGGCTACCACTCTGGGAGAAGGGCGTCTCTCATATGAGGAGGGGCGTTGCCTGGTGTAGACGGGTCCCACCTCCACCGCTGGGGGTGGAGTCCTAGGTTTTGGCTTTATGGGAATGCGCGACCACAATGGCGCCCTCCCGGCCCGACTGTCTCAGATCACTCCTCACGGACCCATAGTCTCAGATCACTCCTCAGTTTCCATCCTCAACTCCATCCAGATTACCAACACAGTTCAAATTGCTGGGCGGTCGCGCCTCCCAAGCTCATCTGAGTTCCTTTAACTCCCTCTGACCGCCACGCCTTATGTAAATTGAGTCTCTGACTCAGCACCGCTGCGACCACAATGGCGTCCCCGTAGCCTCTTTTCACGGAGCTAGAGTCTCCGAACCCTCCTCTGTGTCCGTCCTCGACTTGGTCAGGGTGCAGGGGCAGCACGACCCGCTGGGTGGTCGCGAGACCCTGCACACTCAGCCTTCCCCACCTGAATTATGCCTCTGACTCAGCACCGATCCAGCAATGGCACACGCCTCTCCATGTCAGGGGCTGGGACAGCGTCACTGGCTCCGGAGTGAGGAAAGCTCCGCCAGCTCCACCGTGAGCAACGACCCTCTCTCAAAAAAGCCTTGCGGATAGGGACTGGATGATAAGCTCCCTCTCCGCCCGGGTTCGAGGTACTTTCCCCTCTGCTCTTTCTCTTCCCCTTGTCTTTCAGAGGAAGGGGCCCAGGGCCCCGGGCCCACTCCCCGCAGTCCACACCTCCGTGGCTCTCTTTCTTTCTCCCAGATTTCACTCACTCAGTGTCCCCAGATGCTCTGGTTTTGGCGTTATCTTTCCTGTAGCTTCCAACTCCTCTTCCTGCAGATCCCTGCGATTGAGAGTTTCTCGGTCTCAGTCCCTCTCAGATTGAGTTGCCAGAGACCAGCAGCGGGTATTACTTCTTTTCCGCCATCTTGAACCTCCTCCCAAATGCAACTTTTAATTAAAAAGCTTCTGGAAAAGAACTCTCCAGGTCCAGATGGTTTCATTACAGAATATTATCAAAGATCCTGGTAGAAGAATAAAGAAGAATTAGTGCCAATTTTATATAATGTCTTTCAAAAAATAGAAAAGGTGAGAAATTTCCCAACTTATTTTATGAGGTTAATATTACTCTGATACCAAAACCAGACAAAGAAAGTACAAAAAATGAAAACTAAGGACTAATATTTCTCATGAATTTAGATGCAAAAATCCATGATAAAATACTAAGTGGAGTGAACCCAATCATATATACAAAGATACATATATATACATACATATATACATATATCACACCATGACCAAGTGGGATTTATTCTATTTATAAAGGGCTGGTTCAACATTCAAAAATCCATACCATGGAATACCACTCAGCAAAAAAAAAAAAAAAAAAAAAAAAACAAACTATGGATACACTCAATAACCTGGTTGAATTTCTAGAGAACTATGTGAAGCAATGAAGACTATCCCACAAGTTTACATACTGCAGGATGCCATTTTTATAATATTCTCTTTTTTTTTCTGAGAGAGAGAGAGAGAGAGAGAGAGAGAGATCAGGGGAGGAGCAGAGGGAGAGGGAGAGAGGGAATCTTAAGCAGGCTCACCCAGCTTGATCTCACAACCCTGAGATCATGACCCGATCAAGAGTCAGATGCTTAATCGACTGAACCACCCAGGTGTCCCTATGTAACATTCTTGAAAAGACAACATTCAAGAAGTAGAGAACAGATTAGTGCTTGTCATGGGTTAAAGATGTAGATGATGGAGTGGAAGGAAGATGGGCATAATTATTAACAGTCTGCAGAAGCGATCCTTGTCAGAACCGAGCTATTCTATATTTTACCTTGTGGATACACAATCCTGCACATGATAAAATTGCATCGAAGTAAACACAGACACACACACTCACACACAACTAAAACTGGGGAAATCTGAGTAAAACCAGCTAATTATATTAATGTCCATATCCTGGTTATCATATTACACTCTGGTTTTAAAAGATGTTACCACTGGGGAAACTGGGTGAATGGTGGGTGTGAATTATCTGTATTACTTTTTACAACTGCATGTGAATCTACAATTATTTCAAATTAAAAAGGATAATTGAAATGATCAGTTGACCATATTTAAATGATTATCTTATTTTTTAAAAAAACACTAAAAGAAAGAGCTTTATATTTGCTCTTTGGCAATTCATCACCTCTGCCCTCTCCTCCTTCCACAATCCTCTCCCTCCCACCAAACATTTCAGAGAGTTAAAACAAAGAATAATGTCCAATGTAATTTTGTTGTTTAAAGTTCTATCCCTTTCCTGAGTTACTGTGGTAAATTAATTACACCTCCCAATATATAAGGGTTGTCCATGTCTGCTGGGTCCAACAATATTTTACATAGAAACAGAATGCATCAGTTAGTATCATTCCTTGTTTTGGGTTTTGCAACTAACTTGCTAATCAAGGGATTTTTTAACAGTTAGAAGAAAATCTTTTTTCTGCTGGCAATTGTTAAAATACCACTTTAAACACTGTTGTATACAAATCTGATTGTTCCCCAAAAGAAATTAGATGGTGAGAATTCACTTGCTGGGAGAATCCAGTAGTTCCTATTGTAAAGTAAACAGTGTGGTCAGATGTGATCAAGGAAGCACTATTTACCAGTTAAGTGGGTGTTATGTGAAGTAGAGGAAGTCTGATTGTATTGACAGAGGTGTCTCCCCCCCTCTCTCCCCCATGCTCTGTAAGAACTGTACAATTGCAACGATCTTATCTTTAGTAGGGCAGTGGTCTAAGGAAGCCCTGAAACAACCAGTGACAAATACAGAAATACTGCAGCCCAGGGCTCTGCAAATGTTTTCTGTAAAGAATCAGACGACAACTATTTTTGGCTTTATGGATGACAATGTCTCTGTTGCAACCACTCACTCCTTCTATAAACAAATGGTGTGTCCAATAAAACCTTATATGTGGAAACTGAATTTGGAATTTCACACAATTTTCACGTATCGTGAACTATTATTACTCTTCTTTGATTTTTCTTCCACCATTTCAAAATGTACACTGACCCTCCAAGACCAGGTGGTGGGCTGACCCCCTCTCCTGGCCATGAGAAAGCAAAACTAAGGAATTAAACTTGGTTACAAATATCTCAATGTGTATTTGGCAGCATGAGATCCCTTTAGGCGGTTTTTCAAAAAACTAGCAGTAAGGGGTCCCTGGATGGTTCAGTTGATTAAGCGTCTGACTTTGGCTCAGGTCATGATCTCATGGTTTGTGAGTTCAAACCTTGTGTTAGGCCTTATGCTAACAGTGTGGAACCTGCTTGGGATTCTCTCTCTCCCTCTTTCTGCCTATCCCCACTTATTCTCTCTCCCTCTCTCTCTCTCTCTCAAAATAAATGAATAAACTTAAAAAAATAACAAAACATTTTGTAGGTGTGGAAAAGACACATTTCATAAGAGATTTATACATATCATATATATGTTATATATATATATATATATATATATATATATATGTATATATATATATATATGTATCTATGGAACAATACATACACATTGAATAAATAGACCACAGTGGAAATTATTTTCGTGTTCCTTGCTCATAAATAAAGAGTTAACCTGTAGACCAGTAATTGCTCCTGAAATCCTTACTCCTCAGCACTGCCGACACCAAGGAAATATCCTACATTCATATCCTAAGCCGACAAACCTTGAGAAATACGTTGCTGGAAATGTGAGTAGATTTACTTTTATCTGCAGATCTCTTTACCTACCATGCAGCTTGGAATGTGAACTCTCAAGTCGTTGCGGTCCATCAGTCACAGCAGCCAATTTGGGGCTGAGACTGTAATTGAGTCACAGAGACTTTAGATAATGGTCTTAGGAGGAATGCTCTTTCTTTACCTACCTGGGGGGAACCTGTCCTTCTGAGAAGAGCTGTTTACTTAATTCTTTACTCTTGACTTTAAGGGGAAGTTTGGACATCATTGGTGTCTCAGA
Source organism: Paguma larvata (assembly GCA_030068075.1). NCBI lineage: Eukaryota > Metazoa > Chordata > Mammalia > Carnivora > Viverridae > Paguma > Paguma larvata. The sequence continues at coordinate 83,709,021 of CM057837.1, forward strand.
GATGACAGGTATTCATCTCCTTTAGTGATATGTCCAAGTCCCCATAAGAGTTGTCAAAAAATTCCAGGTGATTTTAATTTAAGAGCAAACGTTCAACATTCTTCAGAGTCTGTTATCATTTCCCCATCCTTAGTTTTGAGAGGCTGTCTACTAGTGGTTCTGGAACTCTCATTTATAGCAGGAGGTAACTGCATTCCTTAGTGTAAGGCTTTGTAAAGAACCAATGTGTCATTTTATGCCAAATATAGCTGATAGAGATAAAAATTTCTGACAAGTAGCTTTCACTTCAGACAGCCATTTGCTCCTAAAGCTACTTCACAAATTGTTTTTTGTCTTTTTATTTTTTTGAAATCTTTGCCCCCTAAAACACTTTCTTATGCTATTTTCTGCACATCTGCAACAGACGAGAATTTTGTACAAAACCTGCCTGTGGGGAGAAAGCACACTATGCTTTTTCAAACTACACGAGTCTCACTTTCCCTCTGTGATTCTGATAAATTTTCTACCTCTGGCATGTCCCCTTTGAGAGCCATTTGCTTGAATGTAGAGGTTGGAAGTACATCACTCAAGAATCTTTACGTCTCTGATGCTGAGATTTATCCATAGTGCTCATGGTGATTTACTGTAGACTATTGACTCATTTTTTCTTCATAACAAGTCACTAACTCATGTACAATTTGATACCAGGATGAAGAATGACATAATTTTCTTCCGCTATGATTTCTCATTGACCACCGTCAGAAAAAAAGAACAAAACAAATGTCCACCCTATACAAAATCCTTATCACGGGTCCAACCAACTCAAAACACAGTTGATCAATTTCTCAGTGCCCTGGAGAGGCAACTAGACTTCCTTTGTTGTCTTTCCTCAGAAATATGGGAGATTCTGGGTGGGTTAGGTAGAGGGAGACAGTGGAGCTGGTCTCCTGGGCAATCACAGGTACGGGATTTCTTTCCTGACCATAGCCCATTCAACTTTGACCTCCCTTCCATGTTATTCCAGGGACATCAGAAACTTGTTTAGTGTTTATGTAGGAATACTGTTTTGGAGAAGAAGGAACAGGCCTTAGGAAGATAAACGCTGATCCAAACAAGAAGACTCAAGGTGGAAACCAAATGATCTGATCCTATGTGTGGTTACTCATTACGCCTCCCTCAGGTGACCCCACACTGATTTCAGCACCATGAACCGAACAACAGCACAACTGAGCTGTTGGTAAAGCTACGGCATGCTGATCTCTCTGTAGGCACTCATTCATTCCCTGAGCTGCTGGACTGTTGGAGGTAGAGCTGCTTTGCCCAAGGTCATGCCTTCTCCCAAGGAACAATATACATCCAATGGCTGCTTGATCAAGAGGGTATCAAGAGTTAGCCCATCGGTCATAATTCAGACAACTCTGGAAGATCATCCAATTCCCCAAAGATTGGCTGAAGCCTTTGTTGTGATCACATCGAGGGTAATCTATGTCTCCATAATCGTACTTCCTTCACTCCCCACTTACTAATTAAGAAGACTTCCCAATAAACTTCCTTTATGCAAATCTCCATTCAGAGTTCTGTTTTTCCAAGGAACCCAATTTAAATAAAACAAGAAGCATACCTCAGAACAGAAATCGTTTTCTCTTTAAAAACTCATTTTCTTTATTCATTCATCCACTATTTACTGAGCTCCTATAACACTTGATACTGTATTAACTTTTGGCAATTATGAGATAAGTAAACACTATGCCCTGCCTTCAAAGAGTTTATAGTCTACTGATAGAGAATAAGATTTAAAGAAGTATATACATAATTATCAAATCATTCATAAGAAATCGTGGGATCACAGAAAAGGGTTACTTAAACCCAACCTGGAGAAATGGAAAAAGGTGGGGGAAATTTCTGGAGAAAGTGATGATAGACACAAAATTATACTGTTTTATCAGTTTCAATTTTTTATAGACATAGAATTCACAATAGAAAAATATTCACACCTTTAAAATTTAATAATTCAGTAGTTCTCAGTAGATTCTGAAAAGAGCTATTTATTTAATTCTTTAGTGTTGTACAATTATCGCTGCTATGTAATTCCAAAACATTTTTATTACCCCAAAATAAACCCTGTATCTATTAACAGTTACTCCCCATTTGTCCCTCCCATCAGCCCCTGGCAACCCCTAATCCATCTTTCTGCCTCTATGAATTTGCCTATTTTGGACATTTCCTGGAAATTGAATCACACAAAATGTGGTCCTCTTTGTCTTTCACTTAGCATAAGTTTTCAGAGTTCATCCATGTTGTATCATGTATCTGTGCTTCATCCCTTGAAAAACTATGTGGTAAAATATACGTAACAGGAGAGCTACCATTTTAACCATTTTTAAGTGTAAGATTCAATGACATTAAGTATATTCGCAGTGTTGTGCAATCAACACCACCATCCATTTATCCATTTCCACACCTGTTTTTTTAATCATCCCAAACAAAAACTATGTGCCCATTAAATACTAATTCCTTATTCCCCCCATCTCCCCACCCCTATTGTTTCTACCTTTGGGTTATTGTGAATAATGATTTAATGAAAATTGGCCTACAAGTTTCTGTTCAAGTACCCACTTTCAATTCATTTGGGCATATACCTAGGAATGGAACTGCTGGATCATTATGGTAATGCTATGTGTGTCCCCTTCAAGGTGTCCCACAGGAGTTTAGGTTCTGTTCACTTTTCTTCATTCTTTTTCCTTTCTTTGCCTCAGACTGGATAATTTCAATTGTCCTATCTTCAAGTTTGCTGAATCTTTCTTATCCCTGCTCAAATTTTGTGCTGAACCAGAGAGGTACAGTGAAATTTTCATTTCAGCTATTGTACATTTTTGTCTCTAGAATCTCTTTTTTTTGCATTTTTGCATTTTTATTATTTTTTATCAATTTATTGTCAAATTGGTTTCCATTCAACACCCAGTGCTCATCCAAACAAGTGGCCTCCTCAGTACCTGACACCCTCTCTCCTCCCTCCATATCCCCCTCAACCCTCAGTTTGTTCTTAGTATTTAAGAATCTCTTATGTTTTGCCTCCCTCCCTTTCTGTGGCTTTTTTTTCCCCTCTTCCCCTCTCCCATGGTCTTCTGCTAAGTCTCTCAAAATCCACCTATGCGTGGAAATATATGGTATCTGTCTTTCTCTGACTGGCTTATTTCACTTAGCATAATACCCTCCACTTCCATCAATGTTGCTACACATGGCCAGATTTCGTTCTTTCTCATTGCCGCATAGTATTCCATTGTATATATATACCACATATTCTTTATCCATTCGTCAGTTGATGGACACTTAGTATCTTTCCATGATTTGGCTATTGTCGAAAGTGCTGCTATAAACATGGGGGTACACATGCCCCTATGCATCAGCACTCCTGTACCTCTAGGGTAAATTCCCGGCAGTGCTATTGCTGGGTTGTAGGGTAGTTCTATTTTCATTTTTTTGAGGAACTTCCACACCATTCTCCAGAGTGGCTGCACCAGTTTGCATTCCCACCAGCAGGGCAAAAGGGTGCCTGTTTCTCTACATCCTCGCCAGCATCTATAGTTTCCTGATTTGTTCATTTTAGCCACTCTGACCGGTGTGAGGCGGTTTCTCAGTGTGGTTTTTATTTGTATTTCTCTGATGATGGGTGACATTGAGCATCGTTACATGTGTCTGTTGGCCATCTGGATGTTGTCTCTAGAATTTCTATTTGGTTCCTTTTCATAATTCCTGTATCTGCAATAATGTTCCCTGTTTGATCATATGTTATTCTCAGGCTTTATTTTAGCTTTATAGACACAGTCCCCTTAGTTTTTTGAATATATTTTTAAGAGGTGATTTAAATCTGCTTAAAGTTTTTTTAATAATTGCAATGTCTGAGATTCCTCAGGGTTTGTTCTGTTGATTGCCTTTTTCTCTGCATATGGGTCATACTTTCCTGTTTTTCTGGATGTCATGCATTTTTTTGTTGTTGTTGTAGTAAACTGAACAATTTAAATGAAAAATAGGACAGCTCTGGAAATAAGATTCTCCCCACTCCTCAGGACTGTTGATCCATTAGTGATTTTTCTGACCTAATTCAGAAAATCCTTTATTCTTTGTTGTATTCAGCCACTGAGGTCTCTGCTCAGCTTAATGGTCTGGTAATGATTAAAGATTTCCTTAGAGACACGGAATCGGTAAGTCTCCCAGTTTTTGTGGGGGAGCTCTGTGTGCATGTCAGAACGTGCCTTCAACACTCACCCTGACAGCTCAAAACTCTGACTTAGCCTTCACTTCCTGTTTGTACAGAGACTCAAGGGCAGCCAGAGGGGAAAATGTAGGGCCTTGCCAAGTCTTTCCTGGCCATGAACACCTCCCTACACATGTGCAGAGCCTTCTAACATTCCCAGGAATATGTTGGGGATTTTCAAAGTCCCTATGGCATCTCATTCCCCAGATTTATTTTTAGCCTTTTTGGTTAACTTACTGTTTGTCCCAACCATTATTCACTGCTTCAGGCAGCCAAGATACTAAAAAATTGCCTCGGATGGTTTTCAACAAATGCTCCCACTCCCACTTCCACTATGGAATAAAATTCTTTATATTAGGTGAACTCTGAACCAGATAAAATAAAAGCAGCCTACCAGACAACCACAGGACAGGTCAAATAATAATAATTATCTGGAAATGGAGGTTTAAGATCAAAAGTTTGCATGACTCTCCATTACTTCAGGACAAAATGCCAAATCAATAACCTGGCATGTAAAATCCTTTAGAATCTGGTCTCTGCATAAATCATCAGCCTCATTTGTTGAGGCTAATGATTTCTAAACTTCCCCCACCAGTAGTTACCAAGTTGCGGGTTTTCGCCTGACTGTGGCTTCTGGTTTCAAGACTGTTGTGAAGCTGGGAAGGGGTGGTGGTGTTAGGGCAAGTTACAGCAACATAAAGCTCTCTGTTCTCACTGAGATTCTGTTATTTTTCTTAGAAAAAACAAAAACAAAAACAAATGCTTCCTGGATTGTTACAAGTCTTTGATTAAGTTCAAGGCCCCTGAGAAGGGTCATGCTTACAATTTTCACCAGTGTTTTCATTGCTTTTATGGAGGAGAGAATTTTAAGAGGAATGAACATTTTCACTGCTATCCAAACTAAGTTTTAAAGACAGGGGCACCTGGGTGGCTCAGTCAGTTAAACATCTGACTTCAGCTCAAGTCATGATCTCATGGTTCATGAGTTTGAGCCCCACATCGGGGTCTGTGCTGACAGCTCAGAGCCTGGGCCCTGCTTTGGATTCTGTGTTTTCCTCTCTCTCTGCCCCTTCCCCACTTGTGCTCTGTCTCTCTCTGTCTCTCAAAAACGAATAAACATTTAAAAAAATTTTAAAGACAGAATGGGGGGAGGATTGATCATGGCAGAGGTGACATCTTGGGATAGGAAAAAAGAAGAAACACACAGTAGACTTATGCAGGAGAATTCTAAGCAGCTTGGTTTTAGTGGAGGATTAAGTTGAGAAAAGGAGCAGAAGGAAAAAGAGGCAGAAGAAGGGGCTAATAGTGAATAACCTGGGTTCTACATTAAAAGATGTTCACTTTTTTTTTCTTTCTCTCTGCTGTTTTCCTCTCAAGGTCAATTTCAAATCCCAATGATTACAGGAACACTGGCATAGGTGCTCAAACCCACAGTTCTCTGACAGTACTATCCTTCTCCCTACCATCCAAACCTCACTTCCCTGCTGTCAATATTTCTATTTAATTATCTTTTCTGAATCTCTCAAATGCATTCTTAACTGATCCTAGCACTTAGTACCTATCACTGTGTTAGAAAATGTTAGGTGGTCCAAAGATATGTAGGAACTGATTATTGGAGAGGTTATTAAGAAGGGCTCCCATGTTCTTACTTTGGGTATAATTCTTGATGATGCAACTGTACTAGTACATGTTAAGTCAGGAAAAAAAGGTGATATTTTAAATACTAGATATTTTAGGCAAAAAGAACCTAACGTAAGGATGTAGGGGCTCACATAACTGTTGGAAGGTTGGAAGGTTGGAGATCAAGAAAGTCCTTGCTTGCTCTCAATTAATCCGGAAATGGAGCGATCACATGAGGCCATCCCCAATGATCCCAGCTACCTGTGGAAACAACTAAACAATTCTCAGGAAACTTCTGGGAGCCACTGACAAAAATTCACACCTATCATTTACCAGTGCTTACATGCCTACATGGCACCCATTATAGGGGAATAATAAGGTATTTCTTGTCTTTGAAATCTTGTGCAAATATCTCTCTTTTGGTTAGCAAGTATGGGATACATGCTAAACTACAGAGGTCCACGTTCAGTGATGAGAGACTTCCATCTCTTCAGAGTCCTTAGAAATTAAGAGCCCTTGGAAATATCAGCAGTCCTTAGACCCTCTGCTGAAGAGAACTGCCTTGCTAAGGTCATGTTCCCTTCTCAAAATGGCCTACATTCAATGACTGGTCAATACAAGGATATAATGATCAAGCCGATTCCTCCCAATACAGGACATTCTTAAAGAGCCAGCCCAGCTCCAGAAATTGCACGGAGCTTGATAAAGCCTTGTTTTGCATTTCAGAACACCCAGCATGTATCATAGAGCAACTTCTCCCTCTGCCCAATGCCACTGCTTTCACTTTGCCTATAGGTATTAATCCTAAGAGCTCTTCCCCCAAACATTTTGCTTATCAAACTTTATCTTGGAGTCTGCTTGTAGGAAGAACCCAACTTGCATCTAGGTCAAGTAGTTTGAGAAAAGTTAAGATGGGATTCTAGAGCCGACCACCCTCTGGACAGCTTGAAGTGTGGACCCCATCGCTGGTGGAAGGTGAAGGATGGATAGCCGCCAGTCCAATGTAGCAGAGCAATGAATTATTAAGACTTTCGTTGGGGGTTAACTAAATAATATATCAGTAGAAGAAAATGCTTTAGCTAGTCTAATGTTTTAAGTGTTTGAAAAATATGCAGAAAAATTGTAATCATAGGAACAATTGAATTGGTTGGCTGTTGCCTGGGTCATTTGAAGCTTTGGGGAAAGGTAATAAAAGGCCAACAGAGATTAATCAATTAAAGGCTAGGTGTGAAAGCTGGCAGCATAGAAAGAGGCTCTCACTGATGAACTGCTATGTACTCAGCACAAATATTTTACATAACTCATGCAACCCTCACAACAACCCTGTCAATGCACATTTTCTCCATTTTACAGATGAAGAAACAGAAGCACAGAAAGGTCCAGAAAGTTGCCCAGGATCACCCAATGATTATGCATCTGCTTGAGTGCTGATTTGACCATGCATCCATCACCCCAGGAAACTGTGTGCTCCATAAGAAGAGAGACTTTTCTTTTTGCCCCCAGTGGCCCTACTCTTCCCTTCCCAACTACCCCAAATACTTGCCATGAAGTCATCAAGAGCCTGAGGAAAGACCCACTGACAGGGCTTCCTGGGGCAGGAACCGAAACTTCTTTCCCTCACTTTGATCGAGTACGTGGGACCCAGACATTGGAAGGATAAATCATATATGGACAGGGCCTTCTTTATGTGACTGAGCTCCTTCTGTTTCCTCCCTCTCTCTCCAGTATAAACTCCAGAACAGCACAAAGTATTGGCCGAGTAGGGTTTCCAGGATAGAATGCTGATCACAGAGTGGAATGGAGCCTGCCCCAGACCTTTCCTCTGGGCACCAGAAATTCATTTTATCAATGACAGCTGGAGTTGGCAATGGAAGGGCTGTGGGAACCTCGGGCCAAGGCTGAGGAGGACAGATTTCCAGGAGGACTGACCCACCACAGCTTCACCGGAAGCCAGTGCCCAGGACCTCAGTGCCAACCCTCTGCCACTCAGGTCCTGCCAGACAGGGGCAGCAGGCCCAGCCATCCAGGCAGAAGAGAGGATGGTGAGCAGGAAGGGCGTAATGCCAGATAGCAGAGCCGGACAAAGGGCCAGCCAGCCGGCACCAGCCCTGTGCCAACTGTTAGTAGAGCCCAAGGACCACAGGGGCAGGCAGGAAGCATGGTGGCTGCCCAGCTCCTCCCAGAGACCCTGGGCTGACTGCTTCAAGTCTGTCCTGGTGAGTCTGGCAAGCGTCATGCAAGAAGTGCTTATCCTGGGGTCATAGGACATGAGTTCAAAATCAGTTACATCCTAGTCATGTAACCTTGAGCAATTACTTTACCTTTCCTGCTCTAAGCAGAGGGCTGGCATGGGGACAAACTAAGTTACATGCATCAAAAGGGTTTGTAAACAATGGCCTATAAATATATATCTACAGTGCTGCTACGAGGCTCTACCATGTTCATCTTGGACCTATGTTTGTAGTCCCCTTTTAAATATGAAAATTTTGGTTGCACTAAAAGGTTAAAACAACACCGAACCAAACCAGTAGTGATCACAAGTCAAACACTACTGCAATTAACAGTGTCAGTCTCTGTAGAAGCAGGTGTGGCCTTGCTGTTCTTAGGATCAGTCTCTTCCCGGTCCCACTCTGAGATACTCCATTGGCTGCCCAAGGCCCACAGCCCAAGGCCACGTGATTGCTTGTTCCAGTAGAAACGCCATCTGACTGAGTCTCTGCCTGGGGTCAGTGAGCTCCCTACTTCTCCCTCCCAACAAGCTCAGTTCCAGCCTCCCCATTTCCCTCCACTCGTACATCTCTCAAGTGCTCGCCAACAGACGTTACAGAAACAGCATGTGTACTGTGTTGTAGCAAAAATAAATTTACGTGTTGATCAAAACTGGGCAGCTTGCCTGGGGAATGTTTTCAAGACACCTGGGTGTGCCACGTGTTGTTGGAATTCATTTGCTTCCACACCAACTGTGTGATGGGGACACACGGCCTCCTCTCTCTGAGGAGAACCAAGGATGGATGCAGAATGAGCTCTGAGGTCCCCTCTGGTTATTCCTAAACTTTGAAAATGTCTAGCAGTGTGAGTCTCTTTTCCGATCGAGATACTCTTGATTTTGTAACTCTGGAAGGTTTTTATTCAACAAACTCAAGTCTGTTTCCTCTTAATAGATAGCTGTGGTTTCCCCACTGTGAGCCAAATTGTGCCAGAAGCTCTGCACCAAATAGGAAGGACAAAGTCTGGCCTCCAGGGTGCACACAGACCCTACCAGAAGGGCTTTAGGGGCTCGGGCATGTCCTGGAGTGTTCTAGAAGGTTCCACCAGGAACCACACCAGTATATTTTGCCAGTAATCTTACTCCTTGTGGGCTGTTACAACAAACCACCACATACTGGGTAGCTTATAAGCAACAGATATTTATTTCTCATGGTTCTGGAGCTGGGAAGTCCAAGATCAAGACACCAGCGTGGTTGGGTGAGAGTCCTCTTCCAGGGTCATGGCCGGTGCCTTCTCTCTGTGTCCTGACATGGCTCAAAGGATTGGGGGATGGTTCTGTGGAGCCTCTTTTATAAGACATCGGTCCCACTGATAAGGGCTCCACCCTCACGACTTACGCACCTCCCAAAAGCCCCATCTCCAAATACCACCACATCAGCCAGTAAGATCTTAAGACATGAATTTGGGGTTGGGAGAGGGGGAACGCACACAGACATGCAGACCATTCACCAGGTGAGGAAGCAGATTCATTTCAAGAGGGATGACACAGCACATGAAGGTGCACAAACAACTGGCGATGGTGGCTGCTGTCTCAGGTACAGTCAGGCCCGAGGGTATGCAAGAGTGGAACAGGTCACAGAGGCTCCGAGAAACTTCCAATCCAAGGCCTGTGTGGAGGAGATAGCCAACCGTCAGCTCCGATTAATTCTTATCATGCAGGAATCAGGCCCAGCGTGAGCTCATCTCTGATCTTTCAAAAAACATCAGCAATTCAGATTTGGAACAAATTTCCTGATTTTTTTTTCTGCAAAATAGAAAATATTTTATTTTATTAGCAATGAGTAAAAATAACTTCCTGATTTTTGATTGTTGGTAACCAATTAAAAACAAAAAGAGCTCTTTCAGGCCAACTGTAGAGGACGCTACGTTACCCGCTCAGAGTCCCTCACCCCTCAGCTATACTCAGTGCTGGCCAGTGCCCACCTTCCCAGCCTGCATTTCTTCCTGTCTCAAAAGTGGTTCCAGAACAGCATCCAAACCTGGCCCCGGGCACCATGTCTGTTGAACCTGACCTGTCAGCTGAGACACCAAGCATATAGGTCTGCAGACCAGAGGTGGTCCAGAGGCCTCCTGTTTAAGATTTTTGAGGCAGAGTTTGGGAAGAGTGGAGTGCTAGGAGGGAGCTGTGGGGAGGGGAGGTGTGGAGCTATGGGGCGAAAAGGGAAGACAAGGGCCTTGATGGGATCAGCCCATTGTTCCTGCAGGGGAGTCCCTTCTCTGGGCACGGTGGAGCCACTGTAGGATTTTTATTTATTTATTTTTTTACCAAGAAGATGCTAATCAAATTAGGCTTTAGAAATCTACATTATATGGGCTGCAGTGGAAGAGGAAGTATAGACAACCAATAGTGGGGGTAGTGCCTGGGTGGCTCAGTTGGTTAAGCACCTGACTTTGTCTCAGGTCATGATCTTGCAGTCCGTGGGTTCGAGTCCTACAGCAGGCTCTGTGCTGACAGCTCAGAGCCTGAAGACTGCTTTGAATTCTATGTCTTCTTCTCTCTCTCTCTCTCTCTCTCTCTGACCCTCCCCAACTCATGCTCTGTCTCTCTGTCTCTCAAAAATGAATAAGTGCTAACAAAAAAAAATTAAAAAAAGAAAAGAGACCCATAGTGGGGCACCTCTTGCTTGGGTGATTGGAATAACCTCTTAGTGGGTCTTCCCGAGTCTGCCCTCACCCTGATTCAGCCCATCCTCAATTAGCAGCCAGAGAGACACTGATCAATGGAAGTCAGGTCCTGTGTCACAGTTTCCTACACCAGTGCTACACTGCTATGGTCCAGTCCCCTTCCTCCAGGCAGTCTTCCTCCTCAGGTCCTGCCCTTGCACCTTCTCACTCTTCTCTCATGCATCACAAGGCTGCCACCTCACTTCCTCCAGTCCCCATGCAAATGACACCTCCCCAGGGAGGGCTGCCCTGGCCTTGCTACTTGAAATGATGCAATTGCACACTCCTGTGCACGCATGCGCACACATATGGTCATTCACCACCTAACTACAATGGCACCTGCTGGAGTCAGCCAGCAGTTTCTGAAATCTTGCCCTCCCTCCATGGCCCAGCCTGAACTTGGTGTGGGCTATATCCCACAGGGGAAGGATGCTTTAACTGCGCACAGTGGGCAAGCTCTGCACTCACGCAGAGGAGGCACTGTGTTTTAATTTGTCTGTCTAGGAGCCAGACAGTGTACCTCTATTAATCTGCACAAAGGATCCTCTTCCTGCACTCTGTCTTCATCCTTTTTTTATTTATCATCATCCTTCATGTTATGCATTTTATTTCTTTATCTTGTTTATAATCTATGTCCCCCACCAAAATACTGGCTCCATGAGTCTAAATCAATGCTATTTCCCCAGGGCTCAATGATATATGTCTAATGACTTATGAGTGATTGGATGGAAGGAAGGAAGGAAGGAAGGAAGGAAAGAAGGAAGGAAGGAAGGAAGGAAGGAAGGTAGGAAGAAGGAAGAAAGGAAGGAAGGAAGGAAGGCAGGAAGGAAGGAAGATGGGAGGGAGGGAAGGAAGGAGGGAGACAAATTAGAGACAGGGAAATCCATTTGCAGGCTCTTTTAATAATTAATAAGAGAATAATGGGAACTAAGGTGGAGGCAGTTAAGTGAGAAAGGGCTGCAGTTGTTCTGAATAGAATGTTCATTTCTTTGGGCCCTCTGCGGCCAATTCTAGCAATCCAAGGATCCCTGGAAACGCCTTGCTTTCCTTATTTCAAGTATTGGAAGCCCAAATTCCCACATCCACCATTAGAAGGGGCTTCTCGGTGAGCTCCCTGCCTGTCATTTCTGCCTCCTGGCTCTGGGTTGGCTTTTTCATGTGAAAAAAAAGCCACTTTTGACATCCCTCCCTCCATTTCTTTCATTTGAATTTCGATTTAAGTCTGACTGATTTTCTAATAGCTTTAATTTCTTATTGAGTCCTTTGCCTCAGGGCCATACTCGTGGTACCGGTCCACGTGCCCCTGGCCGTGGCCGCCTGCCAGTCCTGGAAGCCCCAGCCTGTGACCTTTCCACGGAAGGGAAGGGAACTCCCTGCAGAAACCTCCTTCGGGTTCTGCTCCCCGCTCAATGGAAACACTTGCAATCCGAGTGGTAGTGGAGGTGATAAGGTTCACAGATGAAAAGCTAATCAGAATTTGTGTTTTAAATGAAAGCCCCTTTCTGAAACGAAGCACAGCAGGTGGGTGGAAGCCACTCTTCTTTTCTGAGTTGTCACACGCCTGAGACAGAGGCATGGATTCCTGGTTTATTTATTTATTTTTTTGGTGTATTTACTTATGAGAGAAAGTGAGACCACAAGCAAAGGAGAGGGATAAGAGAGAGAGAGGGAGGGAGAAAGAGAAAATCCGAAGTAGGCCCTGTGCTGTCAGTGCAGAGTCCTACTTGAGACTCAAACCCATGAACCCCAAGATCATGACCTGAGCTGAAACGAAGAGTATGACGTTCAACTGACTGAACCACTCAGGCACACCAGTTTCATGTTCTTTTTTTTTTTTTAATTCAGCTTACTTAACAGACAGGGTCCTCAGTTTTGTGTTCTTAAGCGGCCACAACAGCGGCAGTCTGGGAAACACCCTGTACCTGCTGGTCAGGCTTAGCCGTCTGGGTGCAGGCAGTCTGTGTAGGAGGATGTTTCTCAGTAGGGCGGGCCTGAAGGGGGGGGGGTCTCTTCCTTCCCTTGAGACCACCTTTGGAGAAAGTCACTGTAATCTCTGCCTGAAAATCCACATGTCAGAAAGGAAATCACTGTCCAAGTGAGCTAAAAACAGCTCTGCCCTCTTCCATATATTAGAATATGAGGTGGGAAACAAAGGCAGAAGGAAATGGTGAATAAAGTTAAATTTCCTTATAACCTGCAGCCCATTAACAACTACTTGAGGTAGGCAGAGTCAAACGTTATTCCAGGAACTCCTTACTGTCTTAGGCTAAAGCTTTGCTGGAGGGAAAAACAATCTTAGCTTGACAATAGCCTGGCCTCCGGTATCCTGAGTCTTCTTTAGCATGAAAATCTCATTGGAAACTTCCCATTGGCCTTCCTTCCCCCCACTTCCAAATATATTAACCAGTGTCTCTTCAAGGTCCTGGGAAGCTCTTTCTGCCCATGGGTTCTGTTCCGGTCCTTTAATAAAATCACCTTTTTCACCAAAGACGTCATCAAGAATTCTTTCTTGGCTGTGGGCTCCAGACCCCACAAACACGCTTCCATGACCCCAAAACCTCATCAGAATATATAAATATTATATATGTATATATATATATATACATGTATATATACACACACACACACACACACATATACACATATATACATTTTTTTTTCCAAATTTGTCATCTTACTCCCTGGTATCAATTCTTTTTTTTTTTAAATTTTTTTTTTAGCGTTTTTATTTTTGAGAGATATAGAGACAGAGCGTGAGCAAGGGAAGGGCAGAGAGAGAGGGAGATACAGAATCTGAAGCAGGCTCCAGGCTCTGAGCCGTCAGCACAGAGCCCAACACGGGACTCGAACTCACAGACCGTGAGATCATGACCTGAGCTAAGTCGGCCGCTTAACCAACTGAGCCACCCAGGCGTTTCTCAATTCTTAACATAAAGGATCAAATTTGATGGTTATGAATGTGTCTTCTCTTTCAGGGTGGGAAGTGATAAACTGTGGATTGGAAGACTCCATGGGCAAATTTCTTAATTCAAAACTGGAGGTTAAGGCAGCTGTCAAACCCAGATTAATATATTAAAAAGAAATAAAACTGAGAAAGAAAGCTGCCAAGAGCATATAAAAAAAGGCCAGCCAGATGTCTGAGGGTCGATACCTCCCTTGCATGCTTTTGGCTTCTGTAATCTTCTTGCCTCTTGCATTAGCCAACTGCCCTCATAGCACAATCCATAGTGCGCCCCCCGCCCCTGCAGCCAATAGAAAGTTTCCAAGTACCCGGAAGCTGTGGGTCAGCACCAGTTCGAAAACAGTCTTTTCTGATACCCTGAGTGTCACTTGTCGCTTCTTGGGCACTGAGTATTTGCGGTAGCAAAACAAGAATACTGAAATATGTGGTGTCTAAAGGGTGTCTTTCAATCTGATGGGGACCCCCAAATGTGGGGCGACAATTGTGGTGCTGAAGGTGAAAGAATTCACCTGAGGCAGAATGAAGGCAATAGAAGTTTATTGAAAATACGACAAGGGAGCAGCAGGGCAGGACAGCAGAGGAGGGACTGTCTGGCATGAGGTAGTAGGAGAGAGCTGGTTTTAAAGGGGGAAGAGGGAGAGGTATGGTGAAGTATAGAATTCTCCTTTTTTTTCTAACTGTATTTGTAAGTATCTCCTTGGTCAGTTAGGGCCTATGGATATTTTGGGGTGGGTCACCTGATGGGCCTGTCTGTGTTTGTTCAGCCAAGTGGTCACTGTGGCCATGTCTACATTCCATCGCTCAAGCCCATTTGCCTAAAAGCGGACTCTACAATGTTGCCTTACCAGTAGCGTGCCCTGCGTTTGCTGTGTCACTGATGGAGAGCTAGATTTCCTAAGGTTTCTTGGTATCTCAGAAGAATGATGTTTGCTTCTTCAAATCTCAGCCTTCAAATTCCAGGCCAACTAACAGAAAGGTTGCATTGCAGAACTGCCTTTTTCTCCTCTCCATATGAGTGTACACCACAGGATCTGTAGGAGTTAAGGAAATGGCCCTTAATGAGTCTTCATTCAAAGGAGGCAGAACCCAAACTCAACTGAAGCCCTTTCGTGGGGGCTCTGGCCACATTGGGGAGGAGTGCTTCCCCGTGGTCTGGTGTGTGGCTTTTCAGGCTGAAACGCTTGTCATTTGATACAGATTAAATACAGGACTAATTGGCACTCCAAAACTAACTCATTTTCAGATGAGTTTTGTTCTGATTTTTTTTTAAAGCATCTCAAAAGCCTCTTCTATAAATGATTCTCGAGAACTCTCACAGAGAGAAATTAGTCTCTTAACTATAATAGGGGTGGGCTCTGGTCCAGGTTTTATAACCATTCTGTGTCTTCTAGGATGGTTTCTGTGTCTCCCAATATTAAACACTAAAATCTAAGTTTAGTTTAATTTCATCTAATTCATTTTCAGTACAGCATCCTAGAAAGAACTAAGAAAAAGAGAATGAAGGGGGAAATCAATTCCTTTGCCTATGTCAAAACAATAAACTTAAAAATAATTTCAGGGGTGCCTGGGTGACTCAGTCGGTTAAGCATCAGACTTCAGCACAGGTCATGATCTCATGGGTTCGTGAGTTCAAGCCCCAGAGCAGGCTCTGTGCTGACAGCTCAGAGCTTGGAACTTGCTTCGGATTCTGTGTGTGTGTCTCTCTTTCTGCTCCTCCCCTGCTCATGCTCTGTCTCTCTCTGTCTCAAAAATAAATAAACACTAAAAAAATAATAATTTCAGACCCATGCAAATGGGATAATTAAAGTATTTATCAAAAGCAATGTGAAAATTCTAACATTATCAGCTTAAAACTTTATAACTTGCTCAGAGGGGATAAACTTCTTTTTCCTTTTCCTTCCTTCCTTCCTTCCCTCCCTTCCTCTTTTCTTTTCTGTTCTTTTTTCTTCTTTCCTTTCCTTTCCTTTCTTTCTCTTTTCTTTCTTTCCTTTCTTTCTCTTTTCTTTCTTTCTTTCTTTCTCTTTTCTTTCTTTCTTTCTTTCTCTCTTCTTTCTTTCTTTCTTTCTTTCTTTCTTTCTTTCTTTCTTTCTTTCTTTCTTTCTTTCTTTCTTTCTTTCTTTCTTTCTTTCTTTCTACAAAAGCAATAATAGTTATTATAGGGTCCAAAATACACACCAAACACTGGGCTGGGCTTTTTAGAGGCACAGACTTAGTCCTCATAAAACCCCTTCAAAGTAGATGTAGTTCTCTCCATTTGACAGATGTGGAAACTGAGCCTCAGAGATGGTAGCTCACGGGCTCAATAGACGGTAACTAGACTTGAAGCCAGGGCTGCCCACCTCCAAAGCACACACCCTTCCCCTTAACCCGGGTGTTTTTTTAACCAAATCTAACAACAGTGGCAACGAGAATAACTCAAGATCAAATATGTGGAAGCACGATTGTCTACATATATCTTATACTTTTTAACACTTTATCCCCAGAAGGTTTCTGAGTGTCTACATCAGCACTACCTGGAAGTTTTCTGCGATGATGTACCTTGGTGCTACCCAGTCATACAGTCAAGGGCCGCATGTGACTCTTGAGCCCTGGGAATGTAGTTTGTGTGACTGAGAATCTCAATTCTTAATTTTATTTCATTTGAGTTCATTTTAATTTCAATCTGTTAAAAAGAAAACTGCAGGATCAACCTGGTATCACTTAGGCCAGGTCACCAAAATTAGTACCTAATGTCATTGCAAGTCAGTCAGGAATTTTCTGCTCTGGTCATTACAATGAGCTAATAGGTCTCCTGGGCCTTTACTACCCCCTTTCACCCCCAAAGGGAAGATGAGGTAATCTGTATGAAAAGATCCCTTGCTCTTTCCCCTAAGAGCATGTGATTTAGCCTGAAATAATCCCTTCTTTTCTTTTCCTAGTAACTTCCTTAACCCAGCCTCCATCCTGTAAAAACCTTCTATTTTGTAAGACTCCTCCTCTGAGCTCCCCTCTACTAGCTAGAGTGAATGGTGCCCTATTCACGGATAGCTTAATAAAGCCAAATAGGTCTTCAAATTTCCTCGGTCAAATTTTTCTTCTTTATTTATTTTTCTTTAAATTTTTTTTAATGTTTATTTTTGAGAAAGAGAGAGACAGAGCAGGGGAGGGGCAGAGAGAGAAGGAGACACAGAATCTAAAGCAGGCTCCAGGTTTTGAACTTCCAGCCCAGAGCCCCACGCGAGGGTTGAACTCACTGTCAGATCATGACCTGAGCCGAACTCTGAAGCTTAACCGACTGAACCACTCAGGTGCCCCAGTTTTTGTTCATTTACACATTTAAATGACTACTTGTGGTGTGGCAGTACCCAGGGTGCAGATATGAAAGAGCTCCTGGCTCTGGAGTGCCAAACAGACCAGGTCCAGGCACTCACTGCTGACAAAATCCAAAAGCAGAGACAGAGACAGGGTTGGAACAAGAAATGAATTTATTTCAGTGAGGCCAGCACCGAGGAAACAGCAGACTAGCGTCACAAGACTCTCTGAAGCATTGAAAATACTTCTGGGTTTATGTAAGCAGAATGTTCAACAAAGGTCAGAGAGTGCATGCCACTGGGCTTGAAGGTCAGGTTGACTATTGTCTTGGCGTCAGTCATGAAGGGTCTCACTAGTTCAGGGCAGCCCCACTAGCTCAAGGGGTAGTTTTGATTCCCATCAGGGGATGCTTGCCTGCTGAGTCTTTCTCCCTAGTTAAGAGGTGAGATGGAAATTAGAATTTAGCATATTAGAAAGTTAGAGGTCGAAATGGCAGTGATTGAAATCCTCCTTCAAGGCTACCGTACTAGGCAGCATACATGTCTTACATATTTGTAATCGCAATGCTTACAGGCATGTAGTAAAGGAGAAAATTTTAATGTGACTATAATATCAATGTTGATTTTTTTCCTTATTAACATTAAGGAAATTTCTGGAAAATAGAGAAGTCTTGCCTGTGGGCATGTATACTGTGGACTGAGAGTTGCTTCTCTTCTTGAGTTTCTACATGTCATCAACATCCAGATGGATGTGGGACACAATTTTAACTCTCCTGTCTACACTGGTCTCTCCATTCTACAATTTTCATGTCTACAAAGGCACATCTTATTGGAAACACAGGGAAACATTTATTTTGGCTAACTTAACTATGGCATAGGAAAGATTTTTTGCCTGTTCCCAATTTTGCTTTTTACATGCACATATATTTATGCATATATGCACACATACATATATATATTGCTTTCCTGAAAGAACACCTTCCGTTCTGAATGTACAATCCAGATTGTGGCCAATTATTCCTTAGTTCTTCTAATGATAAAGCCTCTCAGAGAGAATGACTTCTGTTGTTGTTTATTCTGCATCATATGAGAGTGTATAGAAGTTTGACCTCCAAAATGTTATCAGAGAAACTCTGACCCATATTCACTCAGACAGATTA
Source organism: Paguma larvata (assembly GCA_030068075.1). Lineage (NCBI taxonomy): Eukaryota > Metazoa > Chordata > Mammalia > Carnivora > Viverridae > Paguma > Paguma larvata. The sequence continues at coordinate 83,727,219 of CM057837.1, forward strand.
CGGTTCACCTCTATAGGGGAGGTGATTTCTGCCCCATCCAGACCACTTCACGGACTGTGTGTTCCATCCCTCAACTGTTATGGGTGTGGCCTCTGTCAAACAAGAAAGAATTCACGGAAAATTTAAGTCAACAGGTATTTATTTGGACAATGAGAATTGCAATTGGGGAGACCCCGATTGAGGTAGAAACCTGAGTTCTGTTCTGAGGAAGACAAGGAGAGGGCAGAGATATAAAAGCGAAAGGCCATGAGGGCAGCTCGTGTTTAAGTCTTCTATGCAGAACAAGGATTAAAACTAGGTTAACTGGGAATGGTTGGATTATTATGCAAATGAAGGGTCAAACTTCTCAAATCACCTCCGCTCCTTTGGAAGTGAAGAATGCCAGTCATTCAGGTGTCTCCCTGAGGATGGAGTCCAGTCCAGGCTGAGGGTTTAGAGCTAGCAAAAATCATGGTTCTTCCAATGAGGATGTACATGAATTCCTTCTCCCTTGTGGCCTCCCATCCCTATTTCAAACCGAGTCTCTAGCTAGACTTGTGTGCTCCATTTTGAAATCTCCTTTCATACCTGCTAATGTCTTATAGCTGTCACTTCTCCAAAGAATGGCCCTTGGACAAATGGGAACCCCAGCCTAGGAGGCTGATTATGACTTTGCCCCATTGGGAAGGCAATGATGGATAAATGGAGGAGCAAGGCACAGAAGGCCAACCCTCTTGCTCAATGAGGGACCAGTTTCATGATACAGTTCCTGCTCCAGACCTCCCCATGGGACCAGTCTGGGGATACAGCACACCTTCGACAAACCACAGGCATCTGGATCCCTGTCTCAGGTCCTGCCACTAAGACACTTGGCGTAAGACGCTATCTCAAGGGCTTGAATTATTTGAAAAACAAGAAGTTATATACCAACATCTAGACTAACATGACCCTCCTCAGAAACGTCTAGGAGGCATTTTCACTAACAAGCTTCAAGAGACAATAAGCTTTTTTTGTTTTGTTTTGTTTTGTTTCCTTTTCTGTGCATAACTTCTGTCCAAGATATTCCCAAGGCAAAAAGAGTTACACATTTCAACACAGCCTAGATTTGGAACACAAACCAAACTACAAAATAGAGGCTGTCACTTCTGCCAAGTTCATCAGTCCAAACGGCAATGGCTACGATGTTATTTAGAAAGGTAGATTTCTCAGAAAGTGATTATTTCAGATTTAGACAAAAAGGAGAAAGAGCATAAGGAGACAAAGAGGAGAAAGAGGAGACAAAGAGGAGGAAGAGCATAAGGAAGTGAAAAGATAAGGCGGTTTCGACATGTCTCATTTCATAGCCATGCATATGAATGTATAAATAAGAGAAGATGGGTTAGGTCAGAAGAAAAGCATCATGTATTCTATATGCCCTTTATTGGCCCTAGCGCTGCTGAATGGTAAACAAGAACAACAAAAGCTTTCACTTAGAACATACAGTGATTTTGTAGAAAACAAAGCCTTACTTTATTCATTCATAATGGAAATAAACCCAGGATATTCCTCTATTTGCTGTTTAGTTTTATTCTATCCCTCTAGGCAAATTTAGAGGGAAGCCAAATTAAAATTAAGATTCTTCATTGTGATTGTGGACTTTGAGAAGCAGGGGGAATTTGGACGAGTTGAAATGCTGAAGTCAGTGATCTGGGACGGTCTGACTCAACCCTCTCCCCCAGGGGCAAGACGCCCGCAGAGGGACCACCTGTGTTCCTGGACCCGGCTGTTTTCTCTGAGCAAGGATGGAGACACCTTGCCAGCAGGGACCTCTCACTTTCCTTTTCCTGGACTTCTTTGCCCAGCTTCTTTCTTCCTGAGTACCATATTTTGTATGTTTTTTCCTATAACAATATTTTGGTTCTGTTCAAGTTTTTATTCCATCAAAGATACATGACAATTGTAAGACCTTCGGACAAAGCAAAGCTTCCTACCACTTAGAGATCATCTCTCAGCAATGGGAGCAGAGAGTATACTTGTCTTGCAGTAAGGATAATGACTGTGTATGAAATAGAGGACATTGCCCATAATGTTAAGAGAGAATTCTCTTCCCCCTGCCATTAAATGTTTTTTTTACATCAGTGTTCAGCAAACTTCTTCTTTAAATAGCCAGAGAGTAAGTAACTAGGCTTTGTGGGTCACATAGTCTCTATCACAATTACTCAGTCTTGCTGTTGTAGTGCTAAAAGGGCTATAGATGCTGTGTAGATGAATGGGTGTGGCTCTGTTCTAATAAAACTTTATTCACAAAAACAGACCACATGCCGTATTGGGCCTACAGGCCTTAGTTTGCCAACCTGTTTTCTACTTCATCATCTAAAATGGCTCCAGACTAAAACATGAATTTTATTATTAAAAAAAATTTAATCGAAGTATAGTTGAGACACTATTAGGTATTATGAAAGCTTTGTTTTCTAGTTAAACCATTTTAAAATGCTTCTCTCCTTGGGGTGCCTGGGGGGCTCGGTTGAGCGTCTGTCTTCAGCTCAGGTCATGGTCTTGTGGTTTGTGGGTTTGAGCTTCCCATCGGGCTCTATTGACAGCCTGGAACCTGCTTCGGATTCTGTGTCTCCCTCTCTCTCTGCCCCTCCTCCACTTGCACTCTGTCTCTCTTTCTCTCCCAAAAATAAATAAATATTTTAAAAATTAAAAACATAAAAATACTTCTCTCCTTAGCTTCTGAAATACATATTTTGTCCAATTCTGGATAAATATACAAATAATTGCTTGATATCATTGCTGGAAGTACAAGATGTATGAGAAAGGGGATGTGTTTCCTGCCTGCAATTGCATCGCATGCAATTCGCATCACATTTATTGAGGCAGAACATGCCCAGGGACTCAGCCTTCCCTGTTCTCAGTCTATGCACCATGTGTTCACTAAAATGCATGTGCAGGAATATTTATTCATGGCATAACTCAGTAATATCCAAACACTGAAAGCAATCCAAATAAATGCATTTTTGTATATCCTATCATAAAATATTACACGGCAATGAGAATGAGCAAACTGCAACAGCACACAATGTATGGATGGACCTCACAACCAGTGCTGAGGAGACAAAAAAGAACATACGGTTTGGTTTCATTTTCATAAAGTTCAACAGTGAACCCATGATGTTGACAGCAGCAGAATAGTGATTTCATTTGGAGAGGGGTGGTTAGTGACTGGGCAGGGCAGGAGGGGTTCTTGGGGTATTGGTAATATTGTAATTCTTAATCTGAGTGCTGATTTCACAGATAAATTCACTTTTGTATAAGTGTATTTAATTTTATTTTTAAATTACAGCAGCCATAATAACAAATGACCTTCACTAAAAAGCAACCATGTGGCAGGCACTGTGTTCAGCACTTTATGTACTTTGTCTCATTTAACCTTCACAAAACTCGAACGTGGTTTCACGGCATCATTTAATAGTGAAAGCAAGGTTCAGAGAGGTTAAGAAATGTGCTCAAAGTCACACAGCTAGCAAGGGGCCAAGTTATAGTCTACTGCCTTGATATATTACAAACAGATACCAGAACAATCCACAGCTTTATGAAATCAATCACTGGATCGGATATCCTAGGGGGACAGTGGTGTGATATTTCGCAGAGGTAGAATTCCGTGAGATGAGTAAGAGCTGAGCTGTTTGAACCGCAGGTGGAAAGAGGAGGTTGAACACTTAAAGCTGGGAAATCGAAATGTTTAGGTGCATCCCCTCCACTTTGTGCTGCCACCAGGCAAACAGATGGGCTGCCAATAGAAGGTTTCTCCTGCTCAGTTTATTGGGTCCAAATCAAAATCACAATAGCTCAAGCATGGCTCACAAGCAAAGGTCTGGTTTTCTTCTGGGAGTGACATATTGTTCCAGAATGAATCCATGCACAGACACAGCCTCTGTGGGCCATGGCCTTTACTGTCACATTTGAAATCAAAACAGACAGAAAAGGATCTCAGAACCCTGCCTGTGAGTGATAAGTAAAGGGGAAACCAAGGACCTCAATTAACCAGTCTTCCCTAGGGCTATAGTGAATCTGTCCTCCCTCCCTGCTTCCCAGCCTCCTGCTAACACTTACTGGAGAGTCACCATTAGCAAGCCCAGTGCTAGGCGCTGCAACACCTTATTTTTTAAAAGGATAGTCTCAATATAACCTGAATTATGTATAAGCATGTGAAATTATTCCTATGTCCCCAAACAGAGATAGGAGAATCTATGCCCCCGTAACAAATACTGCAAAAATTAAGAGATTTCGAATAAAGCCCATTTCCAAAACAGCCATATGGGCATTTAAAACATTTATCTGAGTCCCTGAAGGTATCAACAAACTTTTATATGAAGGAAACAATGTAGATACTAGAAGACATACACTATAACATTTTATGTTTTATTTAGCTGTAGTACATAAACACCCCCAGGCTCCGCAGAGGAACCTGGGTGGGCTCTGGTTTCCGGCTTTTAAAGGGATTCTCATATATTCATCTTAGCCATCCCAGAGAACTGCTTTCTACCTCCATTGTAGTTACTTTTGGCTACAGGGAATTCATTATTGCTGCTTTCAAACACTCTTTGCAAAATTCAGCAAAGTAAAAATTATACAAGAGCTAATTATTTCCGAGAAAAGTGAGTCAGCTATGTTCTCCATCATAACTGTGCATAGGAATAGGTTGCTTTAATTGTATCTAAATACCTTCTCTTTTATACCAGTTTTGTTTCTGTATGTATATGCTGGCAAAGAGATAGCTATTGCAGTTGTAAATTGTGCCTGATACTGAGATTAATAGCTATAAAAATAGTGCTCGAGGGAATTAGGGGTCTGGTTTAACCATCTCTGTAATGTTCCTACTCCAAGAGCAATATTTCATGGGTGTTGTAAAATTTATAAGCCTAGATTCATGAGGTCTTCATGGTTCCAAGCAGGCAAGATGAGAAGTTTATTTCCAGCATACAGGAAATAGGGGCTAATAATAGTCTAATAGGGGCTACACCAGGTGTCACAATAAACACAATAAACACACTACCAGTGTTTGCAGAAGCTGAACACAATGATGGGTCTTGGAGCCCACACTCAAGGTGAAGAAAAAGATCAAATGAAAACTGTTCTTCCCCTTCAATAATCCCTCAGGAGGGCAGAGGGAGGGTGGGCGGGGGTGCAGCAAGAAGGGGTCGCATCAGTGAAATTGCCACTTCATTAGTCCCACCCCCACGGGCTGGATGGGAAGAGGGGAATGGGGTTACTGTGTGTGACTGCCACTGCAGGGATGAATGCAGGCACCATCCTTCTGCTGGTGTGTTGGAGACACCAGCTCTATCGCGCGTATCATTAAATTTTCAGGAATTTCATGAGCCTGTTGTTAAACACAGCCATTATTACAAGTGAAATTACGATGCAATAAAATGTATTTAAAACAAAGTTAATAAATGCTCAAAACTCTTCATTTCCTAATTTCATGATCACTTATGCCCTGCAGTTATTTTTTGCCTCTTTTACCTGTGATGGGAGCCTGCACCTGTGTATTCCGCATACCTTTCTTTGCTCTCCTCCAAAGTCAGCCATGTCCGGGTGGGAGCTTGGAGCTGTCCATGGTGCAGGTGCTGACTCCACAGACACTGGACAGTGCTAAATATCAGGGTGTGTGTGCGTTTATTCTGGTTTTTTTGGAAGGTCAGTTGTTAAATATCTACCAACCACCATCAGTGGAACCTGGCGTGTTTTGTTACCCTGCTCGCACCTTCTCTCCCCACCCACTGTTTCACTGCCATAAATAATTCCCCTCCACTGCCATTCTCTGGCTCATCTTTCTTCAATTGGAACATGCTTTCTTTGTGTAGCTCAAGGGAAGCCAAAAAAAAAAAAAAAAGGTGACCCTACATAGTGCATAAAATTCCCAGTAATAGTGTGCATATTGTCATCCCAAGGTGCATATGCCCTGATCCTTTCATCCTGCCATGTCAGTCCTCTGGGGAGCCACAGACCACACATTGGGTCTGGGGAGGAGGAGGAGGGAGAACAAGGTCCAGCAGAAGAGATGTGAACAGGAATCAGAAACTCAGGATTGGAGTCCATAATCTGTCACTTTTTAACCTGTGTCTCTTGAAAATTCAGACACTTCATGAACCCTTACAAAAGTGGGGATGAGGATAATATCTTCCTTGCTTGCTTTGTGGAGTTGCCAGGAGCTGTGATGAAGCCAAATGTATGTAAGAAGATTCTTAGTAAGCTATCAAGTGTTGCATAATGGCCTCCTGGCTCCTTGTATTGCTGGTCTTCAAAATGTCCCTGTTAAGAAGTATTTTTTTAATACTTAGCAGGGATAATACACTAACAAAAGTTTCTTTGCCTTCAAAGAACTCTAGACCTGGAAGCATTCTTTCAGATCAGCTATTCATTCAATGTTCTAACTTATGAAAAGTTTTGAGAACTTAACAAAATTTCACACAAGCTGTAAGAGCAAGAACCAGAATACTAAATCCAGATCTGTCTCAAACTCTGCCCTCCAGAAATTTTAACCCAAACAGAAAGGAATTATTTGGGAATCTTTGAGTTCATGAAGAGCAAAGACCTGCTCAGTTCCTCCAGGAAGGCAAATAGGAGGAGAGGGTAGGTTCTTAGATACATATGGATGGTTAAGGAAACCGCACATAGAGATCACAGCAATGCTGATAATGGTGGTTTATTGCTTTGTGTGTGTCATGTCTTATTCCATTGGATCTTCACAACAAACCCACGAAGTCTCCACTCCATTTTACAGATGAGGAGACAGAGGCTTAGTTTGACAGGTTAAGTATTTGCAGGGCCACATGGCTAGTGCCATGCCAAGTTTCAGGATCAACTTGGATCTTTCTAACCCCAGAGCCTGTGCTCATAACTTGTATGACAGACTCTTCCAAGAACTCGAACTGCAAGACAACTGGTCCCATGGGAACAAAGTAGGGAGAGATTTGCAGAATTTCAACGATATATAAAGTCAGTCTCCCTTGTGATGTCTGATTCTCTCTAAGCTGTTGGGAGCCATTCTGGGCTCACAGGTTGAGACCCCTCCCTGCATGGGAAGGTTGAAGCAAAGCTCCTGCCAGCCAAACTGGCACCTAATCTTACCTCCTTCTAAATAATCTTTCGGGCCTGGATTTCTTGAACTGCTCTTGTTGGCCTAAGGGATATAATGCTCTTTGGTTTTATGGCATATGGAAAAGGGGACCTGAAGTGCGATGTCTTGATGGATAAAATCTGAATGAGAGTAACCTGGCCAGAAGTAACCTCAAAGTTGCCTCTTGGAGATAGGTTACACAAATTGATCATATAGAATAGCAGTTATGAGTTGGCTAGAAATTAGTAGGCGTTAGGCCCCAAGACTCCTTGAACCAAACTAGATTTTCCCTGCAGGTATCGCATTGTGTTAATCATCCCCTCAGCCCCGCCATAAAACCTCAAGGCACATCTCCGTAAAGCTTCTCTCAGAATTAACAGACTGATGGGAGAGATTGTAAAGAGACTTAGGACCTTCCCCGGAAGTTAGCCTAGCCCAAAAATTAGAAGCACAAACTAAAATAGCTACACATATCTTCATTGATCAGCAGCAAATATTGAGCCCCTCCCTGAGGTTAACATTTCACAAATCCTTTTTCTCATCCCCACGCTCCCTTATAATAAAAAGGCAATAACAAAATACTCTTACAAAAGCTACCACAAACCTATAGATGACTACATAGGTCTTGTGACAACAATGTATGTTGTAAAGAATGTCTTGTCACTGATATAATGTCACTCGCTACCTTTAAAAATAAAGACACTGAGACCAGCAAAGCAGAGATGCCAGAATTGCCGGGGCTGCTTGCTTGGTCATCAGACTCCATCTCTCATGGCTCTCTCACTTCATTTCGCCTGACTGTCCATCCTTCGTGGACCCCTAGATTCGCCAGAACAAGGACCCCGGCACTCAGTTTCTGTGCTGTCCTTTCCTCCCTGTTTCCTAACTTCAGCTTGCCTGCAGACCACAGTGGCAACTCCAGTTCCAGCTAGACATGTCCTTCTATTAGCTTTGTGTCCGAAGTTTCTAGTTCCTAACTGCCAAGAATACATTCTCATTGGCCCGGTTCGTCTTTTCAAGCCAGGCCGTGTGCCATGACACTTTCAGCCTTTGGGTTGGGTCTCTACTCCTGGTCTGATCCACTGTGAGCATGCAGCCTAGACTAGCATGTCTGGAACATTTGTCCTTTTATTTATTTATTTATTTATTTAAAAATTTATTTATTTATTTTGAGAGAGAGAGAGAGAGAGAGAGAGAGAGAGAGATCATGAGGGAGGAGCAGAGAGAGGAGAGAGAGAATCCCAAGCAGGCTCTGCACTGGCAGTGCAACCTAGAGCTCGATCTTACAAACTTGAGCCAAAACCAAGAGTCAGATGCTTAACTGACTCAACCACTCAGGTGTCCCATCGAACACTCATTCTTTTATAATTTGACCTCCTAGAACCTTTTACCATCTTCCTTGTTTGCAGCTATTTGTGTAGTCACTGTATCTTCTCTACTAGATAGGCTCAGGCAGGGGCCATGAGCACAGAATCTGTGTATGAATCAGCTTTGTGTCTCAGCATTTAGCATACTAGCAGTAGGGCAGAGGAGTTGGCTAAAGAGATGAACTCTATCATTTGGCAAATGGAGATGCCAGATCTACACTGGTAAAGTGAAGAATATAATTTAGGTACTAATCCAGAGAATTGAAATGTTTATTACTTTGCCTCAATTCTCTATTTCAGGGGAAGTATAAAATCCTTGGTCTTTATTATTTAGATTGTTAGAATTGAAAACTTTCAATTTCACTTGGCTGACATAGGACATGGACAGCAAGGATACTTTTTTGGGAATAGTAACTGAGTATATCAATGACCCAGAAAAGGGAAGTTCTATATGGGAAGGCCCATATATCATTCTGGACCTAGCCTTGCTAGTTCTCATCACATCTGGTTTTTCCCTTCTTCCTGGTCACATAGGAAGGCTTCCCATCCCTCCTTAGAGTTGTGTGGGGACCATGTGGCTATTCAGGCCAGTGCACTGGGCAGAGGTGAAGCAAGTCGCTTCTAGCTGAGAGCAGCTGGGAGAGGTTGTAAATTTTCTATGCTCCTTCTCTTTCCACCACAGCCATGATAGAGGGCCACATGTTGAGATGGCAAAGCCTCAGGACAGATCACCATGGACAGATACCCTGAAGAGCCACCTGACTTGCATTTAACTTCGTGTGAGTAAGAAATAAAGTGGGAAAATACATACAAAACTTGCTTTCTATTATTTCTTAGTCCCTCCCTTTCTCTTCCATGTCTACCATGTTTCAATCTCTGTCATCCAATGCAGCGACCTACCCTGAGTCTCTAACCAGCACATTGCTATGCATCTGCTTCCCACCTCATTAGATTGAGTTAAAATGAGCTGAATTAAATTGGAAGATGAGGGAAATATGAGAGCAGCTTTGGCAATGGCCAGCCTCGATGAACCCTAGACACGAGTCGATATGGCCCCCACTGGTTCTGCAGTGTCCACTGTGGTGAATGGTGCAGAAACATTCAACATCTACGTTCTTCCTCACCGTGACTTTGGAGCAATGTATTGGTCTGGATGCACATCGAGAAGTGTTTGCCAAGTGCCTTTACCTAAGCCAAAATTCCTAGCCATGTTGATTCTTGGGATTAAATAACAGGGCATAATTCAATGATTCTGGTTTTCATTTTATTTATCATTTAGACATCATCCTCTAAAATCCAAAAGGCCGAAAGTTCAGGGTTTGATCCCACATGACTTCTGTGAAGCATGTCTAAGACAAGTGTAAGAGTTCATTCCTGAAAAAAGGAAAAAAGTGTGTGTGTGTGTTAGTTTCAAGAGACTAGATATTCCCCTAAAAGTTTCACTTGATGTATTGAGATAGTTTCCCTCTCAGAGTATTCCACAATTTTTGGAATGACTCTAGGTAGTTCCAAAAAAATGACCCTAGCGCAGCAAGTTTAATTTTAAGAAAAACTTAGACTTCTCGTATATTCCCCAAATAGAGATAGAAAAATCTTATGTGAGCAATGGCATGTTTGAAACAAGTGGGGAAAAGTCTACTATTAAAAAACCAAAAATAAAGTTTTCTGGGCTTTAATTAAATCAGGTATCAGGGGAATGCCCTCGGTAAGTGACCGCCTTCGAGTGTTCATCAAAAGAAATCTGGATGCCACGTTACCTCTGGACAAACCTGCCCCAGCCACAGTACTGACAAGCCTGTGCTCAGAGCTGGTCCCCGCCATCTCCAAAATGGCACTATAGATGGGTCACGCCAGTGGTTTGTCTGTCAAAGTCCACTACTTAACTGGGTAAACTGGAGCGAACACTGGGAAAGGGGCTGGAAGTGCCCTCGGAGTATTAGCAAACTGAAAAACATTCTTCTAGGAGGCAGAAGTGCCTGCTTGCTCCTCAGGGGGTTCACTGGGTAGGTTAAGGAGTTTATCTTCCAAAAAGCACACTTTTCATGTATGTTCAAGACGGGGCTATTGTTTTCTTCTTTATTTTATTATTTTTATTAATTTATTTACTATACTTTATTGTCAAATTGGTTTCCATACAACTCCCAGTGCTCATCCCAACAACTGCCCTCCTCAGTGCCCATCACCCTCCATCAACCCTCAGTTTGTTCTCAGTATTTAAGAGTCTCTTATGGTTTGCCACCCTCCCTCTCTGTGACTTTTTTTTTCCCCTTCCCCTTCCCCCATGGTCTTCTGCTAAGTTTCTTAAAAATCCACCTACGCATGAAAACATATGGTATCTGTCTTTCTCTGCCTGACTTATTTCACTTAGCGTAATACCCTCCAGTTCCATCCACATTGCTACAAATGTGGCAATTAGAAAGTGGCAAAAACCTAAAGGTTTTCTCCCTGATTTCCCCCCTTGATGCCCTCAGCCATTGGATTTGGAAGAAAGGCATTGAGGATATCATTTCTGCAGAATACACTGGGCTCGGGCAACATTGAAGGCCAAGTCCACCAGAATTCTGAGCAGAAGCGTTAGCCCTACTCTCACTGCATTGGGAACTTCTCTCTGTCCTACCCAGACAGAGAGAACTAACTCCATGTGAGGCTCCTGAGAATCCAATGACTGGGACAACACCAAAACAGAGTACTTGTATGCCTGGGGTCTAATGAAAAATGCAACATCCTGCCTTCATGAGTTGATGAGAATCCATGTTTATAGGGAAGCGTCTGTCTGCTTTGGCTCCAAGCAGCTGCCCGTGTTCCCTCCTCCTAGGGAGAGGGTGGATGTTAGAATAGAGAGATAAACAGGCACAGGTCTCAAGCTACACTCTTACAAGCCCGACAGAAATTTCTACACAGTATTCTTCTGAAAATTCCTTCAGAAAGAGTCTGTTCGGTCTTCTTGTACATTTTCCTGCTCACATTTCTGTGCAGATAGAGGGAAATAGAGGTGATCGATGTCAAAACTGCCCAGAAAGACCACACATCTGGAACTGGAGCTGCTTATGAAATTGAGCTGTCAGCAACTTCTTGCCAGTATTGAACCAGAAGCTCTCCTATTCTTGTCTGAAATATTTTATTATTTTTTATTGAATTATAATTGACAGACGATATATTAGTTTTCAGGTGTACAGCACAGTGATTTGATTTTTTCCCAGTTTATTTATTTACTTATTTTGTGAGAAAGAGAGAATGAAGGAGGGGCAGAGAGTGAGGGAGGGAGGGAGAGAGAGAATCCTAAGCAGGCTCTGGACTGTCAGTTCAGAGCCCAATGTGGGGCTCCAAGTCACAAACTATGAGATTATGACATGAGCCAAAGTCAGATGCTTAACTGACTGAGCCATCTGGGCACCAGTGATTGGATGTTTTTTAAGGATAAATTCTTTTTTATTTATTTATTTTTATTTTTTAAGTAAACTCTACCTTCAATGTAGGGCTTGAACTCATGACCTCAAGATCAAGAGTCAGCTGCCAGCCAGGCAGTCCCTGTGATTGGATATTTTTACATGCTACAATGTAATCACCTCCAAAGGTTATTCTTTCCCTTTGAAAAGTGATTATGATATTGGCTACATTCCTTAGACTGTACTTTACATCCTCATGACTTAATTTTGAAAGTGGGTGTTTGTGCCTCTTAATCCCCTTCATCTTACTTGATTTCACTCATCTCCTCCCCCTTTTCTCTGGCAACCACCAGTCTATTCTTTGTATCTGTGAGTCTTAAGCCTTTCTTGCTTTATACTTTGTTTTTGTTTTTTAATTTCATCTTTAGTCGATGTCAACAGGTGAAAGCCTTTCATGTTTATACCTCCTCCTTTATTGCTCTTCTACCTTTCTCTTCCCTTCCACAGAGGCAGAATTCAGACAGATGCACAAACAAAAATCACCACACACAGACTCCACTGTGAGCCGGAGGCAAGAAGATGAAACTAGAAAATGCTCAGCTCCACGGGTTCTCCCTCTGTTAGCCAGGTCGTCTAATTAAACAGCTGATTGAGTGCATCCGCCCACGTCTCCTATGGTGGGCATCGTGAAATCTAAGCACTAAACCATGACACTCTAGTTGAAAGATTTTTCACACGGTCTTAAGGGGTAAACAGCCTTTATCTCAACACAACTGCCTGTCCCTCCTGGTGCTAACTGCTGGGTCTCCATATGAAATATCACTTTCGTGTCCTCTGTCCTCTGAGGACATGGTGTTCATTGACCTACACAACTTGCAGAGAACGCCATACCAAATCAGACCCGAGTGAGTGAAAATTACAAGACCAGCAATTCCCTTTCCTCCAGTCTGCCAGTGCAAAGTGCCCACTCTCCCCGCGGTGTTAATAACTGAATATGAAATATTTAAATGGCAGCAAATTGCATCAATTAAATTTGTTTCCATTCCAAGTTGAGCTCAGACGGCTCACATGTTTTGACCCAATGTCTTTTTATGTTTGATATACTTTCTTAATTAAAAAGTGCACCATGATTAAAAAAAAATATGGGTAATGGTAACATAAATGTTCCTTAAAGTACAAAATAAAAAAAAATTAAGGAAAGAAGGCTGAGGTAAGATTCTCCTGTGAGATATAAACTTCATGTATTACTGCTTCATTATTTTGTGTATATAACAAGCCATGGATCTAGGGCATGCTTCTTAATGCTAAAGATGACCTTGATTTCTGTCTTTAGGACATGCCGACCACTTGGTATAGCCAGGCTTTCAGAAGCAGAGCAAACATGTAAGGTTGCCAAGAGCAGATACTACAAAATGAGTTTTGAACACAGGTCACTTCCAGAGTTCAATGAGGTCTTGCAGAAAAGTAAATCAGATCAATCTTTCTCTTACTCGGTACTCTCTAGCAGCTTCCCATTGCCTCTAGAACAAATCCAAGCCATGGAATGCAGACCACAGGGCCTGATACATGGCAGAGCCCCTTGTCTCCTTCTCTTCCACCTCAAAGCCTTTGTTCCTTTTTTTTTAATTTTAAAAATAATATTCAGTTTTGAGAGAGGGCATGAGCAGGGGAGGGACAGAGAGAGAGAGGGAGACACAAAACCTGAAGCAGGCTCCAGGCTCTGAGCTGTCAGTACAGAGCCCAATGTGGAGCTCAAACTCAAGAACCGAGAGATCATGACCTGAGCAGAAGTCGGACACTTAAACCGACTGAGCCACCAGGCGCTCCAAGAAGATTTTAAATTTGTTTGTTTTGAGCTCAATAATCAGTAGATGGAGGCACTATTTGAGAAAAGGGTGACTTTTTTCTTGCTCTGTTAGCTAGCTACTGGAAACCTCCCAGTTTGGGTCTTATCATTCCAATGCCTAGGACTTCTTGGGGTTAGGTTTCATGCAGTGAGTTAGCAAATCTGATTTTTGCTCTCTTGCCCAGTTAGAGAACTAGAAGGTGACACCTTGAATCATGTAAGGAATGCCTGTGTGGAATTACAGGGCTTCTATCTCCCTGTCCTGCTCTCCTTCCCCTGGCTCTGAGCAGGCCCCCGCCCTGCTTACACTGTACCACCCAGACCTCGGCTCCGGTGACAGCTGCCCTCCTGTCTGGGGCCCCCGGTGCTGGATACCAGAGGAGCAGAGGCTGGGAGGGGCCGCATCTTCTGAATTCCCTTCCATTTTAAGTCTGAGAGAACCTCCATCTGTTGGCTTCCTGGGTGTGGAGCCATTCTTAATCGTTTTACTGGAGTGTTTGCTGAGGTGTTTGATGATGGCTTCTTTGCTGTTGGAAGACAAAAGCCAGAGGCGCCTGGAGAATTCCATCTGAGGAATGGACTCTCTATTAGGGGCGCTTTGTTAACTATGCTACACACACGCATGCGTGCACACACACACACATGAGTATAGATGTGAGTATACATATTTCTTTTCTACCCAAATGTTGAATGTTCTGTTAAGTCATCTGATGAAATGGTACCTCAGAGAGAAAAAGAAAGATTGTGTTTTATTACAGGCTGTTTCCATGGTAGCTCAATACCCTCGGGCAGCACCCTAATGATGAGTTATTACTTTTCAGCTAAAACACATTGTAGGGAACTGATTAATAATATAACTTGCATCGCAAAACAACAGGTTAATTTTTCTTTCATTTATTCTCAGATGTGAACACACACTGATATATGTGATAATTTATCCCAACATCTGACTCGCTCATCTTAACTCTTTCTTCGTGGAGTTAACAAAGGAAGTGGAAAGGAGGATATATGGACCCCTGGGGAAGTCCCTCGGGCAAAATATGTAGGTGGCTTCTCAGATGTGCCCTAGGAAGGAATGTTCTAATCAGGAAAGGTCCTTTTTAAAACCGCCAGCCCAAGGATTCTAGCAGCTATGTTATGTCAGATGTGATTGGACCCATGGCATATCTTGAGCTCAGTATCAGAACTGTTATTACAAAATGGCTTGACTGTTTACAAGGGCTTCTGGGAGGAAATGCACTTCACATACTGAGAAATCTCTTCCCTGGAGGAGTGACCAAATCTCTGTGGTTTGACCAGCCAGCCACAGAGGCTTAGGGCGGTGTCCCTTTGTAGCCAAGAGTCACCGATGGCCCAGGGCCCTTGGCAGAATTGCCTATGTGAGAGAGGGTGGTGACAGTGGTTAATACAGACTGCAGCCCAGGACAAGGTAACACAGGGGCAAGAAGCTAAAGGGCTTATGGAATTCTCTCTCAGGAATTAGGAATGTATTTGGTAGCTCAAGAGGTTAAATCCCTAGATTTCAGGCTGCTTCTACATTCCTAGGACGCCTCCCTCCCCTGCCTTAGAGTCCTGTGTCCCCCGGCAAGCCGTGACTTTGGGAAAGACCATCTCACAAATATTATCCACACAGAAAAAAAAAATAATTAAGAGGAATATTTCACATGGTGATGTGGGGATAGAAAACGTAAATCTCCCAAATGCACAGAAATCAGATTATCATCTTCAATTCAAAGTGAAGATTTTCAGGCCACATATTCATCAGACCTAAGAAAAATATAAGATAATAAACAGATAAAATTAGAACAAATAACTAAGATATTTCTCATCTTCTGCCCTGGAGCCACTAATACATGAAGATTGAAAAACAAACAAATGAAACTCTGCAGCAATTTTCTTAGTTACTAACAATATGTATTCCAAAATTGATTATATATATATATATAGAGAGAGAGAGAGAGAGAAAGTTGGAGAATAGAAAAATGTAATATTCTATTAGTAAATGTATTTACATCATAATCCAGTTCAGTTCAATTTAAAATTCAAAGGTAAACCAATAGACAAATTTGTTGATAGATAATGGCTTTGTAAAAAATTTTTTTTCTAATGTTTATTTTTGAGAGAGAGAGAGACAGAGTGTGAGTGGGGGAGGGGCAGAGAGAGAGAGACACACACAGAATCTCCGAAGCAGCCTCCAGGTTCTGAGCTGTTAGCTCAGACAGAGCAGGGCTCGAGATCATAGAATGTGAGATCATGACCTGAGCTGAAGTCAGACACTTAACCGACTGAGCCAACCAGGTGCCCCATTGGTAGGTAATGTTTTAATTGGCCTAAAGGATTTTCAAAAATTTCTTTAAATTGAATTGAGGGTTGTCTTTATATAGTTTGAAAAAGAAGATGTGCGAAGATATTTTATCTAGAAACAGCTTCAGGTAGCTACCAGGCAAAGAATATAAAAGAAAAAGTAGTGATGTATCTGAGTGAAGGGAAAAGACTGATGTGTTTATAGAAGAGAGAAGAACAGCTATTCTGTTCCTTTAATTGAGATGTAATTGACATACAATGTTATATTGCTTTCAGGTGTACAACATAATGATTTGATATTTGTATATACTGGGAAATGATCTCTACAACAAATCTAGTTAATATCCATCACCACACATAGCTACATTTTTTTTCTTGCGATAAGAACTTTTAAGATTATCTCTCTTAGCAGCTTTCAAATATGGAATACAGTGTTATTAACTAGAGTCACCATGCTGTGCATTATATCTCTAAGACTTGCTTTTTTTTTTACCTGAAAGTTTGTATATTTTGAGCCCCTTCCCTCACTTTGCTTGCTCCATCCCCTTCTTCTGGCAATTACCAATTTTCTCCATATCTACGAGCTTGGTTTTTCTGGGGGTTTTGTTTGTTCATTTAGATTCCACATATCAGTGAGATTATATGGTGTTTGTCTTTCTATGTCTGACTTATTTCATTTAGCACGATGCCTTCAAGGTTTACCCACGTTGTCACAAATGGCAAGATTTCCTTCTTTTTATGCCTGAATAGTATTCCATTGTATATATACCACAGTTTCTTTATCCATTTACCAATCAGTGGACATTTAGATTGTTTCCATGTCTTGGTTATTGTAAATAATGCTTCAGTGAACACAGAGTTGCATATACCTTCTTGAATTAATGTTTTTGTTTCCTTCAGATAAAGATCCACAAATGAAATTGCTGGATTATATCACAATTCTATTTATAATTTTTTGAGGGACCTCCGTATGGTTTCCCATAGTGGCTGCCCCTATTTACTTTCCCACCAATGGTTCTGCTTTCTTTACATCTTTCTAACACTTGTTATTTCTTGTGTTTTTGATAATAGCCATTGTGACAGATGTGAGGTATCCTCTCATTGTGGTTTTGATTTACATTTTTCTGATGATGAGTGAGGTTGAGCACCTTTTCACGTACCTGTTGGCCTTCTATGTGTCTTCTTTGGAAAAAGGTCTATTCAGATGCTCTGCCCATTTTTTCATTGAACTGTTTTTTGTTTTTGCTATCAAATTATATTAATTAGTACTTTATGTGTTTTGGATATTAAACTTTACTGCATATATGATTCGCAAATCCCATTTCCTCCCATTCTGTAAAATGAGGGTTTCCTTTGCTGTGCTGAAGTTTCTGATTTGATAACTTCCCATTTGTTACTTTTGTTGCCTTTGCTTTTGGTGTCAAATCCAAAACATCATTGCCAAAATACATGGCAAGCAGCTTACCACCTATGGTTTGTTTTCTTATAGGTTTTTGGCTTCAGGTCTTATATGCAAATCTTAAATCCATTTTGAGTGATTTTGTGATTTTAAGTGAGATAGTAGTCTAGTTTCATTCTTTTGCATGTGGTTGTCCATTTTTCCAGCCCCAACTATTGAAGACACTGTCCTTTCCCTATTGAATATTCTTGGCTCTTTTTTCATTAAAACAAAACAAAACAAAACAAAAACATGTATACAGGGGGTTCTTTCTGGCTGTCCATTCTGTCCCATTAATCTTTATATCTGTTTTTATGCCAGTACCATATTCTTTTGATTACTATAGCCTTGTGATAACAACAGTTGTTCTTGAAAGACAGGACAAATATTTACAAGTAAATTCAGCTGATTTATAGCCTTTTTTATTTCAACCTCAAGGAGTTCTGACGGACTTTCCTGTGCCCTCTCACAGAGGGGGGAAAGTGGGGGTTAGAGCAGTGAACTGATTTGTCCAAAGGGAAAATGCTGATTATGCAAAGAGTTGGCTTCTGAGCCTGGTCTTGTTAAAGCTAAAACACTATTGCATTTGGTAGGTTCTCAACTAGATGCCTTTATACGTCTACAGAGAGCAGATACAAACTGAAAAGAAAAATAAATAAATAAGATTTAGACTATAATTTCCATGTAAAGAAACAGTTCAAATGGATTGTGAGGGCAAAGTAGCAATGAGGTAAGTCAAAATAGGAACTGGAAATGCTTGGTAATTGCAGGAAAAAAGACTAATCTACATGAACACTTAGACACAACTTGTAAAGAAGAATAGAGTCCCTAAATTGGTTGTTTGGGTTACCCAAGACCTCAATTACCAACCCAATTGATTTGGGTTTAGAAGTGGTAAAATGGAGTTTAAAAGCATCATCTCACAAGTCAGTCTGCTCCTTTCTAATATACAATCAATCATGGCCACATTAGAAACCTCTCTCTGATTCTTTGCTTTCTCATCCATAAAATGGGAGGAATGATATTAATTTGTAAGGTTCAGGGGAGTTTAAAAAGTGATATGTATGGGTTTGTTGTTGTTGTTGCTGTTATTGTTGTTGTTTATTTTTATTAGAGAGAAAGAGAGAGCTCAAGACGGAAGAAGGACAGAGGGAGAGGGAGAAAATCGCAAGCAGGCACCACCACACTCAGTGCAGAGCCTGACACTTGGCTTGATTCCGTGAGCCTGGGATCATGATCAGAGTCAAAATCAAAATTTGGAGACTCAACTGTCTGAGCCACCCAGGTGTTCCAATATGTATTCTTCAAATAAACTAGACTTAATATCATTGAACTTATGTAGAGTGCCACAAAGGCAGATCAAATGAGTAAGATACTATAAATTAGAATAAAGTATTACTTATTTATTCACTAAGTTAACTTTCATTTTCCAATTGATGGTATTGAGACTTTGCACTAAGCTTCATGTCTCCCATGATCTATAAGAAATCAAAGAGTTAAGCTTCCTTATTGGACAAATAACAAAGTAGCAGAATTCTTAATTTCTAGTTATATATATGCTTTTTAAATTTTTTAAATGTGTGTTTATTTTTGAGAGAGAGAGAGAGAGAGAGAGACAGAACGTGAGCAGGGGAGAGGCAGAGAGAGAAGGAGACACAGAATTTGAATCAGGCCCCAGGGTCTGAGCTGTCAGCACAGAGCCTGACACAGGGCTCTAACTCATCAACTGTGAGATCATAACCTGAGCCAAAGTTGGATGCTCAGCCGACAGCACCCCAATTTCTAGTTATGTATTGAGCAAAGCAGAAGTCAATAAACTTAATAGAAAATGATACATCAAATAATCAATGAATATAAAAGCTGGTTCTTTGAAAACATAAATAAGATTAATAAATTTCCAGATAGACTGATGAGAAAGAGAAAGTGATAGAAGACACAAATTGCCAATTTCATGAAGAAAAGAGAAAATATCATTACTGACCTTACAGATATTACAATGATAATTATAAATTATTATTAAAACTTTTGTCAATAAATTAATAGTTTAAATAAATTAATAAATTGTATAAAAACACAAATTACCAAAGCTAATTTGAGAAAAAATATAAATACTCAAGTATCTCTTTATCTACCAAATAAATTAAATTATTGGTTAAAAACTTTCCACAAAGAAAACTCCAGCTATCACTGATGAATTCTACCAAACATTTAGGAAAGAAGTAATACCAATTTAGCAAAGAGTCTTCTAGAAAATTACAGAGAAAGAAATACTTCCTATCTCATGTTGTGAGACCAATGTTGTCTTGATACCCAAACCTAACAAAAGACAAATATCCCTCATAAATATAGAGTGAAAAACTTTAACAAAACGTTAGCAAATTGAACACATTAATTTGTAAGAAGACAATGCAGCACGACAGACAGGATTTTATTTCTGGGTTGCCATGCTGGTATAACATTCAAAACCAGCTTTCTTTGGATTACTGTTTGAGTCATATACTTGTTTTTCATCTTTTTAATCTTTAAACTTTCGATATTTTTACATTTAAATTATGTCTCTTACAGGCAGGGCAGAGTGAGTTTTTGGGTTTTCATCCAGTTACTAGTAAAAGATTATGGATTTTTCTATATTTCCCTTCAATTCCGTATATTTTTCTTTCCGTGCTTTGAAAATACATTATTAGCTACAACAAATGGTATGTCTTATTTGTTTGTTGAACTTTTTCATTACGGAATACTCCTATTTTAACCAATGAGTTGTGCTTTAACAGCTATTTGTCTGAAAAGTTAGACTAGATAAAATTTAAAAACAGTTTATCAAATGATGCCATGAAGACTATTTACAAAATCAAGTCATAAGTGAGAGAAGATATATATAACACACATATCTAAAAAAAAAAAAAAAGCAAACATGTCCTAGAGTATGTAAAGAACACAGAATCTATAAGAAAAAGTCAGATACCCAGTACTAAAGTGGGTAATATTTGAACAAGTATTTCGAAAAACGATATCCAAGGAGCCACTAAACATATGGAAGAAAAAAAGTGCTCAACTTTATTAGTAATCAGGGAAATTTAAACCGTGATGAATAGTGATCATGCTTATTAGAAGTATCGAAATAGGATCATGCTTATTAGAAGGACTTTAAAAGTCTGAAAATGTTAAGAATTGGCAAGGATGTGGAGTAATGGGACCTTTTATATAAATCTGGGAGTATATTAGTCCATAGGTATATATAGTTACAGCTGTATTAGTAAACTTTGACATGATATACTACATTTCACTACACACGTATCCTGTTTTCTGCCTATTTCACTCTTAAATATAGACCTGTGAGAAATATGTGCACATGTACACCAAAATAAAAGTACAAGAATATTCATAGCAGCACTACTCATAATCACCAAAAACTGCAAATGACCCAAATATTTATCAGCAGTAGAATGGATGAACTTAAGTATATTAATAGAATGAAATACTATCCAGCAACCAAAATGACTGGACTGTTTTATGCAACAATTTGGATGAAAATTACAAACATGTTGAGCAAAAGAAGTCAGGTACAAGAAAATGCATACCGTACAATTCACCTATATAAAGGTAAAAAGTGAACAATCTATTGTGTTGGAGGTCAGGATAGTGATAGGCTGTAGGGTAAGTTGGGGAGAGGGAGCCAGGGACTTTCTGGGGATCAATAACATTCAATTTATTGAATTGGAAGGTGGTTACGGGAGTGTCTTTTACTTTGTAATAATTCATCAAGCTGTGGATTCATGATTTTTGCACTTTCCTAATGTATTTGTACCTCACTTAAAATGTTAATAAAAGTTCTTCTATGTAGAATGCAACTGAATTCAAATCTCTTCCTGAGTTTCTTGACAGTGAGGCCATAAATGGAAGACATTAAATTATGTCAAATTTACTTTCCGATGCAAAGGAAAATCAAGCTACCTCCAGTGGGCTATGTTCTGCTAGCCTGGCTCCTGGGTTATAAAATGCTTCCATTAAAAGAACCTTTATATAATGTTCCTGTGTCAGCTCCATGGGGGAAAGATTGTGTCTGCTTGGTTCATCACTGTGTATCTAGTGCCTAGACTAATTTCTAGACCAAATAAGGGGCTCAGCAAACATTTGCTGAGTGAGTAAATGAATTAAAGGAAAAGGAAGCTGTCAACTGATTTATACGAGTAGATTTGAGGTCCAACATCAAGGTGGAGAGGCAGGAAATGTCAAGAGAGTCACAAATATGTCGCAATCACCTACTTTGAGATCACCTTTGTTTTGGGTTCAATGTGCCCACTTGACATGAATCAAGAAGACCTCTGTGGCAGCCATTGCAAGAAGTGGCATGTGTCTTCCATGGAACCCACTGCTTAGCTTCCCACAGTGTCATCATTTATACATCGAAAGAAATATAGCGGCATTCCTTTTTAAAAAATCTGTAATTCAGCCTTGCCCTTCTCATGAGCTATCCTTTATCATTTGAGACTGACTTGTGAATGGACAAGTGGAAAGTCCATGTGTGACACAGGTATAAGCTGTGGAGAATTTGTCTTAGCATAGCATACGTTGTTCTTACCATCATCTTACATTTAATTATATATTGCCTGGATTGATATTTATTCTTTTCATGAATGCATTCTGCATCTCTCATTTACAGTGCAAGCTCTTTTAAATCACGGCTGTGACTGTTTCACTTCTCAGGTATCTTATTTGGACTACACTGAACCAAGAACATGAACTGACCTGAGTCCAGGGCCAACTGTGTAGTCAGGAAGAAGCAGGGAGACCAGACAGCATCATATCACAATAATTCAGACAAGAATGGTGGCTTGAGCCAGGAGTCAATAATATTGGCGAAGAACAATAGTGGAGATCTGAGGACCTCCAACACTATGTGTCAAGAAGATGAGAAGAAATAAGGAAACACACCAATAAGGCATGGCTAAGGCATGACCAAGGAAGGTAAAGAACAAGAGTGTGGTGTCTTGAACTGAGGAAAGCCTACCAGGAAGGAGGGATTGGCCAACCTGATCAAAATTTCTCATGGCCAAGTAGGAAGAAGACTGATAACATTGGATTTAACTGCATGTGGTTTTGGTGACTTCAACCAGAGTTATTTTCACCAAAACTTACCCCGGGGGGTGGGGGGTAGGTAGAAGCTGAGGGGGTATGCTGAAGACACAGCAGCTGGAGAGAAGCCAGAGATGGTGAGAACAGACAACTTTGTCCAGTGTTCTGGTGCCAAGGAGAGGAAAGGAATGGGGACTTGCTGATCAGAGAACTGAGTTTTGCTTATTTTTTTATTATTATTGAATGTGAGAAATATGAACTATGTGCTAAAAATAAGGATATACTCCAAAGGGGGAAGATTGATGTTTTAGGAAGGGGGAGAGTTTTTGATAGCATGAGGTCTTTGGAAGGTTTAAAAAGGATGGAATTTTAGCATGGCTCACCATCTTTGTTTATCGGGAGCTTTCCCAGCAATGAAAGTCCTGGGTCCCAGGAAACTCTCAGGCCTGGGCAAACCAGGACAGTTTGTCACCTCAAGTAAAGTAGGAAATAAGGTCAACTGACAATTAGATTGGGGAAAGAGGTACCGGGGATTGGGAAGTGAAATAGTTGTCCTGGCCAAGGCCCTGGGATGCACTTCTGGCTGGAGCATGAGAGTCACTAAATTCAAGGAGAGCAGGAAAGAATGTAGAGAGGTGACCTTTTCATTATCGTTTTTTTTTTTCTTTTACCTTCTGATCAAAACAATCAGTAAGGAGAGAAAAGTCTCTATCTACAAAGGTTTTGATCTCCTGGAAGAGAAATACAACTGATGTCCAAAAAGAAAAAAAAAAATAGGAGCCGTAGCTGATAGCCAGTGAAAAGAGAAAACATTCAAAATATTACCCACATCACTTATCATATCTCTGCAGTTAATGGAAAATCACAACGTCTGTGAGCTTTTTGGAAAGAGGTTCACTAGATAAGATACTTTAAAAAATCTTACATGGAGAACTATTGACCATATCATTTGTTTTCCCTCTGTTCTCTTGCTGTGATTGTGGACTTTGCTTGATTGATAAGAACCCTTCATGTGAAGGCTCTATAGATAACGCCTTCATAGGTCCTTGGCTCATGCTCAAATGATAAATCATGTCAAGATAAGGAAATCATTTGGTTCTTTAAAGTTGAAAAGACGATGTGATTAAAAATGTCATTTGGTGGATATATGAGAAGGTTTCCTATAATCAGTTACCCAAAATAAACCATATTATTTAGCGAATGTCTGCAGGGAGACAACCAAACAGATGTTTAAGACAATGAAGAAAAGCTGAAAATATCTCGAACATTGAAGTGCTTACAAAAAAAAAAAATTGTGTATTGACTTTGGAGTGAGGGAATGAAAGATATATGTTAATTTGTTAAATAATAGCCTGATATTGCTTTTATGGGACGGATTTTTTTCCTACATAATAAAGAAATTAATGCTATGAACACTTACTGCAAGGCCAGGAGGGAAAATATGAGATGTAAGCTATGTGTTATCAGCACTGCGAACTGTAGAGAACATGACTTGTGTAGAAAAGGAGTCTCTTTGTGTTCCACAAAATCACAAATTGGAAATCACAGGTAAGCTGGGTCTAGGGGAGGTGTGAAGGAGAAAAGAACTGAGCACATTTAGAGGCACAGTTATTTTGTTGCAATTTTACCCTGGAACAGAAGGCAGGGGGTTTCTTTCTTGGATGGGAGAAGTGATGCCCGATGCAGCACCTCCTCTTCCTCCCCCCTCCCTGCCTACTTCTCCAAATAACCCATCCTTCTGGTCTACCCCAGATAACCCTTACTTCTGGAATTCCGCAGGCTGCCCAACTCCTGAGGGGGCTAAGGCAGAGACAGAGAACACACCAGCTTCCCCTGAATAAAGACTGAGGTATGGGGGGATGGACCCAGCAGATAAATGATTCCAAAAAGTGCTCTCCTAGCAGCCATGATGAGATGGGAAAGAGGCTGATTTCTTGATGGTGAAGAGGTCAAGAGTGGACAAAACCTAAAATTATAAATGGGGGGGGGGCGCCCACAGGGACTTTATTCAAATCAGACATTCCCAATCTTCATTTCTCCCTCATGTCAGGTAAACACCTCTAAGAATCAGGCAAAATTTGCTGAGAGGCCCACTCAGTTTCCCTGAGGACCAGGTTGGATTCAAGAGTTTGGGGGCGCCTGGGTGGCACAGTTGTTTAAGCGGCCGACTTCAGCTCAGGTCATGATCTCATGGTCTGTGAGTTCGAGCCCCGTGTTGGGCTCTGTGCTGATGGCTCAGAGCCTGGAGCCTGCTTCGGATTCTGTGTCTCCCTCTCTCTCTGCCCTTCCCCTGCTCACACTCTGTCTCTATGTCTCTCAAAAAAATAAATAAAAATGTTAAAAAATATATTAAAAAAAAGAGTTTGGGACAGATCTGCTCTTTAGAAACCTTGTTTGAGAAACCTGAATCCATGTGCTCTGAATTGAGGACAATTTGGGGGAAACTAGAAAGCATTCTTGGGTGACTGAAGAATTCCCTGTCCATTCCTTATCCTGGCTTGTTCTTCTGACATCATCTCGCACTGTGCCAACATGTTCCAAGGGGGAGTTCTCAAGAGGCAAGAGCAGCACATCAAATATGTGAGTCTCTTTTGTGCCAATCATGGTCCCAGTCACTTACACAGTCAAGGACTTGCTGGCTTCAGGACAGCAGAAGATCCACACCTGCCAGCAACCTTGGGTGAGGAGTATGACACAGATGCATGCAGTAGACGGTGAAGGCAGGTGATCTGTGGTTCTTTCCAGGTCAGAAGAAACTTCTGAGCATGAGAAAGGGGATACAGGAAAGAACACCCTGGTGTTTCCCCTCCTCCTCCATTCTGAGTCCTACATTATGCTGACAAGTGCCTTTCTCCCCTCCCCTTCTTCCATTTCCCTCCCATCTCCTCCCTTCTTCTCTACTATTCCTCCCATTTTTGCTCCCATCAAATTCTGAACCCAATGGCAGATAGGAGGTATGAGCAGGTGCATGTGGGAATGTGTGTATTGGTGGGAGGTGGGTGTTTAGAAGGAAGAGAATAGTCATAATTGAGGGAAGGAAAGAGGTTTCCATTTTGGTATCATTATTATTATTTACATGGACATCTGGGGTAACTTCACCCTTTGATCACCACCAAGCACTTTGCTCACAGATCAGCCTCCTCTCCCTCTTCTGTGAACTCAAGCATTTTTGCAACTCCCTTATTTACTGTAGTTCCTGGCAAATAGAGGTTGTCAGTCAAGACAGGTTTGCCGAATAAATGAGGAAATGAATGAATGAATACCCAAATGAAGATGATGGGCTGAGCTTCTGGAAAATCTTTCTTATTCCATCTTGCCTCTACTTACGAGCAGCCAACCAGGGACTAAAGGGTCGTCTTCTCGTCCTTTGCAGCCACAGGAAGTAGTGCTGTTGCCTGCCAAGGCCAAGAAGTGCCCCAAGACCCAAGGCCTGGCCACCAATCTAGTCATCCCTCTCTGTCTGCACAAGGAGTCATACGGTTTGCTCCTCGGGGTTCTTCCTTGGAGGCCTAACATAACATGAATATCTCACATGCCTGGGGAGACCTGGGCTATCAGCCCTCAGAGAGCAGGATTTGAGGGGCCAGAAAACGGCATGGAAGGTAAAAAACATATCTTATCTCAGTGTCAAACACGAGGAACGAAGCCCCACAAAAGCTGAGTGACTATAACCTACAGCTCCTGTCCTGGCAAATGGTGGAGTAAAACATGCATGACGTCAATGGGAGAGTCATTCGGGTTACACCTGAGACCTTAAACCGTCATTACATGAAGCAAAGAAAGTCCTCACTCAGTGATAGCCAGCGCTGTGTTTTTTTGCACAGTTTCTCCTCCATCTCTAAAGAAAAAAAAATGTCTGACCTAAATAGCTGGAAATTGGACTAAATAGGTATCAATGTGGGGTCTGCCCTCCTAACAAGGCTCCTTCCTTTACACCTAAGTCCTTCTTCTTCTGGATGGTAAAAATCAGATTCCTTTATCCTGGCTATGGACCAGGTCAATCAAAGCTAGCTTTGGTGTGGGGGGCTAGGTACTAACACATAGTACATAACTGGGATCTAGCAGCAAGTATTCAGAGGCTGCCCTGCATTTGGGCTGACCCTTCCAAGCTCCCATTCCTGGGCCAGACCATAGGTTGTTCCTCTGTGTTCCCTGAGCCCATCTCAATGCCAAGGATGTGTATGATGACAAATATTTGCTTGCTTAGTGCCGTCTCCTCCTGCTTTGCTCTCTCCACTGTGTTGGGGGCCCTGCTTCAGGGGTGTGAACTTCTTTTGGGTCTCTTTGGATTCTTTGCAAAATTTTCTGGTGCTGTGTTTCATTCTCTTGGGGTGGTGCCTGTTCTCTAGATTAATCACATAGACCAAATTGGTGTTAATTGTTTAATGCTTAATCCCTGGTGAGAATCCTGCATTTTAGTGGGGACTCATTGATGGACTAGAAAAATGGATCTAGAAATTATGTAGAGTAAGGAATGGGGAAGAGGTATCAGAAAGGGAGGGAAGAGCAGTTAGAAGCCTATCACAAAACACTAGATGTGAAATAATGAAGGCATCGGCTAGCATTATCATAGTAGACTGATGAACTTTTGTCATTTCATGGATGCCACAGTCTTTAGCAGTTTCCTGTATTTGAGGAGCATTGGAATGAATCCAGCCTTCTCTTGGTAGAAGCTGGAACTTTAACACAAGTGAAATCTTTCCCAGTGTCCTTGGCACCTGAAGTTCAGCCATGTTGACTTACACTTGGTTAATCAGGCACCAATTTAAAAAACGAGAGATGTCACTTGCTGGCAAGAGGAGTAGAGTCTAGGGAAGTGACACCATGATTTCAGAGGCCACAGGGCAGGAGTCCTGGTGGGTCCACAGTATGGGCCATGGTCTGTGTCCAGAGGAGACTACACTACTTCTCTGCTGGAATAATCTGCTAAGAAAATTACATGTGAGCTCTTCCCAGCTATGAACACATCAGGCTTGAATCTCTGGAGAGTATACAAATTTCCTAGCTGTTCATAAGTTCCTTTTCTGCTTAACCACCTAGCATTGGCTCCATTCTTACAATCCTGATTAATACAAGAGGATATTGAAAGGATTTGATGTAAGTTATCCTGCTGGTTCTTTAACCTTGAATGACCCTATTCTGTCTTCTAACTACCATGTAGAACTTAGGCTATAACAGCCATTTCAGAAGTAGAGAAGACTACACAATCTGATTGAGAATCTTCTGAAAGCTATAAAAGACCCAGAGGGTTTTTAAAGCCAGATTTGGCACAATTCATACAAATTCTCAGCGGCCTCCAGAGCTCTCAGCCAAGCTGGGCATCCTTCAAGGTAAATAATCATACTTCATGACTGTAGGGAATATCCAATCAGTACCTGTTGATAAAATGTCTTGGAAAGAGCACTGAGACTGAGCATGGGTCAGGAGGCCAGAGAGGCAGAATCTCTCCGACCGGAATTCAATTGATCTCTAACATTTGATCTGACTGTTTGAATTAGACAACGAATTTAGCACGAGAGATGTTTAAATTGGATCCTTTATTTGCCTGAACAACTTACACACTTTTGAATTTCATTTTCTGTTTTGTTTATCTCCAGAAGAAAAGAAAAGAAAACAGAAAAGTCTCCAGCAGAGATGAGGTGAGCTATGCTCATATTAAAATTCCTTTCTGCTTACCTGCCCCACCGTGACCTCCATTCTGTCGATAATATTCACCACCTCTAGGGAAGCTGGTGTCTGTGGGAAGCTGTGGTCAGTGGGCACAGTGGATGGGCAGGACTGCTTGCACGTGAGCCCCAGTTTTCCACCATCGTCCATCATCCATCTATCAGACCTCTGCCTTCTCTGCTTCTTAACTGACACTCCTTTGCTCTGCTTAGAGAAAAGTTACACTAGGAGAAGAATCTCCAAAGAACATGGGTCAGGAAGGTCACTGCCATTTTTAAAAAACAGGCATTGAATTTTCAGGCTAAGGAAG
The DNA here is from genome assembly GCA_030068075.1 of Paguma larvata. Classification (NCBI taxonomy): domain Eukaryota; kingdom Metazoa; phylum Chordata; class Mammalia; order Carnivora; family Viverridae; genus Paguma; species Paguma larvata. The sequence goes on from CM057837.1 coordinate 83,755,694, forward strand.
AAGAGCTCTTAGAAGAAGACCCACAGGGTCATATTGATCCTGGGATATGTGACCAGGGTGATTTTGGCCCCACCTGGAAGCAACTGAACTCTCTCTGGCCCTTGAAGGGAAAACACCAAGGAAGATGAATGCAAGGGCTTAGGTGTCAAAACAAAGAGGAGCCAAGAAACAAGGGTGTGCAGAGCTTCCCAAACGACATGGTTGGCCTTCAATGTTAGCTTTTCTTACATGCCTTATAGTTTCCTTTATAAACCTTTTGTAACAACTATGGCCATCTCATAGGACAGGAATCTGCTAACAGGATTTACTTGGAGATAAACAGCAAGGTGGGGGGTAAGTACCTATCATTTGAATAGATAACACACGCTCATGTAATGCCTGATGTTATCTTTGCAATCCTCTCAAGTTCCATGGTAACATTAAAGAGAAAATGTAATGAGTTAGTGTTGGGTTTTCACAGTCACTGAAATGTCTATTTAGGTGACCTTCCCTCTTTCTCTGCACTGGTTCCATAATAACTATTTGTATACCTTTATGGTTTAAAATATTTCCTGAGAATGATTCCAGTTCTTCATCCCCCTATGTGATAGCATTTCTAACTCCTCCACTTTACAAATCAGGAAACTGGGGCTCAGGGGATAAAACTACCTCTCCGAGGTCTTACAGCAGAAAGGCAGACTTCCAAGCTGGCCACTTGCCTCTGACCCCAAATCTCAGTTCCTCCTTCTGGGCTTTGGAATCCTAAATGAGGCTAATTCTTAATACCATGATGCCAGCCTCCATTTCATGGTGGAATTAAGGCCAATATTGTCTCTCCTGCAGTGAAGATGTGGAAAACTCCCAGTGAAGGGTAACAAAACACAGTAAAAAATGATAAATCTGCCACAACTGGCAGAACAGACAAGAATGCATTTTCTGTCCCCCTGTGCAGCTCCTGCATTGGGGCTGCCTCAGAATTCTCTAGCCCGTGCCTGGCTCATCCCCGCTGCTTGTAGTTTATTGCACAAGGGAGTCAATGTACAGTAGAACCATAATCAGCAGTGGATTGGTTGCATGATTTTTGTCAAATCGCTTATTGTGTCTTCAAATTTGGTGTTCTCAAAGGGTAAAATGGAAATAAAGAAGAACATTGCACCATAAAGTGTTATAGAAATACTTCGTGCTGGGGTGCCTGGGTGACTCAGTTGGTTAAGCATCCAAATCTTGGTTTTGGCTCAGGTCATAATCTCATGGTTTCTGCTCCTACAGTGCAGAGGCTGCTTGAGAGTCTCTCTCTTTCCCTCTCTCTCTCTGTCCTTTCCCAACTCATGTTTTCTCTGTCTCTCTCAAAATAAATAAATAAACTTTAAAAAAAGAAAAGAAAAGAAAAAAATACTTCATGCTACCATTAAGGATGTAAGTAAGCAAAACTCTGTTCAAAGCACAGAAAAGCACTTTCACAACTACGCACGACTGAGTCCCAGCCCCTCTTGGGGCATAGTGCTAAACCAGACTGAAATGCCAGTAACCTGGGAGGGAGCGTCACCATTTCCCCAAAGAACCTTGTCTACACACTAGCAGGTCCAGCTCTAGAACATTCTCCCCAACTAGCTAGTCTGCATTTGTCTTATGAAATCCTGAGGATATTTATAGAATAGGACTGGGGTGAGGTGGTGCTGCTATAATAGAAACAGCTTAGGGTAGAGACCCTGGCAGGTCCCCAAGTCCTGACCGCTGGCGGAAACAGGGCTTTGATCCCAACTGTGTCTCTTCACTGGGTCTGTTGTTCTCACTGGCACTGGGCGGTCAGAGCAGTGCATTCACCTCCTAACCCAACTCTGGCTGTTCTTGGAGAGAACTGAGGGGAAACTGAGCCGCAATTGGCTGCAAATAAGATGACTCTGAGTCAAGATGGGTCAGATAGAGCCCCTGTGGCAAATCCAGACTAAATCTCTCCAAACAGACTTGCTCTTGTTCCATCCCTTTGGGCAGACATTTCGCTCAATAAAAAGCACAAGATTTGCATAGAGCAATTTTCCTTCCCTTGTCTTCCTTCCTTCCTTCCTCTTTCTCTCTCTCTTTTTCTCCACCCCAACCCCACCCCTGACTCCTCCCTGCCTCCCTTTCATGTATAACTACTCTGGCTCCTGTCTAAAAATCCCGTTAAAGATAATTCTCAGGTCAATTTTTAGATGTGTTCTCATAGCTTTCCTAAAAACAAGATAGCCCTCATTATATTAGTGCATTCATATAATTAAGCACATTTCTCTGCAGAAATTGTGGGACTAAGCCAACACCTGGAAGCTGCTTTTGGCTGAAGGGACAGTGCATTCCACCATGAGAGGTGGGAGCCATTAGCCCCGGAATGGATTTGGAGAAGGGTCGGGCATCAGGCCTCATGGGGAGACCTAGCACACAATCCAGCAGGTGCAACTGATGGGCACATGGTTCCTTTCAGCCAGTTATGGCAGGTGACAATGCTGGATCTCAGAAGAAAGAGCAGATTGGGGCTGTAGGTCAGAGAAATTGTGAAAGGTTAATTGAATCTCCATGGGATGGTGATGGTTGGAGCACTGCATTGACGTTCTACTGTGAGTCACAAGTGTGTTTATCTTCATAAATGCCAACTACTAACTGCTATTTGCTTCAACTTTCTCTAAGATGGTCCTGTTTAGAATTTGTCCAACAGGATAGATTTCTGACTCATTAGAGGAAAGAGGCTTTTTTTTTCCTACCTACAATTACTATCATCGTAATTGCTGTTGCTTGGGGTGCACTTTTTAGTTATTTTATCTTAATGAGTTTACCTTAATAAATCATCAAAGTAGTTTTCTAGGGTAGGTACCATTCTCCACTTTTCCATAATCCAAAGAATCTAGAGGTTAAGAAAAAAGTCAAGTAGTCCCATTAATGGTAACACCTAAGATTTTCCTGGTTTTGGTTTCATTCATGATTTTAAAAAAAAAATTTAATGTTTATTTATTTTTGAGAGAGAGAGAGACAGAGCACAAGCAGGGGAGGGGCAGAGAGAGAAGGAGACACAGAATCTGAAGCAGGCTCCAGGCTCTGAGCTGTCAGCACAGAGCCTGACGCGGGGCTCGAACTTACGAACCGCAAGATCATGACCTGAGCCAAATTCAGATGCTCAACCGACTGAGCCACCCAGGAGCCCCCCATTCATGATATTAAGACCTCTACTCCTTGACTTAAAATCTACTTCTAAACCCAACGCCCCAACTGCATGGTGGGTATGGGGATTTTGTATTCAGGTTCCATCCGACTTTCCTTTTTGTGTGTCTTCTTGAATGGCAGGTCTAGAAAGATAGAAAACACCTTTGACAAACTCTTTCACAGCTGGAGTTCTGGATGGTTCATGCTGATGAACTCCCATGATTTGGAAGGTGGCTGTGAGGTGGGTGCTACCCGTCTGTGGCCTCAGCTGCAGCTCCTGGGAGTCCTGGTGATGTGGGCTGCCTAACTTGGCATCCAGGGTCTGGCCACCAGGACAGTAGTTCCCTGAATGCTGGAGAGCAGCCTGGTGATGTGTTCTTGACCTCTACCACTCCAACGCTGACCTCTTGACCCCCACTTCCTTAGCAGAGGAACCAGTGCTCTCCAGTGGGCCCATCTGCTGTTATCCTGTTCTTCCAGACCTCTCAATGAGTCTTCCAACTCCAAATTCCTGGTGTCAAATTCTCTTTTTGTTGAAAATAGCTTCGGCATTTTCATTTTCATGTACCTGAACCCTGACTGATACACGCCTTCACCGTCTAGTGCCGGCCAGGTCTGTGAATTCCCAACCCTATGTCATGTCTGCCTCTACTCACAGCTGTCTCACCTCCCAGGTGTGGGCCATAATTCCCAAACTTTCTTCAGTCCCTTAGAGTGATGCCCATGAAGACCCATTGCTATTTCCACTGCTGTTGAAGCTGAAAGCCACTGAAGGTCCATTGCCAGAGGTGTGCTGGCTGGGACTCTTCTGCAGGAGGACAATGTGGTGGTAATCTCTGGTGAATCTCCTCCCCACTCCAGCATCACTTTGTCATACCCCTTGCATACTTCAACCACTCTCAGGGATGACTGAACAGCGTGCTTTTCAGTCCAAGTAAGAGCTTTCCACTCCCTGGTACTTGCCCTGCATTCACTAATTAAATGACCAATTCTACAAATATGGATTGGACACCTAATGCAAGGTGGGCATGGGGCTACACCTAAAATGTCTGTTTATTCTGACAACTGAGAGTTGTCATTGTCAAGTTTGTGTCACGATGCTCTCTTCCCACTGAAGTACCTCACTTGGCCATCATGAAAATACCCTGCAGAACTGTCCAGCAAGGTTGCTGGATGTGCCGGAGAGCTGTGGTGGGTACAGCTAACACCACCTGGACTTTCATTATGAAGAGCATGTGGAGATTGGGAATTGGCTGGGAGGGTGCCTGTGGATGCTGAATCCTCATTCTTCCTGGGATGGCCTCCCCAAGGTCACGGTCATGTCCATGATGTCTTCTAGTAGATCCCAAGAAGGGTAGCATGGCTAAGGAGAGGCTCCTCTAGACAGCTTAACTTGGGAGGTTTTTGCTTTTCTGACTCCCTTTGGTATTGCATTCCTGAACCTCTCTTTTGCTTATTCCATCATTAGAAGATGAGACACAATTCCCATAACAAAATATGTTTCCTGAAAAGTGTCTTTAAGTCCTTCAGTATTAGAGTTAAAATATTAGGTCTGTTTTACTCCTTGAAAACTTTCTCTATTTCACGGAGGATATATCATTTTAGCTCTAATGATTAGGACAAAAGGTCACAGAATCAAAAAAGAAAAATGACATTTAAAATTTATCCTTGATTTAAATTTAAAATTTCTTGGGTTGTTTACAGAACCCATGCCACACTCTGCTACAGAGAAAACAGCAGGAGAAAATAAGAGGAAAACATTCTAAAAATATTATTTGGAGGAAAGTTTTCTTCAGAAATATATTCAAGGATGTCAGGGTAGAACAGGAAAGAGAAACGTCTTTAGGATGTTTGAGGGGAAAATGTTTTTAGTGAAAGAGCAATTCAAGGAATATTTATTTATTTGCTCAGTTTCAAAAGATGTCCTTTAATCCTGAGAGCCTGAGGAAAGCAAATGTGATGTCTCCTGAGGTTGTTAGGAAAAGGAGGCAGGAATTTTATATACAAGTGGGTAATTCACAGAGAGGCTAAGAAGTACCAGAACTGACTGCTGGTTCCCTGCTCCCATTGAGACCCAGAATCTACAAGAGATGGTGGTTAAAATTACAAATTATTTTCCTGAAGATCCAACTTGGAGACAAAGAGATTCTTTACTTTTAAAATGTGCATGTCTGAAGGAAATTTTACATGGCTTGAGTGTGTGTGTGTGTGTGTGTGTGTGTGTGTGTATGTGTGTGTGTTTGTGGCCATTGCTCTGTCTTTCCAGCTTTCATAGATTTTAGGACTTTTCTCTTTACAATTCTTTGCTCCAAATGTTTACAAAAAGTATCCAAGTGTGCATTTAAAAAAAACATGTATTCTGTTTGGCACTTTGTGAGATGTGTTTTTCCTCCCCTAAGGACTCAGGCCTCTCTCCTTTCTACTGGAAAAATCCTAGGCATACTTTTCAAACACTATCCCTGAAGACTCCTCTCTATTTTCTATCTCTAGAACTCATTGAATAAATATCTAGATAGATCCTCCATGTCCCTTAACTTTTCTTTCATGTTTTCTTTTTGTTTCTTTGTGATATGTTCTAGAAGATTCCTTCAGTTCAATGTCTTATTTCATGAACTCGCTTTTGAACTGTACTAGGATTCAACTCATTTATTGAAATTTTGTTTCAACAGCACTATTTCTCATTGCCAAACGTACTCGTTTGTTATTTCTATAACCTCCATTGCTGTTTGATGGAGCCAGTTCCTTCTTTACCTCCTTGAAGATATGGAAATACTTCTCTCAGTTGGAAGTTGGCCCTCATTGGTGCTTGCTACCTGTCCTTCATGCTGCTGGTCTTTCTTGGGTGGCCTCTCCCTTTTTTCTGTGGGATGTGAGTCTGTCTGGCAAAATCATCTCCTTGTGGCTTCAGTCTGGGGCCTGGCAGGAGCAAGACTCTGAGCTCCCACATGTGGATGCCATGCTCCAGACCCAGCCACATGTGGGCAGTTTTCTGCCAGCCCTGGATGGGCAGCTTAGTTTGAACCCCCAGTCCTCCTGCTCACCTGGGCTGAAGACCCCCATCCTCTGCCCCAAGTGTTTGGCCTTGCTCTAGACTGTGTCCATTATAGGATTGTGAGGCAGGCTTGCACTTAAAGTGTGGGCTTCCTTCTGCCTCTGTTGTATAGGGACAGTGCTTGCTTCCTGTCTACAGAGATTTCCTTTTCTTGTTTTAGTGCATGGCTGTGTGCTTATAAAGATATTTAAAAATATTTTTTATATGTGGTGAGGAAGAAGGGAAGTTACAGCTTGTGCTCAATCCAACATCTGGAATCTGGTATCCAGTAAGGAATTTCTCAGGAGAGATGGCAGGAGATTGAGGTGCAGTGGCAGGCAAACTATTTTCATTTCTTTAAACTCTCACAAAGGTAGGAATAGAAAGAGGAAATAATAATAACACAGGAAAGAGGAAAAGCAAAGTCCTCTACAGAGGGGCGGGAAGAGGAAGTGAATGGGAGTCACTGAGGATAAGAAGTGCCAAAGTCTAGTCTGTCCATCATTTATACTTAAAAAAAAATGATCTTGGTTTATGTATCCTGAGAAGAGGAGTTTTAGCACGTGTTTATTTGTAAACATTTTTCTCATGATCCCTTCATGTCATAACATATGTTCATGGAACTTAAGTCTCATAGAATAAAATCACTTTATTGACCATGTGGTTGGTAACATGTGGTTAGCATATATTGTTTCATTGTTTCCGCCTTTGAAATAAAAATTAAATGTAAGCAAAGTCATGGTGGGTGTTCGGTAGGAGAAAGATGGAGAGGTGTCTTTTAGTCTTCCAGAACTCCTTTGGAATCTAACATTGAGGCTAACTACCTCATCTCAGTGTTGCTGAGTGAGAAATATTTCTTTCTAACCTAAATATAAATTTGGAGCTAATAAATCAAGGCAAAGTTAACCCCTAAGAAGAGAAGTCTGGCTTAACGCCCAGAAAGTCAGTAGACTTGGGATCTTGAATGCTATTTAAGATAACCAATCTTTGGACAAGAGTTCCTCACTAAAATGCAGATTCTAAATACTTCTGAATTTGACTTTGTTGTTATTAACAGACAGATCTAAGGAGATAAAAACCCCCTATACTGGATCAACAGTGACCCTAAAATGGAACCTCAGAAAATAACCTTGTTTGGGAATAGGGTTTTGGCAGATGTAGTTATTTAAGATGAACTCATACTGGATTTAGATGTGTCCTAAACTAAATGGCTGGTGTCCTTATAAAGAGTGAGTGATTTGGAGACATGGAGGAGATAGAAATAGAAGGCCATGAGATAATGGAGACAGTGATTACCAGTGCCAAGGATTACCAAGGATGACTGGTCCCACTAGAAGCTAGGAAGAGGCAAGAAAGCAGTCTCCCATAGAGCCTTTAGAAGGACCATGCCCCTATTGACACCTTGATTTCAGATTTCCAGCCTCTAGAACTTTGACAGAATAAATTTCTGGTGTTTCGAACTCCCTCATTTGTGGTATTTTGTTATGGCAGCCCTAGGAAATGAACACACATGGGGGGATAAGTAGACACAAGAGCCCATCTGGCAGTACAGTATCCACCATTAACATCCAACACCAGGGAAGATAATGAATGAATTTCTCAACAAAGGGGCATCATCAGTCTCCCTGACACCTTGGAGACATCTACCTAATGACCCAGGGTCCATTTTTATTGTCTCCCCATCACTGATTCATGGGTCCAGATCAACACGCAATAGCAGAAGTCCACTCCTTGCTGGTGAATGCTGCCCAAGGTCTTCCTCTTGCAATTCACACTCTAGCTTAGAGGACATTGGCATGAGGTAAAGACCATAATTTGAAGCAGTTGTTTTGATTGTCTTGCTCCAAATGCAACGCATATGGGAACTGTACTCAAAATCCTGCTTTTGAGGTTTAGCTGTCTAACTTGCAAGTTGCACAATTTCACATAAGTTGTCTGATTGCTTATATCTTATGTCTGGGGCTTATCTTCTCATTTGTTTTATCAACCTACTTCTCAGGGAAGATGATCAAAAATGGGAAAGAATAATACAAGCTGTAAACAAGTTTATCTGCTACTGTTACATCATTCATCATCAGGGAAATGCAAATCAAAACCACAATGAGATATCACCTTGCACCTGTCAGACTGACTAGTATCAAAAAGATAAGAAATAACAAGTGTGGGTGAGGACTTGGGACAGAATGCAAATTGGTGCAGTCCCTGTGGAAAACATTATGGAAGTTCCTCAAAAAATTGAAAAATAAATTACTATGTGATTCAGTAATTCTATTTCAGGGTATTTACTCAGAGAAAATGAAAACATTAATTTGAAAAGATATATAAACCCCTATGTTTACTGCAGCATTATTTGTAATAGGCAAGATATGGAAGCAGCCCAAGTGTCCATTTATAGATGAACGGATAAAGTGGCACATATATATATATATACACACACACACACACACACATATATGTATATGTATATGAAATATTAATTAGCCATGAAAAGAATGATATTTTGCTATTTGCAACAACATGAATGGATCTAAAGGGTATAATCCTAAGTGAAATAAGTCAATCAAAGAAAGACAAATATCATACAATTTTACTCATATGTGGAATTTAAGAAATGAAACAAACAGGGGCACCTGGGCAGCTCAGTTGATTAAGGGTCTGACTCTTAATCTCGGCTCAGGTCATGATCTCACAGTTCTGTGAGTTCCAGCCCCACGTCAGGCTCTGTGTTGACAGCGTGGAGCTTGCCTGGGATTCTTTCTCTTCTGTTTTCGCCTCTCTCTGTTTCTCTTTCTCTCTCTCACTCGAAATAAATAAATAAACATTAAAAATTTTTTAAAAAAAGAAACCAAACAAATAAACAAAGGAAAAGAGACAACCTCCCAAAAAGATTCTTAACTATAGAGAACAATCATGGTTACCAGAGGGGAGATGGGAGGGGCAAATGGGTGAAACAGGTGAAGGGGATTAAGAGTGTACTTATTGTGATGAGCACTGGGTAATGTATAAAATCATTGAATCATTGTATTGTACACCTGAAACTAATAACACTGTATGTTCGTTGTATTTTAATTTTAAAAAAGCAGAAAATAACAATTTTTTTACTGTCTAAATAGCTGATCCCAGAATTCCTCTTGGGAAGGGAATTGCCTCTCCCTGAGAAGACTCCTTAGTAAAGTTTCCCAGATCCCTTTGGGCCTGCTTGTTGATCAGTTGGTACCACTGACAGAGGGTTAAGTTGTTCTACTTCCAAGATGGTGGACATCTCGGAGGCCCCAGGCTATGCAAGCAGCAGAGAAGCTAAGGGTAATGGGGATGGGGGTGGGGGAGCAAGAATGGTTGAGGAGGTGTCATGAATATAAATAATGTTCATATCCCTCAAAATATTCTTGAAACCCTGGTGAATTTATGAATCCCTGGAGTAAGTGACTTATTTACTGTGGTTGCTGTGGAGGTGAGTTTCCCATTGGAAGGAATATGTTCATCCATTTGCCTACTATTCATTGAGCATGCAGAGAAGACATCCCCTCTTTCTTACTCCAGGAACATGCAGACATCTTAGGGAGATGTTGGAATTCCATAGGATGTAAAACGCAAAGTTTGAATTTCTGAGCCTAAACTCCAAGGGGCAGGACAGCCTGGCTGGTGTTCAGTGGCCTCGTATGCTCTGCCCTTCCAGCAAAACTGCACTTGGAATAGAGATTTTATCTCTAAAATCAATATTGGATAGTCTGAAAAAGAGGTCAAACTAATGGCCAATGGAGGCCCACATTTAAAAATTCAGAGGTTTCACATAGAATCTGGATATCAGGCATCTCTTAAAAAGGAGGAAGATGTGATAAAACTGCCCAAATCAACTAGTGTCCCCTGGGGGGGTCCCCTTCCACCAGGCCTGACGCTGCAGGCTGCCACAACACCTGTCCCTCCCTGTTGTCTCTTGGCTGCTAAGATGAGCACCATTTCCCCTTCACGGTTCACCATGTATTGTTGTTTTCCTTGCTATGGAAGATGTTTCTTAGGATCTGCATTTCCATCAAAAGTGGGAAAACAGCAGATGGGCTGAAAAACTGGGGTGTTGAGTAAAACGGGAAAAGGTTTGAGGCAGTGCTGAGCCCTCCTGGCTGCTTTATCTGTATATCCACCCTTGTGAAGAAAGCATGCCACTTGGCTTAAGTCCCTGATTTCTGTTATCCGTTTGCTCCCGGCACACATTCCAGCCCGTGGGTCTGGGCAGGACCGACCCGAATCTCACCCTCATATTCTGCATCCACCACTTTGCAATGAATCCCATATTTCTTGATGACCCCTCTTCCATTCCTCTCTTGGATTAATTTAAGTCTTGTCTTACTTATCTTGTCTTTACAACAAGATTGTAAGCTTCAGGAAGGAAGGGGCTTTTCTTAGCAATCTATCCCCCTCTCCCTGCACCTCCAAATCCCCCATGCCCACTCCCACCCCAACTCCCAGCATCTGGTGCCGCCCTGCTCAGGGGAGGCCAGGGAAGATGCCTAGGGAACCGGGCCAGAACTAGCAACACCCACACCTGCCAAAGAGATCCACCCTGAGCCTCTGTCCTTTTCCTTTGTGTCTGGGCCTCTTCAGGGGCTACTTGGGCTCTGTGCTTCCTCCAAGCCATTTGCAAAACCAGCATCTCACGCTGCTCGAGCAAATCAAACTTGGATTTCTGGCATCACCTCCCACTGTGCTGGAGCTCCCCTGACATTTTACCCCACACCTGGAGCGAAGCCTTGCCCTGTGCCTTCTCCTCGTGCCATGAATAGGTTCACAAGTTGATTTATTCAGCAGGGAAAATAACTCATTTAGACTAGTGTGTACACAGACACCTATGCCTTCAGCCCCAAAGTTCTTTTAAATTTTCTTGCTCCTTCTCTTTTTCCTTTTCTTGGGAGCAGCTGTTCTTCCTCATTTTCCCAAACTGAGTGGTGGTGCCCTCCCCACTGTTGCTTCTCCATGTTCTGGTTTCACGCCCTACAGGGTCAGCAAAACCCTTAACGTTATCCTCAATTGCTTTAAAGTTCAGCCAGTGCGCAAAACCCTACCAGGCCCTGTGGCCTCTGGGGAAGCCTCAAAGCCACAGGAAAGTCCTTACCTGATTTTCCGGCCACATGGAAATCAATTTCTCTGCAGAATTCTTGGCGGCTACTTCCCCCTCTGTGGCCAGACAGTGGGCCTTACTCTCACAGAGAACTCAAATTTATGGGGAGACCAAATTTTCAGTGCTGAGTTCAAATGCAATGACAGAAAGAGGTTCTGAGCTGGCTCCCGGTGTCAGGAAGCCTAACTGGAGTGTGTGTGGCATTTGTACAATAATTTGACCAGTTATGTTTTTTTAAGACTATCAAACTTTCACATTGAAGGACAATTTATATGCAATAAGTATAATTGATGCACAGAACAAAACTGTCTTGAATGGTGAGTTTTGACAGTTGGACGTACCCGTGTGACCACCACTCTGGTGAAGACATAGAATGTTCCCGTCACTCCCGGAAAGGCCTCTCCTGCCACAGCCCTGATTTCTGTCACCACAGACTCATTTTGCAGGTAACTGAACCTCCTCCTGGATGGAATGCATACAAAAGGAATCACACTGTGTCTCATTCTTCTTCTTTTTCTCAATGGGAGGGTTTTGAGATCTACACCTGTCATTCGATCAACAGCCTCTTGTTTTCCAATTCCTAAGGTGTCCCGTTGCATAAATTCCCCCAAATTCAGCTGATCCTTCTCCTTCGTATGGGCATTTGGGTAATTTTCCAGTTTGGGATTGTTATGAATAAAGTAGTTCTAAATATTTGTATAGAGACACATGTATTTTCTGGTCAAACAAAGGTTAGCAAGGTCAGTGTCTACAGCAAGGGCCGAGATGTCCACAGTGGAAAAGGGGGTTCAGGGAAGCAGTTAGATGAGAGGCTCCATGTTCCTTGGGTAAAAACTGGGTGGGTGGCTGGCTCACATTCACCAAAAGAATGTCAGGGTGATAGAAAAGTTGTGCTCTCTTATCTGAGCTCTACTCTTCTTGAGTGGAAGAAGCTTGGGAAGGGCAGGGAAGAGATCAGGATGAGGGTGGAGGAGTGGGGCATCTAGGGAGCCAAGTACACAGAGGCACTTATGCTCAGGGTTACTGCATGACACTGGGGCCTGGCTGCTGCCCTGGGACAGGACTTCATAGCCAAGAGCAGTCAAGGTGGGAATCGGTGGGACCTGGTGTCGTTCCCTCAAAGGCCTGATGGAGGGACACAGCTGTGACAAAACTCTCGTCAGCCTTTGCAGTGGAGGAAAGAAGAGGTGGTTTTCTCTGCCACATCATCCAGGTAGTGACCTTTGTGTTTTTGTTCCTCTGAGAGACTGGGGCGAGGCTTACATCTGTGCTTATTAGGAAAAAGAAAAAAAAGTATCTTGATTTGTTCAGCTGCAGCTCAGTGTCAGACAGATCTAGAAGATTCTCCTGCCCCCTCACAGAGGGGCTACTCTACAGATCCTGTCACTGCTCTGGGCTTTAGTTTCTTCCTCTGTGAAGTGGGGAATGATCAAACTTGCCAAAGTCCCCTTCACAACTGTCATGACGATTAACTCGAGGAAACACGGGAAAGTGGGGGTCTCTATTTGTGATTTGTGATGTGTAATTTCAAGGGTCTCTATTTGTGAAATGAATATAAGAAGCACCCATCAGATTGATTGCTTGAGTGGTTAATTTGGTTCATCTGGCTTAAGATACTCTTTTCTTAAGTTTATTTATTTATTTTGAGAGAAAGGGAGAGAGAGAAGCGAGAGAGAGAAAGAGAGAGAGAATCCCAAGCAGGCTCCATGTTGTCAGCACAGAGCCCAGAGTCGGGGCATGAACCCACGAACCACGAGATCATGACCTGAACCAAAATCCAGAGTCAGACACTTAACCTGCTGAGTCACCCAGGTGTCCCTGGTTTAAGATACTCTTTAGGGCTACTGACCAACACAGTTTGGAAGAGCTCAGAGCCCTGCAAATATGCCCCCGCCTCATTTGAACAAAGTTGAGGAAACAAGGGTCTGCACGAGCAGAACTTCATGGCCTCCCTTTTCCTTCTGAAGCCACCTCAGCTGCCTCTCGAAGCTGGCACATCTCATCCCTTTTAGTGGGTTCTTCATGTCTTCATTTTTCTTCCTCGTCCAAGTCAGAGTCAACACAAACACAGTGTATTACGTAAGTGCTAGAAGAGAGAGAGAGAGAGAGAGAGAGAGTTGGTGATACAACAAAGCATCTCACAAAGTGGTATAGCCACAGGATGGGTCATTAAGCTGTGTAAAGATGGAAATGAGAAAATGCACGTACTACCAAAAGAAGGCTTGTCTGGAAAAGATACTATTTCTGCAGCAGGAAACTTCTAATTTTTGCAGTTTTAAATAGTCAGGGAGTTGAGCCGTGATTATATCCAGCCCCAGTCATTGCACAGAGAAGTAAACTGAGGCCTGGAAAATCTGATGTGTGGTAACATCACTAATTATAATTATAATTATAATTAGAGCCCTGTTCTTCTAAATACTGGTGGTATGTGATGGCAGCCTGTGAAATATTATAGTTACATTAAATTGCAAGATTGTGCCATAGGTTTAGATAGGGCGTTTCTTGCAGGAGCTGGTGAGGCCCATGTAAAATGGCAGAAGAGGGTCTCCTGATTAGAAGCCACATGATCACCATGAACAGGAAGAGGACTCTGTGTATGCTGGAAACTTCAGTAGGGAGACTTCAAAAAGACAGAATAAATAATTAAAAACCAGGGGCTCCTGGGTGGCTCAGTTGGTTAAGCATCCAACTTCAGCTCAGGTCATGATTTCACAGTTCATGAGTTCTAGCACTGCGTCGGGCTCTGTGCTGACAGCTCAGAGCCTGGAACCTGCTTCAGATTCTGTGTCTCCCTCTCTCCTCTATCTGCCCCTCCTCCACTCGCATTCTGTCTCTGTCTCTCTCAAAAATAAACATAAAAATAAAATAGAAACCAATGTGACAACCACATAAAAACAAGACAGGAGGGGCACCTGAGTGACTCAGTTGGTTAAGTGTTGGACTTCAGCTCAGATCACGATCTCACTGTTCCTAGGTTCGAGCCCCATGTCAGGCTCTGTGCTGACAGCTCAGAACCTGGAGCCTGCTTTGGATTCTGCATCTCCCTCTCTCTCTGCCCCTCCCCCACTCATGCTCTGTCTCTCTCTTCAACAGGAAAAAAGTCTTACGAGTTTATATCATGAAATATTTTCTAAAGAAACATAAGGAAGGTCTACATCCCCAAGGCCAATGAAAATCCTTGTAAGATAATAATGAGAAATGGGAAAAACAAAAGAGAAACAAATCCAAGACAAAAGAAAGCCTCCCCAGAGCAAATGACACCAGAAGGATGGCGTGTGTTGAGCAGAAACTATGGTGGATGATAAGGGGACAGCAAGAGACAGAGAGAAAGAACACAAACAAGCATCCTCAGTACCTGAGGAAGCCAAGTGCAGCAGGTGAAGTGGCTTCCCTGCACCGCAAGGCAGTCTCTGACAAGGTGCGTGCTAATAAGCCCCACCTGGAGGCTTAGCTTCTGCATCTGCTAGTCATGACTTGGTTTCACAAGTGTCCCCTGTAGAAAGGACAGAGACAGGAGAGGAAGACCAGACATGCCAGGCACAGTGGGGCCATCTCCCTCTGTCTGCACTCCAGCGACCCTCAAGGATCTCCTGGCTTCCATCTGGGGGAAGGAATGAAAGGAGCCTGGTGGGAGAAGCCCAAGGGGGACTGTCAGGACCAAAAGCATCGGGACTCAGCAGAGGACTAGGGGAGAGAGGGGAGAAGCAAGACAAATTCGCCTCTGTGGGCTTGAAGATTGTGCTTTTGTGCCGTCACAATAATGAAAAATAATAATTAGTGCCAAGAAACCCTCTTGCAAAGAACAGTTTCTCTGAAATGGAATAATGATTAAGAACCAGGCTTGAAATTTTGCTCGGAGGCAAAAATGGTACCAAGATCTGGGTGCTTTTCATAGGGGTGGTGGGGGTGCAGCGACTCTCAGACGTGCTCTGCAGCGAGACGGGGAGACTGGCCAAGAACTCGAAATCCGAAAGGCAGTTTCTGTCTCACGTTCACCCGATTGTCCTGCGTGATTATAATCGGAACCATTAACATAGAGCTACATGGCCCCTTGCTGTCTCTAGGCCAAAGAGCCACATTTGCTCACGAGTGAGTCTCTCCCTGATTGTCACTATTGTCCCCGAACAATTTCGGTGTGCCTGCTTTGGAAGGGCAGGCGCCCCCTCCTGGCTGGAGTCACCTCCTCAGTGGGCTCGCCAGCCATGGCCTCGTTTCAGTGGGTGGTCCCCACTCCCACGTGGGAGACGATGCCTCCTCCCCTGTGGCTAACCGCCCAGCCAACACACCCTGGGCCTTGCTCTCTGGCTTCAAATGAAGGCGTTGGTCAGTGGAATCCTTTGATCCCTTCCACACAGATGGCCCTCCCTTCAGTACTTTGGTTTAACTTGATGTGCTCTTTTAAAGGATTAACTTGAGATACTGTTTCTTCCCAAACCAGCAAGTCTGAGTCTCCCCGGGAGCCTGGTCGCTAGCACTTCCAGATTTATTCCACCAGACCCCACACTGTAATACACTATTACAGGGCAGAACTATCTCATGTAGCCATTTGCAGATCTGTTAGTCTTGAATTCTTCAGGGTGGGCACATGTGTGCAGGTGTCTTTTATAGCAGACAGAAGGAAAAACACAGAAGCTGTTGGCCAGTGTTGTTAGAACTTACACTGGTGATTCCTAAAGACTAGTCTTTCCACTGCTGGCCTAAGAACCCTGTGTGGGGCTTTATGAAAATGCGGATTCTGGTGCAGTTGATGCAGATTCCACTCCAGGGGAATGTTGATGGTTCCCCAGGCTTAATTACCACTGGATGAACTGCCTCAGGCAACACGATTTATTCCATGTAGGGTTGCTTTGTCTGAATCTGTAATGACTGAGTGATCATTCACTCATTCAGTAGATGTTTACTGAGGGCATTCTCTGTACCAGTCCCTATTCTAGATGCTGGAGCTCAAACAACAATGGAAACAGAGGAGATTCATGGAGCTGTAATGACCTATATCACTTTTTCTGAGAATGTAGTCACCTCTGCAGGATTATTGTAGTGTTCATCTTCCCTGGTACATCTTCCCTCCTCTATCTCTCTTCCCAACTCCATCTCCAGAGCATGTTTGTTAAATAGAACCAAAAGGGAAGAGAGAGAGCATGTGCACAGAAGTGGGGAAGGGGCAGAGAGAGAGAGGGAGAGAGAGAATCCCAAGTAGGCCTCATGCTGTCGATGTGGAGCCCAACTTGAGGCTTGATCCCAGGAACCGTGAGATCATGACCTGAGCCAAACCAAGAGTCAGATACTATACCAAATGAGCCACCCAGGTGCCCCAAAAAGGAAGATTTTTAATACAGAAACCACTCATCTGTAGGAAGACCAACAAAGGTTTCTGTGAATATGTTTCCCTAATGTTCTGGGTAGAAGGGCCAGCCAGACACTAGAAAGGCAGGTTACTTAAGGACAAATGAGAGGAACACCTCGGTGTCCTGATTGAAAAGTTCTCCCAAACCAGAGCCTAGCGATTCCCTTTGTGACTATCTCTATGTGGTACCAAAAGACATAGACAACATCACACCAGAGATAAACCTGTTATTAACACACTCATGGAGTTTTCCGGGTGGGAAGTTAGTGTGGACACTCTGGACACAGCCATGCTCAAATGACCTGCTCCACCTGAGGAGTGAAGCATGCTCAGGTAGGAGGGAAAATGCTAACGATGGAGCGGAAACACAAACTGGATCCAAGGGTATGAATACCTGGGTTAGTAAAAAGACAGGCATTGACTTGAAATTCAACTTGGAATGGCTAGGAAGTCTAGAAACTGGAGCGTTTCGCTTCTAGGTCTCCAACCTGGACTTGGCCAAAGTCTTTCACTCTGGCCCCAAATGCACTTCCTCTCCACTGTGAGGGCTCAAGGCCATCGCCAGGGCTGCTGGACAAGGGAGCCCCTGGAAAAGAAAGTGTCCCAAACAGGTTAGGGGAAGGATTCAAGTAAAATTTCCATACAATCATTGAGTTTGTCTCCCATGTTTCAACTTGTGTTCCTTTTCCATCAGATGTGTCTTGATTAGATTCATCTAAGCTCTGTAAACAGCATTTTATGGCTTTCTAAGACAGGAGTGGGTAATTATACACTTGTGCCTAGGACCAGACTTGAGCGCCTTGGTGTTCATGGGGGTTTGTAAAAGCTCGTCATATTGGCACATGGCTCCCCTTCCAGCTGCATATGTTTGTCATAGCCTTGCAGTCTGGCACTGGCTCGGTGTCATCTCAGGACACCAAAAGCCCAGCCGTCCTTAGGCCAAGGGTGGGAGGCCCCTCACACAGCTGCCACTGACGGCCATCACGTTCCCCACATTCTGTCACAAACTCAGTTTCACGGAAATGCCAGGGAAATGGATGGCCTCCCTTTATCATTGTCATGCCTGTGTAAACACTCGGAGCCACACAGCGGCCCAAATGTCAAGGGACCACTTGAAAACTTCTAGAAAGTTTGCATTCCTTGTGAGATATATATGTGGCTGAAATGTGGCTTAGACTACTTCCACTTACTCCAAGAATTTTACAGGACCTACATTGAGAATGAAAGCTACTTACTTAAATTATTTTTATATAAATCCTCTCATTTTTCAGGTTTCCTGGTTTGGATTTTTAAATCGTAGACCCTCGACCCAAATGCAACTGGCTGTTTCCTCTACCACTGCTCAGGCCATGCGAGGGCTCAAAGTTACATTCTCTGTAGACTAAGCAAAGCATGATGGCAAAGATAAAGATGGTGTATACATTTGGATATGTATTTAGGTTTAAGATCTGAAGGGACCCGGATTTCTAGGTGGCCTCGGAGTGGCCCCACTGATGAGCTGGCAGCCCCTTCAGGCTGGTTTTCATGCTGGGACATTTCAACTTGGTACCAGTTTCATCAGGCTTTTGCCCACAGACATGTCCCAACAGAGCCACCAGTCCTTGTCTTGGGCCAAGGAAGCCACCACGAGCATGCTCTTCAGCTCTATCAGAGGTTCCAGAGATTAGTGCTATTGTTAGGAGGTCTCATTACATTGTCACAGCTCAACCATCCAATTCCTACCATGTGATTGTCAGGACAGAAGTTTGGCTCCATTGGCTAGCCAGTAAGAGCTGGTCCCCTGCATCAGCCGTGGATGTCTGGAATCACACAACCTGCTCCAGCAACTCACAGTCAGGGGAGAGCTCTGCTTTGTTATTCTGGAACTCTGTTGTCTGACACCCCCAAGGCACCATGGCCATGCCATCACTGTGCTGCCCACGGGGCCCAGATGGAATTCCAGCAGTGCTTCTGCTCTGGATAGCACTGCCTGCACACTCACTATGTGAGGGAGACTGCAGTGGTGCTGGTGGGGAGACCTGGGGCCACGACAGAGCTTCCACCTGCCAGGAGCCAAAAATGTGCTGGGCACATGCTGGATTCCACACAGGAGCCATCTACCTTAATCCCTACACCATCTTTACCAGTGGTTATTACCCATGCTTGTGGATTAGGAAGCTGGATCGGAGGAGAAGTGACAACTTGCCTAATTTCGCTCAAGCACAAAGTGTCAAAGCTCTGATTCAAACCGACCCCAAACGTATATTTTTCCGCCTCCGAGTGTCTGCTTTCAGAGCAAAAGGGAGGCACGTGCATAACAGAGCCATGATGCAAGTTCAAAAGGACAAAGTCTATAACAGGAGTACTTACAATGGAAATATTTGAAATACTAAAAAGATATAGCAGATACAGATCCAAGTGCAGAGGGTAAGAGAAGTAGTTGGACCAGCTAAATGGGCAGAGCTGCATGAAAGAAATTGAGTGAATCTTGAAGTATGTGTATGGTTTACTAAATGAAGGCAAAGCAGAAGGAAAGATATAGTGTGTGTGAAGGACGGAGGTGAGCGCCTTGCAACTTGGCGGTATGTTCTCTTGCTCACACAGTTGAAGAACACATCTGCTGGTCACTGGATTTTGCATCAAGTGGCACCCTGAAGTGACTGCACTTGTTTGTGTGGCATGCCCATTGCCAACATTGTCCACCCTCGATGCCGTGTATGGCATGGCCCTCTGTCTGGCATTAGTGGGACCCAGTCTGGCTCAGGTCTGAACTTCCTTCATGCTGAAGTGTTCCCTGCTCTTCTCTTATTTGCACAGTGCATTCTCAACACAGCTCCTCCTCAGATTGACAGATCTGGCATGTCTTTTGGAGTTTCTGGATTTGAACATGGAGGGAGCGTTCCCCACACACAACACCAAGCAATTTTCAAACACCAGGAGGATGTCCAAGAATTCAACTCAGTTGACTATCTGCCCAGGTCAGATCCTATAAGTTAAGGGTTCAGTGCTATAAAACTTCCCCCTCACCCCCTGGCCCCGCCTACTTTGGACACTGGTCTCAAGCCCCAGGCTGTCACCTATGCTATTGACTGCTTCTGATGGCTACAAATTGGAGGCTCCAGTGACCTCCTCCTTAGGTTCAATTAATTTGCTAGAGCAGCTCACAAAACTCAGGAAGACACTCACATTTACTGGTTCATTAAAGGATATGATAAAGGACACAGATCAACAGTCAGTTGATCCCAAACAAAGAAGCCCCTGTGGTCAGGGAGCTTGGGGCCTGGCTCTGTGGCACATGGAAGCATTCTGGTTCCCCAAGAGTGAAAAGTCTCCAGAAAAAGGACCAACGCACTGTCCTCTTGGGTTTGTATGAAGGCTTCATTACATAGTATTGATTGACTTGGCCATTGGTTGATTCAACCTCAAGCCTCTCTCCCCTCCCTGGAGGTCCTGCTGGGACTGAAAGTTCTAACCCTCCAACAACACAGTTGGCTCCATTGAAAACCAACCCCCATCCTTAGGTGCTCTCCAAAAGCCATCTCATTAGCGTAACAAAAGACAGTTCTTATCACTGTCAACACTTAGGAAATTCCAATGGTTTGGGGAGCTGTGAGCCAGGAACTGTGAACAAAGACCAAAGATAGTATGAGAAATATAGATTTGGTCATTCCTATGAATGAATCACAATATCTTAGCACAACATAGACAAACACCGGGGTATCACTTCTGATCAATGCAGATAGCAGCCTGGGGGAACAGCAAGAGCAGCGAGAGACCATGGGAGTGATCTGAGATCTACCACTAACTATTTGTGTCGCTTAGAGTCTTAAATTGCTGGTCTGTTGGTCCCCCCACTCTGAAGGTGTATATCTCTATCCCAAATGGCTGTTTTAACATCATATTCAATTTCCCTTTGTCTCCATGCAAGACAAGGTTGCAAAAGATCCCAGTTAAGCGAAGGTGGTACTGAAAAGGTGATATCGTGTGGAAGGGAATCCCATGAAAGAGACTGAAAAAGCAGGTGTGTGGAGCAAGAAGATGACCACCAGGAAAGTGGCAGGAAAACTGAAACCCGAAATATTAACAGTCATAGAGAAATAGAGAATGAGGTCATTCTTGCTTTAGGTCAGTGGAACTTCCACGCAACTTTTCTTAAGTTTCAGGAGGAAGGATAGGAAACGGCAACCACAGCCCCCACCTCTTTTCCGTGGCACAAAAGCATCTGCTGGGATTTCATGATAAAAATCAAGTTGGTGCTTGCCTACTGTGCAGCACTCTGGTTTATATACATATATACCTTACAGGCATTGGCTAAGGATGACTGAGCGATCTTCAAACCTGCCAGATTTCTCAGAAGAAATAAAGACAATCGGCTGTATTTCTGGGGTCCCAACCTCCACAGTATCCAAACCTCTTTTGAAAAATAATTTTTTAAATCCATGTTTTACACACTCTGTAGGAGTGAGGCTAGACCGTCCTTCTGATTCCATTTTACAGATCAGAAGGTTGAGTCTTAGAGGCCTGACGTGACTTGTCCAGCTGGCCTGGGAAGCACACTGCAGAGACCCTGGACCTCAGACTTCTGTGTTCCTTCCTAGTGTTTGAATCATCGGAAACCAGATTTTCCAAATGAAACATGCATTGCAGCCTCCTCTCTGTCATTGCCCAATGGAAACAATGCAAAGACTAAACTAGGACACAGAGTATGTATTAAATTTTGAAAAACTGAAAAAAAAGGGAAGAAATCATCCAAACTAATAAAATTTTTGAGCAACTCTCCTTAGGAGGACGTGCTGGTGTTTACTTGAGTTGCTGAGAAAGACAGAGACCGTGAAATGGTGAAAAGGGGGCAGACTGCACTTGATGAAAGAGTCCCATGGGGCGTCAAATCCAATTTGAACTTGGGAAACATTTATATAATCTTTCTTATTCAACATCTCCATGGTGTGGGAATGACTAAGCAAGAGAATTTCCACAGCCTTTTCAACTGTAACATGTGATTTTTAAAGGCCTGGGTCTTTGGCATTCTGTTGGCATAATGGTGGCCAATGAGAGTTGAAAAGGGTACACAAGCAGATGCATGGGCCACACATACAAGCCCTCTCCTTCCAAAGGAGGGCCAGGGTAACCACAGACACTCACTTCACCCAAGCTTTGGGCAAGGTCAGTGGCTAGGTCCAGCTATTAGAGGTCAACCTTCACACCCTTGGGAGTGGCCCCTGGCCAGTGGTCTAGCTGACCACTGTGCCACCTGGGACCTGACACCCAGGATATATGCAAAAGTTGCCTCCAAAACCGCCCTCCAGAATGAACCCACACACTCCTCAAGGCCCATGTTGTTAAAGTCAGCATATACGTACAGATGCTGTGTAACAAACACTAACAATTGCATTAGAACTACCATTTATAGAGGGCATTCCTGTATTCTCTCTCTCTCTCTTCTTTAAATTTTATTATTTTTTTATTAACAAAAATTTTTAGGGGTCCTCGGTGACTCAGAATAAACATTTAAACAAATGGACAGGGGCTTCTGGCTGGCTTAGTTGCTGAGCTTGTGATTCTTGATCTCTAGGTCATGAGTTCGAGTCCCATGTTAGGTGTAGAGATGCCATTAAAAAATGTTTATTTTTGAGAGAGAGAGAAAGAGCAAGGAAGGGTTAGAGAGGGAGGGAGACACAGATTCTGAAGCAGGCTCCAGGCTCTGAACAAGCTGTCAGCACAGAGCCCACAGGTCTTGAACCTTTGAACCATGCGATCATGACCTGAGCTGAAGTCGGACGCTCAACTGACTGAGCCACCCAGGCACCTCTCTTGTATTCTCTTTTACGTCAGTCTCAACTCTGTGTGCCAGACATCCTGATAAACACTGCTTGTGTCTGACAGTGCTTAATCCCTTAAAACAGTCCTACAATCCTAACTCCATTTACCAAAGGGAAAACTGAGACTTAGTGATAAAGTTGTTCTAGGTCACTTAGCAACTGAGTAGTGCAGCTGGACCTGAAGCCAGCTCTGTCAGACCCCAAAGCCTGGGTTCTTAACCATCAAGTTATTCTGTCTCTCTGTAAGAAAATTGAGGTCTGGAGAAATGTGGGTTACTCTGTAGACAAGGAAGAGAATGCAGAAGAAAGACTCAGGCTTCCTGCCCAAGCTACTTCTTTTAAGTCCCCTCCCCTCCATTTCTGGCATGATGCTGTGCTTATTGTTAATATGGAACAAATGAATATGGTGGTAACCTTCTATCAGGTTTCCCATGGCCAGCAATGCCAGCCGGACTCTGTCACCACTGACAGCAGCCACACCGGCCCTCCTAACACTGAGCATGTGACAGCCCCTCTGACTACCTGCTGATTGCTGCTGACTTTACTTACTATCTTCGTTGGCCGGTGATGTGTTCCCACACTTTGTTTTCCTCCAACTTGGCTTTGGCTATTGGTTTCCTACTTTGTAAGTGGCCACTGAAAACCAGATCAAGGTGGACAAGCTCAGACATCCCATTGATTACATCAGGCAGGAAATAGAATTAATATTTCAAGTCATGTCTGTTTTTAAAACTTACAAATATTTGTTTTTATTTCCTATTATGTGTGGACAGTCTTAGGTACTGGAATTCTTATTTAGACTGTATTTATTAGTTCAATAAATATTTATTAAATACGTACTTTGGGCCAGATGTGATGCTGAAGATACAGAATGAAAAAAAAGAAACACAAAAAATAGAAACAAAACTCAACAGCATGTCCTTGTCTTCAAAGAGCTTATATTTGAGAGAGTGACACAAACAATGAACAAACAAGTATATAATATGTTAGGGGGAAATGAATGATAGAAAGGAAAATAATGGATAAGAGGATAGAGATTCAGAGGAGTTCAGGGGAGGCCTCTCTGAGAGGGAAGGATTTGAGGAGGGGTAGCTGCCCAGAGGCTTGAAGGAAGTGGAGGGACAGTGACACAGGTATTTGTGGGAAGAACATTCCAGGCAGAGCAACTAGAAGTCAAAGTCTGTGGAGGTGGGACCTTGCTTGCTGTATTTGATGAGGACCAAGGCAGTGGGCGTGGCTGGGGCCAAGGCTTGGGAGCTGAAGGAGGAGGGGGGAAGGTTCAGATCTGTGGTTCCCAAGGCAGGAGTGGGGGAGGGGAGATTGGGGGAAGGAGTCAAAAGGTACAAACTTCCCACTATAGGGTAAGTAAGCCCTGGGGATGTCATGTACAGCATGATGACTGTAGTTAACACTGCCATATGGTACAGTTGAAAGTTGCTAAGAGTAAAATTCTAAAAGTTCCCATCACAAGGAAAACCCTTTTCTTCTCTTTCCTTTCCTTTCCTTTCCTTTCCTTCCTTTCCTTTCCTTTCCTTTCCTTTCCTTTCCTTTCTTTTTCCCTTTCCTCTCCTCTCCTCTCCTCTCCTCTCCTCTCCTCCCTCCCTTCCCTTCCCTTCTCTTCCTCTCTTTTCTGCTTTTGTATTTCTATGAGAAGATGGACATGAACCAAATGTATTGTAGTGCTCACTTTCCAATATATGTATTGTGCTGTACACTTTAAATGTACACAGTGGTGTACATCAATTCTATCTCAATAAAACTGAAAGACAAAAAATGATCCAAGAAGTATCTCAAGGAAACACACTTAGAGCTTTGCCCTTTTTATTGAGTTTAGAGCCTCATTTGACCTAACCACAAGGTATTTGGCCCTAGTAGCATCTGTGATCTGAGACAAATGAATAAGAGAAGGATTTACTCTCAGCTTAAAAGGCAGCCTATTGTTCTTCGTGGGTCTTAACCCCAGTGCTCAAGGCATCCCGGCTGTGTATTCTGGTCCACTGCCAACCCAGGCTTCTCTTTTTCCTTTTACAACCTTCCCTTTCAAATTGATTGTAGTTTTATTGGAGAAAGTCCAGTAAATACAGGCTTATTTTCTTTTCACTGACATTCTGGTCTTGAGAGCCAACCTCACAGGTAGCCTTAGAAATTCAGACAAGTTTACTTCCATAATTCGTTAGCTCAAATACCATCAACCAAGGATTCAGAGAAAGGCCATCCACCATTTTTCTTCAATGCACCCAAATGGTTTTGCTTCTAAAATAAATCCTCCTCAGCAATACAGAAAAAAAAAAATTAAAATAAAAATATCAATTCATCACGTTGCTTTCTCATATATAGGGCATTTTCTTTCAGGAGACTTTAAGGACGTGTCCTAAAACAAATTTGAATGTTTGAGTGTGTTCCATGGTCAGAGTGTACTTAAGGAACTTCTGGAAAACTTTATGGCAGTTGCATAAGCAACTGAGCTCAGGCAGTTGGTAAGATGAGACAGAAATTTCCTTTCCTTTTCTTTTTAAATTTTTTGTTTATTTATTTATTTGTGAGGGTGGGGGAGGGACAGAGGGAGGGAGAGAGAGAATTCCATGTAGGCTCCACACTGTCAGTGCAGAGCCCAACACGGGGCTCGAACTCATGAACCGTGAGATCATGACCCGAGTTGAAATCAAGAGTTGGATGCTTAACCAGCTGAGCCACCCAGGCACTCTGAGGTAGAACTTAAATGAACTTATGGTACAGCTACCTTTAGCAAAGAACTCTCCCTCTTCCCCAGGGGAAACTGGGTGGTTGCTTTTTTTTTCCCCCAATTTCCTTTTATTTATTTCAAAACCTTGGGGGGGACCTGGGTGGCTTAGTCTATTAAGTGCCTGACTCTTGATATTGGCTCAGGTCATGATCTCATGAGTTTGTGAGATTGAGCCCGGTGTCCCACTCTGCATGGATGGATTCTCTCTCTCTCCCTCCATCTCTGCCCCTCCCCTGCTCGCTCGCTCTCTCTCTTTCTCTCTCACACACACAAAATAAATAAATAAACTTATAAAAACCAAAAATCAAATTGGTTACAGATGCAGTTTATGTGCACAAAGAATTTTAGTTTTCATGTGCACCTTTATGGAGCCACTTAATATTTGACCATTTAATCAATAAATGCACTGAATCACTGATGTACCTTCTTTATTCACCATAAGGATACTTCCCTTTCCA
This sequence comes from Paguma larvata, assembly GCA_030068075.1. NCBI lineage: Eukaryota > Metazoa > Chordata > Mammalia > Carnivora > Viverridae > Paguma > Paguma larvata. Next base: position 83,781,331 of record CM057837.1, read on the forward strand.
GGGTGAACATTATCACTGTTGATGTAAAAAATTTACATTGTAACCTTAGCATATAAAATACATAACACGAGTATTTACCTCTATGTATGTGTGTGTTAAGAGCTAATACCTTTTGTGGACAAAATACTTATCAACAGAATTATTTTGATTAGTGTCGTCCCTTCGTATTGATTTCAATAACTCTTTTTTTCCTTTTTTATTTAATTGAAATACAGTTGATATACACATTATATTAGTTTCAGGTGCACAACATAATGATTTGTTATTTGTATATAATGCAAATGATCACCATGGTAAGTCTAGTAACACCCATGATATAGTTACAAAATGTTTTTTTCTTGATTTGCTCTCTTGGCAACTTTCAAACATACCACACAGTATTATTAACTACATCATCATGGCGTTGGTTTTTACATCCCTAGGACTTAATTATTTTATAACTGGAAGTTTGGACTTTGTGACTCCCTTCACCCATTTTGCTGCCCCTCCCTGCTACTTTCTGACCTAGAGTTAATCTTCTTAACAAAATGCCCAATCCAGGAGGAACTAACTCCTTTGCCTGACTAAGCTTGTTGCCCTTTCTTATAATACCTTTCCACAGTTGTTCCCCCTACTCAAACAGTTCTCCTCTGGCTCTCTCAACTAATTTAAGCTCCTCCTGAAGGCGACTCACCTCTGTTTTCCTGTCATTATTCACATGTTTACTCCCCCCGACTCCAACCCTCCTATGCTTCTCTGGCTCATTATCCTCCCTGTCACTGAAAAAAATCATTGACAAGGGGCCATTTTTTTTCTGACAGACTTAAGAGACCCATGGGCTGGAGGCAGTGTCATTTGAAATCAAGGCACCACAATAGTCCAGGATAGAGCCAGCCATTCTCTCTTCAGCACCCACCAGATCAGAACTGAATGCCTTCCGATAATTCAACACCTGGAGAGAAGTAGCTGGAAGCTGATCCAAGCACAAGCCACCAGGTTTGTTCAGTACATGTAAATCCTCTACTTTCCTTGTGCTCTTCACTGACCTCCCAAGTATGAGCTGAAACAAATAAAATGTGGGTATGGGGCTGGGATGTTGCCAACAACAACCATTTTGCACAAAGGCTGACAAAGGCCTGGCGCTTCCTCCTCGCTGGCGGTACAAGACCAGTCATGAGCTTCTTTAGTCCTCTGTCAGCAGGCTTCCAGCTGTGGGCTGTGGCATAGCTAACGAACACAGTCCCACAAAGACATGATTTTTTGCTCGTACAAGGACAGAGGAAACCAAGCCAATTCTGCAGATACTTCAGCCAATTTCTCCTCCCACATCTCACACCCAAGTACCTCGGCCCCTCTCCTCTGCAGCAGAATGGCTAGAGAAATTCTATGAAACGTGACGGAATTGTTTGCAAAAAAAGAGAGGGAAAAAATATAGGAATATATCTTAAAAAAAAAAAAAGTCCTCACTTGAAAAGTAACTTCTTCTCTTCAGTTGATTTATTACCTTCCTTGGGGTCTGCTTCTGCTGGTTCCCTGACAAATATGTCCCTCGCTTTCTCCTCCCAGCCTTATTTTTCCTTCATTACCAACATATTTGCCATTTTATTTGCTTATCATTATCTCTTATATTCCAGACCTTCTATCTTGGGTGCATTTTTCCAATTTTTCTTTAGTGAGTGTGTGTGGGGGGGTGGCCAATTGTGAGTTTTTGTTTATCTCTCTTACTTTACCCTTATTTTTTGAACAATATATTTGTTATATAACATTATGGGACGGTTGTTATTTTCTTTCAGCACAATGAAGCTATAGTTTCACTGTTTTCTAGCTTTTGTTGTGATGCTTGAGAAGTCATTAATAAATCAGGGATGAGTCTACCGCTCCTTTGAAGATAATGCTTTCAATGTTTGTTTCTTTCTGGCTGCTTTTCAAATCTATTGTATTTTGATTTTCTACACTTTCATGAAGATGTGTCCAAGATTGGCTTTCTCTTTCTTTGTCAGGCCTAGAATTAATTGGGATACTTGAGCTCGTGAACTACTATCTTTTATCTGTTCTGGAAATTTCTCAGGTGTTATCTTTATGAGTTGTGCCTTTTCCCTCATTGCTCCTCCCCTCTCCCTCTGGAATTCTGACTTGATGTATATTAGACCTTTTCACTCTCTCTTCCATATCTTATAGCTTCTTATTTTTTAAGTGTCTTAAGGTTTTTTTGTGCTACATTCTGGTGAATTTATTCTGTTTTTCAGTATACCAGTTGTCTATTTATCTGGATTTACTGTGTTTTTATATGTACTCATTTCATATTTTTCTTTTAATTATTAAAAGTTTTCTAGAAGTTATTTTTTTAGACCTGTTAAGTTCTTTAAAGTTTTTCTCCTATTCCCTGTATATTTTAAAGCTCATTTTTCACTATGTTAAATGTGATTGTTTTAGATTTTATACAGTTTGCATACAATAATTGTTTGTTTTTAAGTAGCTTCCACACCCAGCATGGAGCCCAATGTGGGGCTTAAACTCACAACCCTGAGATCAAGATCTGAGCTGAGATCAAGAGTCAGATGCTCAACTGACAGAGCCATCCAGATGCTCCCACAGTAATTCTCATATATCAAGTCTTCCTGCATCTGTTTCTGCTGGTTCTCACTCATGGTACATGGTTATTCATTACTGTAGGCTTCTTGGTTCTATGAAAAATAATGTCTGAAATCCTTGGAGAGTTAAAATGAAGGTATCTCCTTCAAATAAAGTTTGCATTTGCTTTGTCAGATGCCAAAAGGCTTTACTAGTCTAAAAACACTTTAAATTCATGGCTTAAGGGTGTGGAGGTAACACATATGATATGATTTTGGGCTGCAAATTCATGAGAAAGACTGCTTATAGTTACAACTTTCCAAGGCCCTTAAATTTTTTTTTTTTTTTAGGAAACCCTGATTTGCTTTGTGCCAAGGATACTTTCCCTCCAGTCTTTAGATGAGGGGGTATGGTGTAGCGTGGGAAATGTTGGTTCTCCCTTAGTGTAATTATGCAGCACTTTGTGTCCTCAGGTTTATGGAATGATCTTCTATTATCCTCCAGCATTGGATGAAGACTTAGTGCACTTTCTCACAGTCTCGCCTCCTTTATCTTCTGTCTTGGTTGGTGTTCTATACATGCCAAGCTGTCCCCTTTCTTGAATTTACGATCTGGTTCCTGGTTGGCCTCTGAGGGGCCAGATGGTGCGACTCAGAAGGGCAGGATGAAACTTGACCAGTGGGAAATGGAAGATGGGAAAGAACCACACAGGTCAGTTCCTCTTCCTTCCTCTTTTACCTGGATGACTTTACAGTGTGGGTCCCTCTTGCAGCCTTTCCAGAGATGCCCTCCACGATCCCTCCACAATCTACAGAGTAAGCAGCTGGGTCCATCTTGAGCTGGCTGTGAGGGAAGAGTCAGCAGGGGAGTGTATTGCCTGGCTCTGCTGAACGTCTTTTCTTGCCTCACTTTCACTGCCTTGGACATGTACCTCCCAAGTCAGTGCTGCCTGCCACTCTGCTTTCTAGAAGAGCTTGTTAGAGACAACTGCCTAGACTGTGAAGCTCTGGTGTGTTAAATTCTGCCCCCTGTGCCTTCTGAGGGCATCAGGATTAAGGCTCAAGTTTACTTGGGTTTGTAGTTTAACTCCAGGGCAAGAGAGGCTCCAGTGTTCTGCTTTTCTTGGTTTCTCCTAAAGTTTGGCTATGTAATGTCTCATTATCTTGTCAAATCTTTCACCTCTTTTTTAAGAAGAGGCTGTTTATATTTATCTAACGTTTTCGAGTGCTTTCAGTGGGAAGGTGGATCTAGACAACTGAGCCAGCCGCATTTCCCAATCCATTCTGACAACAATCAGGGTGATATTTTTAACATTGATATCTGATTGTGTCCCCTCCCTCTTTGCTCAATACCCTTTCAGAACCCATGACTCTCAGGATGAAATCCAGATTCTCAACATGGTTTATACGATCGCATGTCCTGATTCTTGCTTACCTCTCCTCCTCACTATTTTTACTGTCATAACAGACTTCCTTCAGTTCCTCCAGTAATAAGTCTCTGACTAGACACCTCTGCACATATTGTTCCCTCTGCCAAGAATCCTTTCCCTCCACATTCTTACATCTTTTGTTAGCTAATTTCTACTTACCTTTTCAATTAAACATGCATTCTTTTGATGGGCCTTCCTGTACGCCCAACTACGTGTCCTTTCTACATGTTTTCACTTTGGTAACAATCTTGATGCTACAATTAGTTTTTCAGGGACTCTGTGTTTTTTCTTCACTATTGGAAACCCTGGGGCACAGTCCCCAGCACATGGTCCGCCCCCAGTAAATGTTTGCTGAATTGAATTGTTTCCTTTCTCAGAGAAATCAGGAGTGATCTCTGCCACCTCTAATGAATTTATTCCTGATGCTACCCTGGTACTTAGCAGGTGAAATCTTGTATTTTCAAGTCTTTTCTTGAACCATGGACTTTTCAGTCCATGGGTGACTGCTGTACTTCTGGGGATCCCACAAAGCAGATCTGGGAGTAGTAGGGACCCCAAAGAACTCTACAGAACTGGCTGGAGAGTTGGCTCTCCTGTAGAAGTTGTATCACCTTGGGCTGTTGGAGGGAAAATGAGTGTGAGTAAGTTTAGTGTAATGTAAAGTGCAGACAGTTGTTTAATTATTCATCACATCAGCATTTTTCGAATGTCTATTCTATGTGGAGTGCTATGCTAATATTGGACACACCAAAATGCAATTGGGGTAATGCTATTTCAAATAGCTTTGAGTATAGTTAGAGAGAAAGGCTACACAAATAAGAAGATCATTAACATGGGGCACCTGGGTGGTTTAGTCGGTTGAACATCCAACTCTTGATTTCTGCTCAGGTCATGATCCCAGGGTTGTGGGACTGAATGAACCCTGTGTGGGGCTCTGCACTGAGTGTGGAGCCTGCTTAAGAGTCTCTCTCCTTCTGCCTTTCTCCCCCAGTCACACACACAAACGAGAGAGAGAGAGAGAGAGAGAGAGGGGAATTTCTTTTAAAAACATTTTTTTAATGCTTATTTATTTTTGAGAGAGAGTGAGACAGAATGTGAGCAGGGGAAAGGCAGAGAAAGAGAGAGACACAGACCCGAAGCAGGCTCCAGGCTCCAAGCTGTCAGCACAGAGACTGATGCGGGGCTTGAATTCATGAACTGTGAGATCATGACCTGAGCTGAAGTTGAATGTTTAACCAACTGAGCCACCCAGGCACCACCTAAGGCAGAATTTCTAACAAGCAGGTGGAGATACTAAATGGTTGGAGTCATTTCTGAGTGTTCAGACATCTGGAGAGGGATTTTTGGAGCTACCCAGTTTTGAGATGTTTGAGAAGGAATTTAGCCAGAAATGAGTCAATCTGATGCCAATGATCACAAACTCCATAACTTGCAGGGGAGAAAAGGTAAATTAATGATGCAAGCCAGTAATATAGTAAGGAATAGTGGGGACTATGGCAAACCAGAAGAGAATGTTCTAAAGGGAATGAAGGCAACTCAGTTAACATCTTGATATTATTGAGGTGTGAGAACATGGACTGTAGGATACCATAGCTTCTGCTTTTAAAAGAATGCTGGAAATCAAGTTTCTACATGATATTTCTCAATATCTGAAGCATTACTCCAATTCCACTCCTACAACCTTGTCTGTATGATGAATTTGGCCATAGGTTGTCAGTTTGCTACCCCTTCTCTAGATGAAAACACAGATGTAGAACAGCACTTCATTTCCAACTTGCCTGCTCTCATCTTCTGCTTAACTGCTCTGATACATGGATGGTTCCTGAATCTGCATCTTCAACCCCAGTCTATATCCTGAGCTTTATATACAATATTTAGTTGCTTACCTAGCGTCTTCATCCAGAAAGTCACCTCCAGTCAACATATCTGGAACCAAACTTTTCCACCCAACCCCCATCAATTCCTAGTACGCTTCATTGACTTGACTGGGCCTCAGTTTTTAATATGTAAATAGGAATAATAGTAATAACTGGCATTACCTAACTTTTAGAGGTGTTTGGAAGAGCAAATAAAATGATATGTGTGTAGGACAAGAGAAGTTAGATAAAAGGATTGTGTACTGAGTATGGACTTAAAAGCTAACTCTGGGATGATGGCATGCTTTGTACCATGCCTGCCCATGCCTTCCTACTGATATGAGAAGCAGGAGCAAGAGATAGAGACAGAGTCAGAGATACAATTTCATTATATCTATTTGAATGTTACCCTAGACAAAGAAGAGGCACTCAAACATGAATTTTGTAATAATCTTTTGCTGCTCAGACCAGATTGCCATCCAGGATGTCTCTGGCAGGGAAATCGAAGAAGCTGTCAGTCAAGTAGTATCTCACTGCTGACTGTGAACACCTAAACTTTTTTTTTTTTTAAATATAGAGTGTAGGAGGCATTTCATTGGCTTCCCACTATATTGGATTCATCACCTGCAGTAAAGTATGTGTGAATGTTTTCAAAGTCAGGAGCTTTAGGACCCATTGTTGTGGCTACATGGGATTGAAAAGGAGCCATTGTGGGCTTTGGCTGCAGAAACTGCCTATGCTAATGGCAAATTCCACAGAGGTAGGAATATAACAGGGTCATATAACAGAGAAGATCCTGTCTGAGAGGAAATAAGAATATTAGAAACGATAGTCACTATTTTTCCATGTTTTAGAAAAGACGTTAATGTTCAGTGAATGGCCTGAGTAAGAAAACAGGGAGCCATCCTCAACACGTCTGTTATCCTCAACATCCAAGTTAATCGGGCACCAATTCTGTCATTCTACCTCATACATATGTCTGGAATCCATATTCCCATATCCACTGCCACTTGCCCTGTTCCAATACGGGCTCTTGTTATCCCATACTGGACTGAAGACATCTTACTGATAAGGGTCTATCTCTCCACTTCCTCCCACCAGTTCATCCTCCACTGGACTACCTGGAGGATCTTCCCAAACACAAATATGAGTCACGTCTCCCTCATACTTACAACACTTTGTTTGCAACCCTTTAGATCCTGGCTCCAGGTATCATTTCATCCTCTCTTAGTCTCTTTCCCATGTGCACCCTGATCACTTGCAAGCTCTCCAAGTGCACCTGCATGTCTGGTGTTGCCCATGGAGGTCCAGCACCGAAAGCATCGAAGAGGTAGGACTGGTCCCAGTGAGAGAGTAGTGAGACAGGGAAGAGGTAGGGTCACTGAGATAAGGTTGAGTTTTCAAGGCATGTTCCTTAAGCTCAAACAGGCTCTTCTTGGGCTTTATGTGGCTGCCAATGAGTACAAGAGCTATGGAGCCAGTCAAGGCTGACAGAGAGCATGTCTCAGGCATAAGACATGCCTCAAATGTCACCCTATTAAAATATCCATACGAAATACACAAAACTCTGGTGATTGATCCCAAGAGATAATCATAACACTGGTTTTAGAGAAACTGTGTTTACCTGATGAACTTTTCCTTGGCATTGATTATTACTAACCTTAATTCTGAATTGATTTCCAGCCCTTTGTTTTTTGCTTAAAATCTAGAAACAGTTATTTGTCCACTTATTATTTCTATTTCTGGCCTAAGTCCACTCTTTTCTTTATCTCATCTCTCTTCTCTTCCCCTAGCTCATAGATTGCACATTCTCTTTTGGTGGTTTTAACTATTACCATGTGCTCACTCAACTGTTGGTGTGGAAAGTCCTCCCAACTCTCCAGCCCAAACTTCTCCAGTGCTTTTAAAACTATTGCCCATGTACTTCCTGCTTTTGCCTGGGTGTCTCAGAGCCATTATGGACTAAACGGATACTCACATGGAGCTGTGCCCTCTCTAATATTCCACATCTTAGCAAACACATCATTATCCTAAACTCCAACACCATGTCTCCTCCACATGCCTTCACCTCCCACTTCCTTTCAGCCACAGAATTGTGGCAATCCTATCTCCTAAGCATATCTCTAATCCATCCACTTCTCCTTTCTCCTGTAGGTTCTTTAGTTCAGGCCACCATGATTTGTAGTCTGAACGACTGTAACGGTCTTTAATGGATCTTGAGCTCCCCACTAGCTTAGTCCCTATCCATTCCACTCTCTGCTATGCTGCCAGATTGATCATTCTGAACTATAAGTTTGGCCATGTCATTCCCAGAGAGACCACAAAATACTGTTTGCCTGTTCCTGAGACTTGTCCCCTAGGTAGACATAAATCAGAGTCAATGGAGCCCATTGACACTTGGTTGCATTTAGCCAAAAGGGTAATTTGGCTGTCTTAGTAATGACGAAAAATGATCATATTAGAGAAAAAGATTGAGTGATTTTTGTACTTTCATGAGAGTGTTTTCCTTCTGCTGCCCTAGGTCTTTCTTTGGAGCTGGGCCAAGTGGTCAGTGGTCAAGCAGAGCAGTACAGCAGCATGTCCATGTCCAAGTGCCCATATTTCACACAGCTTGGCTGTGCTGAGTCTTTTTTTTTTAAGTTTTATTTATTTATTTTCAGAGATAGAGACAGCACGAGTGGGAGGTGGGCAGAGAGAGAGAGAGAGAGAGAGAATCCCAAGCAGATTCCATGCTGTCAGCACAGAGCCTGATGCAGGGCTCGAAACTATGAACTGAGAGATCATGACCTAAGCCAAAATCAAGAGCTGCACACTTAGTTGACTAAGCCATCCAGGTGCCTCTTGCACTGAGGCTTAAAAAGAAGACACTGGCAATCAAGAAGGAGAGGAAAAATGAGTCTTCCCTGGACCATCTGCTTCCTAGCTTTATACTTCCCTGAGGAGGAGGCTCTGAGTGCAGGTCCTAGGTTCCCATGAGGCATCACATGGCAAGGTAAAAACTCTGGTTGGGGTGGGGACAGAAAACCTTGTGTTGGAGAAGAGTCAGGGAGGAAAACACAAAGTGAAGCTGCCCCAGGTTGCTCTACTACAATCACCAGATAAGAACGTCAGGCAAGGCAGGCACCCCCACCCAGATTTGGATTCCACAGGTGTTAATGCTCGGAATTAAATTACTTCCCAGGACTGGAGCATCCCGAGTGTGAGGAAGGAATGGACTACTTAAGAGGGACCGAAACAAAAGTCCTCTTCTTAGAAATATCATGCAAAAACATGTAAACAAAAACTGCCCTCTGAACAACCTTGTGTTAGAATATCAGTAAGCACGGATTAAACAAGGAATAATGATGATCTGATTCGCACATTCTGCAAAGCCCGTGATGGCTGGGAGAATGGTGACTCGCCCTTTTTCCGGTGCTTGATGGCAAGCAGGCACACTATTGTCTCCCTGTCACATACCACCTGGCCGGTCACGCTCTAACCACACTGGCTTCCAGCAAGACTTGCACACCTTCGGAGAGTCATCCTTCCGTGTCTGCCAAGCCCTGGTTATGAGGTGTGTTACTTCCCATTAGTCATAGAGGAGGCTTGTGGGAAAGCTGAATAAACCACTTCAGATGTCCCTCAAAGCCAACACCTGCCATGCAAGTCTCTGTGAGTGTGCACACCAGTCCTTCCCATGTGTTCCCATAGTGGCAGATACCCTAAGAACCTGAATGGAGACAAGTCATGATTTATCTCTCCAGAAGAGTAAAACAGTAGACGTGTCTACCAAGATCCATTTGTCCAAGGGTAGCATCATCTAATGGGTTCAGAGGTGGGAAGTTTCCATCAAAAGCCAATTGTCATCAAACACTTTGCCTTTGATGTCTCAATTCTCTGCTCACTGGAAATTGGAAGAGCTTGGTTTCATGTGGAGAGAAGGAAATCAAGTAACTAAATTTCAGTGCTAGTCTGGGGTGGGTCAGGATTGTGTCCAGAGGCTCCTGTTGGTTAAGGAGCCTGGACATGCACATACCTGCTCCAGCGACACGGTAACCTCAAAGGCTATGAGGGTCCCTGAAGCAGATATGTGCATGTCCAGGTCCCAACCATTCCCATCTCTGCCCAGCTTGCAAAGCCGGACATCACCCACCATAGGTCATTTATGAACTACCATGTCATTTGTGATCCTTGCAATACACTGCGAACCAGGTTGTTTCTACATTCTCTCATGGTTCCAGGCATGCGTGTCAGAAAGCTGAAATAAACATGCTCCCTGGCTACCAGGCACATCCTACCTAGAACAGATGGACCAACATGTGAAAGGAAAAGTGTGGGAGAGGTAAAAGCGAGGAAATATGAAAAACAAAAAGAAGGCCAAGCCACAAGTGGAAAAGTTATTTCATTATCTGATTTGGACTGAGGGTGGAGGCCCTAGAAACTCTCCAAAATGCCTATGTGGTGTTTATCTGACAGGAAGACGCACTACCTTCAAGGGGTTACTGATTTAGAATCGCTCTGGGCCAGGCAATCTGCAGGTTTGCTTATTAACATGGCTACTGTCTGGGGCTCTCCTGTCCTGCCCCTGCTGGGATCCCAGAAAAAGCTGCCCCAGTGTCACAGATGCCCAGGGCCATCTGCCGGGAGTGACAGCAGTGAACCAATGGCTGTGACAAGTCTCCAAATGGCAGTCATCACCCATCCCCATTGTCACACCTTTTCTGTTCGTGTTGAGCTTGTGACACGTTTTTCACATAGGTGGCTTCTCAGACCTTCCTAATAATCTGTGGCATAGTCAAGGCAAGTGTCATTTTATACTATTACTAGGCAATAATATGACATATTTATTAGTGTGATATAATGTTATTATTACATCGATTTTAACCCAGAAGGAAAAGAGCTCAGTGAGGTGACACATGCCAAGGTAAAATGACAAGCTTCCTGGGTTTACTATAAACTCGTAATCTTAACTTTCAAGGAGGAGACAGATTGACAAATATGGTTACTCTTTTTCTTTTATGTACAGCTAACATCATCGATTCCTGATAATTTTTTTTTAATGTGTGTGGCTTAAAAGGTGAGTGCATGACTAGCAAATCTTCACCAACTAGGTATGGGACATTTGGTCTCTGATGAAGAAAATGAGACTCGGGCCTCTCATTTCCACCTGGATTGATCTTTAGAGTCAATATATGTGGAGGTTAAAAGCTTTGGAGGCAGACACTCAAGTCCTCAAGGCAGTGTTTCCACTCGGCCAGTCCCTGACCAATAGGAGCCTCGATTCCCTTATCATTATAATGGCGATTGCAACGTCTACACTGCAGGGCATTACAAACGTTACATGAGTCCAGTCATCATCCCCGAAGAGACTCCATCAACGGCAGCCATTCTTCGCACTCCAGACTTCTTTCTCTTTGTGCTTAAAATTCTAGTATTGACAATTCCTTTGTTACCAAAACATGTTCAATATACAGGATGGTGGATATGTGGTGGGAGACAAACTCTTTCTAAGTAGCAGATGGCTCATCATTACTTTAAATTGTCTGGTTATGGGAACTGACTTTGGAATCAGAGCTAGGTGTGGATTTCAGCCCCAGGGTGCACCCTGGGAAAGCTAGGGAACTTCTCCCAACTTCCGGTCCGTCATCTGCAAAGTGGGCACCACTATGACATGTGTGTTGCTGCCCCAGAGAACGGAGATGAAGAAACACTTGTGAGGTGCCTGCCCGGGAGTCAAGGCTGGACACACATAACCTTGCTGTTGGGATTGTGGTTGTTTGCAGAAGCTCAGCCTGTGTGCCGTGAGATTACCATAGGCTGTGGGGCTGCCTTTCCTGCTCTCCAGCAGGGGTGCTGCTGGCGCCCCTTCCTGCTGCTTCTTCCCACATAGCTGCGCGGCTCTCTGGAGTCTCCCAGGAAAGATAAAGAAGGTTGTGGTTCAACTGGGAGAAAAGGGTCTCAAGGGCAACCTAACCATAGTCTTCACCAAGAACCATTGTATGGAGGGCTGACTGTATGTTCTACATCTCTCCAGGGGACTACAAATAGGGACATGGGAGGGATTTGCCAGAAGAGAGGTCATCAGTGTAAGGAAGAGCTTCCTGCCTGGAAGGTGTCTCCATCCTGGAAAACTAGCGTCCCAAGAGGGAGGACCTTTAAATGTAGGAATGGCAAACACTCATCCTGAATCACAAGGTGGTGATCAGCTACAGAACAAGGGCTGGGACCCAAAGACTGCTTGGGTCAGTGATTCCATGGCTCTTTAGAGGCCAGAGTCCCAAAGATACTTTGTATGTTAGTGTATGCTTAGAATATAAAGTAAACCTGGGAACCCACACGTACACATACCCCTTCCCCTCATTCTGTGTTCAAGGGAGCTTCAGGAGTATAATGTTGGGTACCTAAGTTGTAAGGAGGCATCTATGGGGTCTCCTAAGCTAATATAGTGTCAAAAAGAGAGATTAGGAAGACTTATCTGGAGGGTGGCTCCACAAGGCATTGGATTCTCCAGAATCTAGCCCCCATGTGGGAGCTGGGCCACTGGTCTTGTTTGTGGACGTGGGCATGACAGCCCACTGTATGTGTGACTTTATTTGATCCTCAGTGACACCACTGTGCAGGTGAGGAAATGAAGGCTTGTTCTGTGGAACCCCTGGTTCCCGACTCAGGCACTTGAACTTGTTACTCCTTTTTCCTGAATGTTCTTCCCTCAGATCTTTGTGTGGCAGGCTCCTTCTCATCGCCCGTGTATCTGTGGAAAAGTGCCTCCTCAGATGGGCTCTGTCCCATGACCTGCTCTCTTTAAGTTCTTCATGGCACTCCTTGCTCTTTAAAAGTGTGTCTTTTATTTGTTTACCTATTTATTGTCTCTCCCCTGTCACAATGTAAGCCCCAGTGAGCAGGGATCCTACCCTGCTTTCACCTTTTCTTCCCTCTATCAGCCTAGCGAACAGAGGTGCTCAATACATCCTTGATGAATGAAAGATCCAACTGACTTTCCCACAGTCCCACAGCTAGGACAGGGCAGACAGGGCCTATCCCACAAGCCCAGGACCCTTCCAACTTGCTTTCTGCTTCTGGAAGACATCAAACAGGGTCAAAATAAAACCTTTAGAAGGCTAGGCCCTGTCTGATTCTCCCCTCTGGCCATTATTTTAGATCTTCTGTTCTAGCATTTGTCTTGAAAAGTCATTCTGAAGTGAGTCTTGGTTGTTATCGAGCTGGCTGCCAATGAGAACTTTGTTTATGGGTACGGATTCTTATACTATTGGGGATTTGCTGCCTTGGGGCATGTGGGTATTGCCCACCTCACTCTGAGGGGGACAGGCCTGAGGCAAGCTGAGCTGTGATCCTTCACACTTCCCTGTGAATCAAACACATACTTAGCTGGGGTCTCCCTTCTCTCCTTCAGAGGACTCAGTAAGACCCCAGGGCCCCACATCAATTTATTTACCCCTGCTAGAAAAGGGACCTCCCACCTGGGCAAACATTTGATGCCCAAAGAGGAGGTCTCTCCCCTCCCCTTCCACAATCTTGGCTGTGGTGTGTGAACCTGGTCTTCTGAGAACAAAAAATACCATCCTGTGTTTGCTCCCACTTGGCAGTGAGGTGGTTCCAGCAGGCCATTTGGCCATTAGCCAGAGGAAGGAAGTCTCCAGGTACTGGTGAGAAAGTTGGAGGCAGGTTGCCACCTAGAGAGAGGATAATTTGTGCTGACGTCGAGGTCACAAAGAAGAGGCAGCTGGGGGAGGTGGGCCAGGCATGACTCCCTTCTTTCCTGGTCAGAGAGAGGTGAGAAGTGTTCTGGCAGCTCCCGCTTCCAGCAGACCTGACAGCACTTGTGGAGACTTATAGTCCGTGAAAAAGTGTTCCTTGGCCCACGTGTTTACTTCAGATGAGTGTATGGAGGCACAAGAAACCAGGCCAGCTTGGCACCTTTGTACCTTTTGCCTTTCAAGCTGTGGCATAGCACACCATTTGTTTGTAAGACAGCAGCGATGGGTAAGAGCAGCAGGCATTCCTAAAAATTAATAGACATATATGGTCTTGGTATGTCTAGGCAGTTAATGACTCTGTTCCTTTTTGTTCCACTTAGAGGGGAAAAAATACACTTGTTTCCACTTCTCCTATGTCAAGGGAAGGCAAGCAGCCATACCCTTGTCCTTCTACTAAACAAAAGCGTTGCAAATTGAGGGTTCTCAGGAGTTATGATTTAATTTTCCCAAGTTAACCAAGGAGAGTTGTAACCTCGACAGTAACCCTGCTCTCACAGTGATGGGCTCACCTTGAATGACTGGAGAAGAAAGCCCCCACTCCCACCCCTCACCCAGCTTGGCTGGGAGCTTTTCTCCTCCCCTGTGTTGCACTTCTATTCCTCAGACCCCACCCCTCGCACCTTACAACCTCTTCCTGAATCAAGTTCCAGAGATTCCAGGGCCACACGGGCTGCATATGACTGGGGACAAGGGAGTGGCCACTGGTTTAGTGGTGACTGTCGCCCTCCTCCCTTCCAGGAGCAAGAGCTATTGATTTCGTCTTACAAGATGCACAGAAGCTATGAAAATAAGCACTCTATCAATAATAAATGGAATGGTAAATAGGAGCAAACAAGTCAAAGGAAGATGAGGTGGCTGGTAGGTAAGCCAGTCAATTTTCTTTTAATTGCATTCGGATCCATAAATGTCAAAGGAATGGCAGCCCTGAAAATTTCATATCAAACAGAATGACAGCAAGACTGCAACAGGGAAATCTCTTTTGTAGGCAGAGTAACTCGAGTTTAATAAGCCGAAACATATTAGGTTACAAAGGGAAATCTGAATTGAAATTCTATCATAAAAACAGAAACCGGCTATTGGAACTTTTTCGAGCACTCCAATTTTTGGCACAGCGTTGTTTTTGAAAACTATATTCACATGCACAAATTGGAAAATGAGAATTTTAAAATCCAGTTAGGTTCAGATAGAATGACTTCTTGGTCCTTTTCTAAGGCCTCCACAAAACCCACTCTCAAACCCTCATCTTCACCTTGCAGCACCCCCCCACCCCCTCCCATGGGGACAACCATGAAACATAGATCAAGATCTTTAGCTGAGAGGGTGAAGTCTTTTCTGACAATGACATTTGCAAACATCAGCCAGAGGGTGGATAAGGAGTTGAGGGGCCTCAGGGTGCACCCCTGAAACCATGCCACATCTAACTTGGGGCAGGAGGGTTAAAGCTTCCACCAAAACAAATCACTACCATATATATATATATATATCAGTGAGCTTTCAGGAAGAAAATTAGGGCAAGGTGTGTGCTGTGTAAGGCTCATTCATACCTGTCTCTCTCCTCTGTCGAAATTCAGACTAGTTTGCTTGCTAATTAACTTCAGAGACCTTGCGTTCTATTTCATCCCTAAGTCTTAACAGAGAAAATGGTGTTTTTAGTAACCATTTTAATAAAACTTGATCACTACCCATCTATTTGAATGTCTTAAAGCATTCTTCTTCACTAATTCATCAAATATTTATTATATATCTACTGTGTACTCTGGAAAACACAAAGACGAATTTAAGATCTAAGCCTGTCCTGGGAGAAGCCAAACCTGTGATTTGGTATTGTTGGCTATAGAGATGATTGTAACACTGGGAGGTCTGTGATCAGTAGTGTTCAGAGATGGAGCGACCGAGTGCGCCATTGGGAGAGCTCCATGTTACCACTATAGACCCAGTGCTGACATATGGTAATACTCAATCAACATTTATTACGTAAAAAAGTAACCAAACAAGACAGCAAGTGGTGGGGTGGACTAAAAGTTTGTGGCTCTCAAAATTCATGTGCTAAATCCTAACCCCTAAGGTGATGATGTTAGGAGGTGGTGTCTTTGGCAGATGATTAGGTCATAAGAACAGAGCCCTCACACCTGGAATCAGTGCCCTCATAAGAAGAGACACAGGATCTCCCACCACGTGAGAACAGTGAGAAGTTGGTCATCTATGAACCAGGAAGCAGCCCTCAGACACTGGATCGGCTGCAACTTTGATCTTGGACTTCCAGCCCCCAGTAACTGTGAGAAATACATTTCTGTTGTTTATTAACCACCCAGCCTATGATGGTGTGCTACAGCAGCACAAATGGACTAAAGTAAGTAAAGTAAGTGAGGAAGGTCTTAGAAGAGAAGGGTATTGGGGATAGGTGGGTCAGGAAACTGGGGAGGAGAAACAGCACAATGATGCAGAAGTGATAAACTGAGGGACATGCCCAAGCAACCAGCTGTGCTGAGGCTTAGAGAGGCTGAGGTGAATGAGGGCTGGGATCAGATGCCACAGGACATTGACCTTGATCTACCTTGTCAGCACTGTGTGCCGTTGTTCCTTTCTAACCATTTCTTTGCTCCATAAATCATCTCTTCCCACCATTTTGCTATTCACATAATGTTTTTGCAAATGTCTGTTAGCTAGGTTTGAGGTCACAGGCAGTTTTTACAGCCCTTTTTCTTTCCTTGACACCTGAGCAGAGCCCAGGCTTGAACAATCTACCTCTGAAATTGTGCTTGTATCCAACCCATCCTCCTGAAATCATCCCTCACAGAACCCTTGAGGTTCCCACTGCACAGTCTCACATAAGACTCCCCCCTTCTCACTGATCTATGCTGGAACTTCTTGATTTGTCTCCCTACATCCAAGGTTTCTACTTGTATACCAACTGTGGCTCCCAGATCACATCTCTTAAAGCAGAGCCCTGTTGCTGTCATGTTCCAGCTCAAGAATCTTCAATGGCTCCCCATGACATGTTGGGGAAAGTCAAGGTTCTTGAACCCAGCTGAAGAGTGTGATGTTTAGGAAGGATTCCAAGCCATTATAGAAATTTAATCAGGTGAATCCCATGGTCAGAATTATATTTTGGAAATTGTCTTCCTGTTAAGCAGATTGAAGGTAAAGCGGAGGCACAGGTGAGGATTGAGCTTACAGGCTTGAGAGAGCCATATGGGAGGAGATAGTAGTCGAAGGAGGGGAATTATTGGAGGTGGAGAGATGTGGAGGAAGGAGAGCCTTGTGGCAGGTGGAACCAATGCCTCTTGGTGACAGATTGGATGTGAGGGGAAGGAACGGGGGAGCCAGGATGCTGCCCATGTTTTTGAGGGGATGACAAGTTGTTTGCCAAGACGAAGAAGACAAGAGAAGGAGCTGTTGTACTTGGAGGTGGGTGTGGGTGGGGACGAGGATGTATATTGAGGTCAGTTTGGGATGTATTGCATTGATGACATCAGAGTGGAGTGTCCAGTGGGCCCCTGGACTTGTGGAATAAGGAGATCAGAAGAGATGTCTGAATCTATTAATTAACATTTGTTGTGGAAAAAACCACCCCAAACTTAGTGGCTTAACATAGCAGACTATTATTGCTCTTAACTTTAAGTCGACTGGGTGGTCCTGCTGATCTGGGATGAACTCCTTCATGTGCTCCCCAGTCAGCTGGTGGGTCAGCAGGGCCCTGGCTGCTTTCAGAGGGCCTCGTTCAAATGCTTGGCAGTTGGCTTGTGGGTCAGCAAGGCCAATGGGGATGTCTTTCATCAGCAGGCTAGCCCGGTCTTGTTCCTGGAACAGGAGTGGGAGTGGTCCCCAGGGAAGAAGCCCACGTGCACGAAATCTCTTGAGGTCCATTCTCAGAACTGGCATAGCATGACTCTCCTGCTTTCTGTTCTCTGAAGGAAGTCCCAAGGGTAGCCAGATGCAATGGTTGGAGAGATGAACTCTGCCCCTTGCAGAGAAGAGCAAGAAATATTTCTGGTCAGGTTTTGCAATCTGCCACAGAGCTGGAGTGTAGAATCAGGAACCGTCAACACATGGATGGTAACCGATGCAATAGGAGTGGGTGCAGTTTCCCAGGGAGATGGGTACGGTGAGAAGAGAAGGGGTCCCAGGGCAGAATCTGGAACCCCAACGAATGCGATGACACAGATTGCAGAAGAGCCCACAATACACATGTAAACCATGGCCAGAGCGGTGGGAGGGAGGAGATGGTTGAGCTGCAGGAGCGAAGGAAAGCACGTAACGTAGCTCTGAGAGAAGGGACCAAGACAAGCCTGGAGCAGGACAATGTCAACAAGGCAAAAAACAGCAACTAATATTTGGTTAACCCTTATATAGCTGGATAACATTTTGAGATTAATTTATGGGATTTTCCTATTTCCTCTTTTCCTCCCCATTGTAACATGACTACTTCCCTTCCCACCCTTTCAAACCAGAGAAAGCTCCATGTTTCAGCTTCATGGAGGCTATGTGGCAGGTTGGATGGCACACTGTACCTGCAAGGTGTCTTGCATTTGTTTCTAATTGGCTAAGTCCAGAGGAGAAAGAGGATAAGCAGAGGCAGAAGAAGAGAATCAGGGCTTGGTGGATAAGTAGATGGGCTTGGAAGCAGCAGGAAGAAAAGAGATGTTTGATGTAAAACAGAGAGAGAGACATTTCCCAAGCCTCAAGAAGGAGTAGTGAGGTATACGGATGACAGCAATGGGTTCCACGCTATTTCCCGGCACCCCTTGGGGTGTGACAAGCCTGCAGAAGGAAGTGACAAAAGTGAGATCACAAGGACAGTTGCTCCCCGCCTTTCCCAGAATTCTATGTCCAAAGAGGCACTTGACCTGAAAAGTCCATGATGGGGGGAGGGGGAGCACATTGGATGCCCCAGCAGAACTTGGATAAGCAGATGGTAAT
This sequence comes from Paguma larvata, assembly GCA_030068075.1. NCBI lineage: Eukaryota > Metazoa > Chordata > Mammalia > Carnivora > Viverridae > Paguma > Paguma larvata. The sequence goes on from CM057837.1 coordinate 83,799,840, forward strand.
GACCAATGGCCACTCTCTGTGACCCCAGAACCTTAAAAAGACTCAGAAGGAAAACCCCAAATAAGTGAGATGGAATTACTAACTCATGAGAGGAAGCTAATTTAGTAGTGAGCAAAGAAATGTGACATTTCTCAAACACCTAGGATTGTGGATGTAATTCACACTTGCCATATCCACTCTGTGCAAGGTAATATGTCCAGTGTTTTAAGTTCACTAGCTGATTCAATCTTCCCATCAGCTCTGTGAGTTAATAGGTCTACCTTTATTCCTATTTCATAGATGAGGAAGCTGTAGAACAGAAAAAAATCAAGTAGGTTTTAATGGTCCCAAACCAATAAATAGTAGAGTCAGAATTTGAGCCCAGGTAAATGAATATGAGTGCCTTTCTTCTTAACCACTATGCTTTTCGGGTCCTGAAGGTTTAAAGTGATTCTCCGAATAATTTAGGTGGAACAAGAAGAAATAACCAAAACATGTGTGGGCACACACAACTTTAGACAGTAGACTATCCTCTTTTTCTAGATGAGTGAGATTTTCTAGATGTCATGAGAATGGCCATCCACCAGTTCTCTTGACCCTACCTAGAAAGAGGTAGCCAGGAAAACAATAATAGCAGTGATAATAATGCCAGACTTGGAGGAAAGAGAAGGTTCAGTAAGAAAATGGATGAGGGAAGATAGATGGTTCATTTTCTCTGCTCAGGAATGGGTTAATACCAGGTAGTTGGAGTCACTTTCCATGAATAAGAAGGGATAAACAAAGGGAGTGTGGGATGAGGCAGAATAACAGAAATAGAGGTACAGCACGAGATGCCTGGGTAGCTCAGTCGGTTAAGCGTCCGACTCTTGATTTCGGCTCAGGTCATGATATCATGGTTCGTTAGTTTGAGCCCCGTGTCAGGCTCTGTGTGGACAGCTGCAGAGCCTGCTTGGGAATCTCTCCCTCTCTCTCTCTCTCTCAATCTCTCTCTCTCTCTCCCTCTCTTTCTACCCCTCCCCTGCTTATTCTCTCTCTCTCTTTCTCTCAAAATAAAGAAATAAACTTAAAAAAAAAGAAATAGAAATAAAGCAGAGAGGAAGAGCAGAGGTTGGCAGAAGAAAAATCATGGAGGGAGGGAATGATGGGCAGACTGGTTCCAGGAATCCAGCCCTAGGAAATCCTATTAGGCAGCAAAAAAAATGAGATTATTGTGTTTTTACTTTGCCACATATGCAAATGACTCAATTTAGCTCCTAAACATGTTGTTATTGAATTCCGAGAAATTCCCTTTGAAAAAATGTAATATTTTTGTGACAATATTGTCAGCAATGCCAGATTGCTTTTCTATTTTGGTTAAGCTTTTACCCGAGTCTGCTATATGTCATTTACTCCCAGATTCCAAATGATTGCTTTTATGTAATTCTTGTGTAAGCAAGAAATAATAACATGCTTAGAAATGTGATAAATGTGTTAACCTTCCCATTATTTTTCAGTGCCCAAGAGAATTGGAGGGTGGGCCACAATGGGGAACGTAATTATTTCTCATGATGAATTTTTATTTATGTTAATACCCTCAAGAGCCCACGTATCTGTTATTAACCCCATTTATGTCTTTTGTCCTCCTCTTTATATCTCCTGTCTTTAATCCTTCTCCTTTTAGATGATTTTTGCATAACTGACAAAGACTCCCAAAGCCAGTACAAAAAGGATTGTGAAATCACACTAGCTGTCTCTGACATATTTACTCCTGGGTAATGCCATTCTAAGTCCAACCATGCTTAAGAAAAGAAGGTAGAGTCTCTCCATCCTGCACGCCGTAACACTATTCCATCAAAATAGACTTGTACTTATTTGGGTTTCCATAAGTTTCTATTGGTTTAGGCGAGTTCTCTGATAGACACAACTCCCCAACCCTTCGGGATTAATCAAGGAGAAAGAAAGAGGGAAGCAAATGCGAGAAATGTTGGACATGATCCATTGGTCACAAACAACACACAATCACCCAGATCATGACCATTTTGAAATCTGCTATGGCCAGCCACTTAGTCCAGGATAATAACTATGTGGTCAGGAACAACAGTGATTTTCTTAGGAATAACGACTTTGCCTGGGGACTTAATCGGCAACAAGGGTAGTGTGATGGTTAATTTCATGTGTCACCTTGGTTGAGCCACAATACCCCAGTATCTGTCTGGTCAAACAGTATTTCAGATGTTTTTGTGAAGGTGTGTTTTTATTTTAATAATTTTTTAAGTTTATTTTTATTTATTTTGAGAGCTAGAAAGCAAGTGGGGGAGGGGCAGAGAAGATAACAGAATCCCAAGCAGGCTCGGCACTGTCAGCACAGAGCCCCATGCAGGGCTTGAACTCAAGAAATGTGAGTGAGATCATGACCTGAGCCAAAATCAAGAGCTGGATGCTTAACAGACTGAGCCACCCAGGTGCCTCAGTGAAGATATGTTTTTAGATGAGATTAATATTTAAATGAGAGCAAAGCAAATTACCTTCCATAGCATGGGAAGGCCTTATTCAATCAGTTGAAACCTTAATAGAAAAAAAAAAGACTGAGGTCTCCTGAGGAAGAGGGAATTCTGCCAAAAGATTACCCTTAGACATGAACATTAAGCAGCATCAACTGTCCGCTGGGTCTCTGGCCTGCCTGCAGACTCTGGACATGACTGCCCACACAATCATGTGAGCCATTTAAAAGTAAACAAACAGGGGTGCCTGAGTGGCTTAGTGGATTAAGCCTCCAACTTCACCTCAGGTCATGATCTCATGGTTTGTGACTTCAAGTCCCACATCGGGCTCTGTGCTGACAGCTCAGAGCCTGGAGTCTGCTTTGGATCTGTATCTCCCTCTCTCTCCGCCCCTCCACTGTTCACACTCTGTCTCTCTATCGCTCAAAATTAAGTAAATTTGAGCCTGCATGCATGTGTGCTCTCTCTCTCTCTCTCTCTCTCTACACACACACACACACACACACACACACACACACACACACACGTACGCACGCCTATTAACCATTAATTGGATGGGCTCATTCTATCTTACTGGGCTCGAACTCATGAACCATGAGATCAGGACTTAGCCAAAGTCAGGTGCTTAACTGACTAAGCCACCCAGGTGCCCCTGGGCTTAATTTTTTATTATTACTCCCAAATCTGGGGTTTGCCTGAATAGTTCTGCAGTCAGCCATGGAGTTGGCTGGGCACTCTTTAAGATTATTTGCTTGAGGGTGCTTGGGTGGCTCAGTCGGTTAAGCAGCCAACTTCGGCTCAGGTCATGATCTCACAGTCTGTGAGTTCGAGCCCTGCGTTGGACTCTGTGCTGACAGCTCAGAGCCTGGAGCCTGCTTCGGATTCTGTGTCTCCCTCTCTCTCTGCCCCTCCCCTGCTCATGCTTTGTCTCTCCTACTCTGAAAAATGAATAAAACATTTCAAAAAATTTTAAAAAAAAGATTATTTGCTTGAATGTCCAGCCATTGGTACTGGCCATCCACTACTGCCAGTTGAGACTACCAGGGAAACTGGGCTACATCCGTCATCATTCTTAAGGTTATCCTGGCCTTCTTTCATGGAGAGAGAGAGCTTCCGGCAGAAAGAGAAGAAAAGCCCCAGGGCGCAAGCACTTTCCGAGTCTCTGCTTAAGTTACATCATACTTGCTTATACCCCATTGACCAAAGCAAGCTATGTTACGAGCCTAGATTTAAGGGTGGAACAATGATCTCATCTTTTTTTTTTTAATTTTTTTAACATTTATTTATTTTTGAGAGACTGAGATAGAGCATGAGCAGGGGAGGAGCAGAGAGAGAGGGAGACACAGAATCCGAAGCAGGCTCCAGGCTCTGAGCCGTCAGCACAGAGCCCGACGAGGGGCTCGAACTCACAGACCATGAGATCATGACCTGAGCCGAAGCTGGATGACGCCCAACCAACTGAACCACCCAGGTGCCCCAATGATCTCATCTTGATGGGCAAAGCAGTAAAGTCACATCACAGAGAGACATTTGAATGGGTGTTAGGAGGGAACTTGTGGTCATGTGTCTACCTACTCACAGGGCATCAGGTGGGACCATTGTCATGTAATGGACCAGGAAAAGGTGGGTGGCTGTGCAAATTACCTCTTTGAGAAATAGAAACAAACAATAGAAATGGAATGGAGAGTACAATGATCAGTAAGTTCAGATAAAAGGGTTTGTTTGTTTGTTTGTTTTGAGACAAAGAGAGGGAGAGACATACAGAGAGAGAGAATATTAAGCAGGCTCTGCGCTGAACATGGAGCCCAATGTGGGGTTCAATCCCATGACCCTGAGCTCATGACCTGATCTGAAATCAAGAGTTGGGCACTCAACTAACTGAGCCACCCCGTTGCCCCAGGAGCTTATCTTTTCTTAATTTGATTAAAAAAAAAAAGGCTAGAAAATAATGGGAAAAAATCAATGGCATGTCAGACACCCAAAGATTTTGGAAAAAAAAAGAGAAAAGCCCATCTGGAAAGAAGATGAATTAGAAGCTGGAAGGGTTCTAGGAAGGAACTTCCCAGCCTGGTGATTAGCTGTGCTTTGAGGCACTCCAGAATAAAGGCTCCTTGAGGCTCAGGGAGGTGGGGTAAAGAGAGGGCAAGCCAGGAAATTCTTCTCTTATCTACTTCACAAACTGGACTTTGTGTAGCACTTCTGTTCTTACAAGCAAACGGATTCCATTTTCTGAAAAACCTTTGCATAAAACCACTGCCTCAATAAAAGGGGGGCACTTTGGAGCCTTGGAGACTCACAGGGAAAATGGAAAGAGAGATTTACACAGAAATGAACCGAAGGCAGAGGATGAGGGGGGTTAAACGGGAGACAAAGTCCTTTCTGGAAGATGAGCAGCAGAAGGTGACCACGCTGGGTGGTGGGAACGAGCCAGGTTTGGAACCGGCTCTGACCAGGACGGCCTGGAGGACGCCGACGGGGCAGATCAGAGGTGTCACTGAACTGACAGCCAGGCGTTCACCAGCCATTTGTCCAGGGTAATACGTGCATCATTTGATCTTTCTCCAGCATCTCAACCCCAAGACAGCCAGAACAAAGCTGACCGTGAACATAACCCAGGTCGGGACCAGGCTGCTCGTAAAGACTGTGTGAGCGCAGACTAGAAGCCAAGCAGGTCGTGGCTGGGTGGAAGCCAAGAAAAGCCAGAAATCCCCCGATCCTGGTAAGGACGGGGATCTGGGGGCAGGGGGACTCGCTGCTTGTCCGCTGGAAGCTGAGTGAGCATGAGGCCGCCGTTACTAACTGCTAAGTAGGTTTTGGTGCAACTTGGTGCTATAGATGGATGAAGTGCAAAATAGCATCTCATAAATCAAATTCCAAGGGCTTTGTGGAACTTTTGCTTTCCCACAGGCAAAGCATTCGATGTTTGAGTGCAAAGGGAAAAAAAAAATCCCCTAAAATCACTCCCACCCATGTTGCTTCATGATAACTGATCTGATTAGAAAGGAACAGAGGTTTCTGTGGGTACTTTGGGTTATGGAGTTCAGATGAATCAGGCAGCACAGACTTCTCATTGGTATTTGATCAATTATTCATAATGACAATTTGCTAAAAAAGGAGGACCAAGGCTCATGTGGATCTGGTAGGGAAAAGTCATGCTAATCCAGAATCCCTCATCATTTGAGGCAGCTCTGGCCTGGAACCTTTTCTGGACTCATGGAAGGAGAAAGTCTGAGGAAATGAATTCAGGATTCTCATGCAAAGAAAGAGGTGGAAACCCCCCTCCCCCCAACTAGAACCTGAAACATGAACCCCTGGGCTGTTCTTCCATTTTGATCGTTCATACCAGGTGCCCTGAGTTCTTATCAAATAAAGGTCAGACTTTCTATAACAGCTCCTGGCGTTCCAGAAAACAGCTGTCTCTTGATGCCGTCGTCTCTGGGCACACGCTGCTGGGACGCAGCGTCACACCCTCTAAATAGCAGTCTGCAAGAGGCAACGTTGCTGTGAGCGCTTCAGACTTTTGACAGGCCGCAGCAAGATAAGTCACAGCTCAGGTCCCATGGGGAGCCGTGTGAATTGATTGCAGCCAGACTCACCCAGTGACAAGTGACAGCGGGTGATGTGGGGGTCAGGTGGGCTGCCAGGCCCAGGGCCAACGGCAGTGAGCCACTCCTTGGCTTGCAGCCGTTACGGGGCACCAGCAGCTGGCAGGGGCCCCACCCCAGTGATCTTCAGACACCGCAGGAGCAGAGCAGAGGAAGGTGGAAATAGAGCTCTTCCTCTTTAAGAAGAAGCTGGCTTGTGCAGTAAATCCATCTCTTTCTTCTTGCTTGTCATCTCAGAATGAAGAGTTGAGGAGGATCCCCTGTCTGGTGGGAATCTCTTCCCCAGCTCCTCTGGCTCTAACAAACCTAATGGTGCCCCTGTATGCTAAACTTCTTGACCCAGTCTGTACACGGGCTTTCAAGACAAGAAAGGCTGAGAAGGGCCTTCTTAACAGTTGAGGCGGTACCAGGGGAGTGCAGGGGGACCCTCCAAAGGGAAAGTTCTGTGCTCGCTCCTTTCTGCAGCCTGCTGCCAAAAAATGATGCAGAGAGAGGCTGGACCATGGCTCAGTACCTAGGGACAACCTGGCTTGGGAGTCGCAAGGTACCGGAATTGAACTCCGTCCCTAATGAGTAAACCAAGCTTTCTTCTCCCAGCATTTCTGACTTCTCACCGCTATGTCAGAGACCTCTCTTGGCACAGCCACAAACCATTTCTTTCTTTCATTTATTTTTTTACCTTTATTTATTTTTGAGAGACAGAGCACGAGTGGGGGAGGGGCAGAGAGAGAGGAAGACACAGAATCCGAAGCAGGCTCCAGGCTCTGAGCCGTCAGCACAGAGCCCAACAAGGGGCTCGAACCCAGAAACCGCGAGATCATGACCTGAGCCGAAGCTGGATGACGCCCAACCAACTGAACCACCCAGGCGCCCCTAGCACGGACCATTTGTAAACTTTTTCTTCCACAGACCATGAGCACTGAAAGCACCAGCTTGGAAGGATGCATACAGAAACACACACACACACACACACACACACACACACACACACACACACCCTGGTCTAGAAATATGAATTGTTCAGAACCTGGCTCGGAAAGAGAGGAGCCTAGAAAACAAACAGGTTGATTAACTTAGTAGTTCTGGATTTTAAAGCAATCTCCTAACCTCCCAGCCTCCATCAACTGGGTAGGACACCGGGTAGGATTTTAGACCTCAAAAGAGCTCTGTTCTTTTTTTCCATAGACTTTGGCCCTGGGGAGAGTTTTGTCACCTCCCATCCCAGTAATAAATTTAATGGGTTGTTGAATTACCTTCATGCGCCTGGGGCCTGGGCAAGAGTCTGTCTATCAACTGTAAAAAGATAAAATGCTGACCCTTTAGCCCTCGACAAACTTCAAATTCCATGGTGACTGACTGGTCAAATGAATGACACACAAGAATAAGCAGTTGTTCTGGTGTTTTTATTCCCCCTGAGAGAGCCATCTGATAGAAATCATGGTTGACCTCAAAAAGCTCAAGTTCCCGTCATTATCCTAACCTGCTTGACCCTTAGGCTCGGCAGCACAATAGACGTGCAATGGCTGTGGCCCAGGACTGGCGGCCATGTCCCAGGCTGATAGGTCCTCCTCCCCCACCTCGGGCTTGTCTCCATCTCTGCAGGGGGGCTGCCAGCTGCTTTAGCTTCTAGATCTGGAATTCACACCCCAGTTGCTGGCTGAGTCTTCACGCACATGCGCACAACTGCCGCTCTCCCCCCACCTGCGCCCCACACCCCAAACTGTTGGCCGGTTTCAGTTCTAGGAGGGGAGTGGGGCGGGCTGCATCCTGTTTGAGGGCCCCACGGAAAAGGACTAGTGAATGGTTCGTTTTGAAGAGATTCATATACTACATTTTTCCACGAGGCCAATGTATCCTCCATTTGGGGATATATGTATATATATATACATTTAAGCTCATTGCATTTGAGGCTCACTAAATTCTTTTATTATTCAGAAAGGTCAGGCGACGGGGTCACATAGCTGTAATGATTCTCAACCTCTGATGTGGGTGAGCATCACTGGGGAGCTCCTCTAATGCAGACTGCTGCTCGTCATTCTTAAAAATTCTGATTCAGAATGTCTAAGATTCAAAACTGAAGTCTGCTTTTTTATGAACACCCTCCCGAGAGATTCCCATGTAGATGATCTAAGAAACACTGCTTTAGTTAATAGTTTACCATTTGCAGATAATCCATTTTTACAGAGTTCTAATATTTTATTTCATTTATTAATTAAAATTTTTTAATGTTTATGTAATGTTTATTTTGAGAGAGAGAGAGAGAGGGAAGGAGGGGTAGAGAGAGAAAGAGAGACAGAGGATCTGAAGTGGGCTCTGAGCTGATGGCACAGAGCCCAAGGCGGAGCTTGAACCCATGAACTGTGAGATCATGATCTGAGCCAAAGTCAGATGCTTTACCCGCTGAGCCCCCCAGGCGCCCCCAGAATTCTAACATGTTAAAGGTAGACCCATGGCAGGAACCCTAATAGAGCTATAATTTAAAATAGCTTTGAGTCACACATCTGAGCATTCTAGTTTATCGTGGTTCTTCCAAAAACTAATTAAAACTAAAAAGCCAATAGCTTTATGGTTTCCACAGTACGCAATGTGGAGCAATGGTTTCTTATAGGACCACATGTACCACGGTCCCCCGCATATGTGGTGTTCACATGGAAGGCTCCATGTGAGGCAGGGACCTGATGTGACCCTTGCCACTGTGCCTGCAGAGGACCTCACACTGCAGCCTGTGAGGCTACTCAGCCACACATGTCCTTTTCTTCCTTCACCTCCCTTTGCCTTAGTCCTTGGCTCTCAAAGAAACCACTAGAGAAATCGGGTGGGCAAATCACAGAATGATTGTTTGCAGAAGCTTTGTTGACTTAGAGCAAGTGGAGGGCAGGAGATAGAATGAGCAGAACCAGGCAGGCCATGCTAAGAACAGAGAAAGCCAGTATTTGTTTGGTCTCGTTGGGTCACTGCTTGCTTGATATTCTGTAAATATGTGGGAGTTTATATTAAATCACCATTTGGCAGTGTCCCTCTTCTGCAAACACTATGTCAAGGGTCTGTGTTCACCTGAGAACTAACATGAAGTCGTGTTGTGCTTTTCAATCACCTCTGTGAAAAATATCGCCACAGCCAGTCAAGAGAGAAAGTGTATACAAGTTCCACTTTCTGCATGGATTATTTGACATGATAGGCCTATTTTAGGCTCTATATCCATTGAAGAAGGAAGAGTAATAAATATTTAAGGCAGATTTTCACAGCTTGCCCCCAGATCAAATCCCAGGAGTGACTAATGGCCATTCGTGGGCTGCCATGACCAGCAGATGTAACTCGATGCTGTGTCATTAACTCTTCCTGTTACAATTGTTTGGGCTGGTGACAGGGAGAACAGGGTCCCTCCCCACACCATAGCAGTTACTATGACAGGGGAGCTTTTGAAGCCTTTATGAGATTGGCCCTCAGAAACTCAAACCATGGGGCATAGAATAGAGAGACATAATATAAGGAATCTAAGAAAGAACTCAGTTATCTTATTTTACAGGAGAGTAAACTGGCCCACAAAAAATGAAGTGACTTGTACAAAGTGAACTATATAATCAGTGGTACAACTGGCTGAGATTAGTTGTTGAATTACATCTTCATCAAGAGGATTCAGATAACCACGCTTATCTTTCATAAATACTAAAATACTTCATTAGATCTTTGTTGAATAGAGGTAGGGAAGGGATGAGGAGCAGAGATAAAGAGACCCTTGGGAGGGGGGAGTCAATTCAGCCTTCCTGATGATGATGGTGAGCATTTGGCAGTGTGATACTTAAAGGGAAATTAATTCCAGATACTGAATCTTCATAACCTCAATTACCCTTGGAAACCTGATGTTTCTTTTCTTCTGGTCCTGTCTCTGGGTGCCCATTGGAATGGTCTTCTTTTTGACTGGAATCAGCAGGAGTTCTCCTTACTACTATAGCATGACTTTTGGCTACGCCTGCTAACCCTATAACCTTGAGCTCCAAAATAACTGGGTGGCAAATTCTCTGCAAAGGTTCTGGCCCAGGGGAAATCAAATGTTTGCTTGCATCCTGGGGACTGGAAAATAGCCAAGGCTATAGCATCCTCGATTCAATGGGCAGCAAGACTAGAAAAAGCTGATGTTCATGCCTCATGCCCCATCTTATAATCTGTATGTCATCTAGAGTTGGATAAGATGCCCCAGGAGCTCAATGTGTGGACAATTAGGTTAGTGTATTATAAATTTCAAAACTTCATATTTTTCTGCCACCCCAACATTTTCACAAATAGGCTGTAACCATCCTGCCCAGGTGACTAGGTGTACCGGTATGATAATGCTGGTTCCTTCTACAAGTTTCTCTTCTGGCCCTCCCTGAAAATGACGTACTAATATTAAAATGAAATCCTCTCATGCTTTTGCTCATGTACTTCACTGTGACCCCCAAATCGGGCACTTGTTCATGGGACCTCACCCCTTCTCTTGGCTCCCCATGTCGGTGGTTGAGCCCACTCCCTTAGTATGCCTCCCACCATGAGTGGCCCCTCATGGCATACAGCGATTGTCTCTCTAGGATTTATGAGTATAAGAAATTTTGTTTCCCTGCATCTTTTCTGGGTCCCTTCTTGTAGCCACACCTGACTGAGCATCTCATGAAAATACAAAACAGTGAGAGTCATCAAGAGCCTCAGTATGAGCAAGTCGTTTAAGATTCTACCCAAGGACAAGGCCGGTGAGATTTCAATCTGCACTGACACCCATGTAGGATCCACTCTCAGCTGGTTTGTCCACCTCGGGAGCATGATGTTCAACTCTGGGTATAGTGTCATAACAAGGACAGTGGCAAATATCCTTCCTAAACACCGGGATATGCAAAAGAACACTCAGAATGGTGAAAGTAACTCTTAATACTGACAATGGAAGAACAACTGAAAGCACTAGAGATGTTTTGCCTGGAGGAGAGAAGTCTGGAAGGGACACAAAAGCCATGTTCCAACATATGGAGAGCCAATGGAGGGAGCTGGGATTTTTCTTATACTTATGGCTTTACAGGGCCAAACTAGATACAGAATTTTTTTCCATATAAATACAGAGCTCCCAACCACCACAACAAAAGCCTAGATATTGAATAAAACTTGTGAAGCAGTAAATCCTCTAAATGCAGGAGTCTTTGAGGAGAGAGTAGGAAATTACGCACAAGGGAAGGGGGTCGATGGTGTGCATTCCTCCACCAAGAGTGGAAGAAAGATCTTTAAGGTCCCTCGCGGCTCCAAAATGCATTACCTCTACCAAGAAGATAGGAGACAGACCATTTCTGAGCCCATGGGGGCCATATTCCTTTCCTGTGCCCTGGGCACCCTGTTGCTTTGCCAGGTGGATTCTTTCAGTTGGAAAAGGGACATAGAACTAACCAGACATCACAGGGACATATTCAACTGAATTTTGTGCAGGATAGAACAATATTCAGGAAGATAAGCAGCCTCTTAGATAGTACATTCCTTGTGCAACTCTTCTTGTCTGTGACTAGATAGACAACTTCAATTCATCTTCCCTCCTCCTAGTTGTCTGTGAAAGGATGCCCCCAAGTGTGTGACGATCTACAGCCACCCCTGGGAGGGATGAAGGTGCCAAGTAGCTGATAACATCCTACTCAGGCCATAACCCTCCTCACACATAAGCTCAAGAGAAAAAGCTTCCTCACATGGTATGAGATTTATGTTTCTCTCAGTTTACAAGACTTGGAAGTGTAACCTTGAAATAATCATACTTTCACAAAGCAATGCCTCTGGAATCAGTGTAGCAGATAACATTTGGATAATAAGTGGAACTCGACTGAGCCTGACATTAAACTAATTCCCTATTCCTTGAAAATAACCTGAGTCATGCTAGGAGCCAGAATTCAAAACCAGCTCTCCTAGGAAGATGGGTGTTTGAAATAGGACATTGGGTTTTGCTGTTCCATCAAATAACAGTGTCCATGCCTGTGCCTAAGGCTGGCCTGGAGGTTAACCAAAAGCAATGGGTTAAGAAGCTGAGCTGCATCCCTGGGTTTAATAACCACCCGGCAAGGAGAGTCCTGAAAAGTCAAGCATAAATAATAAAAACTGATAAAATCAAAGTTCAGAAACTCCAAATGAGTTTCATAAAGTCACCTCAGTAGCAAATGACAGAGCTGAGACTCAAATCTATACAGCCTGAAGGCAATCATTCTTCTATTCCAGTGAACCTGTGCTCTATAGCAATCATTTATTTCTATGTTCTTGTATATTCTTTATTTCTTTGCTTTATTTACTTTTTTAGTAGTGTCCTCCAGAAAATTCTCAACTAGATTTCAACAGTGCTCAGTTTTCATTGAAGAACTGTGTCCCACAAAGCCATGGAGCAAATAAGGCTTAGAAGTTATACTAATTTGGGGCATCTGGGTGGCTTAGTCAGTTAAGTGTCCTACTTCAGCTCAGGTCATGATCTAATGGCTCGTGAATTCGAGCCCCACGTTGGGCTCTGTGCTGACAGCTCAGAGCCTGGAGCTGCTTCAGATTCTGTGTCTCCCTCTCTCTCTGCCCCTCCTCTGCTCATGCTTGAACTGATATTGACGCACATAGGGGCCAGGGTACACATATAAAATGTATTTTAAAACATTTTTTTAATCTTTATTTTTGAGAAAGAGAGACAGAGCATGAACAGGGGAGGGACAGAGAGAAAGGGAGACACAGAAATCCAAAATCAAGGTCTTGGCAAAGCTGGTTCCTTCTGAGGGCTAGGAAGGAAGGATCCGTCAAGTCCTCTCTCCTTGGTTTGTTGATGGCAGTCTTCATGTTCACATGGAGTTTTCACTGTGTATGTGTCTCTGTGTCCAAATTTCTCCTTTTGTTGAGGACACCAGACACATTAGATGGGGGGCCCACCCTCATCCAGTATGACTTCATCTCAACTAATTACAACAGCAACAACCCTATTTCCAAATAGTATGACATTCTGAAATACAGGGGATTAAGATTTTTAACATATCTTTTTGGGAGACACAATTCAACCCATAGCAGGAGTAATCGCAGAAATTGCTATGAAATGGATATTGATGAGTCTGGGCTGGTGCCACTACCTTTTTATTTTTTTTAACTTTTATTTTTTATTAGGAGATAGAGAGAGACAGAGCATGAGCATGGGAGGGGCAGAGAGAGGGGGAGACACAGATTCCGAAGCAGGCTCCAGGCTCTGAACTGTCAGCACAGAGCCTGACAGGGGACTTGAACTTCAAAACCACGAGATCGTGACCTGAGCCAAAGTCAGACGCTTAACTGACTGAGCCACTCAGGCGCCCCACTACCTTTTCATTTTTAACTGAATATATTTGCTCACAAAACAAGAATGCACTTTCACTTTTTCTCCAGAGCACGCATTTGTGAGGGTGTGTGTGGGTATACACATGTCGCTCGGAGAAAGAAGGGATGGTTAACTAGGATGACCCAATAGAATGACCCGCCAAATTCACACGTGGTTGGTGAGGGTGAAGAATACCAGTGACGATCCTTATTTTTCTAGTTTTATTCTCCAGGGTGCCCTCTAAGAAAGAAGAATCTGAAGATGGTGATTCCAGGAGGACCGTTTACTCTAAATGCACAAACGTGTTATGCCCCCAAAAGTATTTGCCTGTTAGAAAGGATTCTCCCCCAACACACACAGAGAATGACGGTGACCACATAGGGATGCATTATTGATGGAATTTCAGACTCCATTGCATACTACAGGAAATATTTGAGGAGCGATCTTCCCAGCTCTCTGCAATATTGTAGTCTTCCAGGACACAGAAGGCCCCCACCCCATCAACCATTCATTCAAAACAGACATTGTTATCAGAGAGATTTGCTCTCCTACCCAATTGTGTTTCCAGTTACCATCAGGCAAACATTGCCTGAGGAGAAGGGCATCCCGATTTCCAAAGGGAGAATAATTTTGACTGTCAGAAAGACGACAGAACTCCTCAAAGAACATGATCTCAACTCTATAAATCATGAATGATAAATTGTAGTTCTATTTGGGCTTGGCTTTCCAACAGTATAAAAAGTACAAACGTATCATCAAGAAAGAAAGAAAATACGACACAAATAATGAATGCTTTCCCCACCCACCTGTTCCCTTCCCATTGTTCCCCAAATGTCTGCTCAGCATGCAGCTCTACTCCTGGCCTTGACCTTCCCCAGGTCTTGCCCTGCCACAGAGCTGACTGTACCACAGCCTAGAAGCATGCTGCAAATATGCTTACAGATCACATCAGAGAGACATTCTTCTGGGCAGTTAAGTGACAGTTTCATCAGGCAAGGTCAGTGTTGGGTCTAACGGGTTCTCTGGGCAAGTCCCGCATCTCCGGTTCACTGTGTGCATCTCACTGGTAAGCTGTGTCTCCTGGGTGCTGCCTGCAGAAAATAGTTCAGTTAGAAATTTCCAAACCCACTCTGCATAAACATCACCGTGAGGAAGACTTCCTCTAGACCTCATGAAGGGGGACTATCTGAACCCAAATCTCAGTAAGTGGGGCCAATGTGAGGGTGTTTTCCTACCTTTCCTCTATTCTTTATACTCACTTCTGCAAATACACTACTAGAGCTTCCAGGGATTTTTTTTTTAAATCAGGGTACCAAATGAGATAAGGTTTAAAGGCTCACTTTTTGGATTGTAAATGTTAGCCAAGCTTATCGAATGCAGAAGGTTTCTCCAGACTGTGTGAAACCAGGCTGGGGCCCCGATTAGCAGGGCTCTCACAGACTCTGCTCATAGGCTTGGAAACGCTCTTTGCTCAGGTCGTGAGTGCCGTGACCTCTTTATCCCTGTGGTCACTAATAGACATAAGGCTATTAGCCTTGTTAAGTCTGGGCCTGTGCACTGAGCAACACCACAGCTCTGAGTTTTTTGCAGCATCAGCTGGCCTGCAAATCCCAGGATGGCGTTTTTCAAAGGATCTGTCTGTAGCCATTTGTGGCAAAGGTCATACCAAATAGCCTTAAAAGAGGACACTAACATGCTTACTAGATACTAAAAGAAAAAAGGATTGTGTGCTCTAAGCCTGAGTGCGGGTAAAGAAGAGCCCAAGCGAAGTCTCTATGTTGTGTTAATTCCTTCTCTCTGGTGTTGACAAATCCATCAGAGGCCTTCCGTCTGCCATTTTCCTGGGAGCTCAGGGTTGCCCAGGTGTTTCACGGGAATGGACAGGACCCCTGTATCAGGATTGGGGGTGGGGGGGGGGCTCTCAGCTTCTCTCAGCCTTTCTCCAGGGGTCCTGGCAGGGAACTAAGCTCCTACAGAAAATTTCTTGAGTGATTATTTCCTCCATGTTCCAGGAATGCCACACAGGTAGTCCTATTCTAGATAACATAGGAGAGAAATTATATTGGACCCTTTAGAGCTTCAGGGCCTCATTCTCTCAGGGAAACCAGGTGAGGAAGGCAGGCAGAGTGATTCCGCTAATTCTATTCTTTTGATGACAAGAAATGGCAGAGAGAGCCCTCTGTCTTCTGTGCACTGGCCGGGAATACTAACACCACAGATGGGGAGCGGAAGCAAGATGTGTCTAGCTGTGGAGTGCCTGTTTTTCGACATGTAGCCAGTTCCCTTCGGGCCGGTGAGAGGCACGCTGAGGGCTGGGCCTGAAGTTGGCCTGGCTTCATGTGGGCACCTTCTCATTCCCGGGTGTTGCCCAGTTATTGACAGCTCATGTCAGGTGTGGCATGTCCTGATTCAGTCACATCAGCCAGCATCTAGCCTCCAGAGACAGTGTTCCAGGTCATGGCAGGCCCTTATTGGCAGATCTGACTCTGGGAAAGCTTGACCAGAAGATAGCAACCCAGTCTGTGCCCAAGCCAAAGCTTCAAGCCCTGGATTAAATTGTGACATGACATTTCTCACCAGTGGACTTAAGCAGAGTTGGATATATCCATCTTGTGTCTTTCTGACATTAAAGATCAGTTCTCTAGGAAATGAAGATTCTATCTCCTTGAATACTTCTGGGTGGGGAAGAATCAAGTTCCTCACTGGTTCTGGGAGACCGGAACCTTGTTCCCACCCAGAGGTCAATCACCCGATGGGTCATGGAACTGACCCACAGAACGTGGACTTGTTCTACTGCTAAACCAAGGTGAGATGGGATAGGCCAAAACATACAATCAGTGGTAAAAATAGTCAAAGGAAAAATTTAGCACATCAGTATAAGAACGATGTAGCTTTCATTTTTTTCCATTTTAAAGCTAAATATTGTCTCCCTAAATTTTACTCATTTCATAACATACAGAAATAAAATTCAGTGGAAGGCAGTGATTTTATTAAAAGAGGGACAGAATAAAACTTGCCTTTGGCAGGTGTGTTGCCAAATGAAATACTGGATTCTCAGTTAAATTAGAATTTCAGATAAATAACAAATAACCTTTTTTGAGTGGTAGTTGAAGTATGTCCCCCACAGTATTTGAGACATACTTATACTAAAATTACTCATTGTTTATCTGAAAATCAAACAGAACTAGGCATCCTGTATCGGTTTTCTTTTTGCTAAATCTGGCCATTCTGCTCGGAAGACAGTGTATAGTGAGTGCCTGGGAGTCTTGCCCTGCTCTGGGTGTCTATCACCGGTTTGCTGTCATTGACCCTTGCCCGCATTATTCAACCCAGCTGTGCTTCCATTCATTCATCTGAGCAATAGAACAAAGAGTACTGCAGGTGGCCGTGGACACAGATGTGTCCAGGATTTGTTTTCAATGCAGTTCAAAACAAATCAGCCACTAAACACGAGGTGTAAGGTCAGAGAGACCCATTTCTGGAGGGAGGAGGATGGGTAGTCACAATGAGTCCACCGTGATTCACGCAGGACTCTTGGCCATAAAGCCAGCAGACCTCCAGCTGGGGAAGGAGATAAGGGCTTTCAAAGAAGTTCTTGTCACCAGGCAAACCTTGAAATTACTGAACTAGTGAACAGTGAGACAGGCCCAGCAGGTCAGTTGTCTACCTGCAGGGGGAAAATTCATTTTACAGAGAGAAGAAGCCAGATAGGATGAACTTGGTCCAGCAGTGAGCCCTTAATTCTAGTGGAGTGAAATGGGGGCGGTTCTGAAAACATGGTATCACCACATGGATGGCATCACTGGACCAACGTCTGAAAGCTGGAAAGTTGATAATAGACATAGATGTGAATAAACACAAAGTTCTTTTCTCCCCACTGACAAAGAAAAACCCCATTTGGGGCATAAGCCATGCCCTCAGAGCCCTTCTTAGAGAAAGCAACGGAAAGGGGAGAAAAGCATTCTCCCTAATGTCACCATCAGACACTGATGGCCACAGTGTTGACATGGTGAGGGCTTCAGGGCATTCAGGGATGCATGTAGGGGCTCAGCAGGGGCCGGAAGAATGTAGGGAAGCCCCATAAAGCTCTCAGCTGCTGGCCACAGACAGGATGTGGCTCCCAGAGTGGGGTGATGATACCTTTGGACATGGCTGTGGTAGCACTGGATTGACCAGCAGGTGCCCGTGAGAGCAGAGGTGACATCTAACAGGACAGGACTCGGTGCACGAGGGCCTCACACACAGTGCGTGCTCAGGAGTCATCGATGAATGACAGACTACGGGGGAGTGCCTACAAATCCAGCCTAAGCCTGAGCTGAAACACAGGCTCACATATGAGGCAGGATTTTCTTTTCCCCCCTGTAATTTCTAAACCGCGGCTAGAGAAAATGTCAGTATTTGGTTCAATTCCCATCTGGCACCTTTCTCGGCAGTAAATTGATTTCAGTTATTTTTTTTTTAAAGCTTCATCACGAAGTTTCTATAGTTAGGTATAATTCATCAAGGTTTAGAATTAGCCCAAATTTCTCTAAATCCTTCTTTATTTTTTCACACAAGGCTTCATGATTGTTGGTTTGGAACATTAAGATGCAAATGACAGAGGAAGTGGTGCACATTTCAATGTGCAGGGCTGGGCTAGCGCGAGCAGTTCTGGAAAAGAACCATAATCTTCCTTGGGCTTGCGAAGACGGAAAGGGGGAGGGCAGAGAGAGGGACAGAGATGTTCCAGTTACTCCGACTCATGCTGTATTGGCCAGGATGAGAGGAAAACTTTATAGGCTTTTTAAAACCGAATCGCTGATTGACGGACACTCTTCACAAAGATCCTGACTTAGCAGGGCAGGGCAGAAAGGGCAATAGATGGGCTGTTTTCCACCCAGAAGCCAAACTGAGGTTTGAACGGCTCATCTTTCTCTTCCCCTTGGAGAGGTTGTGGGACCCAGTTTCCTCCTAACAGAATTTCCGTGTTTCCCCTGAACAGCATTAAGAGTGACAAAGAGGATAAAGGGTGGTGATATCAGGACAGAGGCCAGACAGCTCCAAATTAGTTCTC
The DNA here is from genome assembly GCA_030068075.1 of Paguma larvata. NCBI lineage: Eukaryota > Metazoa > Chordata > Mammalia > Carnivora > Viverridae > Paguma > Paguma larvata. The sequence continues at coordinate 83,818,269 of CM057837.1, forward strand.
CTGGAAGGAAGGTATCTCCACTGTTCCATGCCCACCCTGTCCCCATCCAGTGCCCGACACTTTCTCACCAACCTGCTCAGTCCTTCCTTGCCTTTCCTCAGCTGCCTTCTCTAGATTCTGTTCTTCCTCCTCCCCCTCCCTGTCCTATCTCCTCCTCTTCTTCCTTTCTTCCTCTCCCTTCCTCTCCTCCCCCTCCTCATTTCTCTCTTTCCCCCCCTCCCTCCTCCTGGCTCCCCATCAGTGTATCCATCCACTCATCATCCATCATCCATCCATCCATCCATCCACCCACTCATCCATCCATCCATGTATCCAACCATAATGGCTGATCCATCTTGTCTGCAGTCCTATCCTCCCAGTCTGATCCTTCCTGCTACAGCCACACACATACATTTGCCCCCTGGGCTCGGTGCTGGCTTCTCCGAAATCTTCCCATGCTGGGAAGGATGAGCAATGTGCTCTTGGGCCTTGGGCCTTTGAGGATAAGCTATAAAGAAAGATGAGTGTTTCCGTTTGACTTCAAGCCAAGCTTAACTGGGGAGAAACACTTCACCTCCAACGTGCTGGATTTGTCTGACGAAAGGGCAGCTGAAACCCTGCCCTGCTCTGCCCACCTGCTCTGGGTGGAAAAAGAAAGACAGGTCTGCTCTTGTCTGGACAGCGTCCAGCCTGATGACATTGCTGAATAGCTGACAGCCTGTCCTGGTCGTCATCCATCTCTGAGTAGAGAGAGAAACAGTCTGAGGTCCCTGGAGTAGAGGAATCCTTGGTCATGCCAGAGGGCCAGTGTGGCTCCATATAAACACCCAGTCTCCACTCCAATTCTGGGATGGGCTCTGTGTGCCATGGCTGAGGACAAGATGCTTCTTTTCTGAGGATCAGTTCCACCTTGTTGGGTGGTTGGTCAGGCAGTTGTTGGGGTGAGGAAATCAGAGTGTTGTAAAGCATGGAGAGGCACTCCTGGTCCTTGACCTCGATGGGCTCTCTAGAAGCTTCATTCTGGAGACTTCTCAGAGAAAGGATTTCTTCTGACCTATTGACAAAGAGGATGACTTTAGGGAAAAGTGAGGGCTGAGATCTGGGAGGGAGACAGATGTCCACCTCTTTGTCTCTGGGGACCATCCCTCTCCTCATTTTCTGCCTCTCATGCAAGCCTCAGGCCTTCCCCAAGTCAGGTGTCCCACAGCTCTCCACTTCTCTCCTACCTCTCCATCCCCTGCCAGGCTCTTCCTGCCCTGTACTGTTGTGGAGCCCTGTAAATGCCTGCACACAACTTTTCCTGGGCTCTCCAGTCCTCTCTCCATTTCAGAATACTCAGCTTTTGATCCCACAGCTGACAAGAGATTCATGTTTCCAAGAGATTGTCTCTGCATGTCACTAGGCCACATTGTGGCCACCAGTCAGGGGCAGAACCCAGGCCAAGCCAGCAGTGGAAGAAGGGAGGGATCAGGAAGTATGACTGCTTAGGCTGACCCTTCAGCAGATGTTAAGGGAGGATGCTTCTCACCAGCAGGCCTGGAGGCAGTCAGTGTGTGTGACATCTCTACCTACAAGGGGTCCTTGCTCTTACAGAGGCTGGACTCAGAACCATGGGGAAGGGAAGAGGCTTACTTAGTGAGCACATCTGTTACACCCAGAGTTCCATCAGGACACAGAACTTCTCAGAGTCTATTCTCTCCTCATTCTGAACTGATGGCGACTGCATTAGCCTTCTGCTGTCCCCAGATGAGCTGGCTTCAGCCATTTGTGTGCTCTGATTTGGCAATAATATTTAACAAGACACTGGGTCAATGAGAACAATTCCAGACCATTCAAGAATGAATGAGAAGGGCTACATTAGATTATAAACATGGTGCTGAATTCTTTTTGCACACAAGGTCTTCAAGGAGGGGAACGTTTTGTTTAACCAGGGTGCATGCTGAGCACCCACTGTGAGTACAGCCAACTTAGCAGGGTCTAGGTACTGTGAAGCACAACCAGAAAACATATCCGTATCCTTCAGGGTCTTCTGATTCAGCTGGAGAGATCAGGAGAATTTCTTAGAGGAAAACTCTGTACAATATAGCAGGAAGAAGGTGATGCTCCAGGGATAACATGGAAAGGGAGTAAGGGATCCGCAGGGACAGAGAGATGGAAAGGTGTGTGCCAACAAGGTGGCAGAGAGCTGAGCACTGCCAGATGTAAGCTGTCACCATGCCCCCGGCATGTATCCTCAAGCCTTCCAATCTCATGAATTGTATGGTGGATTTTTGTTGTCGTCATATGTGGGTGGTGGTAGTGATGATAGCGACATGATTGAAAGCAAAGAGTGTCATCTGGTGTGTCATAGAAACAGCAAGGGCAAGTGGCGTCCAGAAGGCAGAAGAGCCCATTTCTTCCACTCCTCAACTTTCCACCCTACCCTAATCTCAGCAATTAGGAAAAATTGTTGGAAGGGTTTTGAAATTTGGGGTGCTCAGTAGGGGTTGCAGAAGCCAGAAAAAATATTAGAGAGTCATGGGTATAGATGACACAGCCCTAGCGCCCAAGCTGTCAAACCCCGCATTGCATCTTACTACAAAGAGACCTTACCGTGCAGTTAGCATATCAGCTGGCCCGAACACTTGAGGAGGGCTGATCACACACTCGGGGACCAGTTTATGTGAATTCTCTCATTGAATCTTCATGGGAATACTACAAGACGTGCTGTTGTTAACCTCATTTCACAGATGTGGGGAGGAAAGTGCAGGGAGGTTGGGGAGCTTCCATGGGCTGTGTGGTTGGTCACTGGTGCGGGTGAGCCTCAACCTGCATCAGCCTGGATGCGGGGAGTCAAGAGTGTTTGCTCATCCCCTGTACTGTACCCCACCTCTTCATAATAGCCTTCTCATCACATGACATGACCTGGCTGTGCTGTAGAACCTCACACTCTATCTTTCTCGCCAACCATTGGCAGGGCTCCTCACAATCATCACGGGACGCCCAGAGAAGCACCCTGTGCCCCAAAAGTCCAGAAACTCGGTGAAGGGAGGTTAGCAGATAGATTTTAATGACCCATGGAGAAGTTTGCAGATAAAGAGCTTCATCCCCCAGTGCATGCAGCCTTTAGACTAAGTCACTGAACATGTCTCTGCATGCGAGATTCTCCAGGGGAGAAGGCATTTGTCACCTGGATAATGTGTCAGGCTGTGGAAGTGAGATTTATATTTTATCATGGTGTATTTTAAGATACTAAGCCTAGAAATGCTTGTCTTGAGCACTGTTAGGAAAGAGGCAGGACATAAATACATTTCATTAGGAAGAAAAAAGACCCAGGGACAGTTACGGAGGAACCTCATCGTGTTATATCATGTGAGGACTGCCCATGTGGTCAATTTGGGAATTTAAAGTAGAAATTTATCCCCCAGGTTTTTTCTTTGTAAGGAAACAAAATTTTATAGCCAGTGTCACACAGAGAAGTCTTAGTTTACAAGCCCTGAATGTGTGTGTCCTGGTCTTTGAGCTGGGCCACCCTGCGGGTCCCAGAGGTTTACGCTTTCTGCACAACAGAAGGAGTTAGTAGTGTTGGTTTGGTGGTGGGTGTGAGGTGAGGTATCACTTGGCGAGCTCAGCACCTCTGCTCTTTCCTTGCCTTTTTGTCATGGGGGAAGAGGAAATTGGTAAAACTGGCCCCACAGACCCAAGTCTATAGACACTTGGCAGATGCTCCTTCAAGAACCAGCTCGGAAACACGAGTTCACACTGAGCCTCAGCTCTCTGGTGCCCAAGCTTGTTTATTGCTTTTTCCCTTGTGCTGAGGGGTGCCCCCGGGAGAGGAGAATGAGAAGATGTGAAGAATTGGGGGAGTGACAGGGAGAACCATCAGACTGTTTCAGCTCAGGGGACGGCATGACCTCACTTTTAGATTATTCCAACATACAGAAATGAGATTAGCAGACTGTCAATTAAGGTAATATATATTTTAGGAAAACTATCCTTAACTAGATCAATCTACTAGTCAATTGAGAACATGAGGAGATTCACAAAAGCCTTGAAGACAGTGATGCTTCGGAGCGCCTGGGTGGGTCAGTTGGTTGAGCGTCCAACTTCGGCTCAGGTCACAATCTTGTAGTTTATGAGTTCAAGCCCCACAATAGGCTCCCTACTGTTAGCCTGTCAGTGCAGAACCTGCTTAGGTCCTCTGTCCCCCTCTCTCTGCCCCTCCCTTACTTGCGCTCTCCCAAAAATTTTTTTTTAAAAATTAGGAAAATAGGAGACAGTGATGCTTCCAACAAGGGCACTATTTGTTCTTACCCACCGTTCTACACTGTGAATGATAATCAAACATAAAGTGACCTGCTCACAAAAGGAATGACCTCAGGAAACCCCAAAAAACACATGTATTTATGTGTGTATATGTATATATATATGTATATATATTGATACATGAAAGAGAATATGCATATGGAATTTAAATGTATTATAAAAAAATTCATCCAGACAATTGCACTCTACAGACAGACAGAAACTATGAGCTTTTTCATTGGATTTGTCACAATTTTTTTTTTCTTAAATTCTTTATGCCCCATCGTGTCTAACTATAAAACTTGACTCAGAATGCCAGCTTGGTGGCAGATTTCTCTGACGCAGGTTGTGAGTCATCCTCTGACACAATGTCTGAAGTTTGGCAAAGTCCCCCAGAAACAAACACATATATTTATCAATGATATTCTCCAAAACGAAGTTCTCCACAATACCAGAAGTGATTGGCTTGTTGGGTACCCAGCTTCTGTCTCTCTAGCCTTCCAAATATCTTGATGGGGATTATAATAAGGAGCTGTCTCCAAACCCACCAACGGTCCCCCAGATAATCATGTCTCATGAGTTCCAGAATTGGAGGGGAACAGACAAGATACCATTTTGGCCATTTGCCAATGCAGTCAAGTATACTTTGACCATGAAGCCAAGGAATGCCCTTTTTTCCCAGTGGAATGGTACACAGCCACCCCACTGGCCTTCTTCTCTTTTCCATAGCTCCTCTGTCCCCAGTCACCTGACTGCCCAGGACACACAGAATTCTCCAAAGGCCATTCCCCTCCTCAAGAGTGATATACCATTAGAAAATGTTGCTTTTGTCTGAGAAGTGTCTTGAGCACTCAGTGGCTTCCGCCAGCACTTGGTGGTAGTAGGCATAGCAGTGAAGTATCAGAGAGATGATTGGTGTCATTTAGAGACTCCCTCCTTCCTGAGTTTGAGCTCAAGGCCTGCTTGATGCCAAAAAGTCTATGTGGGTACAAAGCAGGAAGGATTACTAGAAACCAGGCCATTGATGAGGTAGCTGGTGTGGGCAGGACCAGGAATAATCAAAAACCAAAATAACTAGGGAGCTTACAGTTTTATTTAATAGTAGTTTAATGTTTGAAACTGTATGTGTGTGTTGATTGTTTGGGTTGGTTGGTTGGTTGGTTTTTCCAGAATCTCTACTGTCTTTCAGCCCCATCTCTCAGCCAAATCTCTTTCCAAGAACCAACAGTTTCCAGCCAGTCAACATCTTGGGGGATCAACCCTTTCTTCAAAGATGGAGGGCACTGGGCTCATTGCAGACATCCCAGCCACAGCCCTGTGGAAGTTCCAAGGTAACAATGTCAGGAGGCAGTACCTGCCTGATCAATTGCTAGCTATTACCACATCACCCTGTACTTCCACTTCTAGATGAATTTATAAGTTGGGTTGCTGGGAAATGACTGAGGCAGTCTGTCCTCAGTCTCAGCTCCCTGACTCCCCTTCTCCCCAGCTTAACCCCCATCCCTTCCATTCCCTGGTAATATCATTCCCACCTCCCATCCCAGCAACTTTTCTTGTGCTACTCATGCTCCCCTTCTCCTAGCACACCTGTTCTTCACCTCCTGACCATTTTTCAGGGTTCAAAGCAAGTCCACCCTCCTTTAAACCTCTCCAGGCTTCACTGGGCTATAGACACTGCTCTCAGCTCCATGAATATCTATGCTCTGTATCGCTCATTCTAGAACTTAATTATGGGTTGCCTTGAATGCTTTGATTCATTTTGTATCGATTTAAAAAAGTTTAATGTTTATTTACTTTTGAGAAAGAGAGAGCACACACATGCGTGTGCATGCACACACACACACACACACACACATATGGATGCACAAATGGGGGAGGGGCAGAGAGAGGAATCTGCACAGAATCTGAAGCAGGCTCCAAGCTCTGAGCTATTGGCACAGAGCCCGATGCGGGGCTCGAACTCACAAACCACAAGATCATGACCTGAGCTGAAGTCAGATGCTTGGCTGACTGAGCCACCCAGGTGCCCCCTATTTTGTATCAATGTTAACATCTGTAGCTGAGGAGGGGTATGAGCAAGCCCTGGATAAACATCTATCTGAATTCAAGATCATGAAAACCATCTACAGGACTTATCCCTAAGAATTGTGTGCATGCAGTTAGTCCTCACAGTTGTTTGTTCCCTAAGGCAGAGCTCCTCTCAGCCCCTTCTTTGAAACTCCCAGAGTATCTGGCCTTGACTCAGTTTTCACTTGACTCTGTGTGTCTTTTGATGCCCACCATTATTGATTCCCAAAAGTAACTGAACCTCAACTCTGGAAATTTCCTTTTCAATGGAACAAGTCCCATTTCAGATGCCTCACCTAGTTCCTCATCTGAAACGTGGATGTTGCTCACACAGTTCTCTCCCGCAGTTACAGAGGGCATTACATGAATTCTACATGTGAAATTCTTCAGACGATCCAAGGCATGGTGCAATGTAAGTACTCCATAAACGTAACTAGTGTTATCATTACTGCTTCTGACTCCACACGGTCTTCTTGTAACAAGTCACGTGCCTAATATCCCTATTTCCTATTTCTGTGCAAATGAGGTTGGACTGCATCATCGAAGTCAAGGGCATGCCCATATTAGAAATTTTGGTTCAGATCATTCTTTCTTCATGTTTAAAGATGGAAGTTTTGGGAGGACGTTATACTTCTGAAGACAGGGAGCTGTAAGAGCTATAAAAGAATTGGTCAGGGAGAACTCAGAAAATAACTGTTCTTTGATTGTTTGGTTAAAGAAGATGGACCATTGGAGGCGCCTGGGTAGCTCAGTCAGTTGGCGTCTGACTCTTGATTTCGGGTCAGGTCATGATCTCACAGTTTGCGAGATCAAGCAAAGAGTCAGACTCTGAACTGACAGCATGGAGCCTGCTTGGGATTCTGTCTCTCCCTCTCTTTCTGGCCCTCCCCAACTTGTTCTCTCTCTTGCTTTCTCTCTCTCAATAAATGAATAAAGTTAAAAAAAAAGATGGGCCTTTGATACTTGAACTTCCTGTAAATCATTGAGGTTGTAAATGTTCTCCCTTCTCCAAATATCACCAAGAAATGTAGTGTCCTGTCTTCTGGATGTCCTGTCCTGAGGCAGCACAGCTTTGTCATTTTAAGTGCTCTGTTTTGGCACCAGCTTGTTGTATTCCCTTCCTTTTGAGTACAGCTGAGAGAGTAAGGCTCTAGCTTTCTGAGGGACAATTATAATTTGTCCAAGTACATTCAAACTATATGACTATAAGGAAAAATTTGAGGTCATATTCTGAACAAGGACAAGTATCTTGCTCTTGGACTGGACATGTGGCCTGGACATAATCAACCTGATAGGAGTCGCAGGACTGAGTCATTCCTTGGAGTTTTTCATATTTGAAGGCTGCCAGACATACATAGATGTGTCTATGAATGGACAGGAGCCTCTGAATGAGGGACATGGTTTCTACTATTTCCTCTACTGTTAACCTGCCTGGGATGTCTCTAAGTCCTGGAGAACACACCTATAAAAATGAAATCAGACAGGTCAGGCCTCACCTTTCCCCAGTGTTAATATGTGTAGGGTCAGAGGAGTACCTGGAACTCCGTGGAGAAAGCAGAGCTGAGAAGGTGTGACTACACAGATTTTTCTTTTCATTATTACTATAAAAATTTTCTTAATTTACAAAATCATATTCTTTACTTGAATGTTTGTGGCTAATCCTTATTTTCCACAAATGTAATTTAGTAAAAAGAAAAAGGATCTGTAAAAAAAATCCTGAGTTTTATTTTCCTGGGATGAGCCATACCAGTCCTTATCGCTGATTATGAAGGGCCCAAAATAGCAAGTCTGGCCAGCCCCTGCCTGGGTCTCAAGCCAGGTTATTGACCAGAGAGAAAGAAGAAAAAGAGAGAGGACAAGTCAGGCTTTTGCTAATGGCTTTGTTGTCTGCAGGTTGAGATTTTCTCCCTCAAAGCCACCTTTCCCAAGGTGGTTCTCATGAATTCCTGCAGGGCTGTATCAGTGCAACGCTGTGTTTTTCTGTGGCTGCTGACATCACCGATGTGCCCTGGAGGGTGAGGAGGAGCAGGAGACCTCAGGGCAAGCATGGCCAGTGCCCAGGCAGCTGCAGCCTTGGCTCTCCTTCGACGAACCCCTGCGTTGTCTTTGGAATAGAAGACAACACTGAGAACTTCTGGCTAAGTTTGAAACACCGGGCCAGGTATATGGGCAGAGGAAGGGCCTGTGTCCTTGGGGTCTTGGAAAGATCTGGCCCAGGGAGGGAGTGCTGGGTGTAAATAGTGTATAATTTATCCAAAGTCTAAGTCAGCAGGCAGAAGCTCCCGGGCGAGAATGCTGGAGATAGTTAATAACCAGTGAAATCCCGGTGGATGACACCATCTGCAACCGGGCTGATGAATTAAAGTCTAAGCGACAGTGGCAGGAGCTAGAGAGAACTCTCTGTAAATGAGGCTGATGGGGCAGCATGCTAAGGGAATAGACCTTCCTTGCTATAATTGTGATACTCCCAAAGGCATCCTGGTCCAAGCTTGCACGGCTGTCACAGTTAGAGAACCGAGGACGGTTCAATGCCAGCTGGGGTCTGTGAGTCTTCTCGGGACATGAGGAAAGTACAGTAAGAAACCCTGGGCCTGAGTGTCACCACCAGTGTTGAGTCCTGATTTTGCTTTATAAAAGCTCTGTGACTCTTACATACCCACTCAACCTCTCTGAGCTTCATTTTCATTATTTCCAAAATCAGGGTAATAATACCTGCCTGACAGGATGAGATAAGGTGTGTAAAACAATCAGAGCTACTTTGGTTTCAAGAAGCAGGATTCCCATTTTTAGGCAAAATGGGGAATTTTGCAGAAGGATGCCAGAGGTCCTCATACAAACTAAATGAAGGAAGGGAATACAGCTGTGTTTGGGGCATTCCTAGAATCAAGGGTTTCAGTGCTCCCAGAACTTTCTCCTCATTTCTTATCTCTCTGCTTGGAGGTTTTACCTCTCCCTCTGGAGACTAATCCTTCCATGTGTCCAAAACCAAAGCCCACAACAACTTCCAACTTTCAAAACTCTGTTCCACCAATAGAGAGAACTGACTCTGCTCTCAAAAATTGCAGGGAAGGCCTCTGATGGACTCATCTTTGGTCTGGTGACTCTCCCACAGCCAATCACAGGACCTGAGAAATAGATGCCCTGACAGGAGCCACCTGGCTGAGTTGAGGAGGAAAATATCCCAGAAGGTGGAGGGTGCACAGACAGGAGCTGTCCCCCAAGGGTCTTGTAAAGTATAAAGGGGTTCAAATGTGAAATCCTGGCAGCAGTGCCTGAGCAAATGCACTCAGTCTTGAGAAGTCCTTTAGAGTCTGTGTGTCCATCGGCACACAAGCTCCACTCACTGCTCCTGAGAAAGGTATTATTCCCTGCACATTTAGACACCTGCTTTGAAGCAGTAGTTTTATGCTGCCTGAGTCATAGTTTGGTGCTTGTTTAATGTTAATACTCCTAGGAAAGAACTAGGAAGAAATCTGAACTCCGAAGGTCAATTAGCTTTGGACTGACACATTGAAGTGAGCAATAATCAGAAAAGATAAGAGGTTTGTGCTTACAGGGAAAGCAAATTAACTTAATAAGATATACCACTCTGTTTGGGGACAGATTATGAGAGTCCCGAGTCTGAGCTATCTAGCACTGGAAACTTTATTGCTTGTGGTTTTACAGTCTGGTCCCGCTGTTCCCCTTCCAACAGTTTTGTCTACCGTGAAATAAATGGTTGGCTTTGCAAGTGGAAACACAAGATGATTGGGGCCACCCCCTGCCGGGTTGGGATTGGTAGGGAAAGATATCTTCTAACTTTAGTTAAGGCTCCAGGGAACTGGAGCCACTCATTCCGCAGTAGAGGAGGCGTTTTGCATTTTGTCCCCACTCTTGACTCTTCACCTGGTGGGGACAGAGTTTCTCTGAATTTCAGCTGATAAACTGGTTTCGAGGTCGGCAACCCCTGGAGACCAGCATCGGTTATACTGCCCTGGCCCTGTACACTTTTACCTTTTTCTCCTCAAGTTTGTGGTTGGTGCTCCCTAGCAATATAGCCTTTGTAACTGAGTAATGTCTGGAGGGGAGGAAGCAATCTTTAAAATGTTATTCTTGTCTTCACTGGCACCTGATAGTCCTTGGACATTAAAACTGAGTAAATGCTTCCAAAGGCCAAATGCAGCGAATTAAAATCCTTGTTTGTACTGATCTAGTGTGTAGAAAAACACTGTGCACAAACAATGTGCATTTTGAAGGCCCTGGCTGAGGATGAACAATTAGGTTTCAATAACTTGATTTGATGATTCAGCCTATGGAGGAATTTGCTAGTACTTGGCTTCATAAAACATTGGTCATTGCTTTGCTTTGTTGAACGAACAGCTCTGTCATCATGCCCATTTAATTCCTGCTTTCCAGCCTCAATAGACAACAGGAAATAGGACTAATGCCAGGGAGGAGCAAGGTACAGTGACAATGCCACCCATCCACCAGAAGTGGACTGAAGAAGGAATTGAGAATTTCAGGCACCTGTGTGCATCTGCCTCAGCAAAAAGTCATCCATAGGAGACTGTATGGACTGTCTTGAACTTTATGTGATCACTGGAGAGTATGAATGACATGGGCATGTGAACAAAGGGGAAGGCCAGAGTGGGGCAGACAGCAACACCTTAGAGGAAGCAGCAACCCTAGTTTGCCATGGAGAAAGCACTAAATGCCCAAGAGCAAGATGTGATGCCACAGCATCAGGAGGGAAAAAGCCCATGGCACTAGAAGAACTTTCCTAGCTCGATAGTCCATGGACCAGACTGGTGGCTTTAACTCTGACTCTACTGCAATCTAAGTCTCTTTCTACCCATACCCTTTCAAAATATTCACTATTATGCTCTATGACTTTGTTAATCTCTTGAGAAGCTTGCTCTAGACCTTGGTCAGAGGTTGCAAAGCTCTCCAGTTTGGGCAACATCACAGACCACTCTCTGTTGGCGACTCACCTGCATCATTTTTCTGCACAGTGGTGCCTGCCCTAGTCTGTTTGGGCTGCTATAACAGAATACGTAAGCCAGAAAGATTATACACACAGAAGTTTATTTCTCAGTGTTAGAGGCTGGGAAATCCAAGATCACAGCTCTGGCAGACTCAAGTGTCTGGGAAGGTACTGCTTCCTGGTTCAGAGATGGCCAGCTTCTTGCTCTGTCCTCACATGGTGGACATGGTGAGGGATTAAGATTTCAACATACAAATTGTAGGGGGACACAAACATTCAGATCATCACAACATGTAAAATATACACATATATTTAAAAAAGAGTCCTTGAATTAATCTCAAAATCGGGGCCATCTGCATTATGGTATAAATTATAACTGGGGTTTAAATATACTTTGCTTTGAAAATTCAAATAGATATTGTGAAATTTACAAGACGTAATGATGGTCAGGAGAGGAAGGGGGACTGGGCCCAGTGAGGACAGGGAACTCAAAGGCAGACCAAATGACAAGTCTCCAATGGGAAAGCAAAGTCAGTGAGTCCAACACTTCAGAATATCATGGACAATTTTTCCTCTGAACATGAAGATCCACTGTCAACTTTTCAGGTCTTGGAACAAATGGAGGGCCATATACCACATGCCAAAATATTTACAGGACCTCAATTAAATGAATAAACTGATAAGTAAAATAAATTCTCCCCTTATATCCTGACCTTTGTTCTTTCAACATGACTTGGAATAAGAAGAAAACACAGACATGACCTTAGATTGGGCAATTGTTTCTTCTGATTTGGCAATTGCCAAATGTGGCAGTGGAAACACAAACAACAAAAGAAAAAATAGATAAAATTAGACATCTTCCAAGTGAAAACCTTTCATGCTCTGAAGGATGCCATCAAAAGTGAAAAGAGAATTCACAGAATGGAAGACAATATTTGCAAATCACATATTTGACATATTCTAGTATCCAAATTTATTATTAAAAACTCTCATAGCTCAGCAATAAAAACCCAATAACCAATTTTAAAGTGGGCAAAGGATCAGAACATATATTTTTATAAAGAACACATATAAATAGCCACAAAACACATTAAAAGATGGTCAACATGATTAGGGATTAAGGAAGTACAAACAAAACCACAATGAGAAAGCATTTCAGCTCCACGAAGACGGTTCTAATAAAAATAACAGACAATAACAAATGTTAGCGAGGATGTGGAGAAATTGGAACCCCCATACGTTGCTGGTCTGCATATGATATGGTTTTTCTACTTCAGAAAAACAGTCTGGAAATTCTTCCCAAGTTAAACTTAGAATTATATGACTCAGCAATTCCACTCCTAGGTATATACCCAAGAGAATTGAAAACATATGTCTACCCAAAAACGAATGAATTATTCATTATTCATACTAGCCAAAAAGGAGAAATAATCCCAATATCCATTGATGGATAAGTGGATATATAAAATGTGGTACAATGGAAGGTTATTCAGCCATTATTGAAGCACTGACACATGTTACAATATGGATGAAGCTTGAAAACGTGATGCTAAGTGAAAGAAGCCAATCAAGAAAGACTACATATTGTTCAATCACGTGTATGAAGCATCTTGGACAGGCCAATCCATAGGCACAGAAAGACTGGTGGCTGCCACGAGGGATGCTACTAATAGGTATCAGGTTTCTTTTTGAGGTGATGAAATACTCTGAAGTAAGGCGATGACTATGGTTGTACAACCTTGTGAATACACTAAAAATTATCAAATGGTACACATTGAAAGGGCGAATTATATAGTATGTGAATTAAGTCTCAGTTGTAACAAGGATGTGGAAGATTGGGTATTAATTTAGAATTTGTGCTATCACACCTTGCTTTCTGACATTCCTGTTTCTCTCCCCATGTTTGACTCCTCCTGCATTGCAAACGTCCCCCCATGCAGCTATGAAAATGGTCCCCTGCCCACCTTTCTGGGTCTTGTCACACCTCCAGAATCAGCCAGAGCCTGCCCTGGGAAGGTGGCCCTGGGCACAAGGTCCAGGAAGGGCTCAAGGACATTTGAGCAGGAAATTTTGGTATCCAGGTACCTGGAGTGTGACAGGTTATTATGGGGTCTGGGTAGTTATTTCTCTTGGCCTTGCAGACTCTTTCCCTGTGCAAAGGGCATGGTTAGAGATGGGTCCTTGCGAGTCCTTCTAGAGGAGTGTGGGGATCACCCTTGTCTAACCAGTGGTATGGGGGGTGAAAGATGGGAAATGAGTGATGGAGTGTTCTCAAAAAGGATGGAGCAAGGGGGGTGGCCATTCTCCAAAAGCGTCTAGTCTTCTGATGCCAGGGGACAAGCATGCACATTCCTGAGGAACTGCAAGATCCTTTACAAATAAACATAGATAAGTAAGTAAATAAATAAATAAATAAATAAATAAATAAATAAATAAAATAGGGAGCAGCAAAGGGACTAAGCAGGGAGGTCTGAGGTGACAGCAAAGAGGTGGCAAGATGGAAGGCTTAGGACACAAAAGCATGAGTTACACCCTTGCAGAAAGACAGAGGGATGCCAACTCGAGCATCCAGATTAAAAAACGTGGCATTTGCCAATGGCTCATACTGGCTTCCCGGGAACAGTTCCTCTTGCTCCTCTATGATGTCTTCCTCTTGCTTCACTGAGGTCCAACCTCCTACCTGATAAAGAGTCCAGATAAGCAGTCAATTTCCCTGAGTGAGATAGGAATGGCCGGAAAGAATGACATTGGGGTTAGAGGTGAGAGATTTCATATCAACACCACCTATGAGTTTGGAGCAAGAACAATCACAGTCACCTTTGAAAGTGATCACAGACCTTTTATTTTGAGCAGAACACTTAGGTAGGGAAGAGATAAGAGCAATATCCTATCCCAGGCATCATTTTCTCCCCACTTGGGTAGAGCGTGAGGGTCAGGGAGGCAGCGCTATGGCAAACTTGAACATTACCTCTGAAGTCATTGAAAGTGTGTTTGTCGTGCCTGGGAGAAGCAGAGCCCCGGATAGGTAAGAACAACCCCATGCTTTCACTGTGGTTCTGCTTATTCCTGCAGTTGCCATACTGGCCAAAGCGAGGGCTACTACAGGATTGTCATTATCAGCTCCATAGCCCAAATGAACGGCTTGGGAGGCTCCAGACCAGTGGGTTGTGTTGACTACTCCTCTGTCTGTCTGGTGTCCCCCATGTGCTCCATTCTATTGGTATGGTCCTTCCCTGAGGTTCATGATACTGATGAATTTTAGCCTCAGCCCAACCGGAGTTTGAATTCCCACCCAGTCACTTAGCTTCTGTCTCCTCATCCTCAAAAGTGGGAAAAATAACAGTTAAATAGGGTTGCCATGATCTTTAAGTGGAATTTCTGTATGTGAAGCTCTTAGCCTAATCTCTAGGGCATATTAAATACTTGAAAATTGATTATGAGTATGACCAGGTTGGTGGAAGCATGGGCAGCCCTTGCTGACAGCCACAGGCAAAGCGGGGAGTGACAATGGGATTCCTAAGTGTCATTCACCATGGATGTGCAGGCCATAATTATTTTTTGAAAGAGAAGTTTGCATTTCATAGGAAAAACCAATCTTTAATTTAGTATAAAGAGGGTTATTCAGAGTATAAAGAGGGTTCTGGGGGTAGGGGGTAGATTTTGAAGTATCTGCTTTGAAGAATGGTTCCATGTATTCATTTCCAAATAAAAAGCAAAGACACTAATCACTCAAAGAGTTCCTAAAAAAATTTGAGTGGGAGAGGGAGTGTAGTCCAATTGCTTGCAAATGGTTTCTTCTCAAAGCGTTTTGCTTTACAATGCCTTGTCAGCACCATTACCCCCAACTCGACAGTCCACTGCAGGTGTTAGTCTGGGATGTGTCATAGCTCATCTCTGGGCTTCCTCACAGACATCATGTGCCCTCCACCTACCCACTCCCTCACCAACACACATGCATACACCCACACAAGAGGGGAAAACTTATCTAAGGTTTTCTGGCTACGGGTGCCTTGTGCAGGGTGATAGAGGAATATGAGACAGACACTAAGCCACATTCAGCTTTCCTACTAAATTTCATAAAAAGGTGTCCACCCTCCCCAAGTTCCTTTCATTTTGCTTTTTTTATGTCAATGCAGGTCAATGACACCTGAGGAGGGGGGGGCGGTATAGAAAATTCAGGAATTCAGATGCTTTGACATTTTGCTATTCTTTCTAAACAATCTCCCATTCAAATTTTGGGCCAAATGCTATTTTTGTAGCACTTAGCATGAAACAGGAATGATGAATTATTTGGTGCCAGGGACATAAAATAAAGAAGGACAATGTAGGTAAAAATAATGATACTGTGATTTATGGGGCTTCTTTATGCTTTTTCTCATTTCCCGATGTTCTTCCAACTTTTTCTCACTTCTCTCAAATAATTCTTCTCACTCCTAGTACTTAGTCTTGCTTTTATTTTTCTAAAGTATGTTTTATGACAAGTAACTCCCTCCGATGAGGTGATGATGACCTATTCAACAAAATTCCCACAGAGGGGCAGGGCTAAGGAGCCCACCTAGTAATGGCGGACAGTCTACCATCAATCTGCCTCGGATCCATGGCAGGTTGGAGCCCTCCAATCCCAACTGTTATGGTACAAGCAGAGCCCAAGGTTGGGTAGGTATTGGGTAAGGTTTCTGGAGAGCGCTTCAGGGCAGCTGGGGTCAGTCATCTCTTTCTAATAGGGGATCCTTAGTCTGGCACCTAAGGGGCATTTGAAAAGCAAGGTACTGGCTTTTAGAGCAAGCTGCCTAGGCTTGAATCCTACCACTGCTACCTGTGGCATTACCTATGTGGAGGAATTTACTAAACCTCTCTAAAGCTCAAATTTCTCCTCGATAAAATGAGATTTAATACCAGAGCCCATCTCATGGGGCAATTGTGAAAATTACTTGAAATTATGTAGGGCTTCACAAAATCAACTGCAATGATATTGATAATAACAGAACGCTGTTGTAATAACAGTAAGAACAACTTGAGTGCACTCCAGGATGAGGTCCATGGTCAGGGATGAGACTTTCCAGGAGGGGAGTGCTTGGGGCTTCCAGTTAGCACAGACCTCAGAGTTTGAGTCCGTGGAGCACGTGTCTCCCCAGGGAGAAAAGGAGGTGAAAGGGTCCGAGTGAGGAATGGGGTCAGGTGCTGAGGACATGGGTCAAATCGATGGTTCAGGTAGGAAGGCCTGGTGAGTCCAGAAGCTGCTGAAGGTGGCAGGAGCACAGAGAAATCACAGGCTGCTGAGTGTTTTGAGGCACTGGAAAGAAACATGCAGGTACTTCAAGTCATGGCTGGTGTCCCACAGGCTCTTGTTGGCACGTGGTCAGAGAAAAGCTATATTTGCAGGTGTCAAACATCATGGTGGTGGCCGGGGAGGGAAGAGTTGAGGCATTTAGTTGCATAGTCAATAAACATTCATCAAAGTCTCTACCCACAGGAAGTTTGTTCCGTGGAAGAGACAGAAATGACACAAATCAGGTCACCATTGACAAGAATCTGCACCAGGTTCTCTCCTTTGTGATGATCCATGGCATATTAAATGACAATTACCCTGGGAAGGCCTTAGAGTGTTATAGCTGTGAACTTGGAGTTAGCTGGTCTGGGATCAAAAGCAGTTCTGCTATTCATCAGTCATGTGACCCTGGGCAAGGGCCCCAGCCTCTCTGTGCTTTTGATAGGGAAAAATTATGTTATAAGATGGCCGACAGGACTGAGAGGGGAATTCCAGTCCCCACCCAAAGACTCCCCTTCTGGGTTCTTCTTCCTGCCCTACTTGCTGGACATGCCAATGCAGAAGTAACAGACTATAAATCGCTCCCCATGCTTGCACTCAGGACCTCTAGAGAGTGATCTTCTCTGAGCCCACCAGTGTGAAATGAACCTCCTGCCTTCCAAGATCTCCAAGTGCTGCTTAGTTGTTCTGCCAGGTGATCCAGACCATGTTAACACTTTCATTCCTTGTTTGTAAAATGGGGATGATAACGTTAATCCTTTGGTTTTTAGAAGGAGTAAATATGAAGACAAAGTATTTAGCACACAATATTATTATTATTAATTATATTTACTATTAAATCTAATTAACACATTCCAACCATGGGAGATCTGCTTCAGCCTTTCAACCAATCATTCATTTCTTCAGTGAATTTTTTTGAGTTTATTTATTTATTCCTTTAAGAGAGAGAGAGTGCAAGTGGGAGAAGGGCAGAGACAGAGAGAGAGAGAGAGAGAGAGAGAGAGAGAACCCCAGGCAGGCTCCACACTCTCAGCACGGAGCCCTATGTGAGGCTTGAACTCATGAACTGTGGGATCATGACATGAGCCAAAGTCCGACGCTTAACCGACTGAGCTCCCCAAGCACTTTATTGGGAAATGTTTATTCTAATAGCCCTACTATATGCTTGTCACTGTTCTAGGGTCCCATTAGCTAGTGGTGAATGAAACAAATAGATCTTGCATGCTACATCCATGCCAGTGAGAGAGAAAAAATGCCACATGATGGGAAATAATCATAAGTTGTATGAGTAAAAGTAAAGCCAGGTAAGGCATTAGAGGGAGAAACAGTGACAGCCTCCACTAAATAAAATAAGCAGAGATCCGAATGTACAGAGCCTGTGAACCATGCTGAGACGTAAGGGAAAAGCCTTCTGGCTGAGGGAACAGCAAAAGCACAGATCCCGAGGTGGGGACATGACTGAGGAACAGCAAAGAGGCTTATGAGGCTGGAGTGGCATAGAGACTATAGAAATAAGGTCAGAGAAGTAGCCAGGTTATGACCACTTATGTTCTCAAGGCAATGGGAAGCCACAAGAAGGTTTTGAATGGGGATTGCCATGAGCTAATAGAGGATTACTTTGGCTGCCATGTGGGAAGCAGAGAACTGGGAGCCGGAGTCTAGTGAGTCAAGCATGGTAGTTGCCAAACATAAGATAACTCCCCATGAGGGAGTCTCAGAGAAGGTGGTGGGAGGTGGTCAGATTCAGAATATATTTAGGATGTAGAGTCAACAGGACATGTTGATAGATAGAAGCAAAAAAGAGGACTCTAGGGAAGCATGGCTCCAATTTATTCTGCAAACTAGGAGTTTTGAGCACCAGAGGGAGTGCTTGAGGACTGTCTGGTCAATTGGGATGTACAGTCACTTTAATCAGAGATTGTTGCCCAACTGGAAAGACACTATAGGAGCTTATGGTTAGGGGACCAAAGAACATGAGAGGAAGAACAGGCTTGTTGGGGCCCTGGGAGTTGGGAATCAAAGCACTCTGTGTAGTTGATGAGGTTTTGGGGGGGTGACAGTGGGGTTCGTGGAGTCTGGAGATGGTGACCAAGAAAGAATTCTTGAAGACATCTTTGGTGCTAAAAGGTGATTTTATTAAAGCGCGGGGACAGATCCATGGGCAGGAAGAGCTACCCAGGGACCATGAGGAGAGACTGGTTATACATTTGGGAGTTGGGGGAAGTAAAGTTCAGGGAAGTTTCCAATGAGATTTTCAAATGCTAAAGACTCACAGATTACTGGAGGCCTAGCTATGGTCAAGCTAAAGTTGTTTTCCCCTGTAGCAAATCACTAGCATTAAGACAATAGGGAGTTCCTGGAGAAAGATTTTACTTTGCCAGCCTCAAGTATTTGTCAATGGGCTGCAAGTTATAAGGAAATTTAGTTCTATCTGCCATTTCCTTCTGCCTTTGTTTCCCACTTCACTATGGAGGGAGGATGTTGGGGTTCTAGGAAATGGAGTCTATAGGTTTCTGGAGATTAGGCCATTGATAAGATTGCCTTTTTCTTGTGATTTACTAAGATATTTGTAAATAGATGGAGACTCAGGTCCTGCAAGACTATGGTCTCCATCAGTTAACCATTTGTTTTCCCCCTTTTCTTTGTTTCAAGGCAACTAGGAATGCCCGAGGAATATCACACATGTCACACCTGCGGTGTGGGTGAGGGGTGGTGTTTGCAGCCTGTCAGCTTGCCTTATGCTCTCTTGTCATAGGGTATATGAAGTTTCAGATGCCTACTAGACATGGCTGACATATGTGTTGGGAATTCATGACAAGGTGACACCCTGCATTCGGGAATCACAGGTTCTTATAAAAGTTTACGTGTGCATGGAGAAGAGAAGAGTCCCAAGACAGGACCCTGGAGTCTCTAACATTCAGGCCAGAGAAGGGAGAGGAATCCAGGAAAATGAGACTGCGAAGGAACAGGCAGTGATGTAAGAGAAAGACCAAGAGGGTGGAATGTTCCAGAAAACAAGTTAAGGAAAACAGTTCAGAAAGGGGATGATGATTAAATTTGATAGATGTGAGGGCTGTGAAGGGACCACAGGATGTGAAGATTGTGGTGACATTGACCATGATTTCAGAGAACCGGTGGGGATGAAAACCCCTTAGGGGTGGGCTCAAAAGAGAGAAAATAGGGGTCGCGAATACAGATGATTTTTCCAAGTAGTTTCAATGGGGGCAGTAGCTGGAGGGGAAAAATGAGAGCAGTGTGTACACAGATGGGAATGAAAGAGTAGCTGGGGCACTCATTGGTGTGGGAGGGAGCAGAGTTAATTGCGTAAGCAAGGAACAGGAGAGAGGGGATAGGGGCCTGTGAGCATGTCCTGAGTGTGGCTTCCAAACCAGTTCGTATCCAGGAACAGCAGTACACAAGGCAGAAATTCTGGCCAGAGGCAGATAGATTAGCAGATGTGTCTGTACAGTGTAGACACTGTCTTCCAATTGCTTCTCTTTTCTCAGTGATGTAGGAAGCAAGGTCAATGGCTGAGAATACAGATGGAGAAAAAGGTCTTGGAGGTTTGAGGAGGAAAGAGAAGCATGGAGTAGGAGCTCCAGGGAGTGACAGAGTGAACTGAATCGGCTGGCTGCTGTTGCCATTGCTGAGCAGTCCCGAGGAACCATTTCGATTTCTGGCCATAAACTTACATTGGTGTCAGTTAACTGAGTTGCTCTCTTGCTGGCCATAGTTTGTTGCTCAGGTGTAGACACAGACTACACCTGAATTAAATGAAGTTGTGTTAATAATTCTGTAATAGAAGACGATATTGTGTAGGGAGTGACCAAAGCGACAGACTTCGAACTGAGAAAAAAAGGCAAGTGAGAAAATGAAGGGTGTTCAAGGTGGGAGAGACAGCAGAGTGACAGTCCCAAGACATAGAATTGTGGGATTCAGGGAGTGAGGCGGGTGAGCTAGAAAGACAGAGAGTGGTGGTCAGAAGTTGGAAGACCAAAATGGCATTTGGGAGTTGCTGGGGTTAACAGCAGTGCAGTGAGTGGCTGAGGAGGGCTGACATATCGACCAAGTCGTAGGCAGGGACAAGGACACCAAATGAAGTGTATGGCATTGAAATAGCCTCACTGATGATAGAGTGTTGGTGGGGGAAGATGAGAAGTCTCACCCCAACCTTTGGTCTCCAGAGAGGCCAGGCCTGCTTTGAAACCAGAAGATGGAGGTGATCCCAGCAGGAAGTTGAGGTTGGAGGAAGTGGGTACTAATGATGGACCCTGACCTCCAGAGTGCTGGGTTCAGGTGTCGGAAGTCCTGAGAGCTTGAATCAGACTGAGGATGGACCAAGCCACAGTGACACAGTGGTCCTGATGAGGGGTGGCCAGAGCTTGGTATCCTAATGGCAACCACGGCAAAAAGATCAAGGAGGCTAGGTAGGATTCTCACCACGGTCCTTAGATTGGATGGGAAATCAGCTTTGCCCTGGCCATCCTCCTTGGCACTGGTCTTCCTGCAGAGGTGAGGAAGGGAAAAGGAGATGGGAGAGTGACAGAGAGGAGGGGTGCACAGTGGTCTTACCAGGAGTAGGAGGGGCAGAGCCAACCTCCCTCAATGCAGGGATGGAGCCATCCTATCAGGACAATTGGAGCTCCAGGGTGAGCAGAGACTTGCCGAGAGGCAGGAAGTACAAAGGCCAGAGAGGGGACAAGCCATGCTAGAAGATCCCAGGACGCCCCTATCTAGGGAACCCCCAGACCACCATACTTCCTAGTACGAAGGAGAGCAACGTCTGCTACCCACAGATGCTCTTCTTTGTGGTAATGGAACAACACTGGCATCCTGCTTGCCTGTCTCATCAGCCCGGCCGCTCCCCGTCTGTCTGCACATTGGAAACGGTAATGAATTAAGAACAAAAGATTAATGCTGTTGGCCTGGTGTATTTATATACTCAACTTCCATGGAAACCCAGCAGGTAGTAAATCAGCCACAAACCATATTTAATAACTCCTAGTAAAACCCAATTTACTCACCTGCCAACCATGGAAAAGTTGATTGCTTTATCATAGGAACCCCATTCATTGCCGACCATCGTAACTGCCCTACATGTAAGAAATACATTTCCCTTTATTTTGGATAAGGATGGTGCCTTGAAAATGAGCCATAAAATAGCCTAGGAGCAACATGCCTGCTGTTAATAATAGTGCTAGATTACTTTATTTGTCATATACTCCAGATCTGTCTACCTTGGCAGCTGGCATCACTCCTGAATTTTTAACAAGAGTCCTTATAGGTCACAGAGAGAAGGCAAACACAGAATTGTAAAGGAAGATGTGAAAAGCAATGCCCTTCCTTCCTGGCTGTTAAAAATAAGTCATTTGGCCTCAGCCTTCGGGGAAGATATTAGCTTTCTAGATCACATCTTATCATACCGTAATTGTATTAGGTTTCCTGGGGACATTCCCACCTTGTGACCTTCTAGCTCAGTGATTGAGCTGATCAGATTGAAATGATGAGGAAGCTTTCATTTCCACCTCATTGATTTCAGCTCTCTATTGTCTGCCTGGCGTTTTCTCCAACCTCACCCTCATTCATCGACAAGCTGCTTGTTCCTGAGAAAATTCCCGATGCTCTCCAGCAACTTTCTGGACGCAAGTGTATTTTGATACAAGAAGTATGAACAAGACGGCTGAGCACGGGAGAGAAGGCTAAACGATGCTGGTTGCTGGATAACTGAGTGCCTACTTTCCTTCCTCTTACATCTTTCTCTTTTATTTATAAGCATCAGTTGTTTAAGAGGGCAAAAAAACACTTTCTGCATCTGATCTGAGCAGCATAGCTGGTATAATGAAAAATTCCTGTATCTCTTTGGTGACAGAGAACTTGAAAACTTGCATAGGGAAGAATCCAGGATTCTGGACTGCAAGGAGAACTCACAACTCCGTGATGGTGTAAGTGTCTCAGGATCCAGACCTTTCCCTCAGGCGGTGGATTAAGTCAATGCTGGGCTTGAGCTCATGTCTGCAAATAAACACCAGCTCCCAATCAATTCACTAATTAGCGCTCTACGCTTTTGTTGGTGGTGGCCTGGACTCCTTTCCCTGGCTGAATTATGTCTCTTCAGAATCCTTTTGGTCATAAAAGAGAGGATATCAATTGTACAAGCCTCACTTTTAGTGGCAGGAGCCAGGGTTCATCAAGATCTTAATAAATACCAGTTCTTTGCACTATTTCTGAAATTAGGCTAGAAGGATACACTCCCAAAGATCAGAATGTTTGAGAATGTCTGTGTGTGTGTTTAGTTTTGTTTTACCATTTTGCTAATACTATAAAAAAAATCAACACATATATATTCTGAGATCACCAGCTCATAAATTCAGCCTTGTTTCTGTGTTTCATTTGGTTCCATTAGCACCACATATATTTGTTTCCCTAACTGCACACTAGGCACCACTCTTCGTATTTTTGAATGTATGCTCTCGTTTTATGGTCACAGCAACCCTACAAGATGTATTCTGCTACCATCTGCATTTTGCAGATGAGGAAACAGGCATAAGAGATGTTAAATGCTCCACCCTATTTTATGCAGCTGGAAAGCCCTGGAGCTGGGACCCAGTGGCAATCTGGCCTCAGGTCTGGTAGTTCTTAACGGCTTTGCTATTTTGCCCTTCCAGTTGGTAGCACTTCACTTCTGAAGCGATGTTTCTCAGACTGGTATCCACAGAGACCAGGGGATTTGTAGGGGTATATTCAAGAATTGTGTAAAGTTATTTTTTTTTTCAAAATGAATATGTGCATTTCTTAAATTTGCAGAAGTACAAGCTTTGGAATCATACCATTTGGGGTTCAAATCTAGACATGGCTCTTCCTAGTTGTGTGATCTTAGGGGTGTTTCTTTATATCTCTAGTCTATTCCCTTCTCTATTATAAGGGGATACTGCTCTTCTTTGTGGGATTATTCTGAGTTTATGTCAGAATTATGTCAAGTGTGATGACACAACACATAAAGAGCACTTGGCATACTATGTTCAGCGAGGCCATTGCCTCCTCCTCTCCACTCCTCCCTATGCTGTTTTCCCTTTATCAGCTGAGTGTAAGCTCTGTGCTAACAGAGGTGCACCTCTAGTTGGTAGGATTGCAAAGGAGCATAGTCATTAGTTTCACTAGTTACTGCTCTCAGTAGGACAGATGGGCCATTCACAGGAGATGAGAGTGTTCAGAACAGGGGTTAGATCATCCAGAAGAGACAGTGGTTTGTAGACAGTTGTATAATGTAGTGAAGCTAAAGACAGGAGGAAAGATAAAATGGGAGACAGGAGACAATGATTCTAATTTTGATCCTGCCATAAACTTGTGGTATGTTCTTGGATCAGTCGGAACCTCCATTTTTATGACTACAGTGAAAGAACTTTTAGTAGATCAGTGCTCTTAAATTATTTCATACAGAGAAATTTTCATCAAGAAAATGATACCCCCCCCAAACCATATTAGTTTCATAAAGTGTGACAACTTTGACCAATTCATAGTGGTTGTCTAGGGCCAAATGAAAAGGATTCTATAGCAAGACAGAAATCTGTGATGAATTAGCAATGTCTTCCAGGGGTGCAAGAGGCAGACAGGCGTCCCAGTAAATATCGTCCTGTCTGGAAGAGAAATAAGACAAACAGATAGAGAGGAATATATCAGGCTCGAACAGGCAGAGATGCCTGACTCAGTTTACTCTCGTCAGCAAACCATTCTGTTAAATGATTTTGGAATTTTTTTCCAGCTTCTCTTAGTCTCCATGATTCTAAATCTCAGAGGGAAAATACTAAAAAGCTAGACAACAGTTAAGGTTTTGAGAAGAATTTGGTGGTTAATTAAAGTGTCCCAACCAAACTCAGCAGATAAAGTGAGACTGATACATCCTTTGCATTGGAAATTATGCCCAGCCACTACAATACCATTTTTTCCCCAAAGGTTCACTTTAATTGAGAAACAAGAAATAAATTGGGCTTTCAGGAAACAGGGGTTAGCACCAGATCATCATATTTGGCTGTGGAATGTTTAGCCTTCTCTTATGGGCACCTGCTCCATGTAATTTACAGTCTTGTGGGATGTTTTAATAGCCTTTTGCTAAAGGATGAATAATGTCCCATTGCATTTCTCGAGAAGAAAAAAAAAGCCACAGCTGGGCGAGATGCTGAGCAACTTTTACCGTGTTGAAGAGATTTGCCAAACTCAGCAATTTGAGGTAGTGGAGATCCATCATTGTGTTCAGTGCCTCGGTACCAATCAGGATGAAGACTCTCCTTGAGCAGGAAAAAAAAATACCCTTCATTAAAGTCCTGGGGAGAGACCCGCCGTAATGCTCACCAAACCTCCGGCAATTGGCACCCTCGGGACCAGGTACAAGCTCCCTGCTCCGGATATAAAATGTTTGTTTAAGAGAACTTGCAAAGGATGAAGGAGGCGGGAGTGGGGGGCGGAGTAACACTCAGCAGCTAGCCTCAGCTGCAAGTTGGATTTTATCAGAAAAGAAGAGAAACAAATGCTTTCGGATAAAGAACAGTTAACGACGTAAAGGCACAGTTTTTAAGTATACTCAAAACTTATTTTTAGGGAATGCCTTCTCCTTTATTAAATCATTTTCAATGTTTATTTTTAAAAGGTGGCTCCAAGCCTAGTAAACTAGTCATCTGAAGTTTGTTGAACTGGGTGGAATTTAACTATTTTATGACAGTAGCTGGGACCATAGGACATTAAAGTGTAAAAAAAAAAAGATTCTAATATTGTTGATGTCATTATATATATATATATATATATATATATATATATATATATGTCTTATATATTTATGTCATATATATATATATTCTAGTTCTTGTCTATAAATTGAGTGGAAAGCAATGGGAAGTAAAAATGAACCAAATGATTTAAGTCCAAGTTTTCAACTGTTTCGGTCACAGATTATTTACAAAACACCTGCAAATATGCTGTGACCTTGAAGACTAAAAATTGGCCTTGCCCTGCCAATAGATGTTACTAGTTTTCAAATATGTATAAATCCCAATGCGCTGGGCAGGTGTAAAAGCCATCAGGAAAAGCATGCATCTTCTTCTTCTTCTTTTTTTTTTTTAACATTTTTATTTATTTTTGAGAGACAGAGAGTGCAAGCAGAGGAGGGGCAGAGAGAGAAGGAGACACAGAATCTGAGGCAGGCTTCAGGTTCTGAGCTGTCAGCACAGAGCCCGTCATGGGACTCGAACCCATGAACCAAGAGATCAGGATGTGAGCCCAAGTCCGGCACTTAACAAACTGAGCCACCCAGGTGCCCCAAGGAAACCATGCTTCTAAGTTGTGCTTCTCCATATCTGATGTGTTTGTACTTTTTTCATCCAATGGATGCACTCTCTTTTGCCCAATCAGCACATGGAAAGATGCTCAACATCGTTAGCCATGTTGAGGTTAAAATCACAGTGAAATACCACTTCATACCTGCTAGAATGACTATAATAAAAAACAAAAGGGAACATCTAGTGTTGGGGAGGATGTAGAGAAATCAGAACCCTCAAAAGCTACTGGGAGAATTGTTAAAACAGCAGGACACAGTGAAAAAACTGCTTAGGCAGTTCCTAAGCACAGAGTCATTATAGGACCCAGAAATTTCTGTCCTAATAATATACTGAAGAAAAATGAAAATAAGTGTCCACTTGTATATAAATGTTCAGAGCAGCATTATTCCTAATAGCCAAACCTGGAAACAACCCCAAAGGTCCATCAACTGATGAACAGATAAATAAAGTGTGGTATATTCATGCAATCTGGCCCTGAAAAAAACGAAAAAGAAAAGAAAAGAAAAAAGAAAAAAGGAAAGAAAAGAAAGAAAAGAAGTACTGGTACATGCTATAACATGAATGAACCTTGGAAATGTTACACTAAGTGAAAGAAGCAAGATGTCAAAGACCATATATTATATGATTCTATTTATATGAGAGGCCCAGGATAGGCAAATTCACAGAGACAGAGAGCAGGATAGTTACTGCTTAGGACTGGGGACTCCGGGGGGAAATGGAGAGTGACTGCCCCGGGGTATAGGATTCTTTCTGAGATAATGAAAATGTTCTAGAATTGGTTGGGCTGATGATTGCACAAGTCTCTGAATATACTAAAAACCACTGACTTACACACTTTGGATGGGTGAATTATATGGTATGTGAATTATATCTCAATAAAACTATTATACAAGAAGAAGAAATAACCTGGGGGTAAAAACCCAGAATATTAGTGGTCTGGACTAGATAAATAGAATAAGGAATTAATGGTTCAAAAAAAGAGGTAGGAAACATACCATTAATTCAGTATGCAATAAAATTTGCATTCCAAATCAGTAGTGAAATAATGAAACTATTTCATTTATTAATTCAATACATTATGACAAAAAGGCTGGTAATCTAACCATGGTAGAAGAGCAATGTTAGATACTATGCTCACAGTATACATAAAAACAAATTCCAAATGGGCTAAGATGTAAATGGACAAAATAGTCTACAAGTGTTCAAAAAATGGGCAAATAACCTTATCATCTGGAAAGCTTTTCTAAATAAGAAATAGAATCTAAGTGTTCTAAAGAAAGAGGCAGGTAATTTTCATTACCTGAAAATCAAAACATTTTATGACAAAAACGACAAAGTTTAAAATTAAGCAAGACTATAAAATAGTGCTATAGACATATGTTTAATGAACAGAAAATGAAGGCGGTCTTACAAGTTGCTAAGTTAAAAAGAAATCAACAATTTTAGAAAAGATAGGAGCAGGTAGTGAACTGATAGGGCCAATAAACACTTGAAAATAAACTCAGGGAAATTTAAGGGAAAAAATAGAATGCACTCATTTTTTTACCTACATGACTGGCAAAAATGAAAAATACTGAAAATATCTAATGTTGGTGGATAAAGATATTCACTCCCATAAAATGTTGGTTAGAGATAAATGGATCTATCTAGGGGATCAAAATTTGGCCATGTCCATATAACTTTATATTTGTACTATATTTGCAGTTCTAATTTAGGAATCTAGCCTTAAAAATATCTTTCAGGTGCAAAAACATATAAGTAAAGACTATTTGCAACACTGTTGGTAATAATAAAAAATTAAACAAGGGCTGGGGGATCATTACCTAAACGAAGGTATGATTTTACCATGCATATTATGCATTTGTGAAAGTGACGTACACTACCATGGAAAGACTTCCAAGATACATTCTTTGTTTTTTAAGTTCATTAGTTTTACATATGAGAGAGAGAGAGAGAGAGAGAGAGAGAGAATTCAGGGAAGGGGCAGAAAGAGAAAGAATTACAAGCAGACTCTCCACTGTCAGTGCAGAGCCCAATGCAGGGCTCAAACTCATGAACCATGGATCATGACCTAAGGCCAAAATCAAGAGTCAGAAGCTTAACGACAGAGCCACCCAGGCGCCCCCAAGATATATTCTTAGAGGAATGAAAAGCAAGTCTCAAAACAATAAGCATGGAAAGATATCATTTGTATAAAATGTATATGTAAATATAAAAAAAGTGTTTGGGGCGCTTGAGTGGCTCAGTAGGTTATGCATCCGACTTCAGCTCAGGTCATGATCTCACAGTTTGTGGATTTGAGCCCCACGTTGGGCTCTGTACTGACAGCTCAGAGCCTGGAGCCTCCTTCAGATTCTGTGTCTCCCCCTCCCTCTGCTCCTCCTCTGCTCACACTCTGTCTCTTTCTGTCTCTCAATAATAAATAAAAACAAAAAAAAAATTAAAAAAAAGTGTAGTAATGCTAACATGATTACCACAGGGCATATGATATAAAGGGGAATGTTTCTCTTACTCTCTGTTTGTTTCCAATGAATACATATTTCTGTGTTATTTCATCGACTTTTTAAGCTTTTATTTAACTTCAAGGTGGTTATAATAGAGGGTAGTTTCAGGTTTACAATAAGATGACTTGACACTTTTATACTATACCTTGTTCATCAATTTTATTGACAGCTTAAATAGTAAAGAACTCAGGTGAGACCAATTCAAGCTTCTTCCCAGCTCCCTATCTCATGAGCCTCTCTAAAGACCAGTGGCCACCACCTTCATCTGCTTCAAACTGTGTGGAGACAGACAACCAGACTCCACCTGCATTAGGCTTTCCAGTTGAAGCCACCTCTGATGCGATAAAATACAGATATTTGTCTTTCTTGCTTTAACCAATGGCCCCTAAAGTAAACCAGTTGTAGGTCTGGTCATAAAACAGTAAGCTTATCTTGGGATTAAAATTAGACCATGTGTCTGAGTGCAAAAATCAGGAGCCGGCCCACAATAGGGTGCCCGGGGGCTAAAGATAGTGCTGATGTTGGTTTTCCCCAGTTAGATTGTCTGTGCAAAACTGGACACTCATGTGGTCTTGCCAAAGAGGAAAACACAGACAGGAGAATGCAGGCTTTGACCCTCTGCTGCCTCCAGGGACAGATGGGTGAGCAAGAGAATGCTGAGCAGCCCAGTTGATGTCTAAGGGAGGGTCTTGGGCTGTGTGGCCGGAAGTCTACTTTAGACACAGAAACACTGCCCCCACAATGTAGCCTATCTCGGCCAGGAAACTTTGGGTGCAAAGATCAGAACCCTCAAGCTATCACTCACACTTCCCGGTATAAAATATAAAGCTACCACTGGACCACAGAGAACAAAACTGGGGCCTGATAGTTTGGAATTGGGACCTCCTTTTCCCTCCCCTAGTCTTCCTCCCTGCTCATTCTCTCTCTCTCTCTCTCTCTCTCTCTCTCTCTCTCTCTCACACACACACACACACACACACACACACACACACACCTCTTACTGCTTCTCTGAGACCAAATGTTCTTTCTCTCTATAATCCTTATTCTTCTTGGCTTCTGTCTGTCCACCCATTTTTCTGTCTGTCTGTGTCTCTCTCAACTGGCTTTCTTTATTTTCAAACATTCTAAATGACCTTTTACTTCAGATATGCACCATTAGTTAACCAACTCCACTTTCAGATAACCAACCCCACCTTTGCTATCCTAATTATCAATCACAAAGAAACAAGTCTGGTTGTCACAGACCCACCTGGGAAGGTTACCTGCTCCTCCTGGTTCTGTGATTGTGCCTCATCTCAGCAGCTGGGCACAAATTCCCTGGGAAAGAGACAGGAATGGGAGGAAGACCACTGAGGGCATGGCAGAGTATCAAGTCAAAAGGTATGGCAGAGTATCAAGTCGAAAGGGCATTTGGAACAACACAGCCTCTTCCACAGGGGTCCCCTTCTGACCCTCCTCGTGCTTGTGATTCAGCCTCTGCCAGAGCACCAGGAAGGAGGGCTCCTTACAGCTCATCCCAGTTTGAGGCAACTCTAGGCAGCCTGTGGTTCTTTTTGGTGTTGACTCTGAGCCCTGCCTCTCTAGGTCTGCCAGCCCTTCACCCTAGTCTCTCTCCTAGGGTTACCCATGACCATCAACTCCTGGAAGATTAACCAGGAGCATATTCTGAAAGCTACATTTCCACAAATCAGTGTGAGATGGGCCGAGAACACCCCTTCTATACAGGCAGATCTTCTACCTCTGTATTCTGACTCTCCGTGCCACTTGGTTGACTGTTGGTGTAGTTGCTGAACTGGAATCCATTAACTCACACCTTCATTCATTCATTTATTTATTCAACAAATATTTATTACATGCCCACTATATGGTAAATATTACACCAGGCACTGGGCATACAGTGTGACCAAGGGACACATCTCTGCCCTCATGGAGTTTGTGGTTCAATGGGGAGATGGAGTTGTTAGAAAAGCAATATCATTATCACCATGATGAAAGTGTTGAGGAAGGAAGCACGGGGAGCTTGGAGACCATAGGATGGGAGACTTGCCCAGCAAGGGTGATCAGGAACATCTGTCCTTAGGAAGTGACACTGCAGCTGAAGGACAGTAGCATGAGGGGAAGTCAAAGTGGCATCTCTCCGCTTGGCCAGAAGAACAAGGAAAAGACCATTATACCCTTGGGGCAGGCAAGTGAGGTGAACTTAGTGTTTTTTTTTTTTAATGTTTATTTATTTATTTTGAGAGCGGGGAAGGGACAGAGAGAGAGGGAGAGAGGATCCCAAGCAAGGTCCTTGCTATCAGCACAGAGCCCGATGTGTGGCTCGAACCAATGAACCATGAGATTGTGACCAGAGCCGATACTGGATGCTTAACCGACTGAGCAACCCAGGTGCCCCCAACTGTGTTATTTTTAAGAGATCACTCTTCTCTGTGGACAGTCAGTCAGGAGGACAAGGACCAGCTGAAGGAAGAGCAGGTCAGAAGTACTGTGAATCTCCAGAAGAGAGAGAGTAGCAATCTGGACTGGGGGTGGGGGAGAATGGGGAGCAGGACTGGAAAGAAGTCAAATAAGCCAATAGATTTTAAATCTATTTTGAAGGCAGAATTATGAGGTTTGGTGATGGTTTGGAAGGGAAGGGAAAGAGGTGACTCTCTGCAAGTCATATTTATCGAGAGAGAAAACGTTAACAGTGTACAAGTGTGGTAAACTCAGTGCGGGACCCACTACATAAGAGGTGCTCAGGCAACATCGGGTAGAGGTGCCAGGACTCTAAGTGCAGAAAATGCCTCAGCCAAAGTCTACAGTAATTGTAGCAAGAGTTCAGTGTCCAGCCTACATCTGATTGCTCACAAGCCAACTATATTCTGTGGCGACTCTCACAGATAGGATAATTCTTTTCTCTTTTGTAACCATGGAACCATGACAGTCAAAATGCAAACAAATGTTCTGTGAACAAAGCATCTTGAATAAATATGTATATCTTTGGCATTACTTTGGAATTGAGACAGTTTCACTAGGCTCGGTCTACATCTTACCCTGATGCTACAATTGTATTCGACTTCCCTCCTCGCTCACCCCTGGGCTTATTGTCATGTGTCCTCCTGAAGGAATTTACAGTGGGCTCTAGGGCTTCCTGGGGGAGTACGTGTTGTTCTGTGGCACCTTCAGCACGACAGTTCATCATTAGGGCCCAGTCTAAGAATTACAAAGCATGCAAGCATTGCTCTGATGATTGGAAGTGACACCTTCAAAAAATAGTTGATTCAAACCTAGCTGCTCAGAGCTGCAGAGTAGGATGAGAGGTGGTCCCCAAAGCTGTGTTCCTGTGACCCAGCTTGGAGCCATCAGAGGCAGGGCAGAGAGTGCACACATAGGAAGGGGCAGAGTGGGGCAGAGTTCAGGCTTTCTGAATTCCAGACCATTTACCCCATGCCACACTGCTCCTTCTGCCATTTCTTCCAAGCCCACAGTAGGGAAGTTTCTTAGAACCTCCAGGAGCTGGCCTAGCCTGCAGATTCCCACCTGAGGTGGGCCCAGGAATCTGCATTTATAATGACTAAAAGTGATTCAATGCAGGGAATTCTCAGTCTGGTGGTCATCACTGTTTTCCCTTATGATGCTAGTTTGACCACTGCCAAGTTTAAGATGAGCTGTCAGATTCTGTCCTGTCCCCTTGCTCCCTGCTCCCAACTCACCTGGCAATTGATTTGGTGTGAAGGTCCCGGGCCCAAAGAAGCCTCTGACTCATCTTTATCCAAGCCCTGGAAGGCCTCCCTGTGGAACTAGCAGCTTCTCTGATGGCTGGGTCTTTATGTACACACAGGCTGCAGACCGGGAGCCCTGGGGGCCTTGCCACAGCCTGACTTCATCAGCGTCCATGTGACTCAGGTGCTTCCAAGGCCATTGGCCAACAAAGGAAGGAGGGGGTTGGACGCGTAGCTACAGGTAGAGGTGAGGTTAGAGGGCCAGTGTGTACAGGGCTGGTGCCTTCCTCTTCCAAGACTTCCCTCAAGGGACCGCCCCATCGTTTGATGTTTTGACTTGACTCAGTGGCTCCAGTGCTGCACCCCAGTGCCTACAGCACCGGCTCATCTCAGAGACAAAGCAGCTTCTGTTCGGAGGCTCCAGTTTGACTGAACATGCTAAGCAGCCCAGGAGGAGGAGTTTTCCAGTCAACTGGGGAGAGCACATTTTGCTTCTAGCTCTGGGATTGGCCTTGACAGCATTGCCAGAAGATGAAAGGTCTCCTGCTGGAGCAGGGGACAGAGAATAAGAGTGGCCAGCTCCTGTTCTGGCTCGGGATTTCCAAGTCTTCATTCTTCCTCTGGAACCATCGTTCAGATCACATCTCTATAACTGAGGTTCTGCCCACTGAGGTTTCCTTTCATTTGGAAATGTCACCCAGAGCAACTTACAGGTCCGTGGGCTGGTTCACAGCCTGGCTTGTATTGAGGCACACATTTCTGGAAATGTGGTACTGTACTGGCTTCTTCACACCTATCAGCTTCTCTACACCACTCTGGGTATAGAGGAAAGGTCACATCCAGGCAGAGAGTTCGTTGACTGGGGAAGGCAGGTGGCCATGCAGACCTGTTGCCTCAAAGGGCATCATGACGGGAATTAACCACCATCCTCAATCTGGCCCCACCTTGCTGTCTCAGAGTGCAGGAACCATTTGGACTGGGGATGTTGTCTCACCCCAACAAAACTCACTGGAAAATTTGGTATACAATCAGCATGCCAGTTTTTAATTTTAGAATGAAAAATGTAGCTGTCAGGTGGACCAGATGTTCACATCAACCTGACTACTAACACTTTCTCTCCCTGTGGACAAGTTATCTGGGAAGCTGAATATGAAAACGTTGTTTGGTAAGAATAGAGCTAGAGGAGAATGGACTATATGTAATATAGAATTTAAAGTACTTAGGGTTTCTTTTAATCAGCTATAATAGGAGACACAGGCATGGACGTGACTGCCATGGAGGAAGAGGTTCTTTATTCTCTGGTCCCTAGAAACAGGAGGAACAGAACACCACACAGGGCACTCAAGGAAGCATCAGGGTCAGTCAGGAGGGAGAGAAAGCAGGGGGAAGTATGGGCAAGGGACCTTACTGTGAGTTCCAGGAAGGAAAGTACGGGCAGAGCAGGCAGGCTTGAGATTGGCTGGTCTGAATAATTTCAGAGCTCTGGGGTGTAGGGATTGTCCCTAGTTGTCTGATACCTGGCCCTGGGGTGATAAGGGCAGAGAGACAATGGCCCAGAGTGTGACAGCCCCACATAGGAAGTGGTTGGAGTATTGGCTCCGATTAGTGTTTATGTGAAAGGCATCCTCCAAGACGAGCTGTTTGCCATCCTTAGGAATTGGTTAACTCTGTGGGGGGAAGAGTTTCTCCAGGGTTACCAAGGCCCCAAGATGTCAAAGCATAAGAATATACAATGACAAGACATGATTAATACAATACGTGATTTATAGATGTGTGTATGCAAATAATTTGGACATTTAAAGAAGTCAGCCAGTTTATTCCCCAAACATTTGTTAACTGTCTACTATGCCTCAGACTCTGTGAACAAGGTGCACATAAGACACCTGGCCCATTGGAACTCAGAGTTTGGCATTAGTCTCGGAAATAACGATACACCTGGTTGGTTGATCCTAGACTTGCTGTTGGCTAGACAGGCTGACATTTAAGTCCATGACTTCCCCTTTCCTGACTTCCTAGGCCTGTCCCACCCACAATCTAAAGGACACCTTACAGGACACTGATACCCTAATCAGGTCATAGACCCTCTCTCTGGCTTGGTAGCCTTTCTGGTTCTTGTGAGTGACTTTACAAAACTCAGTTCTGTAATGATTCCATGATTCGAAGGGCATTTTTCCAAGAACCATCTTCAGGCTGATTTTACACCTTCCAAGATAGAAAAATCGGGGGAGTGATTTTTTTTAAGATGTTTTCTATATGATTTTGCAGGCAAAGGTGTCCCTGAGACTTATCAATTCCCACTGTCCTTGAAAAACATCCCTTATCACACTCCCCACATGTGTCTCTGCATAAGCATTCAAGGGCCTCTGGCAGACACGTCTGTGGTACAGACACAGTCCCGAAACCCTGAAGAGGAGATCAGCATGAAGCACAGTGAAATACGTGCATAATTTTGGCAATTTCCAACTCACAGGTAGGTCTTGTTCTACACAGGTCAGGACTGTGCAGCTCGAAACACAATTTTCCATAGAAACAATGTTATAAAAAGTCACTCTCCAAGTCCATTTCCCCCAAATCAACTTCCCTTTCCCAAGAAGATCAGCTCTGGAGATGAGCAGCTTACACAGGGGATTAGGCAATTATCTGAGAGATGAAAACCATACCGAGCAAAGCAGCCAGCGCAGTGAGGCTGTTGGCACAGAAACACCCAGGACCGCATCACAGAAGGTTCCATTCATGAAGCCACGAGAGGCTAAAATTGGACACTATTTGAAAAATAGGGGTGTGAGGGTGTACAGACGGTGGGATGTGCTGTGGGGTCAGCCCAAGCACCAGTAGGCAAGTCGCTTTCACCATTACACACAGATGTGGGCATCCGTGTTCTTCATTCCTGCGCCTACCTCTGCTTCCTTAAATGCCAGCTATAGTATCAGTCAGGATAAGATTTGGCTCCACGGGACACAAACACCTACATAAACATGAACGAGGTTCTCTCTCATGTAACGAAGCAATTGTGGTGTTTGGCAGAGTGGACAATGGCAGTTCCACAGAGGCCACTGGCATCCAGA
Organism: Paguma larvata; assembly: GCA_030068075.1. Classification (NCBI taxonomy): domain Eukaryota; kingdom Metazoa; phylum Chordata; class Mammalia; order Carnivora; family Viverridae; genus Paguma; species Paguma larvata. The sequence continues at coordinate 83,853,430 of CM057837.1, forward strand.
TTCCTTCCAGCTCTTTGCTCTTCCATCCCGAGCATGAGCTCCTTACTGTCACTCCCTGGGGTGGCCACTGCTGCTCTGGCCACCAGCGGGCCTGTGCTCAGAAGGGAGGCTGGGAACAAGACTACCCTTTTCCCAGATTGTCCAGTCTTTCCACTTACATCTCCTTGGCCAAAATCGAGTCATGTGACCACAACCAAGTGGGAGAGGAATTGGGAGAGAGATGTTTGGCTGGGCACACTGCCACCAAGTGAAATCAGAACTCTACTCCTGAGGTGGAGAGGGACCATGGTTGATGTGGACACCTGTCGAGGGCTGCCATAGTGGATGTGGGACTATGCACTCTTATGAGAATGTCGCTGGACATCGAGGTGGTAATAATAACTACTGCATGGTAGGATTTACTGTGTTTGTGCGGAGTACCAGGCTAAGTGCCATGAATTAGGTGATTATTATTCTAGTTTACAGATGTGGAAACTGAGGCCCAGAGAACGCACCAGTGCATGGGGGAGCTGAGGTTTGAATCCTGCATGTTTAACCGTTTGGCCCAGAGACCAGCAAATGCCTGAAAACATAGTGAGGCTCTCCTGGCCCGTGGCTGCAGATACGTGGGCTTCCTGTGGCTAAAGTTAGAGTCTCCTTGTTAACACTACTGATGAGAGTTTGCCCTCCTGCCTCTTGCCGGGTGGGGCTGAGCTGAGCACTTGACTTTCTTCAGGTCTCCTTGCCACAGCGTTGCTCTCATTAGCCCACAAGGTTCCACCTTGTCAATCCCACTTTCTTTGAGTGTCAGCTACCGGTGGCTTCAATTATGTTGTTCTGGTTGTGGGCAGAGAAAAGGCCACTAGCAGCAGCAATGGCACCTGCCAAATTAGGAATGTGCTGCTTTGCCAGCATGTGTCAGGGATCCGGGGGAACATGGACAGGAAATGCGACTGGAGTGGAGGCCAGGAGTGGGGGGAGTGGGGGCAGGGAAAGCTGTGTCAACACCAGCAGAGCACCTACATAGGGGCCAGACACTCGGGGACCTCAAGGCAATGCTGTAGTCAATTTCATCAGCCTCCAGCCCTGGTCAGCGGGCACCGTTATTATCCCCACTTCACAGACAGGCAACCCAGATACCCGGGATGCAGGCACTTCCTCAAAGTTGCTCAAGTTCAAGCACAGAATTAAAAAAAAAATTTTTAATGTTTATTTTTGAGAGAGAGACAGACAGACAGAGTGTGAGTGGGGGAGAGAAAGAGGGAGACACAGACTCCAAAGCAGGCTCCAGGCTCTGAGCTGTCAGCACAGAGCCCCACGCAGGGCTCAAACTCAAGAACCGTGTGATTATGACCTGAACGGAAGTTGGACGCTTAACCGACTGAGCCACCCAGGCGCCCAGAGTTGAATTCTTTCTAAGATAGGGAGCATCCAAGATGGGGAAGTAAGATCAGGAGTGAGAATAAGGGCCAGGCTAGAGGCCATGGAGAAGCAAACAGTAAAGTTGGAACCAAAAGCCAAGGTCAGAGTCTAAACCTGGAGGACAGAGAAGGGGTTAGGAATGGTCACCAGGATATGAAGACAAAAACTGGGGACTTGAGAGAAGGGCTGACACTGGGCTCTCCTGCCACCTGCCTTTCACATGGAGCTGAGCAAAATGATGAGGCAGGCAGACCCACCCACTGTGGTACAGCTTGGGATCATCGGGGAGTGGTTCCTTAAATCTTGTCGGGGTGCTGTTCATCTGGCTGTGGGTCTAGCTCAAAGAAGGAGGCCTTTTTTTTCTTTTCTCTCTTTTCCTTCCTTTCTTCCTCCCTCTCTTCCTCCTTCCTTCCTTCCTTCCTTCCTTCCTTCCTTCCTTCCTTCCTTCCTTCCTTCCTTCCTTCCTTGTTTTTATTTATTTTGAGAGAGAGCGTGCATGTGCAGTTGAGCAAGAAAAGGGAGAAAAGGAGAGAGAGAATCCCAAGCAGGCTTCATACGGTCACCACAGAACCCAACATGGGGCTCAATCCCATGAACCATGAGATCAGGGCCTGAGCCGAAATCCAGAGTGGGACACTCAATTGACTGAGCCAGCCAGCCGCCTCAGAAGGAGGCCTTTTCTAAGCTTAGAGGGGGACCTTTCCTAAGTCATACAAAGATGCTTACCAGGCCAGCAGCAGCTTTGGAAATGGATATGGGTCAACCAGAGGATGTAGCCTACTCTCAGGCCTCACCTCTGCCCCCGAGTTCCCATCCTTATACGCATGTAAAAAGTGTCTCCTGGGGGTACAAGGCAGAAACCCAGGTGTGTGTAGGGGCTTTATGGAGTCTCTATTGGGTAGGATCCCTGCCCTGAATACCACCTCTTGAACGAGGCTCAGGACTCAGACCCCACATCATGCCCCTCTGCTGAAGTCCCAACCCCTTATCTGCCCTCCTTGTGCTGAATCGCTCTAGTTACTTCCATATAAGCCTTCCCTTCCCTACTAGCAAGTTCCCAATCTGGTTGACCTCTGTATCCTCCAGCTTATAAACAGCTTTTAATCATGACAGCTCTGCCAGTGTCAGGGAGAGAGGTTCCCCAGGCCTGGCGAAGGGTGCAGTCTGTGTTCACAGGCTGGATTGTGTGGACAGAAGCTGAGTCTGAAACGAACAAGGCTCCCTCGGATGTTTGCACAGTTGCCTTGGAAAGCTGCCTGGGGGGCTGCTGTGCGCAGGGCTGACTGGTGGAGGGAAGACCGTGCCCAAGCCCCATCCTCCTTCCCCCTCAACCCTGTGTCCCTGTCATGCCTCAGCACATGGGCAGCTGTGAGGAGGAGGGAGGGAGGAGCCTCGCCAAGGACCTACTGTTCCCATGAATTTGATTTAAGTACAGCACAGCCACATAGCCTCTGAGGCCTGGGAGCTGTAATGGCAAAGTAGCTCACATCAAGAAGATTCCTTCTTGCTTCTCAAGGGAACAGCTAGGCTGCCTTTGGCTCCTCTGTTAGGCCCCAGACCAGAGGGCTAGAACCAGCTCCTCCCGGGGCAGGGCAGGGGGCGCTAAGTGGAAACTTTGCTCAGAGGTCCCAGGGATCTCTTCCAAGGATTTCACACCCCCGAGAAGGTGCTGTGTTCCCAGGGGCTGCTGGGCCCTGCTTGGGGCTGATGGTATTTGTAGAGTTGTTCTTTAGGCGTTTCCCATCGATCCAAACTTTACCCAGGCAGTGGCCTTACAGAACAAATAGCAACTGGTCTCGCTGGTGAGGTGGGGTAGGCAACGGAGGAGGAAATCTGAGCTAGGATTTTAAATTGTCAGCCTGTCGTCAAGTGTTTTATGGAGCCTGAGACTCTGGTTGCTAAGTGGTCGGCCCCATGCAGCTTGGCCTGTTCCTCCCACCTCCCGCTCCCTATGGGCTGTTCTCATGACCCCTCAGAGCTCTGCGGAGACTTTGACAACTAGGACTTAGCCCACCAGCCTGGGAATGAGCTCCTGCAGGGGGGCCGGTGGCAGAAAATGTGTGTTGAGGAGGGTGTGAACCAATGTGAACTGAGTTCCCTCTCTGGGAGGCCCAGGCTGGCTCTGCACTGCTGGAGGGTCATAGGGACTGTCACACTGCACTCCCATGGGGCCAGAGAGTTTGGAAACTTGGCTGAGCTTGCCCCGAAAGCCCTGCTTTTGAAAGATTGTTCCCTTACTCAGACGTGGCCTCATCGATCCTCCCCAGAGGCTAGCCATGTGCTTTCTGGTCTTCGGGTGAAACAACAAGAACTTGAAGGGGAGCTACCTTGAAGAATAGGAGAAGTGCTTGGATGCAGCCATGGGCCGGGGCGGGGGGGGGGGTGGAATGGGGGGGTGACACGAGCTCTCCACTGACCAGCAGACAGGTATCTAGGCTATACAGTTGAGCACCTTGTTCAATGCCCTTGAATAAGCGGAGATGCAGAACAAAATGGTGGCAGAGATTGTGGGAGAAGTTTGAAAGAGAAAGCCAGTGTAGGGAGATGCAGAGAGGAAGAGGGGAGACCCTGGGAGCCATTACTCAGCGGTTCCACCAACTTCCTGGGGTTGGAGGGGTACTTGCGAGGTGGGCAGGCTATGATCAGCTCCTCCTTGACATTGGAGGATCTAAAGTGCTGGCCTCATGCAGGAGGGCACTTGGGGACTGTCAGCTTAGCTCTGGCTCCTTGTGCTCACTCCAGGCACTCAGGCTCACACGTATTGCCCTGGGAACTGGGGACGCTAAGCTACGGACCAGTGATCTCCAAGAACAATAGTGTGCAAGCCATCTATGTGATTTTAAATTCTCTAGTAGATACATTACAAAAGTAAAAGGAACAGGTGAAATTCACTTTAATGATATACTTTATTAACCAAGTATCTGTACAGTATCATCATTTGAACATGTAATCGAAACAAAAAGTGACCAATGAGTGATTTCTCATGTCCTTATTTGCAGCAAATTCTGGAAATCTGGTGTGTTATTTTCCGCTTGCAACACATTGCAATGTGAACTAGCCTTTTCTAGTGCCCCATAGTCTGTGTGGCTGGTGACCGTCCCGGGGACATCACAGCTAGAGACCACAGCACAATTTGCCAGCTTTTTGTAAAAGCAGATGATGTGGGGGCGGGGGGCGGGGAAGTGGCACCTGGGGGGCTCAGTTGGTTAAGCATCTGACTTGATTTCTGCTCAGGTGATGAGCTCATGAGATCGAGCCCCTAGTTGGGCTCTGTGCTGGCAGCATGAAGACTGCTTGGGATTCTCTCTCTCTCTCTCTCTCTCTCTCTCTCTGCCCCTCCCTCTCTCTCTTTCTCTGTCTCTATCTTAAAATAAATAAATAAAAACTAAAAAAAAAAAAAAAGCAGTCTCTGTGGAAGAAAACAACATAGAAAACAAGGCAAAAAACCTGGCTGTTTTCTGCCACTAGGTAGCTGTGTGACCTTGGGCAAGTCACCATGGGATGCCTGGGTGGCTCATTTGATTCAGTGTCCGGCCCTTGATCTTGGCTGGGGTCATGATCTCATGGTTTGTAAGATGGAGCCCTTAGGATTCTCTCTTTCCTTCTCTCTCTGCCCTTCCCCTCACCTCTTAAAAACAATAAGTAAATTTTTAAAAATAAGAATAAAAAAATAAGACATCCAAGAACACTCCAGGTGAGTTGAAGGAAATGACAAAGCTAAAGGTATTCCTGGCCGCATTTTGGAGTCCACAGAACCGCAGGTGCTATGAGTGGGGAGAAGGCAGATGTGGCTACAGTGTGACTGTGGGCCCCTCTGACACTTCCTTCCGTTTCTCCTCTACGGTTGGTGAGGTTTTGATGAAGTTTTGAGTACGTGGACTAGGCCAACGAGGGGAGGAGGAATCAGTAAAACAAATGCTATGATTGACTAGGGAATAGCACGCGGACGTGGCTGGCATAGCCCCGATGAGAGGCGAAGTGAGGGGCAGCCGGGCTTCCAGCAAATAGCATAGGGGAGAAGCTGGGAGAGCTGAGTTCTAACGCCCACTGGGGCTCTCACCCCGATGGCTTGCTCTCTCATTCGCACCAGGTTCCCTGCTTGTAGAATGAAGCAGTCAGGCCAAGAAAACACTGGACAAACTCACCCTGGAACCCAAACACCACCCCCCGTCATGCCAGCTCTAGAATGCCTCTTCCCTAGATGTGAAGAACGAGATAGGAGCTGTGATAGGGACTGTGTCTTAGGCTGCAGTTCCTCCAAGCCCATCGCTCTATGTTTGTTTGGGATGGTATTATAGGGTGAAGAAAATTATGGGGAACCTTCAGGGGTGTGCTGGAAAACCATCTTTCTCTGGGAAAACAGAGCCCTGACTGTTGGCATGATGTAGACACTCCCACTACGGCTCATTTCGAGCTACAGATGGAATAGCAACCAACTTACAAAATGCCCTAATATTTAGCAGTGGGCTTGTAGGAGGAAAGGCAGGAACCCAGAGCATGTGGTGAGATTCAGAGTTCGCTCCCAGAGAAGGAATCCACCCTGTTACGGTGAGCATCAGAGTCAGTTTCGCAGATGTGGGACTTGTGCAGTGTCACAGGGGTTAATACTCTGTAGTCATCGTAAATTCTTAATAATTTTTAAAATGTTTATTATTTTTATGTTTGAGAGAGAGAGCACACAAGCAAAGAGAAGGAGATAGAGGATCCGAAATGGGCTCCATGCTGACAGCAATGAACCTCACGTGGGGCTTGAACTCACGAACCGTGAGATCGTGACCCGAGCTGATGTCGGACGCTCAGCCAACTGAGCCACCCGGGCACCCATTAAATTCTTAATAATTTAAGTTTTGAATTTGTGGTTTGCAAATGCAGGCTGAGTGGACAATGGGGCACGTGGCATGGCTTACTTGACTCTGCGTGGTCTTCCTCCCAATGCCTCCCTGGGACGGGTCCTCAGATGCCAGCTCTCCTTCCCTCTGGCACCTCAGATCCCAGCTGGATGCCCCCTCCAACCAGCAACCATTGTCACCCTCCTGCCCAGTGAGTGGAGAGCTGAGCACAGGCACCGAGGGAGTCAAGGTCAGCCTTCAATATGGTAAGAGCAGGGGACCCAGTGTGGGTGAGCCTCTTGCTCTCTCCCCTGATCCAGGTACTGAGCACACGTGTTGACTGGGAGGTTGCAATTGCTTGGGTGTTGCCATGGGTTGGGCCATGGTCCCTCACCATGCCAGCTGGCAGAAGGGGAGAGGACCCCTACGAACACCAGGGTGAGGTCCCCAGGAGCCCGAGAGGGTCTGCGCTCACCCAACAGATAACCCTGTGTCCAAGAGGGAGATGTTAAATAGCAAATTAAAACTGCCATGGCAGGCAGGTTGAGAGAGAGAGAGAAGGTGGAAGAAAAGAAGGTTTAAATTTTAGTATCTTTAAGAGCACTGTCTCCTTGCTGTTGAACAAGAAGACTGCATTTTCACCTTGCGTTGGGCCTGCAAATTATGCAGCCGGTCCGCATGAGCACCTGCTTCAGGGCTCGACCAATGAGGACAGTACAGGAGTCACTAAGTCAAGCTTCTTTCCTTTTTCTTGGGGCACAGAATTGAGTTGACCATGCTTCTAAGTTCAAGGTAAAACTTAGATCCACTTAGAAGGCTCCTCTTTGGCTTCTTCATTTCAATTTATTTTTCCCCATTAGCCCCCATCCTCAATCCCTCCCTCCCGCGCTTAGCATCCCCTTTCCTGAGGTTCATATAGATCCACCCAATCCACCCTCCCTACATTAGTTTATGCATATCTATAATTATAAAAAATATACTTTGTTGCTTTGTGGAGGGCTGTTTGGAATTATATCCAAATGGTGTTGGGATAGAATTCTCTTCCCTTTCCTTTCTTTTGCACTCCTCGTTACGCTTTTGAGGGCTAATGGTTGGCTCCTCAGGCCTAGTTTGTGCCTTTATGCAGGGAGTCATCCCGTGGAAAGAGTGTCACACGTTATTTTCCCTTCTGGGGATGGGCACCTAGGTTTTCCCCGACATTTGGCACTCACAGGTGGCACCATGTATACGTATCCTCGGACATGTTTCCTTTCCCACAAACTGGTAAATTTTTCTCCATAAACATATATTATACACATATGAGAAAAACAATGTGCAGTATGGTATTTCTTTCCCGGATTTCACTAAACACTGCCTGGCTGCCTTCCAAATGGCCACACTCATCCCTTCTCCAGCAAGCGATGCTTGAGAGCTACGGCCCCTCCCACGTCCTCAGCACCAATTGCTGTCATGCAATTTTTGCCTTCTGGCCAATCGGGTGTGGGGAGTTTAATTTCTCTGATTTTCATTTGTATTGCTCTGATTGCTGGTGAGGCTGAGAATCTCTTCAGATACGTGATATTCGACTTGGATTGCCCCTTCTGTGACTCGTCTACCCATTCATATACATGGCCTGCTTTTCTGTTCTTATTTATCTCCTTTGCCTAGATAATTTCCAAGAGCTCCTTACATTATCCTAAATACAAACATTTATCAGATCTAGAAAATTGGATATAATTTATCCTGGAAAGTGTTTTCACCCCTCTGTTAACTTTGTTTCGGATGCTAGCTACTGAACAGAAATTCTTACTTTTGAGTTAGCAAGGTCAATCTCTCTCTTGGTCTATCCTTTCTGTATTCTGTTTGATAAAGTCTTTCACAATCAAGGTTACAAACATAATCTTCTACCACAGGAATAAAAAGAATGGGAATGAGCATCAAGGAGCCAAGAGAGAGAGAGACAGAGAAAGAGAGAGGGAGAGAGAGAGTCTGGCAGCTGAATAATCCACCAGCCTGAATGACCAAGAGCTGATTAACTGTAACAGCCTGGAATTTGGCAATTAGACGATTCTGCACACCACTCCTATACATGGTATGAATTCCTAGGTGGAGATTACTTTTTATCCTCAGCTGCATTTGTAAGTTCTTTGTCCGTGGGGCTTATGTGCTGTCATTCTTTGATGTATTTAGCACTTGATGTGAGGCCAAGGAGGAGCACTGAGCCCACCCGCCCCCTCTGCAAGTGAGTGTGTGCACACACATGGACGCCCACTACCTGCGATTCCTTGAGGGCTGCTCCATCCCTGGTACAGGTTGGAATGTCACTGTCTGCTCTTCATCCCTCTGACTTTTGAGGACACAGCCATTGGGATCTGTCTGTCTGCAGTGGCACAGTCATGCGTTTCGGTCGTGTTCATTACAGTGCCACAAAAGGAGGCCCCGCAAGGATTTGCTGCATTATTGATGGCGACAGTGACAACAGAAATCCGCTCCTCCTGGCGTTGGACTTGGACCCTCGAGTCAACAATCATAAAAGCTGTCAACAAAGACAACTGAACTCAGGTGACCTCAGAGCATCCTGGTCGGGTGCCCTGTGCTTCCCATGGCCTTTCTGCATTGGACACTGATGGCCTTATTCCCTCCTTTCCACAAACAGCACCTGTCACCTGGTGACAGCATGCTAAGGAAAAGGCAGACACTTGAGCAAAGATGTGGTAAAGACACTCATATGGCAGTTGGAGGGATCAGCATGTGAAAATACAATCTGAGAAGTGTGAGTCAGACATGTGGAGTTAATACATTGTCAATGTATATTTGTTGAGCCGCTGGTAGATGCTGGGCAGTGTCTTAGGCACTGGGACACAGCCACGAGGAGGATGGAGGGCGCTCCCAAGCCAAGAGTGTAGAATAATACCAATAGCTAACATGTACAGAGCAGTCCCTTTGTGCGGGCACTTTTCTAAGTGTTTCACTTTTTTGTGCTCTTTCAATCCTTACAAAAACACTATAACATGGGTACTATTATCATCCTTCTTTTATACATGGGGACACTGAGACACCATGAGGCTAAGCAGCTTGTCCATGGTCACAAAGATCCTAAGAACTGACATCCGGGGTTGGAACCCAGGCAGTTTGGCACCAGAAGCCCTATAGAGAGGTCTTGTGCCAGCCTTGTGCAGAAAGGAGCCCAGACGGGAGTGTATACAGTTTTCTAGAATTCAAGTGCCCTCAGGGATGCCCAGGATAAATGTCAGCATTTGTTACACATGGATGGGCACACCCGGATCACATATGTGAACTAGGCACCTACTCTGTGCCAGCTAATGTAGTACTTGCAAGGGATAGAAAATGTGCAGCCAGGTGGACAGTACGCACTTACTGAGTGTTTGTTGAATGAATGAATGAGTAAGAGAGACTTGAATAAATGAATAATCTCTTGTTTGGGTAGGTTGAAGAGGTGAGTGATGACACTGCAGTGCACCTGCCAGATAAAAGGCACTGAGGTCACACAGAGGCTGAGACTGTGAGGTCTGGAGAGGGGTGGGTCAGGAAAGTTCATGTGCAAACTTGGAAATCCAAGCATAGTTTTGAAGGAAGCATGTGAGGTGGTCAGGCAGAGAAGATGGGAGGGCGTTGTGCACAAGCGCTAGGCATCACATGCGGTGGGGTTGGGAAGCTGCTGAGTGTGTGAGGACAGATGTGGGCACAGAGGACACCCGTGAGAAGCCAGGTGAGGGAGGCTGGGCTTTATTCAGAGGCACAGGCTAGCATTTCAATCGGGGGCTTGGTGAGGGAAGAAGAATATTTCACAACACCCAGCTGCCTGCAGTGTGGTGTCTGGGGGCATGTGAGGTCAAGGTCGAGGGCCAAATCCAGAACCACTCAGGTTAGGGGTGGTGAGGGCCTGGGAGAATCAGTGGAAGGGAGAGGTATTTAGGACATGAGAACAACCACCATACACCACCCGCCGCGGAGTATCTCCGTGATGGATTCCACTAGGCAGAGAGGAGACGCCGTGCCCTAGGCTGACTCTGGAACTCCTAGCCCGAGTCCGGTGGAGATGGCCATTGTCCACCAAGATGGAGCCTGGGATGCAGAGCATAAGCTATTGGGAAAGGCAGTGGAGGATAGTGTTGGGTTGGCTAGCTCACAACGACTCCTCCCCTTCAACACAGTGCTCTGAATTTAGCTTGGGTAATCACCCCTTTCCTAGGCTCCACTTGTGCTTGGGGAAAGCGGACCCCAGACCCAAGTTTCAGGAGGCCTACTGTGATTGGCTCAGAAATGAGGGCGTGGCCCAAGTTGCCCAATCAGAGGGAACTTTGGGAGTCCCTTTTGACTCTTCGGGCAGAGACATTCTCTCCCTTTCCCCAGTCACCCCGCACCTCTCTCCCAGGAGATGAAGAAGCAAGCAGGCCACCCAGGGAGACTGCAGCAGCCAGGGTGGGAGCAGAGACATAGGAAGGAGCCAGGGCTTTGGGAGCGTCACTCTGCCACCAGATGAAGCCTTGTATGACCTTGATTCTCTGTTCTGAGAGCCAGGAATTCCCCTAAGGTTCAAATCTGTTTGAATTGGGTTTCCGTTAATTACAGCTGAAGGCATACTAATTGACACAGAAGAACAGACTTCTGGTTTGGGAATCTCAAGCTCCAGGTGGGAATTGAAACAGACATGGGGTGAAATAAGCAAAGGTTTTGCTACAGGTAAGAAACCAAACTAGCTCTTGTAAGCGGAAGGCGGTTTGTGTCAGTGACTCCAAACCCACGGTGGGCTGGGAGAGCCGGCTCGAGGAGGTGGCCCCAGAAGGACTGTCCGCAGGAGAGGTTCGAGGAAGGGTGGGGAGCCGTGCTCAGAGAAGCCACATGGCCAAGGGGCCTGGGAAAGGTCTGGAAATACAGGAAGTTTCCAAACTGCAATGTGCCAGTGGCTGGCATATAGGAAATCTGCAACAAAAGGTGATTATCGTTATTAAAAATAAATGTCTTGGGACACCTGGCCGGCTCAGTCAGAAGAGCATGTGACTCTTGATCTCAGGGTTATGAGTTTGAGCCCCACGTTGGGTGTAGACATTATTTAAATAAATAAAAACTTTAAAAAATGTCTGTTTGTTTAGGCATCTGGGTGACCACTGGTGGATTTTACTGGGGCCATTAGGGTGAAGGGCAGCGGTGGCAATGGAAGCTGGTACTTGGCATCCCAGGTGGGCGTGCAGATTGTCAGTGTAGACAGTGGGAGCAGCCTGACCACGATACATAGATTGAAAAAGGAAAGAAAGAAGACGGTAGTTAGCAAGTGTTTCTTCAGATGCGAGAAGGCAGGCGACATGTCCAGGTGGCATTGGAGAAACGGCGGGGAACCGGTAAAGGGATGAGGGGTGGGTGGAGGGTGAGAGCACGAGGCTGGGGAAGGCACAGGCCTTAATGGGGAGGAGGACTCACTCGTCTTTGGAAATGGGACAAAGGAGAGAAGTAGATGAAAGAGCTAGATGAGAAGCAGAAGCTGAGAGAACAGAAAGAGGGAGGCTGAGAGTCAGGTTAGAGAGGGCATCAGAGCAGAGATTTCAAAGGTAGATGGTGTGAAGGAAAGACCAGGTCTGCGGTGTGGCCTTGGCAGTGGGTCCTTGTGGCCGGGTGGGGTTGAATGTCCCAGGAGACAGAGGCAAAGACCTGTCTTCCATGTACTCACTCCAATACCCAAATACATGCTCACCTTCGTTCTGTCCTCCCAGACCACTCCCGTCCTCCCTGTCGACTCTCCTCTTACCTCCTTCCCAGTCTCACACAAGCGGCAAAAATATATACAATTATCCATTCAGTTTGAAAATGGGTGGGAGGCAAGAGGGGCCACTGAGAAAATTGCATATTCCTTTGAGTACTTCGTTTGGAGCGTTAGAGAATACCCCCGAAGGGACAGGTGGACTGCTGAGGCTTGGGGTCCCAGATGTTTGACAATATCCTGTATGTTGGGTCTCCGTGTACAGACTGAGGCACAGGGTGCAGACACAGGAGTGGCACTCCGAGGACGTAAGGACAAGGCTGATGGTTTCCCTCCGGCAGTCCTGAGCTCACGCTGGTTGGTCAGCCACAGGTGGTTGTCACCATCCACACGGCACCTTCTTTGGGAAGGGGTCACTGTTAGCTGTAAAAGCAGTAAGGCTGGCCCCACTCCAGACCATGCTCTGTTCTGGCCTTCCAAAGTCTGGAGAATTGACCTCAAAGCCAATCGCATTTAACACCCCACTGCCCTGATGTGCTAGATCCCACCTGCAGAGGGGGGAAAACCCAGGAGGCCATCCCCGGGAAGGGACCTCTGTCTCTGTCCTCCCAATATCCAAGTATCCTTCCACCACTCTCCTGAGTGTGGACTCTGGTTATGGGCTGGCATTCTCAGCTCATTCTAACAGAAGCGGTTCCACGGAAGAAGCTTGAAAAGGTCCCCACCGAGGAGCTGGCAGAGACACTGGACAGACCGAAGCCTCACACAGTGTCGACTTGACTGAGGGCCTTACGTGGAGCAGCACAAACAGGAAACGGCCTGCCTGTTGTTCCCTGGTCTCTGGAGGAATGCAGGGGCTAGGAAGCTGGCTCTGCAAACTTGCAGGAGCCAGGCGTCGGCCCCTAGATGGCTTCTGTCTTGCCAGTTTTCAAAATTTAAAACTTGCGGGTGGGGGTGGGGGAAATGCTTTCACAGCAAGGCGTCTACTTTGGCGAGGGACCAAAGATGGCTGGCAAGGTGAGTTGGTCCCTAGCCAGGAAAATGCATTGTTGGGTGTCTCTCCGTTCTGGGCGCTGCGGATCCTGTAGCCATCTCTGCCCTGGTGTGGTTAGCAAGAAGCCTGGGGCCCAGTCTCCACTGATGGTCTCTGTTTACTACGGGGAGAGGAAGGATCCGCCACTTGGGGTCTCCCCTGTGGTTCCTCCCAGGCCCACCCCAGGCAGAGCAGGGCCATAGGTGCTCAGGGGGGCCTCATATTGATCCCACTTGCCCGGGACCAGTGAAGCAGCTCCCTGCTCCTCACACTCCGGCTGCCTTGGCTTCCCTGCTTGACAACGCATCTAGCCTACCTTCTACAATCACGTCAGGTTTCTGCTGCCGCTGCTGCCACCCTCTGAGTCCCCAGGAGACATGTACAAGAACTGACCTAGGACCATCTGCGCAAGGGTTGGGTTCCCACCAGTGCTGTACATTGCCTATGCAGGTGTTTGCAGGTGTGAACAGAGCATGAGTCCTCAGTCTCGGTGACCGGCAGGAAAAAAAAATGCCTTCACAAAGTTAATACCCACATGTTGTTTGATTCCTGACACCCATGATGTAAGATGTTAGTCTCTCTTCTCTCTTTTCCTTTGGTGCCTGGAGGAGGGCCCAGTCTTTGCACGTCTCTGCAATAAGGCACGGGGATCATGTGAAGGCTAGGTGCATCGAGGCATGAGGTTGTGCAGGAAGGCGTTCTTCAACCCGTCCTGGCTCACAGCCTCCCCTCTCCTCCTGCTGCACTTGGTTGGTACTGTGCCGTCACACATCTATGGTGCATCGTGAGTCCCCTGTCCACGAAGTCATCTCTCTCTGCCCTCGACCACTACCTCCTGGAGGCTGGCTCAGCTGAATCCCCAATGCCCAGCACCGTGTCTGCCCTGCACAAGAATCCAGAATAGTCTCTGGGTTAAAAAGAGCTGGGGCTGGGCAGGGGGTGTGGGTAGGGGAACAAGAGGGCATTGCTATTCCAGGTGCTTAGGAGTTATGTTGTGGAGGGACATGATCAATGCATGTCAGTTGCAGGACAGAGTGCCTATGATTCCTAACTAAAACTGTACTTGAGGGTGTTGTCCATACATAATCTAGATCCTAGACCCTGCTGAGAAAAAAGTCCTGATATGGGATTTTTCCTTCTAGGGTTTTCTGATATTGATAATAAATTCAAGTCCCCTATAAAGAGTGTAGGCTGCAGCCCCCTGGCTCCTCACAGCTGCCACCCAGGTGGATGATGGGTGGAGAAGTGCATTTAACAAGCACCCACCCAACATCTTTCTCAACCATCTTTCTCCGGACCAGGCTTGGCCCCTTTCTCCTAACCTCAGCGCGTAAACTCTTTTGGCAGAAGACAACGGGGAGAAGGAATCTGTGGGGGTCAGGTGCCCTGTCCAGGCAACTGTGTAAGATTATTTGCCTCTTAGCTTCACAACAGATTCATGCCCTGAGCGGTGGGGTCAGCCAGCATCTAGTGAACAGCCAGTCTCCTTTCTCTTCCTGTGAAGGCTGGTGAGCTGAGAGGAAGCTGCTTTTTAGGCAGGGGTAAGCTCTCCCCTCTGTCCGTCTGTACTCGAGGGCACCAGTGGATGGTTCTCAGTCTGCTAATAGCAAGATGGCCTAGCATGGGCCCACAGAAGTCCTGTGAGAACACAGAAAGACTGCTCAATTAGCCTTTTCAGAACTCCTAATGGCACTGGGGAGACATGACACTTCCAGGGAAAGGTACTCACAAGGGAGTCAACGTGAAGTACCCAGAGGCTTTGACCCACAGTGCCTCAGGAGCACAAATTCCAGCCGCCTTTTTCACTGGGCTCTGTCAGCTTGTGTGCAAGATCTGAGCCGGGTAATTGGCCTTTTTGAAGAACAGGGTACTGAGCGATATTGCTCGCATCCCTGCGGTAGTGAAGTGGGGCGATGGAGATCTTGAATCTGACCTGTTCTCCCGCTGTGCCTTGATTATACTCAAGTGTTCGATGGCCCATGGGGGCCGTGAGCAGGTCCAACAGGGTTCAGTTTATGATTTGAGGCTGCATTGAAAAATTAGAGTTTCTCCAATAATTTCTCACTTCAAAGGTGTCCAGTGATGCTTTCTTATTCTTACTCTTCAGTCTTGATTGTCCTAAGTTGATGGAGATTAATCAGATCTTGATTTATCCTTTCCCTGGATATCTTTATCCTTACCCCAAATGCAACCAGTGTCCTAAATTCACAAACACAACACATCCTTCGGCATGACCAATGAACTAGCTATAGCAGGCCATGGTGTCAGCTCCCCAGCCCTCAACCCATCTAATGTAAGATGCAGCCATTTTTTTTCTGTAGAGTGAAGGGGTTGGTCCCTCCCAACTTGATGGTTCTTTCTTTCAGTGGGTACCAGGGCCTTCTCATAATGGCCTTTGTTTTTGTTTCTTTCAAAGCTTTTTCTTGCCCATGGTTTCCGGGCTTCTGAATCCTCCAGCACCCCTGAAGCTATTCATTTTTAATCCCTTCCCCTGCTGCTCTGGTGTCTGATCTTGCTCTTTAGCTCACCCCACCTCGCTGTCCTGCCAGATGCTCCAATTGTAGAGCTAACTGTTAAAATTTAGGGCCTGGAGCAAACTTTTCAGAATCATCCTTCCTCTTCTATGCATTAATTACCAAATTAATCACTCTTCAGGGAGAAGGTCTCCTTTTCCTCTGATGCTTCTCCTGCGGGCTCCAGAGCAAAGTTTCTGGGATGACGTGTCTTCTCGCTGAATATATGGCGATTGATCAAAGTCTGGCTGCTCTTTAACATCCAAAGACCACATCACTGGTGTTCTTATATTTCTCCGCCATGTTCCAACAACTCTTTGTTTTTTGTGAGATTAAGCTTTTTGGTTTCTCAGTGCTAATCTTCCTCAAGTTCTCCCCAAACTAACTCATTCAGGTCCCCATTCCTATTCTTTGTTTTATTGTAAAGTTTTATTTTATTTATTTTGAGAGAGACAGAGACTGTGTGAGTGGGAGGGGGGCAGAGAGAAGGGAGAGAGAGAAAAAGAGAAAGAGAATCTCAAGCAGGTTCAGTGCTGCTAGCGCAGAGCCCGACCCAAAACTCGAACCCATGAAAATATGAGATCGTGACCTGAACCAAAACCAAGAGTTGGACGCTTAAATGACTGAGCCATCCAGGTGCCCCCATCCCTTATTTTAAATCGTGGTGAAATGCATGTAACATTAAATGTACCATCTTAGCCATTTTTAAGTGTACCATCTTAGCCATTTTTAAGTGTACGGTGCAGTGGCACTAAGTACATTCACATGGTGCGTAACAGTCACCCCCATCCATCCACAGAACACTCTTTAGCTTCCCAAATTGAAACTCTGTCTCCATTAAATAACAGCTCCCCAGTGCCCCTCCCCCACCTCTGACAACCACCATTCTACTTTCTGTCTCTATGAATTTGACTACTTTAGGAACCTCACGTATAGGGCATCATAGGATATTTCTTCCATTCTGTCTGGCTTATTTTACTCAGCAAGATGTCCTCAAGCTTCTTCCGAGTGGTCACAAGTGTCAGAATTCCCTTCCCTTTAAGGCTGAATAAAATTCCATTGTATGGGTAGATCGCATTTTGTTTATCCATTCATCTATCAACGGACACTTGGGTTGTTTCTTTCTTTTGGCTATTGTTAATAATGCTGCGGTAAACACGGGTGTGCAAATATCTGTTCAAGCTCCTGCTTTCAGTTTTTTGGGGGTAATGACCAGAAGTGGAATTGCTGGGTCATAGAGTCATTCTAGGTTTAATCTTTTAGGAACCTCCAAACTGTTTTCCACAGTGGCTGCGCGATTTTACATTCTCATCAACAACACATAAGAGTTCCATTCTTTCCCCATCATCACCAACGACGTGGTGTTCTACATGTCCATTCCTTTGTAATATAATTAATTCATCACAAGGTGTAACTCAGGAGGGAACAAGGCCGTGCAAGATGAGGCCTCAGAGAAGAATAAAGGCAACAGTTTTCTAAAAGACTCAAGGGTCACTGCAGGAGAGCTGGAGGAGTCAAATTTTCCAAGCAAGGGTATTGAAAATGATCATTTATATTGGCAAATACCTTTATAAATAAAACGTGAAGCTGTAAGCTCGATGTTCACATCCGTTAATGTAATGTATTTATATGGTAGCATTAAATTCATGCACCCAAATTGATTCTTTTGACAAAAGAAGGTAGAATCCCTGTAGACGTCTTTCTACATATGGCTACATTATTGGATAATATTTTAGCAACGTAATTTTGCATTTGGAAATCAGTCACTGGCAGGAATAATCCTTATACAAACGATGAGACAGTAGACAATTAGGACAGTCAAGTTTAGTTTAGTTTTACATTTCAGGGCAAATCACTTAAGAGGCTCTTGCTTTGAAAGAACTGAACAAGATCTGTTAAATTACGGTGAATCATTTTATCTCAGAGCTCATCCTAATGGAATCAGTATAAATAGTGTGGCCCCATGTGGCCAATTCTCTTCACCTGGGTCATTCCCAGGCCCCCATTTATCCCCTCCACTTTGAGCAGCCATTCAGAGATGAAATGGTTTTAGGGCAATGTTGGATGAACAATGGTCTTCAGATGGTTTAGAGTAACAACAGGGACACCCCGGGGTGGCTCAGTGGGTCCGACTTCAGTCCAGGTCATGATCTCATGGTTCTTGAGTTTAAGTCCTGCATCGGGCTCTGTGCTGACAGCTCAGAGCCTGGAGGCTGCTTCAGTTTTTGTGCCTCCCTCTCTCTCTACCCCTCCCCCACTCAAGCTCTGTCTTTCTCTCAAAACTAAACAAACATTAAAAAAAAAAAGAATAATAACAAAATAGGGTTTGCTGGTGGCTCAGTTGGTTAAGCATCCAACTCTTGATTTTGGCTCAGGCTATGATCTCATGATTTGTGGCTTTGAGCCCCGAGTGGGGTCTCCACTGACAGCATGGAGCCTGCCTAGGATTCTCTCTCTCCCTCTCTCTGCCCTTCCCCTGCTCTCTCTCTCAAAAATGAACTAAAAAAGAAAAGTAACAACAAAATAGAATCAAGTAGGAGTTGAGGGGCTAAACCCACTGACTCCAGTGCCCTGCTGGGGTTAAGTGCTGCTTCCTCTCCTGCATAGATAGTGCTATTTGCATTCTCAAGGACTTAGAGGGCTATAGAATGCCCAGCCTTGGAATTCTACAGCCATGTAAGTGGGGACTGTGAGTGTCAGCCTGCTGTTTGGCAAGCTCTCAGCCCAGATGGGGTTCAGTAATGACTTCTACAAGGTGTTTAATCGGATCCTAGAAGAGCACAGGACTGCCATGTTTAATTATTTCAGTTTAATGGAGCATTCTGCTAGGTCCTGCTTGATTTGCTATCACTGATCATGGTTGCAGAGAAGAGGGGCATGGACCCAGACGCCCAGGCCCTATTTCTGTTATGCATGGTGATAGAGGAGACTGCCATGATCTGAAATCTCCATCTGCAGATGTGTATTTATGGGCATTCTCTCTGAGCCAGCACCAATTCCACTGAGGCAGACAATTTACTGAAATGCTAGGACTCTGAATCCCCTTTGCGCACAAAGACTTCATCATGATTTCACCCCATATGAGGAGGCTGGGAGAGTGGCTGATAGTCAAACAACAAAATCACCAGTGCCTAGAAGTCTGATCGATGGGCACTGATGTCCAGGATTTGGTCGTCTAACCCTTAATTTTGTTCTTTAATAACTTGGCTATAGTTTAGCAGCCAATGGACACGTGCATGCCAAGGGAGTTGATTATTTTTTATTTGCTCTTCTGAAAACCCAAGCTGCTCTGACTGCACATTTTAGGCAGGTCTCTGATATTAGGGATGAAAAACAGAGGCTGGTGTTTTTCAGAGTCTGCAAATGCTAATAGCTTGACCTAAACCTTCTTTGTGAACTTAAGAGGGCAACACATTTTCTGATAGTAAGATAAACTGGTAGGGGCTTAAAGGATATTTTAAGGTAACTTAAAGGTACCCAAATTTTGTATGTTAAAAAGCAAGAATGTCACCTTTGGGGGTGGTGATTTAAGCCTTTTATAAAATTCATGAGAAGACTTTTCTTTGTGGCTAAGCTTTTGCCTAATTCCTATTGTTGAAAGTCAGGAAGCTTGGTCTTTGGGTTAATTTGGAGGTCACAGGTCAGTAACCTAACCCATGCCTTGCATTTGGGCAGGTTTCTTAACATTTTCCATCCTGTGGAGCATACACAAACACATTTACCTCCCACCTGCCTCTAAGCAGGTGTTGAATGAAATCCAGTCAACTCGACTTACTTTCTTTTCCGCTAGTAAGTAGCATGTGTGAACTGCGTACACCAGGTGTAGGGGGATGGTTTTGAAATTTTAAGCCCCCGATCCACAAACCCTCAAGTGAACTGGAACTTACCCTTACCAGTAATTCCAAGGAGCAAAGCAGCTATAAAAATCTTTCTCATTTCCTCCTCTCTACCGTCCCGAACTTAGAAATTCTGAAGGGCACACATTGGCCTGACCTCAGAGGATCTGTGATGATTTAATAATTTCCAGAAGATGGAACTCAAGTGGTGGGTCTTTCCTCTAACAAAGGTTTGCCCAAATGTATTTCATGGTGATTACAGTGATGAGGAGGGTGACCCTAAAGATGGCGGCTCATTTCTAGTGACATGCCTCCCACCTGGTTGGAAACAAGAATAAGGTTGACTCTTCAGGGAGCTATGTTCACAGTTTCTCCAAAACTAGGGAATTAGCCAGCTAGTTAGTCTCAATTTTATGTCAGTTCTCACTCTAAACTTCAATTCCAGGTTTCCCATGCTAATATGTTACACAAGGAACAAGTCATTTTAATATTCTGGTATTCCACTATGGACCAGTTCTAGTTCTTCGTGAAAAAAAAAAAATCTACTGAGAGCATTATTCTTACTGTTTTTTACACATAGCTCTCTGGCTCTGCAGACAAGAAGCTATGGTTTATGGCTTCATGAATTTGATGAAGACTTTGGTCAATGATATATAATCAATTTCTGCATTCTAATGGGCTAGTAGAACAACAGACTCCTGGCATTTCAAAAGATAGATCTGGGGGTCCCAGGGTGGCTCAGTCTGTTAAATGTCCGACTCTTGATTTCAGCTCAGGTCATGATCTCACGGTTCATGAGTTTGAGACCTGCATCTGACTCTGTGCTAACAATGTATAAGCCTGCTTGGGATTTTCTCTCTCCCTTTCCCTCTGCCCCTTTTCTTTTTGCTCTCTCCCTCTCTCAAATAAATAAACTTAAAAAAAAAAACAAAAAACAAAAGATAATTGTGATATCAGTAAAGGCAGAACTGGTATTATGCTCCTCTCCAATTTAACTTACATTAACAAAAAATTTTTTTAATGTTTATTTTGTTTTGAGAAAGAGAAAGACAGACTGTGATCTGGAGAGGGGCAGAGAGAGAGGGAGACACGGAATCTGAAGCAGGCCCCAGCTCCGAGCTGTCAGCACAGAGCCCAGTGTAGGGCTCAAACTCACGAACTGTGAGATCATGACCTGAGCCAAAGTCGGATACTTAACTGACTGAGCCACCCAGGTGCCCCTAACTTGTATTTTTAATGATAAACCTGCTTCTTGATACAGAGGATAGCAGGATAAAAGCTTCTAATATACAAATTAACTCTGTCACGTAGTAGATTGGCCTTAATACATAATAGATCACTCCATATGGTTAGGAAAAAAAAAACCTGCTGGATATTAATTATTCCAAAGTAAAAATAATTTTAGTGGATATATTCCAATATTTAATTAGCTTGTACTTGGTGAATGTTACAGAAAGGCAACGTGTTTGTTTGGTAAAGGGTACATTTTGTAACCGACAGCGTTCGTTAGGATGCCAAGTTGCACAAAACCACATGCACTTCTTTTTTTTTTAATGTTTATTTATTTTTGAGAGAGACATAGCATGAGTGGGGGAGGGGCAGAGAGAGAGGGAGACACAGAATTGGAAGCAGGCTCCAGGCTCTGAGCTGTCAGCACAGAGCCCGACGCGGGGCCCGAACTCACAGACCGTGAGATCATGACCTGAGCCGAAGTCGGACGCTAACGCTCAACCAACTGAGCCACCCAGACGCCCCACAAGGAGATTTTTCTATGGCTTGGCTGTTGACTGGGAACACCACTCTGAAAAAGTTTAAGAGGCCAAAATCATTTTGGCCATGTTCTTTGGCATGGCCCCTTGGAGGCAGACTTGAGGGATGATTCAATCTTTTGCTAGTATGGACTGAGAAGCACTTCTTCAAAAAATACCATCTGGTTTTGTCTGCAGGTACATGTTAAGAAGGTGGGATTGCTCTCCGTTCAGCTAGGTTTTGGTCGGAGTCCTTTGTTTTCTCTAAACAAGGTCAACTCTTCTGTCTGCTTCTTGCCCTCTAGAGCACATGCATCCACCGCTGGTCATGGTGCACTCAGGCCCTTGCCTACAACCACCTGCTGTTAAGCTTTTATTAAAGGCTGGACATTACTTTTGGAAAACTCTGATGAACATGGAGTTCATCCTTGCTTCTGAAGTTTGGGGCTTATCCCTAAATCAAACCTTTCCCTCTGGTCTCCAACCCATCAGCAGTTCTGTAGCTTCTATCTTTTACGTGTGACCCCCCACTTTTCTCTGCCTTTCCTGCCTCCCTGTAGCCTGTGCCGCACCACCTCTCACCTGGACTGGTCTCTCTCTTCTACTCTCTTATGCTGGTTGGCCAGCTATGCTGGTGGGTGGCCCAGAAGTTTAGTGGCATGGATTGTCCAGCTTTTGAGGGTAATCAGAATTCAAAAATATGCAACAGAGACAGAACTTGACTTCCCAAACCCTAAAATATTTACTACATGCCCTACACAGAAATTTCCAGAGGTCCGTTCTAGGTGATCCATTCTCCTTTGGAAGTCTGAAGAGTCTTTTAAAATACAGGGGCACCTGGGTGGCTCCATTGGTTGAACGTCTGACTCCTTATTTTGGCTCAGGTCATGATCTCACGGTTCTGGGATCAAGTCACACATCGGGCTCTGCACTGACAGTGTGGAGCCTACCTGGGATCCTCTCTCTCTCTCTCAGCCCCTTCCCTGCTTGCGTGTTTTTCTCTCTCAAAATAAATAAATAAAACACAGACCTTATTTTGCTCCCTTCCTGCTTCAACAGCCTTCTTTTTGACTCAGCACAAAATCCAGACTCTACCATGGTGCGTAGTTCTTTAATGCATTAATCTGGCTTCTACCTATCTTTCTGTGTCCCTATCACTTTCCACGTTACTATTTTTCATGCATCCTTTCTACGACCTCAGGGCCCTTGAACTCCATGTCCCCTTTCCCTGGTCCTCCCGTTTCCCCCAGCTTCTCATAGCCTGCTTTCTTTTCACCTTTAAATTCTCCCACCCATGGGGATCTCCCCTGAGCACTAGGTCTTAATTCCTGATTTGTACAGAGGGAATGCATACAGTAATTACCTCACAGGCTGTTACGTAGACATCGAAGAGCCAGAACAGTGCCTGGCACAGAGCACTCATTCACACGATGTCAGTTGTTCCTAGGCACTCTTTATTTTGATCTCTCACATTTTAAAATAATCTTGTCTGTGCCCCCATGGAGACTGCATGCCCTATGAAGACAGGTTCCACTTGGTCTTGACCCTGTTGGTTGGCTCTTCAGCTCCTGGCACAGTGCCCGGCACACAGTGACAAGAAAGGAAGGGAGGGGGCAGGGAAGATCTCTCTCTTGCCCATAACGTCCCGACTCCCTGAAAAACTACATTCCCTGCATTTTGGAAGTGCACCTGTATCTTTCACAGGGCAGCTTCAAGAAACAGCCCTATGAAGTTTACTGCTACGTTGGGTATAGGAATGCTAAGAATATTTGCAGGACACCTCTCAGGTGAAGGCTGTAAGAATCATTCCTTTTAGGGTAAGTTCTAGAAATCACTTTCCTTCCTTTAAATCCTTCGCATCAGTTTTGTTCTCAGAAAGTTGAGCACTTTGTACCTTCCGGTGGTTCCCTTTCCACTTTGGCCCACATTCTGTGTCTTCTTTGTCCTACATCTGCCTCAATTTATAGTATACCTCTCTCGATTATTTTTCAAATTCCTGCCATTTTACCGTAAGTATTGTTTTGTAAGCACACCAAACTCCTGGCTGGGGTAAATCATTCAACTCGAGCCTCTGTTTACTGCGCTGTAAAACAGAATCGCGCTGACAAACAGTAGAGAAAGAAGAGTGTGTGGGACATAGCAGCTATTAACACTAGTTACTCTTTACTTTATTATTATTAGTTTTTAAAGTTTTATTTTTATTTTTTAGAGAGAGAGAGAGAGGTGAGTGGGAGAGGGGCAGAGAGAGGGAGTCAGAATCCAAAGCAGGCTCCAGGCTCTGAGCTGTCAGCACAGAGCCCGATGCAGGGCTCCAACTCACGAACCGTGAGATCATGACCTGAGCCAAAGTCGGACACTTAACCAACTCAGCCACCCAGGCGCCCCTAGTTACTCTTTCCTTGAAATGAGTGTGGGATTCGAGAAGGTGAAGCAGGATTCGGTACAGATGAAGATGCCAAATGACCCAACACAAATTCACATATGCTCAAATTCTTGACACACAGATGATAAAAATCCGCATTCACCTGACCACGCTGTTGCTTATGTGGACTCTTTTGAACATTTATTAAAAAAGCAAAATGTATGTTCATCTCAAATAGAACAGTTAAAAATGGTAAAGCAATACAAACACCTTGTTACTAGCAGCATCCAGTTGTTAGAATTTCCCGTCCTGCTCTTCAGTCTATTCCGGGCAAGCTCTTCTTTCCAGAGCCTGCTGCTGCCTACACCTCCCTCATCATAGTGCAGGTCAAACCAAAGTTTATAAAATTAACAATTTAAGGTTAAATAAGCTTAAATAAGGGCATTAAATACAAGACACTTCATCAAAGCTCTGTACAAAGATAAACAAATTTGGCATTGTGTACATGTGATTCTGTTGGCTCCTCGTGGCCAGGAGGTTCTAGAACGTAAGCAGGCGTACTCTTCTTCAGCAGAACTATACACAGTGAACTAAGAGTTGAAGGGACTGCTCACTGAGCCATATACAAGGCATATGTATCTTTTTGTTTTTAGTTTTCTTCTTAAATCAGAACACTGTTAATATTCAGGCACCGTTTGCTCCTGCAAATAAATAAGTCTCTAAATTAACTGCATACAAACTAGTGTTAAAGACATCAGTGCTTTCTTTTTTTTTTTTTTATTTTCTCGACGTGGCTTCTCCCAACTATTTACTATGCCTCTTTCTTATTGCTATGATAATGTGGCTGAGAAATAAAACTACTGTACATCCAAAAAAATAGAGCACCTTTAACATTAAAGTATATGTCTGATTATTTGTCTCCAGGTTTATTTTACAAGACTAAAGCCCAAACTATGGTCATTGCTTTTAACATCCCTACCAGGTCACCTGATACAGAGGAAGTCAAGCCCCAGTCTCCTCCCTGTTGAGGTACACCCACGCCAGAGCACCAATGTAGTGGAGTCCGACATAAAGAGGTCCGGACCGACGCCAGGGCTTACATTCATTTCGACACCGGGAGTTACATTCATCTTCACACGGCCTCACTCTCCTTTCTGCTATCACCACAAGATGGCTTCCAGGAAAGAGTCGCCTCCCTACCCTGCGGGGTGAATGGTGCTGGACGGGGTGGAACAGCAAAAAACATCTACGATTGGCTGCAAGCACACTGAAAAACCACGTGTTTGCGAGGTCCCAGGGCCCCGGGGCAATTCCCGGAGGGCCCCCAGTGGGCAAGGGCCGGGTTAAGACTTCTTGTCGATGGTGTTGAAGAACCACTCTGTGAATTTCCGCAGCTGCGCAGTGGCTGTCTGGGACTCTTCCTGCAGCCTCATGTTGTCTTGGCGCAGGTGCTGCACTTCCGCCTGGAGGACCGCCTTGTCCTGCTTCTCCTGGGAAGAGGGCACACAGGAGGTGTCAGGCACGAGCCCGAAACAGACGGTGTGACACACATGCCCGACACAGATGAACCAGACCCAGACCACATGATGCACGCGCCCAACACAGCCCCGCTTCCTAAGGGCACTGCAAGAATGCTCCCCACCACACAAGCCCAGGACTGACGTCGCTGTTGGTCCCACAGGTCTTTCTAATTAAGTACTTAGGACTTCCACTCCATCGTTAGCTTTTCTGCTGTTGTGTTATGTCCATAAGGACCTTCAGAGCTTGCAGGTCATGTGAAAATGATTGAGACTTTCTAAAAGAACCACATCTGGGGCTTCCAATAGGCACTAAGGAAAAAGATTACTGAGTTTCAGTTCCCAGATGCTGAAGGGGATGTCTTGCCCCAGAGAGAGGGGGGTCATTGCCAGATTGTAACAATGGACATTTTTTTAAAAATGGGATCTGACTTGACTGCTAAATCCAGTGGATGCCACCCACAGCGCAGTGCCTGGCACTCTTGTGGGGTGACCTGGGGCTGTGTCCTCTTCGAGAGATGCTTCAGTCCACCGTTGGTATGTCTGGCGCCTCCCTCGAGGTGCCCCCAGATGCTCCCAATACCACCTGCGTCACTGCTGAAAAGACACCAGTCCCCCAAGGAGGCTTGGGCATCACCTGAGGACCAAGCTCAGTACTCCCTCTGCCCTGACTTTCCTTAGTCATTCAGGGGTCCCCACACCAGCACCTTCATCCCCGCATGCCTGCTGCCACTCAGTGGCTTGCTTCTCCAAGACCCCCCTGCCCCTTTCATCATGACTCATGGAACTGGTACTCTGCCGTGAAAACCTTCGAAACTCTCAACCTCTTCCCCAATTTCCTTCATCCTCATGCCTCTGGACAAATCCCTGCTTTCTCCTGAAGACACGGCGTCCCCGGCTGCTTATTAAGCAGGGAGAGGGTGTCTGCCTGCAGCCGGGAGACCTGGGGTCTGGGGGTCTGGCAAACAGCTTGTCCCTCAGTGCCCAGGGAGCTTCGTCCAAAAACTTCAGCTCTTCTGAGAAGCGGGACATCAGGTTATAGGACCTGCCACCCTAGGTCACTGCAATTATCTTCTCTATCTCCAGTTCCTCTCCTCACTAATGGAAGATTCTAGAATGCCGTTTTTCTTCTCTCCCCTACCACCTGTCATGTATGTTGATGATTCTACATCCAAGTCTCTCACTTACTTCCTCTCTGTGATCTGGAAATCCACCCATCCTCAGCCCCTGCTCCCACAGCCACATTCTGTACTTTGCTGTTACCCATTAACCACATAGCTTTCTAGATGTTTTGTCCTCCCACGTCCTGACCACCACCTCTTGTCCTTCTAGAATCATCTCTCCAGTATCCACTCTGCCAATAATTATTGAATGCACAAGTCTTACCTTATTCTCACTGTCCCCTGCAGGGACAGTAGGTCTCCTTACCCAGCTTACACTCTAGGTCCCTCAGATTAATCCCATACTATACACACCCCAGGGGCTCTGTCTCTTTCCTTGTCTTGACTTCCTGTCTAAACTCTTGAACTGGTTACATTCGAGTCTCCAACTATCCTACAACTGCAGTTGCAGGTAGAGTGATGTCCCAGCTTGCTTGGGAAATTGCTGGTTCTAACTCTGAAAGTTCTGTGCCCTGGAGCTTCTCCACTGCAGGCAAACTGGACTGCTAGTCATGCAAGCTGGAGAGAAGCACCCAACCTGGCCAAATAAATGATGCCTAAGCTTTAATTAAGGTTGCAGATTCAAGTGTAACTTCAGCCTTGCTCGGTGATCCTGTCAAATGTACCTGGTGAATATACTCACTATTCTATGCCTTACCCTCTGACCTTACACCCCTCCTACTCCTTCCCACCAGCACTCACTCTCGGCTCACGACTGGAAAAAAAAGAAACTATTAAAGGGGAACTCTTGTCAACCTATCTGTACCTGACTACGCGTGTGTCAATGTATGTGCGTGTGTGAGTGCACGCTCATATACACACATGCTCTACCCTGGTCACTACATATGAACTGTCCCCACTCTGAATCAAGGCCAGCCTCGGCTTCGTGCACTAGATCAGGGCATGACCCTCTTGCTCGTCCCCATACTATTACTTCCTTCCCCGCTGGATCCCTCCATCAACGCTGACACCAGCTGTAATCTCTCCCTTCTTCAACAAACAAAATAATGACAAAACCCTTCCTATGACACCTCCCTAGCCCCACCATCACCCTTCTGCTGCTGTGCTCTGTTCCATTTCCAGGGACAGCACGGTGGCTACCTAGCACAGTGCTAATGACACACCAGGAGCTCAGCAAATGTTTGAGGGGAATGACTTCGTTAACTTCTTTTGAGGACTGACCATGCACACGCTGCGGTGCAGGGCAGAAGTTGTGAGGTTCGTGGAGCTGACTCAAGGGGAATACGAAAACTTGGGGGGAACAGGCTTTCCAGCAGCCACTAACTCCTCTAACAGCTCATGAATAGTTGGCACAAATGATAACTCACGGAACCAAAAAACGATAGCCTGTTGTGTTTCTCCCTCACTCTGAAGACTGGGCATCCAGAGGGCTCATCTGGTCATCTTTATTGCGATTCTTGCATCCCCTTGCAGTGATATATATGAGCTGGAGGCCAGAAAACAGAAATAGACCTCAGGAGTCTCTGTTTCTATGGACGGTTGGTTTTGACCAGGGCAGTTATCCTTCCTGTCTCTATTTTTATTTCTACTGGTTAGAAGGGGTTGACTGTGCAAGATGAGAGTTTTGATTATGGATTCCAACGGATCCCTTTACCTTCCGAAGGTCAGTCTGCAATTGCCGAAGAATCAATTCCAGTTGATTGACTTTACCGGTCAGTGTTGACGGAGACCGCTCCCTAGGGAAGAAGGATGGAATCAGAAAGACTCAAGGGCACTAAAGCTAAGATGTTGTATTCACTGTTTTTGTTGGTAAAGTTTTCACTCAAAAAATTATTTCATGTGCTTAGAGCCCAGTGAGGAAATAAATAAAATTATGTCACATTTGGAAAGTGGGTATATTGCTGCTTTGGTGGAAAATCCCTTCTGGGTCTCTGTTGATTTTAAAAAGGGATTCAGAATCTCTATGGGCATAGATGTTAGTTAAAAAAAAAAAAAAAAAAAAAGGAAGAAAGAATGAAAAAAGCCAAAAGATGAATGATCTAAATCAGTTTACCCAAATGAGACTAGTAGACCAACATGAAGTCCTGGGAACCAAATATAGATTCGATTTCCCCAATTTGTTCTTCTCTGCCAAGAAAATCTTGTGAAGCTCATTAGCAAGATGAATGGGCAAGTTAATGGTAACACAAGTTCATGTGAAAGTTTGAATTAGGTAAAGAATATATATATTCTGTGAGTGATAAACTCGTCAAGGACATGGGGGAAAGAGACGGTTCATTCATGTCAGTAGAAGGAGGCATGAGGCCAGGTCAAGGACCAGGGTTCTGGGGGTACACGTGCCCTTGGCAGGTCCGCATGTGCAGCCCGGGAGCAGGAGACTGGCCAGCAAGGTCCTCGTCTGTCCGCAGCAATTAACAGCAGACGCTGAGCCTGGCACACGCCCTCCCTCCTTCTGTCAGGAAGCCTTGTCACCACAGGCATGGGGTGACATGTCTGAGCATGCAGGAGCCGCCCACAGGGCAGAGCGGTTAACGCAACCAAGGGCCAGCCACCCCAGCAGGGTGGGGAGCCCAGTCGGCCCTACTCAGTTCCGTTTCTGTATCCTGAAGGACCAGGGGAACACGGAGCAGAAATGGTCTCCTGGGGCTTCACTGAAGCCCTGATACTCACGGGCCCGGGGCGCAGAGCGGGAGGGTCACATACCCAGTAGCGTCCATGAAATCTTTGCTACTGCCTGGGTCTACACATAGAGCTGGTTCCTGGGCGCCTTCCAGGTCCTGCCCGTGTTGCATATCTGTCAGGGTGCAGAAGGATGCCACTCTCTGGTCTGAGGAGACACACACACACACACAAGAAAGTTTAGTATAGCTGCAGGGCAATGTTTCTTGGTGGATGTGAATTTCATCACTAACCTACCTGCCACTCCCCCTCCAACCCTCCAATCAGTTACTGCCCTGTTTTAAACAAAACAAAGAAAAAACAAACTCAGGCAAGCTGCTGACAGTCAGAAAGCATCAGATTGGCTGTCCTTGGGGGCTGTATGGCATGCGCACATCACAGCCATGGGGACAATTAGCAGATCCTTGATTTGCTAGAGCCAATTTGCTTTCTTCCTTCCACATTCCAAGAAATGCCAAAGCTGCCCGCTGTGCACGAAATAATGGCGTCGTTGTTGTCGCATGATGACTTGGCTGATTAACAGAACCAAGGAGACGAACCTCTCCTCAAGCTGTCCCCACACCAGGGGAGCGCGAGGCACGAGACACAGCAGCAGCCAGGGCCCACGTCCCCTGTGTGTGCCACCCCTCCGAGCTCGGATAACCATGCAGACGTGCAGACACGTGAAAAATAAAGAAAAGGTTACAGAACATCAAGAGCCCACGGTCAGCCCCGGACAATCACCTAGATAGGACGGGTGGTGACAGAGCAGCCCAAGTTCTTCATCTGAGTCAAGACCTGAAATAAGATTTAGAATTTCCTATGAACAGTGGTATCTCTATGTGACTGAAGGCCTCTGAGGCCCACACGAGACTCAAATACTGGGGTCCCGTACAGCCTGTGCGTGCGTGAGTGCACGCATCTGTGTGCACGTGTACTTGTTGAGCCGAACGAGGAGTAGCCCTTGACCGCCATAAATAAGCGATGCCAAACAACGTGGTTCAACATTTCACATGCGACGGTCCTGGCTGGACGCACACTGTTGTGGATGATGAAGAGAAGCAGGGTGCCTCACATGTGCAAATCCAACGGTAAGAATATGTGTCCATTGGGGTTTGCTTAAATGACCCACTCTACAAACATAAGATAGTGGTGGTGAGGGAGACTGGCTACATAATCTTTCTAGAAACCCTCAGGGGAAGACACAAGGGCACAAGGTTTCCAGCAGCAAAAACAATGGTCAGCATGGCCACCCTGCCTTTTCTCAGCATGGGGCCATTTCTATTCTTGGCACCCGTAACTTCACAAGTGATGTTTCCAGAGGTAGGCAGGAAAGGGAATGCAATATTCTCTGGAAGGGGCGCCAGACTAGCCCAGCTCCGGGGGCTGAACGCTGGCCCAAGAGCGTTGGTCTAGAAATGCTGAAGGCCATGCAGAAAACAGTCCTACATCTGAACAAGGTGGAGGTGGGAAGCAGCAATCTATCTAATTATCCGCTTCCCCCATTCCCCTGTGTCCCTTTCCTTGGTGCCGGAGCACACATATGCATCTACAGCTGGAATCCAAGGGAGACAGCAGGTGTATTAGTGCTGTGGCGTCTTTTTCATATGACTTGATTAATGGCTGAGATACTGCACTTGGGTCCGTGTCAGGAGTGCTCTGTTCTTAATTTATCCCACCTTGTCTCCCTCTGGCTGCTGGATGAATCTCCTAATGAGGTTACCTGCCTGTCTGGTTTATGGAGGGTCTTGCACTTCCTGTTAATTAGAAAGGAGGGAGGAGGCTGCCAGGGCACACGAAGGAAAGCAAGCTGGACCGCCACGGGCACTGTGCTGAAAGTACCACCGGGGGCCTGGGCCTCCTGGAAGTGGTGCCGAGTACACAGAGTTCTCTGGTCATGCATCCCGCTTTCCTGAGTCAGATTTCCTAACACCTGTGGTAGGTATGCAGGTGTCCTTCGGCAAACATCTCTGTAAAGCTTTTAGGTTGTCCGCCACGCTTCAAATCTACAAGATGAATTTTCTGTAACTATGAGTTCCTGAGAGATAGTCATGTTCTCTGTTTGGTACTGACCAGCAGGGCTTATGCATATGATGAAATAATGTGTAATTTAATTAAGATTAACAGCACAATCTGGATGTTGCCTACTTCTACACATGACAGGGTGTGGGGTAGCAGAGGTGGGGGGCAGGAATGATAGGGCATACTGGCAGAGGCTGAGCAGCTCCAGAGGCAGGTGGGGAGGGTCTGGGCTCCATGACGTCCAAGATAACCCTCTGTTCTGTGATGATCCCAAAAAAGGGAACACCTCATACTTAAAAATCAAAAAAAATCAAGGGCAGATATATTTTGATTCTACAGTACACCTACCGACAAAAAAGGAATGTCAAAACAAGATAAAGAATTTATTTTTCTTACTCTTTAGAAGAGTTCCACTGACTCATCCACATTTTATGCAACCCAGTGATAATTCAGTTAGTTTCCATCTTTCTTAATATATTTGAGTCTGATGGTCAATCCGAGATATATGGATGAAAATGTCTTAGCTTGCTTCCTCTATTTTTCCTTAATTGATAAAATATCCACATATTTGACAGAAACAGGACTTGCTGCTGGCAGTCATTCAAACATTCCTTGGGGAGAAACAAGGTCCTACTGGTCAGGAGGCAGGAAGCCAAAAAGGGAGTTCTGCCAGCAGCGTAGTTTAACAAAGAGGATTTCACTGTGGATCTGAAAAGCTGGTAGGTTGAAACCCAAATAGAATGCTGCTTGATTAAGTCCAGACACTGAACTACTCTGTAAAATTGCTAACCACAGTGACCGTTTCCAGTGGAAGCTTTATTCTTCCACAGCTTCTTTCTGTGATGATAAATACTCAGTAACCAAGTAATTACTGACATTGAACCAAATGGCACAGACCAGACCATAAGAAGACAGGCACGGGAGTATGA
Organism: Paguma larvata; assembly: GCA_030068075.1. Lineage (NCBI taxonomy): Eukaryota > Metazoa > Chordata > Mammalia > Carnivora > Viverridae > Paguma > Paguma larvata. Next base: position 83,885,094 of record CM057837.1, read on the forward strand.
ACTCTGTGTAAATGGTGAGCACAGCAGATACCGTCAGCACAACCTACATACACAGCCTGTGTCTCCTTTTCCTTCCTGTTCTCTGTGCAAGAACATCTGGCTAAGGGGGGGTGTGGCAGGCACTGGGCATGGACAGCTTCCAAATAGAACAGTCCATCCCTTTAAATAATCTTTGAAAAACCTTATTTCAGTATAGTTTCTTGTTAGTGCATTTGGCACTAAAAAAGAGGATGAACAGTCAGCAAGATATTCCACATCCATCCAGAGCTGAGATGGCAAAACAGTTGCCTGCGAGTAACTCCCATGACCCAGACGGGCTGCCTGCAGCAGCGCTTAGAGAACAGCAAGGCCAAGCCTGCATCAGGGAGGGAGGAGTGCTCTGATCCTCTGATCGATTAGTCATGTCTGCTGAGGGCATGAACTAGGAGAAGGGTATATGTACCAGATACAGACCACACAAGACATGCAAGCATGAGGCTCAATTCAACAAAACCTATTTCCACAAAGCTCTTCTAACACATGTCTTTGCTGTAACTACAAATTACAGAAAAGCTGGGGCTCTGTAGCTACATGTAGGAAATTAAAGGTACTGATACTGAGAACCGTGCTTATCAGATCGTAGAGGCTGACTTAACTAGCCACCAGGAAAGAAAAAAAAGAAAGTTGCACTGCACTTCACCATAAATACTCTGGCCTAGGCCTTTTGTGGCCCGTTCATGAATGCTGAAAGATCACGGTCTAAGGTCCACCCCTGAGTAATGAACAAAGAAAAGTGTGGGCATTATTCTCCATTTAAGATACAACTATTGTTGTTGGCTTGAGACAATTCCTTACTCTCAAAGTCTTTTAAGTCGATTTACTAATATTAACGTTGCATTTTTCATCTAAGTAGTAGTCATGTTTCTTTTCCATTTTTTAAACTAATTATGTTACCTGGGGAATTATGCAGTATGTCACATTCTGTTTATGCCCGAACCGCCCCCTTTCTCACAGTGTTCACACATTGCTAACTTAAGCTATTTTATCAAGTTTAAGCTACAGCTTCAGAACTGAAACAGTTCTTATTATAAAAATTTATGCTTATTCTCTGTTTAAAAACCAAGGGCATATGGAACATAACATATTAAAAACATAAACTTGTATTTTTTCGGAAAATACGTTTACGTGGGATATTTCGTTCTCACAGCGGGGCCTGATAAATGAGCTGTTGACTCCTACAGCTGCGTACAGACACTCACAGGCACACACACAACCAGGCGTCCATGGGAAGATGGCAGCTGTCATCACCAACAGCAAAAGGTTGACATCCAGAGGGGATTAAAGTCTGGCCCGTTGACGGTGTGTGGGACACTGAAATCCAGAGTCTCCTGTCACGCGTTGGTAATTTCACCTTTTAAAGCCTGTTTTCATTTAAAACATTATCCGTTCAACACATGCTCAAGAACACACAAACTGACTACTCCTGATATTCTGGAGTCACAGACAACTCTTCCGGGTTTGCTCACTTGCCCACACTTGAGGGGGAGTGGGATCTAGTCTCTGTATTCCTTGGCGCACCTGTGCCTTACATTATTCCAGCTAATAAAGGAACGATGCCCACAAGGGTGATAAGTGATCTTACGCATTACATAGAGCAGAAATTTCACTTAATGAATTCTGATGTGCAAAACATGTGTCACACTTCACCACTGACAAACAAAAGGGCCACATACAAACAAACCTGCACTGTGACTGCGCCCATTGTTTGAACTTGACTGTGGCAGGAGGGCTGAGTGGGGGGCACAGCTTACTGCATCTGACGTCACAAGCCTATGAAGGAGATGCCAAATTCTCTGACATTTGGTCTTACGGGTAGAGTTTGGTTATATGTCTATTTCTAGTAAGTGAGTAATTTCTCAGCAATTAGATTTCTGGTCAAAGGGTGGGTCCACTTTTTGGCTCAAGCTACATATCGTCCCATTGCACAAGAGGATGGATCATTTTATAATCTTTGTAATGACACCAGCTGTGAGTATTCTTCATAGTTTCCTGGATTGGCCGCCTCATTTTTCATTTTCCAACAAGGTGTGAGCCATAGCTCGTTATCAGTTTAAATTTACATGTGTGGTTGAGCATTTTTCAAATACTTAACTATTTACTTTGTAATTCTACTCTTATGGACCGTGTGTCCATATGTCTTGACCTCTTGTTTATCAGGGATTTGGTGTTTTTGCTAGCTAGGCCCCTCCATGCACTTGGTTTGGTTTTACCCATCACGTTTACTACAAATCCCCCCCCACCCCCATATTCCCTTGTTTATCTGAATGTTCTCTTTCAAGTTCATAAAAATCTTAATGTTTCAATACTTTTATCTGGCCATATTATATTTTGTATAATCTCTCATTACTGATAATTAAAGCACTTCCTTGTTTCTAAAATGATAATCATTCTTTACTGTTTCTAGAATTGGCTTTTCTAAATCCTAAACTTGAGTGGAGTATATAAATTCCTTTCCCATTTAACCTTAAATTAAATTCAGAGTTTTGATTTGTGCTCTTTCTCTTTCTCCAAAAGGTCTTAGTTCTATTTTTTTAAAATCACTATATGCTGTTTAATTATTACTGATTTACAGTAGACTTTTCTTGTGGAATATTTTTCATCTCTTTCCAACTGGATGCGATTAAGCTCTTTAAGAGATCTTTTAGATACCTGAACTGAAATTGTACTAAATCCACAAATTAATTGAGCAAACTAACCAATTCATCATCTTTACCGGAAGCTTCCTATCCATTCTTCTCTTTACATATATGAGGACTTTTCGGTCATTGAAGTGTCCTTTGCTTTCTCAAATTACAACTTGAATGATGGCTTAATTTCCAAAGAATGTAGAATTTGATCTTACAGATGTACTGAAAGTGCCCCTTGTTACTGTTCTGGTGGAAGACTGTCTGCAAACAAGGTTCTGTGCACGCAGCAGCCCACACGTTAAGAGGCGGAGTTCATCTCCCACCTCTGGGATCTGGGCTGGCCTGGGGACATGCTTTGACCAGTAGCACGTGGGGGATACAGTGTTCTGGGTCCTCCAAGACCAGGCCCTGCGAGATTATGTCGCTTCTGCTTTTGCCTTCCTGACTGGATTCCTCGAGCCACATGTGGAGAAGTACAATTACTATGCTGGAGACGGGGGTCTAGCCAGAGCCCAGCCGATCCAGCCACAGACACCTGAGCGAAGTCACCTTTAATGCTCTAGTTCTAGCCGAGTTCCAGCTGAAGACGGCTGCATGAGCTGAAACCTCAGGGAGCAGAAGAACCACTGGCTGAACGTAATCAACCCCCAGAATCACGAGACATGGTAAACCATTGTGTCCAGCTATAAATTTGGGGGTGATTTTTATGTGGAAATAGATACCTGAAAAAATTAACAATGCTTTGAAATAAGGCTTACAAAATATGAAATATATTTTAAAATATGTTACCTAGTCACTTTGTTTTATAATCTTGGATAATTTCATTTTTAAAATTTGATTTTTTTTCCAAGTGTAATTAACATAGAGTGTTCTATTAGTTTCTGGTGTACAACATTCAACAATTCTTTCCATTTCTCAGTGCTCATTAAGGTATCTTAATAGTGCTCTTAATCGGAATAATTTCTTTTTTATCTTTCATATTTTTTAGATATAGAAGCATATGTATAAATATGTTTTCACCTCCAAAATTTATTCCTTTTTTCTTTGCACTGCCTGTATAAATGTCAAGTACTTTGCTACATAATTGAAGGACATGGTCTCAAAGCATGATCTCACTTAGTTTCTAGACTGAAGGTACCTGCTTTTTATAAACAGTCTTCCATTAAGTATTATGTAACTCTTTGGAAGAAAGTAGATATTCTTTGTTAGGTTTTAAAGATCTCTCCCAAATCTTAATTTTTATTAGAAATACGTCCTAATTCTATTAGATATACTCTTTTTTGGAAATTGGTATGATAACATAATTATTTCAGCTACTATAACTTTTTATAATTAAAAGTTTTTCTTTTATGAAACCAGCTCAACTCTTGCCAATAACAATGAATAATCTCTTCAATCTCCTACTGAGTTTCATCTAAGCTTGACATCACTATTAATAACTGAGATTGTCTTTTGATTTTCTTTTCTTATGTGTTATCAGGAAAGACTCCTATTATGCATTTACTAGGCTGCTTCTGAATTTCAAGAAAAATTTATACAGGGACATCATATTCTTTGAGGCTTTGAAAACAATTAACTCTAAATGTATTAGTTTCAGGTGACATTTGGGACTTGGGGATATTCTTAGATAACTTTTCAGTGCCTTCCATATTTGGGCCTTTTTATAGTTTCTTAGGATCCCTCCCCCATTTTCTTGCACGAAATACCCAATTATCTTATTCATCACATTTCTTCCTTATAACCATGACATTCATTAATAATTTTTTATTTCTCCTATCTATGGGCAAATATTATCTTCCCATTTCTAATCTTGTTCATTTGTACGTTCCATTTTTTGATCAAATTTATGTTGTTTTAACAATATTAGAAGAAAATCATTGATTTTATTTATAAATTCCACTGAAAATTCACTTGCCAGTTTACCAAAAAAATCTATTTGATTTCTTTCTTTGTTTGCTTTCACAGCTTTTGTAGAATCTTTCTGAACTACAGTTAAGTTGGTTAATTTTCGTGTCCCCCCCCCCCGCAATTAAATTAATGTTTCCGAAAACAGTGCATTTTTGTTTAAGGACTATTCTCTGGCTGCAGTCCAAAGATTTTAATAGGTAGCATCTTTGTATCATAACTCACTAAAGAAAGAAAAAAATGGCCTTATATTCCTGACTTCTTCCTAGAATAATGATTATGAATTACATCAAGAATCTTCCAAATGCTTAGAATTTTTTGTTTGTGTTTTGCTTCTATGTTTCCTTATTTAATTCTATTTTCATTGCCTTGTGGTCAGATATATGGTATGGAAACGCTCCTCATCTTTGGTGAAGCCCCACTCACAGGGTAGACGTTATGTTCTACGTGTATATTTCAGCAACCATGATTGGGGCAGAAACTGTGGTACCTCTGCTCTATCCTTGGAATGGTATAGTAAAAAAATCTAAGTTCTTACACTCCCATCGCCAGTGTCAAGTTTAGCTCTTCAACAAAGTCAACTACATCGTACGGCAAGTCTGGAACATAAACAAGTAGATCGCTGGGAGGGAGGCAGCTCTGCTTGCATGAATCACTCGGGTGGATTCTAGGAGGGTCATGGCATTCAGCAGGCAGACACGTTCCATTTTTTTTTAAAGCCCGTTTTGAGATGTGTTGACTTCTCATGTCCGTGTACGGGCACAGCATTATTCCAGAGCAGTCTGAGCTCAGTAAGGGATTTTGAACTGCCTTTATTAGTTTGTAGTAATTAAACAGATGCATAGGGGATTTTTTTGGACTATCTTTATCATGTTTAGTCTAGCTCAGAAATGGCTCTGGGAACTGGTACAAGAAAGATCGAGTAACAGGCAGGGCAAGTGGGTTATCTCGGTGAAGACATTTCTCTTTAAAGTGCTGAGGTGATGGATGACACCCACTCACCACCATGCCAGCGTTGTCAGAGTGGAACTGACACGAGAGGGTCTGATTAGCAGAAGTCTGGAGCTGCAAATTCCCAGCTGACTCTCCTAAGCTGGCTATGGTCTCAAGGCGGCATGCTGTGGTATGCCGCCCTACAGAGTAGCACTGAGAATTACTGTAATTTTGTAGTGCCATTTGTAAATGTTTGGAAACTTCAGAAAGGTCAGATAACCAAAGTCCTCTCCCCTGGCAGACAGAATCTCACATTCTTTCTGTTTGGCTCAGGTGCCAATGCACGTGAGGTGCTGGCTATCTGGTGTTTCTGTGTCATGCTTTTTCTCCTTTGTCTGTGGGCACCAACTCCCACCTAGACTCTAACTTCAGCTCACAGCTACTCTCTGATAAACAGAACCACGGAAGCGGGGGTTTAAGACCACCAGAAGCCTTACGTGTTCTCTGGCAAAGGTCTTCATTTTCTGGTCAAGAAGACTGAACGAAGCGTAATGCAAATAATCAGGTACTTCTGAGGATGACTGTCGAACATTGAGTGTTGGTCCGAAATGTGGTATTATGGTAGTTAAGGGACTTGTCCAAAGGCCCAGAGGCCAGCAGTTGCGCTGTGATTGTGACCAGAATCCCTGGGTTGACACCTTCGTCACTGCTGCATGCACCATTTTGGTTTCTCCACCTCCCACTCTTAGACCCTCTCCTGAAAAGATCCATTTCATAGTAGTATTTTATTCTTGAAGAGGTAGAAGGGAACCAAACAAAGATACAAATGGGGGGATGGCGAGTGGATACATAGATATGCTGATAAATGCTGTTTTACATCTGAAAAATGAGCATAAAATGCAAAAGGATCTTCAGAAGTCAAAAACGATGCCATGAGTTGGTATAGCGCAAGTATCCTGTGCGTTGGATACATGTCCTCTGGTACTAGCTCTTCTTATTCTGTTTTCTCACTATGCGCTTGATAAATAAAGATAAGATAAATAAAACAAGCAGCCTTCCCTTGAGAAACTCATCACCTAATAAGAAGATACAGACAAGTGAATAAAAGCAGAATTCAGCGTGGTAAGTACCATGCAAGTATTTATGCAGTGGAGAACACCACAGTGTCCAGAAGACGTGTTCTTATATTCTCCTGGGGGCAGTAAGACAGTACAGTGTGCAAAGAACAAGCCAGAGAAAATGCTGTTTTCTGCTGCCTGGGCTGCTCTAGACGGAGGTAAAGACAGTGCTCCTGCCCTTTGGGGCTAGGTCGCATCTAGGTCAGGGTTGGAAGCACAGGAAGTAACTGGGCCAAGGGCATGGGGTTCTATAACCAGCTTCGGGTCATACCAGGGAACGAAGGCTGGATGACAGGGCAGACGGGGCATTCTGAGGATTCCACATGGAGTAAGTACTTTGCAAGGCAGTGAAGCCGAGACCCTCACTCCTATTAAGGGAGCAGGAAGAGCCTGTTCAACTTGCAGAAATTTCCTAACAGAGTGTCTCTCTGCTGATCTACTGGAGCTAAACGCCCAGTAGCCTTCACCTTCTCCCTGTCGCCCCCTGGAACTTAGGACCAGAGGCACTGATCCCAATCACTTAGAGCAGATCCACCGGCAGGGCCAGCTTGTTCGGAGTGAGGGGCGAGGCACGCAGCCAGCCTCACCCTGGGCAGCAGCCTGACGTCGCGGCACACCCATCACTCCTGGGAAAAGAACCCGCTTTTGTGTCCCGAAACCTAGACATGCCGTGGGTGATGGGGGCCAAGCTACCAGAGACCAAGCAGGTGAGTGGATGGGGAGAGGGAGAGAAGAGGTGGGCTGCTCAAGTGACTGTAGTCTCCCCTGGCCCCCTCTCTCATGGGGATGGCACATGTGGACCTCTACCGGGATTCTCAAACAGGCCCGCCTCCTGGTCACTTCTACCAGTCACCCCAGGAGCAGCTGTCATCGTAGAAGGACAGCACCAGCAGACGGCAGAGGTCACAATCCCGTGTCATGGGAGCAGTTTCGACTTCTAAAATTCCCATGGGTGTGGCCGCTGGAAGGGCCCTCAGAGATGGGCATGCCAGACTATCCTCAGGGACACACCACTGGGGGAGGAAGAAGATCCCCAGGGCAGGGAGAGCTGCAGACTTGGCTCGGGCACGTCACACTGCATGTACACCAAGCCACTGGACTCCTCGAGCTGTGCACGTACCACCGAACCAGGCAGCTTCGGCCTCTGGAGGCCCTTCCTCTCTCTTCTCCCTCATGACGCTCACAGGAAAGAGAGAATCTGTGTCCTACAGATCCACCTCCACATTTCAGGTAAGAAAAGACGTCAGAGAGGGGAAGTGACTTGTCCCAGACCAGAGCTGGCCCCTGATCCAGAATTCGGGTTGGGATCCTTCGCCCGGTGCTCATTTCATGAAACGGCACGGTCTCCCTGAGGAAATGTCCTTAGTCACAGCTCAAGCCTTCCCCTGCTCATTTTTGTCCACAGAGACGTGCAAAACATCTAAGACGTTAACCCAGACAGTCCAAAATACAGACATGTTCCCTATGTCGCCGCCCCAGGTCCCGGAGGCCCTGAGTTTTTACCTTCAAATGCCCGTGCGGCGTCCACGAGGTGGGACCAATCTAAACCCGTGGCCGTGTCTGGGAGGGGCATCAGGCCAGGATCTGCACACTTGGACTTATCCGATAAGGACCCATCGGAGAACCAGAACTCATCTAAACAGGAACAAAACCAGAGCATCAGTTGGATGGCAGGGCAGGGCTCGGGTGGCCCCTCCAAAGGGCCAGGGAGCCTCTTGTAACAGACCTCCGGCCCCCATCCCAAAGACACACCACTAGAAAAATGGAGGTCTGGAGAAAAGCCATGACCTACAGACTCACTTAGAGGTCGGCCAGCAATGCCCCGGGGTAGAAGGGGTTTTAGAACTGATTGATTCTGGTGGTATGGTATCGGTATTGGAATCTCAGGGTTTTCTTCCAGGGTGGGCTTTCCCCAAGGACATCCATCCGAGTCTGACCATCTGCGGGATCGATTCCTGCTTTCTGCAGGGGTTACTTCTCTCTCTCAAGTGCTGCAAGCTCCTACTGTAAACAAGGTTTGGCACGATCTCTCTCTGGCCGGATGGTTTAAAAAGCTTCCTGAACACAGTTATGTAAGCTGAGTACCACAAGTTCAAGATGCCCCAAGTATCAGTTGATTATAAAAATGCAGGAAGACGAACCTTGTCTTCATCTTAACAGGCAAGGAGGAGAAGGGACAGTCTTTTTCAAGCTCTGCACAGAAATGGCACCTGGGCTGCTCTGCTGACTTCATGAGGTGGGCTGACCCCTGGCAAAACCAGAACCCCCTTGCCGTCCAGCATAGGATGTTTGCCTTCCTTTGTACACATGGACCTTTTAGGTTTCTTTTTCTTTTTCACCTGTCATCATGAGACTTGAAGGGTTTACATCATTGATAATACTAGTTGTTAGAAATCACTATGCATCTGAAGACAAATTTTTTTTTCTTTTTTTTGAGAGAGACAGGAGACAGCATGAGTGGGGGAGGGGCAGAGAGAGGAGGGAGAGGAAAAGAGAGAGAGAATCCCAAGCAGGCTCCATGCTGTCAGCACGTGGGAGCCTAATGTGGGGTCTGAACTCACAAACCGCGAGATCATGACCTGAGCTGAAATCAAGAGTCAGATGCTTAACCGACTGAGCCTCCCAGGCAACCCTGAGGACAGATTTTTCAAAGGCTTCAACTGGACTTTCTCTGACATGTCTTTTCTGAACCTGCCCCAAACGTTGCATGCAGCTGCTTGTGAACCCATCTGCCTAATGAGACCAATCAAAATAATGACCACCTGGCTGCCTGAGCCCACAATTAAGTTAAGTAAGGGGCATAATTAACCCTATGCACCTGTAATTTTTGTTCCCACACCCTTTGGGGTAGCTGTGAAATGCTGGCATCTGGACAGAGAGAGAGTGCGGTGGTGTTTGACCTTGAGGGGCACTCATGGTCTTCTGCCCTCTTGACACCTTCACATGCAGCTCACAGCCCACCTCCAGCCGGTGTACTGCGGCCAATCAAGCCCCTCTATTTTCAGCACTACCACGTTTAGCCTCGGGAATATTCCAACAAGCTGGTCCCAGCCTCCACTGTGAAGGAAGCCCAGTTGTGGAAGCTCACAGCTCCCTCCTCTCCTGACCCGGTTCTCAGGAACCCAGGAAGGCAAAGGTGGGCAGAGGCTGGGCCAAAGCCCCTCGCAGACCTCAGGCCTTTTAGGGTTAAGGTTCAACCCCCGAGGCAGAAAGGTAAGGAAGCCCGAGGATTTTCAATCACTCGCCAATCACTTTGTCTCTCCAACACACTGGCTACTTTGCTTAAAGCAGGTTTTCCAAAGCTAAGTGTAGAGGAATTATTTGACTAGGTGGCAGTTACTTTGGTCACTGATTTGCATGTGAGCAGAGTTCTTCAGAAATGAGGCTGAGTGTGGCAGCCCGGGAAGGGTGCACCAGGCAGGCGGGAACCTGTGTGCCCCAGGGCACTCCCTCCCCCACCGCCTCTCCTTCCCTCCTGGAAGGAGAAAATATCAGGGATTGGAAAATGATTCAGGTAAACGCACGCTTCTAGAGAAAGTACACTCTGATAGTCGTGTTTTACTAAGAAATGCCAACTTGAGAATTTTCTTTGCCTTTATAGAGAAATAATCCTCCCCCTGAACTTCTGGCCCTGTGAAGCCTAGAATCAGGCCCAATGCAAGCTGTGTGGGCTGTCTCCCTTCTTCCCTGCAATCACCGGGCACAGCATCCTTCCTGGCTCACAGGAGCCAGGCGAGGAGAGGGGCAGAACGCAGACTGGATGGGGCACTTGACGAACGTCCCTGTGCCCCCCCCATTGACCCTCTACCAGCTGTGAGCTCAAAGAGTAACCTTCCCCAAACCCCCGCAGGGTACTGACCGTGGGGGGGACCTGACAGTCTTGGGATCAAGATGAAAGTTTTGACTATTCCTGAGTGTCCTGAGATTCCATGAAACGTGGCCATGTGATTAAGCCAAGGCACAAATCTGCATCCTGGTGGCCAGGACAGCAAAGCTGAGAGTGAGTGAATGAGTGAGGGGGCCCGCAATTCACACAGCAGGACAAGTCAAGCAGCTCTGTACATCTGCTCGCTGCCCTGGACACGAGTCACACAGAGGCCGCGTGCCAAGCACATGGTGACTCCAGGATCTGGGAATGTCTTGGGCATACGTTTCACAACCAGAGGTAAGCCTAGGGCGTGCTAACTTCCTCCAACTTTTCTGGAGACACAGGGGGCAAAGGGAAGGAACTGCAGTTTGTGGCATTTCTTCTTTATTACAAACTAATATTCCCCATCCCCCAGGTGAATGAAACCTTTGTGTTTATTTGATACTACAGGACTAGCAAAGACAATCAGTGGATCGGGAAGACTCCGTTCCCCCAGGATTTACTTGGAACTTATCCACGCATCTATGATGTATTTCCTAAATGACTACTGTATGCCTAGTTGGGGGGACCGCAGGAGGGGGCAAGAAACAAATAAACAAGGAAACAATACAAGTGGTGGCGAGTCTTTCCAGGAAAAGAAAACAGGCTGATGGGACGGAGCACCGGCAGGCGTGTGCCCGCAGAAGGTGGCGCTGGCTGGGACACCAACGATAAGGAGCTGTTTGATGAAGAGCACGGTTCTGGTAGAAAAGCTCTATGGATTTGGGTCAAAATCCATCATCGTTCAGCACGCAGGAAGGTCCCAGTGTCGCTGACAGGCACCTTGAATGGAGTAAGAGTGCCTAAATTCTTCTCTGAGTTACCAAAATTTCCATTTCTTTTCAATTGCTTGGAAAATCATATAATTGGCAGAACACAAATTTTTTTTTTTTTTTTTGGTTTGAGACTCCGAGTCACCAAAAATCTTTTATAATGTCCTTACTGCACCTAGATGATGCTTACCCAGGATCTCCTATGTTCCAGGCACCACCAGGTACTATCTGACCAGGAAGACACAGGTTTGGCCCTCAAGGAGCCCAGTCACCAAGCAGATGAACTGGGGGTTTGGGGCAGGTGCACCCGACATGGCTATAACTGGATTGTTCCCTAAGTCTTACAGATGTGGAAGAAAAGGCACCGCTTGTCTTAGGTATCAAAGCCTGTTATTTCCAAAGCTCATGTTACATCAGGATCCTTTCGGCCCAAAGGAGAAAGTGGCTTGTGGAGTCTGAAAGATGGCTAATGTCTAGGCACGGATGCCTGGCCCCTGCTCTCCGGCCTAGACACTGATGTTGTGGCTTCCAGAAAGCACAATGACCGTCTGTACCAAGTCTGACTTTATTCGTTATTATAAATGGCGAGTGGCCTTCTTCCTGATGGTTAGACAGCTGAGGTTTGGCAATTCCTCTCTAAAAACCAATGGATGTTTATTACAGGGGAGACTGGGAACATTTAAAAAAGAGAAGGAAGTGCCCTAGCGGAGCAGCCAGACCCCCTGCCGCTGACGGCCCGCTGGCGTCTTCCACAGTGCCAACTGTGGCCAGGGCCATCTTCCGCCTGTTAGGAGCTCTTATCACCTGCACCCCACACACTGGGCCTATAGCATCATGTGTGAGTACTGAATTATAGGGAAAACACTCATTGATTTATTCTAAACTCTCCCCCTCTTTTAAGCTTCAAGTAGCATCCTTTAGGAGGTGCTAGGTCAAAACTCCAGGATTTGGAAACATGCATAAGTTAATACTCTGTTTTTATCTTTTGAAACTTAAAGAACTTTTGTGAGTCTATGCTCACAGGAAGATTTCTACCATTCCTTGGAGAACTTATATTTCCATAAAAAAAAAAAATCAGGGATTCTCACAAAATAGCCATATAAATCCTGAAAAAGAAAAAAAAAGCTGGGGGCCTTGTAATTCCAGACTTCAAGTTATATTACAAAGCTGTACTAATCAAAACAGTATGGTAGTCACATACACACACACACACACACACACACACACACACACACACACACACTCTCAATCAATGGAACAGAATGGATAGCCCAGAAATAAATGTACAACTATATGGTCAATAAATCTTTGACAAAGGAGGCAAAAATGTGTAATGGGAAAAAGTCTCTTCAATAAATGGTGTTGGGAAAACTGGACACTGACATGCTGAAGAATGAAGCTGGACCACTTTCTTCCACCATACACAAAAATAAACTCAAAATGGATTAAAGACCTAAACTGAGACTTGAAATTATAAAAATCCTAGAAGAGAGCATAGGCAGTAATTTCTCTGACATCAGCCATAACAACATTTTTCTATACAGATCTCCCGAGACAAAGGAAACAAAAGCAGAAATAAACAACTGAGACCACACTAACACAAAAACATCTGCATGGCAAAGGAAACTATCAATAAAACAAAAAGACACCCTACTGAATGGGAGAAGATGTTTGCAAATAATATATCTGATAAAGGATTAGTTTCCAAAGCATGCAAAGAACTTACACAACACCAAAAAAACCAAATAATCCAATTAAAAACTGGGCAGAAGACACGAACAGACATTTCTCCAAAGAAGACAGAGAGACGGCCAACAGATACGTGAAAAGATGCTCAACGTCACTGATCATCAGAGAAAAGCAAATCAAAACCACAGTGAGATATCACCTCACACCTGTCAGAATGGCTCAAATCAAATACACAAGGAACAATAAGTGTTGGCCAGGATGTGGGGAAAAAGGAACCCTCCTGCACTGTTGGTGGGAATGCAAACTGGTGCAGCCACTGGGGAAAATGGCGTGGAGGTGCCCCCAAAAATTAAAAATAGAGTCTCCATATGATCCAGTATTTACTTGAAGAATACAAAAACACTGATTCGAAGGGATACATGCATTCCGATGTTTATAACAGCATTGTTTACAAGAGCCAAGGTACGGAAGCAGCCCAAGTGTCCATCAGTTGATGAAAGAATACAAAAGATGTCATACAGGGGGCACCTGGGTGGCTTAGTCGGTTGAGTGTCCAATATTTGATTTTGGCTCAGGGTCATGTTCCTAGGGTCATGGTATCAAGCCCTGGGCTCCATGCTGAGCATGGAGACTGCTTAAGACTCTCTTTCTCTCCTTCCCCCCACCCCTCTGTAATCCTGCTCACGCTCTCTCTCTAAAAAAAAAAAGAAAGAAAAAGAAAAAAAAAGATGTGGTATGTGTACACACACCCCCCCCCCCCAAGAATATTATCTGGCCATGAAGAAGAACGAAATCTTGCCATTTGCAACAACATGGATGGATCTAGAGAGTATTATGCAAGGCAAAACAGGTCAGTCAGAAAAAGACAAATACCATATGAATTTGCTCCTATGTGGAATTTAATAAACAAAACAAGCTAAGGGAAAAAACAAGAGGCAAAACAAAAAACAGACTCTCAACAATAGAGAACAAACAGATGGTCACCAGAGGGAAGGTAGGTGGGCGGGGGGGAGGGTGGGTAAAATCAATAAAGGAGATTGTGTACACTTAGCGCCATGCGAACTGAGTAATATAGAGAATTGCTGAGTCACTATACTGTACTCCTGAAGCTAACACAGCACTGTATGTTGATACTGGAATTGAAACAAGAAAAAAATAATTGGAAAAAAAGGAAAACTAAGGGGAGCAGCAGTAGTTTTAGGAGAGGTACATGAAAGATATAAGCCTTCTTCACAGGCGATAGTATTGACATAAAAAAGGCCTTCATGTTATCTGCTTGAAGCCTCTCTTTCCATTTCAAATAGTAAACAAAAATTTTAATGTTAATTATTTTTGAGAGAAAGAGACAGAGTGTGAGTGAAGGAGGGGCAGAGAGAGAGGGAGACACAGAATCCAAAGCAGGTCCCAGGCTCTGAGCTGTCAGCACAGACCCCGACACGGAGCTCAAACCCACGAACTATGAGGTCATGACCTGAGCGGGTCAGATGCTTAGCCGATAGAACCACCCAGGCACCCTCACATTTTACATTTAAAATAAGATTTAAAGCCTCTGAGGATGGGGGGAGGGGACTCGGCCCCACGAGATGTGAGATCATGACCTGAGCTGAAGTCGGTCGCTTAACTGACTGAGCCACCCAGGCGCCCCTTGAAGACTCATTTTTTTAAATCAGCTCTTGGGCAGTTCTATCCTGTATATACTCTCTTATGACATTTTGCAGACCTGAAGATTATTGGTATGTCTTGTTATTTTCTGTCTGGATTTGTTTTAAAATTACCCTTAATAGGCCTTCTTTGTAACAAAGTACTTCAAATGGCAAAATTTTTATAACAAACATTTACCAAGGAAAAAATAAATTTAAAAAAAAATCAGGAATTCTCATTAAACGTGCCATGAACCTGCCAATGCTTGGGACTATGCTGCATAAAGCTAGGTACCCAACTGGTCAAGGAGGAAACGGATAGTGGGAACATTTATCAATCTCATCGGTTATCTGGCCTGGGAACGGTGTGTCCAAATGGCCATTCCCCATTGTGGAATTCCACGTGGCCATTCCACGTTTTCTATGTGGGCCACAAAAGACAGTTTGTTCTGGAATCCACTAATAATGAAAACAAAGACCCTAACTGCAACGCAGAAACATTTGAGAAACATCTTCAATTACTCCATCAGGCCATATTTGCACACCTCCAAGTGGAAGACCTAATGATACAGCACATTTCAGGGCCTTCACAGGAAATCTGTATGAATCATGACATGAATCACATCCAAACTGTGTTTGTGAAGGACCAGTCTCACAAGGTTGAATTAAGATCTTGATCTCCAGAGAAGAAAAGAGTCTGAGACAGGTTCAAATGGGGGACATTTACTAGCTAAAAATATCTGAACGAGAAGCCTATGACTGTAATAACAATTACCTGTGGAAAAGCTCCAGCAGTCTGCACTGTGAAGAGATGAACTTGCCGACCCTTTCCCTGCACTTATTCTAAATTAGGAACCAGTCCCTATTAGGGGCAGATTCTCTCTTTGAGGGTCCTGTGGTGGGAATGCTGGAGTTTTAAAGCTGAACGGAAGCACACGCATGCCTTCTGAGTTTCTGCCTACCTCTTTCTACGTGGCTGCTAGAAGTTCGACGGAACTAACCTCCCTTCCAAGCTTTCACATGAAGCGCAGTCTCTGGGACTATGAGAAACAACTGGACAACCTCAATTAGTCCTCATTTCTCACGTGGACATCTCTTGTTCCAGTTCTGAGCTACTCTCAAAGAGCGGGCTCTTCTTACAGAGGCTCTGCCGAGTGACCAGAAACCACAGAAAGTGAAGAATAACAAAAATTTGTGGAGAAGATTCAAAAGTAAGGACTACACAGGTTAAGTGCGGGTGTCAAAACTTCGGCACGACATACTTCCAGCTCCCTCACCCACGTTGCGTCATTTTGCTCACGGAACCAAGAGAACCTTTTCTGAGGTTCAATTTCTGTAGGAAATTGAAGTACATGCCAAATAAGGTTTCAACAGAGAAGACCCAATGGCAAGAAGCACGCTCACTGCTTTTCCTAGAGAGACGGACAGTGAAGACAGGGAAGGCAGTTGCGAGCTTGAATCGTGAACGTACCCTTGCTGTTTCCTACTTGTGCCTTTGCACTTCGCAAATACTAAAACGGGATGCAGTTCTTCAGTAGGTAGGTAGATAAATAAACTGTGATGCATCCAGACAATGGAATACTATTCGGCGCTAACGAGAAAGAAACTATCAAGCCATGAAGAGACGTGGAGGAAAGAGCCAGTCTGGAAAAGCTACACACTGTATGATTCTGAGTACATGACAGTGGTTGCCAGGGATCTGGGGGAGAGGGGATGACTGGGCAGAGCACAGAGGACTTTTAGGGCAGTGAAAATATTCCATATGATACTGCAGTGGTGGATACCTGTCATTTGACTTTTTCCAGACCCATGGCATGTACAGCGTCAAGACTGAATCCTAACGTAAGCGAACGATGAACTCTGGGTGATGACGATGTGTTAATGCAGGTTCGAGGATTCTCTGGGTGGGGGATGTTGATCGCGAGGGAGGCTGTGCATGGGTGGGGGCAGGGGTATCTGGGAACTCCCTGTGCTTCTGCTACATTTTGCTGTGAACCTAAAACTGCTCTTAAAAAATATTCATTAAAAAAAGTACAGTAAAAAGGAAAAAAGGAAAAAAAAAAGGACACATCTTTCACAACGGAAGCAGTGAAGGGTAGAATATGAGAATTACATCGACACGCAGGCTACAGATTTCATGACCACACATCAAGCATTTTAAATGAAAGAAATAACATTTGCAAGAAAATAGTTTTTACTGATTTTAAGCATGCTTTCAAGAGGACATTAAAGTTACCGATTTACAAAAAAGGAAAAACATCTAGAGAAATATTACGTTACTAGAATATGTCTGACCTTTCATACGCTTATCAAGAAGGAGTTTAAAGGTTTCGTCAGTTTAGGCAAATGGACTCGTTATAATAGGCAGGATATTATGTTACTTAAGAAGTAGATTAAGGATTTTATGAGACAAGGTTCATTTCCAATTATGTTGTACATTAGAAGCAGCATTATTAGAACTTTTATTCATTTAGCCTGAGATTTCTACACGTATTAGGAAGTTCAAATTGGTTCTAAAGATAATGCTTTTTATGAAATAAAAAAAACTGATAACGAATCTTTCTGATTAAATCCTTAATCTTCCTGTACACTAGAAATTAAGGTACGAAAAAACGGGAAATAAAGCCAGAGTAAAAAAAATGACCACCCTTCAACACTGACACTACATAAAAGTCAAAGATTTTAGGATCTGGAGGAAAACCGTGTAGAAATTACCTAGTCGATCTGTGACCCGAAGCTGGAGTAAACCCGCCACGGAGCGCATGAGTGATGAGCACCAGGTCGTACCGCCGCCCGCGGGGAAAGCCAGGTTGAAGGCCCACAGCTCTTGATACCCATCTACAACCTTGTCCATCGCCCAGTATTGAATGTCAGGGACAGAGGGAAACGGAAGGCTGGAAAACCAAACCTTCCTCCTTGCTTGCTGCCCATCAGGTCTTAGATATTTTTTTCTTTATGGCCGATATACATATATATCTTATGTATACATATATCTTTTATTATATATGTAGTCATGACTTGATAAAAATGTTTAATATGGGTTTTTCAATATTCTTCAAAATTCGCAGTATTGCTTAAGTTATAAAAGTGTCCACTCTGATGCTTTTATCATATGCAAACATTATTTTTAAAAAAAGGAAAGAAAAGCAGCCACACCAAATAATATGTATTTAAAAAAAGAAACCTAGCCCCCCCCCAAAAAAACCTCTGTGGGGCACAACCCGAAGAGCCCCCACGTACAGAAGTTCAGCCCCCGCACACTTACTTCTCAGGCTCCCCATGCTGGGCGCGGGGTGGGTGCGGGGGGGCAGCGTGCTGTGGTAGGGCGGGGTGGTGCTGAACAGAATGTCGTTGGGCAGAGCTTGGTCAAGTATTGAACTTCGCGAACTGCCAAAGGAAGACCCCCTCCGATTGCTGCATATGCTCTCGTCAGAGAGGGTGCGGTAGAGCGAGCGTCTTGGAGACAGGTTCCCATAGAACGAAAACTGGGTGGGGGGAGAAGGGGGAAGACAGACGTGAGAGAGCTGAAAGCATGAAATTTATCTGACTAAAGCCGGAGGTAAGAGAACCACCGTGATAGCATCTCTGAGCTCTCCCTGGGCAGACAGGCATAAAGCATCAGCTCAGGAATGCTAAACCCTGCACGTGGGCCATCCAGGCAGATACGTCAGGGCTCTGGTGCAGTAACTGGATTTAAATGTCTTCCTCCTCTGACATTCTGTGAAATATTACCATGAATTAGACAAGTGCCGCTTTATTAATTCTGAAATGTTAAATGGAACCCCATAACCTTCTCGCGCTGGCAGGTCCTGGAAATATAGAAGGTTGCCATTTCGAGCACCGTTATTCCAAGGCACACATAGCGCGGGCTTGATTTTAATTTGAAATGACTACGTTTTAATATCAGGAAATTTCTGTATCAATCAACTAACTGCACGTGAGCTTCAAGCTCATCCAAATAATACTAAAACCAATTTTGAACACTGAGGCTTTCTAGGCCACACAAACAGGTTCAGGAAAAAGTGGTATCGGTCCAGGAAAATCTTGTCTACTTAAAAGTTATCACCCGCAGGAGTCCATTACAATTGCTGAAAATGTAGCTATAATAACCCACCATTACTGGATTTGAGGGAACCACTAAATGATTGTGTTAACTCAAAGACAGGGTAGGGAAAATTCTTACTCAGGAAGCAGTACTCAAATCCTCAAGAAAAATTAAATCAAATCTGACCTTCCCACTTCTTCTTCTGCATACCGAACCACATTCCTTTTATACAAACAATAGTAAAAGCCAGAATGTTTGCATCAAACAAATACCGAAATAGCTATTTACATTTGTGAGTGCAGCAAGAAAGCTAAAAATACTTCTATTGTATGTGTTCCTTCCACTCTGTCTGGTCTGTCCAACTGATGAATGGTAACTGGAATGTGTGCTGACTCCGAAGTTAAATTTACACCATGAAAAGAAGGTGATTTGTCTTGGAAGGAGCCGGGGGGGGGGGGGGGGGGGAACCCATGTCAAGGAGAAGTTCATTTCTATGAAAAGAAAAGCAGTTGGCCCCTTTTTACAATAGTCTGCACCCAAGCTTATACAGTACCGTATATACGATTTGATACAAGTTTAGGGAAGAAAAAAGGAAAAAAAGAGGCTCATTATGAATGAGTTCTGGGAGTCCCTCTTCACACACACCAGCAGGTTCTTCAGAACGTGATTACAGGCGTATTAGATTAAAGCGGCTTTGAGGTAGTATCTAATTAGAGTGTTATTCTAAGAACACAATTAGGTTAATTGCAGTATTGTTTTATTATAGAGAAGACAGCAGCACACAGACTTGGGGTTTACCCTGATCACAGTCAACATGGCAATGTCTGATATATATATATATTTTTTTCCTTTTCATTTGAACAAGAGAGAGCACTGGATTAGAAGGGAGAAGATCCGGCTTCCATTCCTGACTTGAACTTCTCATTTCACCATGTAGGGACCCATGCAAAAAAGAGGAAGACTGAGCTAAATTACCTGGAAGTTCCTTTGAATACTTTCCATTACGTAACAGAGTGGTTTAGGAGACTGTAATAATAGTAAGGCTACAACTTGTAACAATAAGTCATCTAATATTATCTGGGGACTACGATGTGATGAAGGAAGGTGTGTCACTGAATGTGAGGTTGGCTTAGAAGATTGATGCAAGGCCTTCCCTGGGGACCGATGCATAGTTTCATATGGTGTGGCGCATGCTCCGCTGTATTTACGGTGCCCAGCTTGGAGCAGAGGGTACATTTCTGTAGCAAGTCAGGTGGCATGGATTTCAGAGCCACTGTCTCTGATCACCCAGAATGTGACAGTACTGAGAGGCTGTGCCTGTGATTTCTCACCCCTGGTACAACTCTATGGTACACATTTCATTGTCTCTGTTTTTCAGAGGATGACACTGGGCCAAAAGGTCATACAGCCGACTGTCACAGGAGCTAGGATTTTCGGCCAGGCCTAGCTTGCCTCTTGTCCTCCCTATTCACGCCAGAAAGCTGCCCTTCCTAACCTCCCCCAGGCTCATCCTGCTAACTGATAGAAAAAAACAAAACAAAACAAAACCCTGAAAATTGTCAGCCACGCACAGAGTAACAGATAGAACGCATGAGGCGGGACTCTGGAAACTTCCGAGACTCTTTAGACTTCTTCACTATTTCTGGTAACTTCAAAGCCTCAGGAAAGTCGCTAACCTTTCTTCTCCCCTCCTCCACTAAGGGACTGTCAGGAAGCATCAGCTTCAGGAAATCTTCTTTGGACAGAACATGCTGAGTTTCTGGAACAGCATCCCCCACCACGGTCTGGTGCTGGGTTGCTGCGGACAAGATCTCCATCTCACCGTACAGCCTGTGGAAACAAAGCAGAGGGGGAATTAAGAGGAGGGGCCAGCCCATTTGTAAAACGCCTGTAGCCTGAAGGATTAAAATCCACTGTTTCGGCCACCACATTCTCCTATGCACGATTCTTAATTATTAAGTCAGGTCGCTGCTGCCTTTGCTCCGGACCCCCATGTCATTTTACATCTGTGAAATGAGCTCAACTGGAAAGGTAGACTTCTGAATAATTCAGAATCAAGTCCGATCCCTAAAGTCCTGGATGGGAAAAATATAGCCCTTTTTTTTTTTTAAAAGGCCATGCTTTTCTTTTCCCAATCTGTCAGAAAACACATTTTCAATAATTCATCAGAGATTATCATATGTCCTTTGCAGGAACACCTCCCTCGTGTTTCTCAGAGACTCGAGAGAACCTTCCTCCTGTGGGAAGACAACCACACCGCCCCATCTCACCCGGGCGACACAGAGAGAGGCACCCGAGGGAGCCGGAAATTTAAGAGTAATCGATTCAGGCGTGTGCCAAGCATGTTTTATTATCAGCAATTCCGCAAAGCCGTCTGGATAAATAAAGCAGCTGTCTCCCTTAATTATCAGTATATAAAAATGTATTTACGAACAACAAAAGACTGTCTAGCGGAATTACTGTTTTCAGCTCTTTTCCAGGGAGAAAAACAGGGATTCGTTTTTTTTAAAGGCTTACTCTGGAAATGCAATCTGAGGAAGCAAACATTCCTGAGGACACCGTGAATCATCAGTGGCTGTACCGTCAGCAGAGGTGAACGGTCCTTGCCACATGACCTGAAATGGAAAGTTCTAGGAATCCATGGTCCAGGGCAACAGAGGATGCTGTTATTGGTTATTGTCATGTGTCACTGAGATGACTCTATTTCAATAGCAAGGCCATCTTGTCACAGTCTGACAGCTCACTGGGAAACCACCAGAGTAAGGAACTCACACAGACATACTCAAAATTAACAGGGATTACCTGGAAGTCTCTCTGGCTTTTGCTTTGTTTCTGAGGTAGGTCAGGTTCAGTCAATGAGGGTTCCACAATATGATTTTAAAGAGATAACTGGAAACTTCAGAGTCTTATGTTTTGTGTACACTGAGACACTGATACCCTCTAATCCTCTGGGGCACAGACACACTGGGCTTGGCCGATCTGTTTCAAAGCATCTTTCAGTGATCTGGTGGAATGCTGTTTCTGCAGTCTGCAGGTGTTCTAGATTCATCACTTCCACATTAACTAGCGTGTCCTTGCTTTAGGAGCACTCGACTTAGCTGGACCAGTCCCAGGGTGCCTGCCACCCCGAGAGGATGGGCACGGCATGCCACACAGAGATCTGGGTTTGAATCCCAGCGCTAACCTCGTGTGATGAAGGGAAGTAAAGCGTTGTCACCCACCGGCCCAGACCTCCTCCTCACAACGCTCCTCATACTGCCCTTCTTTTACTGAGGGTCAGTGCCGTCAAACCCGTGGGTTCAAGTGCAAACTCTGGGGGGCTCAGGAGAGAAAAATGTCCAAATGGGCACCTGTCATCCTTCCCTGACTCTTGCGGAGAGCCCTCAGACAGTGCATTCACACACAGCTTAGAATGCTCCGGGTGAATTTCTGTGAAGCGTTCAGGAGATGTGTTAAATGGGCAGAAATACCATTGTTATCATCAGAAATCTGCATTTATGGGGGCGCCTGGCTGGCTCAGTCAGTACAGCATGTGACTCTTGATCTTAGGGTCGTGAGTTCAAACCCCACGCTGGGTATGGAGCCTACTTAAAAAAATAAATATTTAAAAAAATTTGCATTTATGCTCAAAAAACTTATCACTATTAAATTCCTTTCTAAATAACTCATTTGCAATTATTGACCTGACTCCTTTTTTTTTTTTTACAAAAAGATTCCATGTTCGATTTCAGCACTAAAATGATTTTTAATTTAGAACGCAGTAGCAGGCTATCCATATTTAAAAGTGGCATCATTTTTTAAGGGAAAAAAGTAGTGCTAGTTCATTAACCAAGCGGAAGATGTAAAAGAGCTCTGTGAAAATCCTTGTGGCCCCCCTGTGTGCCCTCCACCTGGGATGACACTGTCGACACCTGCAAACACAATGGCCTCATAATTCAGTGCATGGGAGTTTCTTTTTCCTTAAGGCTGTCCTTTCATTATTTTATTTTGAAAAAAAAAAACAAAAAGCTTATTTATTTGAGAGAAAGAGACAGTGAGAGAGAGAGAATGAGAGAGAGAGGGCATTTGAGTGAGACGAGTGGGGGAGGGGTGGAGAGAGAGGGAGAGAGAATCCCCAACAGGTTCCGTGCCGTCTGCATAGAGCCTGGTGTGGGGCTTGAACTGTCGAACCGTAAGATCATGACCTGAGCTGAAATCCAGTGTTGGATGCGTTGAGCATCCAAGTAAGGCACCCAGGCTCCCCACGGCTGTCCTTTTAGAAATAAGGAAAACAAGGGCACCTGGGTGGCTCAGTTGGTTAAGCGTCCGACTTCCACTCAGGTCATGATCTCACATTCCTGGGTTCAAGCTCTGTGTCGGGCTCTGTGCTGACAGCTCGGAGCCTGGAGCCTGCTTTGGATTCTGTGTCTCCCTCTCTCTTTGCCCCTCTCCCACTCACGCTCTGTCTTTCTCAAAATTAAATAAAAACACTTAAAAATTAAAAAAATAAAAATAAGCAAACCAACAACGAAATAGCTCTGACCACCCTTGTTTTGCATCCTTGATGTGTGATTTCTTTCCTTGTGTCTTCAGAGTGACAGCTGAGTTTCCACAGGTGTTATAACACAGATAATCAGCATTTTTTTTTCTTTTTGCAAAGAGCCACCTCCTATTCCTCCTTCCCACCCCCAGAAAACCTAACAACTGAAAGAGAAATCAACGCCACGTTAACATCAGGGAGAAGCCTCTTTGGTGACGTCGTACAAGAAGTTTAAGAAACACGCTCAGGGACGCTAGGGGAATTCAAATTGTCCTTGACCTTGTTTATTTACAGACTCTATAGTCCCATCATCAACAGTGCATCACCACGACTTTTCTACTGCTGGGAGATTTTTGGATAGGAGAATAAAGAATAGGGATTTCTTTTACTTCTATACGCAAAACTCAAGGAAAGAGAAGCCGTTTAAAGAGAAACATAAATGCCAACATTTAAGAAGATTTACAAAGATGTTTCTAGATTATTCCTTCTTAGAAAATATATTTCTGTTGGGGGGGGAATACCCCCGCTTAGTCCACCCCCCGAATGTGTGTAAGGCTGCCTAGAGAAGAGCGGACGGCCACCTTACCCCTGGCACTCAGTCACTTCGGGTTCCTCAGGCGGCGGGCTGCCCTCCGATTTCTTCCAACCGATGACGTACTTGCTCACTGCGCCTTGCCTGTGGTAGGGCTTGGACACGGACCCGGGGACCTGTTGGGCACTGCTGTGAGACACGATGTAGACTTTGGACGTATCCAGAGACCCACTATTTTTGGAACAGTGAGCGGAAGGGCTTCCTGAATGGTGTGAACCGCTGAGGAGAAGAGCAGACAAAAGCTGTGATTCGACCAGATTTCAGCAGGGCTGGCACGCTGCCAGACTCAGAGCCCTGGTGCTTCACCCCCAGGGGGCAAAATTGGGCAGAATGAGGCGGACACGGTCGTCCTTCCACCGTGGGCCTTGTTAGAGTGCCTCATTTTCCCGGGGCTGAGGATGCCCGCGTTGGTGCAACCTGCAGGCCCGTGGCTGGAAGGACGTTAAAAACAATCAGAGGAAAATCAAATAGAAGCAAAAGAACATACTTAAAACTGATGCTCTGCAAGAGAGGAAACCCAAAAGAAGGTGCTCAACGGCAAGTCCTGCTGGGAAGATGCCGACACAAACCACAACAGGGTACACAACACGCGTGCTGCACTGGCAGGAACAGAGCGGCTGGTCCCGAGTGCCCGCGTGCCGCTCGCAGGGGTGAGAAGTGAGCCCGACGGTTTGGAAAGCAGTCTGGGCATTGCGCGTAAAGGTGTGCACCTGTGTAGCGCCTGACCCAGCAATTCCGCTCCGAAGTGCCCGCCCTGGACAGACCCCTGCATGTGTGCCAACAGGTACCGATGTTGACAGGAGGACTGATCCTAACAGGTCCCCAATTGCCCCAACCTGCATCATCCGTAGCGAAACGGATGGCCAGTCGATAAACAAGAACGGATCGAGGGAAGACTCCGTGAATAAAGGAACCGAACCGAGGCTGCCAACACCTTGGGTGAATCTCGCAGACATCACGTAGAAAAAGAAGCACATCACGAAGAATACGCCAAGCGTGGTTCCATTTGTAAATAAAGCTTATAAACAGGCAAAGCGGAATGGGTTGCTCAGGAACACACATATTCAGTCAGTAAAACAATGAGGAGAAGCGAGGGGAGGAGGAACAGGAAAGCAGCCTAGGGGCCTCCGCCAGGGAGGAGAGAAGAGGCTGTGAGAAGGTAGGACACGGGGATCTTCTGACACAGCAACGCCAACTCCGTGTCTGGGGGGTCGCACGGACATTTGCTGTAGGAACACGTGATGCAACAGCAACAAAATAATATGCAAATGACAGAATTCATAAATAAAAAAATATATATTTTTTAAAGTCAGCGGTTAAGCTAACAAGGGCAGAGGGACTCTCCACGGAGGCTATAACCGCCTATAGAAATATAAAAGCCTAAAGACCTTTTTTAATTCAGGAAGATTGATGATAAAATGCTTTATGACAAATGACAAACTAGTTAATTGCCAGAATTCAGGAAGGCAGGAGGGCTGCACTTCCAGAAAAGTTGACACACACATGCCCTTTGAGGGTCCTGAGGCCAGACTGGCTGGCTCTTCACGGCAACCCTGTCACTTAGCAGGGTGAGACCTGGGGGAGCTTTCTTATCCTCAGTCTTCTCATCTGTAGAAGGGGCTGTAACAGTGCTACCCTCAGAGGACTGCTCCAAAGACTATATGAGTTAATATTAGTGAAGCACATAGAACGACCCATGCCACAGGACAAGCATTATAGAAAGATCAATTTTTTTAGTAACGCATGCAAGAACTGTCTATAAGTAGGAGTACTTGCTAATGAGAGAGTTTACCAGAAGGTTCCTTAGGTGGCAGGCTTTCTGGCATGATGAAATATTAACCTTATTCTGAAACCCAATTAGCACCTACCTATCTGACAACCCTATGTATACAGTAAGTATCCTACGAGGCAGGAAGTTACAAGAAAAAAAAAGTCCAAAATTAAGAATGGTTATCAAAATAGACTTTTTATAAACATTCAAAAGGAAAGAATGTTTCCTATTCCTAAGAATAAGCCAACCTATTTTGGAGGGTTTACATGTTGGAGGCACTGTGGTATATGAAAAATTAAAAAACCAACAAAATAGGGGTGTCTGGGTGGCTCAGTCAGTGAAGCGTCTGACTTCACCTCAGGTTATGGTCTCATGGTTCATGAGTTCGGACCCGTGTTGGGCTTTGTGCTGACAGCTCAGAGCCTGGAGCCTGCTTTGGATACTGTGTCTCCCTCTCTCTCTGTCCCTCCCCCACTTGCACTCTCTCTCTCTCTCTCAAAAAGAAATAAACGTTAAAAAAATTAAAAACAAACAAAACAGAACAAATAAAACACCTCATTTATTACTATGAAGTAACTTAGCTAACAGGTGGTGGGTCTGGAGTTCCTCCGTGTGACTCAAAGCTCCTTCAATCTGGGCTCTAAATTGTGGACTCTGGGGGAAGATGGGTCACCGCCTTCCCACGCCCTGAGCTACCCAAGGAACAAGCAAGGAGTGCTGAGAAAGGGAACTCTGAACTCTTTCCATTTACTATGTATACACCGCATAGTCACCTCCCAACATGGAAACTCCAAATCCAGGCAATGGGGTCTGTATACGGAGGACTGTAGATTTTGCCCTAAGCTGCTAATTTGAGAAACTTCAGATCTGCGGATAAAGTAAACAAATAGCAGAATAACATCCATATATCCTTCATCTACATTCCCTAGCTGTTACTATCTTGCTAGTTGTATTCCTCTCTGAAACTTTGAGAATTAGTTGCAAACTCTCTATCGTACTCCTATATTTTAGCATATATTTCCTAAAAATAAGGACACTCTCCCACATGGTAACAACATGATTGTCACACTCAGGAAATCACACATGAATGCAACACTACCACCTAGTATCCAGTCTATATTCTATTTCCCAGCTGTTCCCAATATAGTTTCCTTTATACTGAGAGCCCAGGGAATGATGCTGTGTTGCCTTGAGTTACCATGAGCATGTACATTAAAGCCTTTGATTATCCCTGAGATATTTTATAAAGTCTTAGGGTATCCAAACTCTGGAATAGTTAACATGCTACATAAGCCACTCATATGTCCCCCTGAAATGGCCAAAATGAACATTTTTTGAGAAAGTATCTTGGATAATGAACCTGGGTCAGAAATTCTGTGTGTTTCCATCTGCTTTACAAATGTCATTTTTCTAATTCAGACTTGATTAGAAATGCCTTTTACTACATTACCATTAAACATGAAACTCTAAGAACAAATTTACCAAATCGATTTGATGAACAATATGGTAAAAATCTATGCTTAGCAGCAGTAACGTCATTATAAAAGTTTTCTCTGAAATGGGTAAATATTCTAGAAGGTTGGCAGTAAGCTTTTCATGAATCCAATCCTTCTAAAGTTCTTTTTTTAGAGTTTCACCCACCAAGTTCCAATCACTGCTACTAAGAGAAGGGGATGAATAACGATAAACAAGACATGCTGTGAGCCACTCTGCAGGAGAATCCAGAACATGAAATGATTATTTTTTTGCAGTTGATTTATTTCACTTTGCAGAACCTTAGTTAGGCTGATACAAATCCTGCTTTGTGTTCTGAGCTCTTATCTAAGTGCACTTCCCTCGTGGAAAGGAAAAAAAAAACAAACGGTTTGCAGAACATTTAAAGGCCTGAGCAGCAGAGAAAGCGGGCTCAGTCCCTGGTGTCCTGTCTTGGATCTTGGATGAGCCCTCCACCTGCCTGCTTCTGCCTTGCGCCATGGAAGCTTGTCTTAAAGAGTTTTAAGTCCTCCGTCTCCCTCTGCAGAGTCCTGGAATCCTGCCATATACACAACTGCGTGCTTGCTTTCCTCCTGGGCGGTTGCGGGGATGTAAGCGTGTGGTCGCTGGGCTGGAGGGCAGGGTGGTGGTGTAATAGCAGAACTAGAGTATTAAGAGTGTGCCATGCACCGATCGGGGCTCCTGAAACTGGGAATGGCGGATCCTATGTGTACCCTACTTCTCCAGGAGAAATCCCCAGTGGGTTTATTAATCAGTAAGTGGTTACCCAGCACCTCTCTTGTGGCGCCCTCCTTGTCTCCCAAGTATTCCAATGCCTACTGTGTGCAGAGAAGTTTATGTAGTGAGTGCTGTAGATACAAAATGAACGAGACAGGCCAAGTGCCTTCCGGTCTCCAAACAGGACGCTCCAGTGAAGGGAGGCAGAGCTAAGTTCTTATGCGGAGAGGTGCATAATAGGCACAAACCATTTCAGCTCCGGGTGAGCGCTAACAAGAAAGCAAAACACGGGATGGGGTACAGAGTGCATGGGGGTTGGGGGGTGATCAGCCTTGGTGTCAGCCCCTGCTCAGGTTTATTCTGCTCCTTCTCCTACGTGGGCTGCTCCCAGTCACAGCCCAGACCACCGGGCACTGGGCCTCAACTCCCAGCCCGAAAGGGAGCAGAATAGGGAGCTGGTGATTTCATCATCACGGACATGCAGGCCCTTCACGGTTTGCAGAATCGGGCAGAAGCTTTACTGAGCAAAATACCTTCCTCCTCTCCCCACCCTCAGAGGCTTTAAATCTTATTTTAAATATTTTAAATGTAAGATATCGGGGTGCCTGGGTGGCTCTGTCGGTTAAGCGTCTGACCGGCTCAGGTCATGATCTCACAGGCTCATGGGTTTGAGCCCCACATCAGGCTCTGTGCTGATGGCTCAGAGCCTGCAGCCTGCTTCAGATTCTGTGTCTCCCTCTCTCTCTCAAAAATAAATAAAAATTAAAATAAATAAATGTAAAATATTGATATATTTAATACAGTATTCAAAAATAAAATATATATCTCATATATAAATATAGTAACATTTAAAATTTTAAATATTTAGAATATTTTAAAAACTTTAAACTATTTTAAATCTTATTTTCTCTAGTTCTTCTGCACAGGTCAGGGGACAGACAGGAGGAAGTATTCAAAAGATTCAATTTGCTGACTGATTTCATACTGAGCAAAAGCCTACAGCGTAAGTTGAAACGTGGCTTCAAAGTCACCGTCAGCTAAGGACCGCAAGAAAAACCCAGCCAGGTGGTAACGGCTCCCAGTCCCTCAACATATATCATTTCCACAACAGCTGTGCAGACACTCCATTTAAAGTGGTAGAAAAAAAGTAAAATCAATCGGAAATTCAATCTTGCATTCTCATATACTTTCTAATAGCCTAAGCCATTAAATTAATGAATGGTTAAGGTATGCAAGAAAATCCACTTCAAATCCTATAAATATCCCTACCTCTGTTTATAGATGAAGTGCCCTGAAAAGCAGAGAGAAATTTTCCTCACTAGTACGACACACTTCTATTTGTCTAACAAGGTATCGTGAAGTCAGCTGTTTCACAAATCTTGTAAACTATGAACAAGACATTAGAAGGGTGTAAAGTCCCGAGATGATTACATGATTTCTAGAAGTATGGCCAATTTTCAACGGTCCCTGAAATTAGGAATAGTGCAGGTAACCAAAGTCACTGCTAATACTTCTATATTATTCATTTATTACTAAACATATTTTAAGTCAGATTATTAAAGAGAACTGGTAAACCATAGTAAGAATGTCTATCTTGAAAATAATCTCCACATCCTATGCCCCATCTGCCTCAGTAGAAGAAGATGGAACACAGGTGGACACTTAGGACTCCGCTGACTGGCATCCACGCCCCCTTCCAGTGGTGTAACAACACCACGATTTCTTCCAGGGAAGCAATTGTCTTCGCCACCCCTCAGCCGCCTTCTGCCTCAGACAGCGGTGCTGTTACCACAGTGGTTAAAGTCAAGGGGTTGTGAGGAGATATTTAGGGATGGGGGTGGAAGAGTTTCTGCTGAAACCAGAGAAGAACCACACTTTCTTCCTGTGGACAAAGGAGCATGGGCTCAGGGGGCCTACAGGTGACACAGCCATTTTCAACCAAGAGGGTCCCCCCACTGTGATTTCGGGGGCTATCATGGAGAGCCTAATGATGGAGGCAGTCCAGTCTTGGGTGCTATCACTTGAGCTACAGCAGCACCTTGACAGTTCTAGACTTTTCCGTTACATGAGCCACAATATTGCCTTTGTTGTGTGAACCGATTAGCGGAGGGTTTTCTTTGACTTGTAACATAAACGCCCTCGAGTGACACACAAGACATTGAGGAAGGCGTCAGCCACAGGACAAGAAATGTGGGACCACAGCAGTGAGTCTGTGCGCACATGCTCAAGTTCGACATAAATAACTTTCCATGGCTTCCAGGGGAGAGAGCCGGAACGCTCTGTGCGCTGGCTTTGAGCATATGACCAGGGCTACTCCTGTTTCTGCCCACTGACCCATGTGGGGTTGTCCATGGTGGCTTCAAGCTGAGACTCTGTGAAGTCCCCATCCCCTTGGCGGTAGCTGTGTGAGGAAGGGAGAAGGTCCAGTGAGGGGGGGGGAGAGGAGAGGAGGGTAACAGTGACCTTGAGAAGGGCTCTGGGGGAAAGTTGGACAGTAGCTGGGAGCTGGGTTGGAAGCTTTGCAGGCAAGAAGGGAAATGAGGTTAGCTGGTGTGGTTAAAGTCTGTCCACAGCCAACTCTGAACAAGTACATTTCTCTGTCCAGTCTTTGAAGGCAGAAATCACAAATTAGATGAGTTTTAAAACCGCTGTACAGACATATGTCACACAGGAGCTTAAAACTAGTCGTAACTGAATATTAAACATCTGCGCTTAGAATAGAATTCTGTTAAATTTAGCTAGTCTTTATTTAAAAAAAACTGAGCCAATAATCTGAGTGAACTTTCAGACCTTGGGTCTCCCCTTTTGGTAAGGGGGCCTCTGAGATACAGCTCAGTGGGCACGGCCTTCATCTAAGGAAGCTGTGCACAGCCCCCCTAATTACCGTGTGCAACAGCCTGAGTGCTTCTAAAAACTTAGGAACAGATCAGACTGGGAGAGGGGTCAGTGCCTCACAGGAGCAACTGATAGCTCTGTGTAGTTTTCTCTCCTATTTAAAGAGAAGGGAAGTAACACCCCACACAAGTGACTTACTGGTGTGCAAATTTCACAGTCGGGACTTGAGAAATAAGCACTTCCTCTGAAGTCAGACGGCCGGGCACACAGGTGACCACCCGCCTCGCCTGCACTCGCTGTTCCCATCTCAGCCGCCATCCCGCTCCCCCCAGCAGGACCGGGTGGCCCCCGGCAGGTGCTGGCCAGCGGAGCAGGGGCACTGACCTGGAGTGAGACGAGATCTCGCTGAGGTCGCCCATGCTGCCATCGGCCGCGCTGCCAGCTGAGATGGCCGGCGCGTAGCTGTGCACCGCGTACATCTTCGCCTGCTCGCCGTCAGGCCCCGGGATGTCACCCGGGTCAGCCCACTGGTCAGCGCGGCTGTGGATCACGGACCTGCTGCCCGCCAGGTGCACGGGGCCCAGGACTGCAGCGGGCACGCATGGGGCCGTGTCGATGCCGCTGTCCGTGGAGGCCCCTTTGATGTAGGTCAGCCCCAGCAGCTCCGGGTCCATGAGGTCCCCAGAGCCGAAGTGCTTGTCGTCACTGTTGCTGGATGTGTTGCTGGAAAGCGTGTTGCTGCTGGAGTGACTGGAGCAACTTTTGTCTCCGATCTTAAGAAGAAAGAGAAACAGAAAGGTTTCAAACAGATCCGCTTCTTTATGAAGCTTGTTCTCACCCATACTCACAGAGTGACAGATCTTCCCCCGAACCCTTTTGACGCACTCTTTGACGTTGAGGCAATGATAGAACTCACTTCTTTTTTTTTTTTTTTTCATTTTTTTTAATTCACTTTTAAAAACTCCTGATTTTATGCAAAAGTCCCAGACTCATAATTCCCCTTGTAACTCCTGTTAAGCGGGCATCCCTTCAAGCCTCTGTTCAATTCTTTGTGCACGAAGCATGAAAGTGTTTGCCACGGTGTCACTGACCAGAAAATAATCAACAAACGTTATGCAAACTGGGAAAGCAGGTGGAAAAATCAGCACAAAGGGAGGAGCAGCCTTTCATCGAGAAATTCTCCTGTGACAAGTTACAGTGCCAGTCCTGGGTTTGGGCACAAGACTCGGGTTTGAATCACAGCGGCAGGATGGTGTCCAGTCACGCAGCCCCTCTCTGCGCTTATAATACTGAGCTCCGATGATTAATGTGTGGACCCTGTGAGGTAATACACGGTAACGCACTGCCACTGCAAAGCGCAAGCTAATATGAGGGACTTCTCTGCGAGAGCCCGAGCCCCTGGACACCCCCGGCGCTGATGAGAAGGGGCTCTCTTTGCGACCTCTAGAAGACACAAAGCAAAGAGCCCAATAAATGTTGCCATCCGACTAAGGGGCTCATACAGTCATGGCTCCTCTTCAGAGCCTGGGAAAACTGACAAGACCTGAAGCATCAGCCAAGGGTTTGGGATCATGAGGACAAGTCATGCCCTGATCTATCTTAAAGCAGTTTGGCCTTTTCTCCTTCCTGCCATCCACCAGATCTGTAAGCACAACCCCCTGACCTTTTTAGAACACATGGACATTCTCACGTCTACCCCTACCCCTGCCTTCCTAAAGGTGCCTTAAACCACCGTTAGAGATTTGTCAAGGTGGAATTCAACGGCTCCTGTGAGGCCAACTCAAGCCCAGGCCCTGGCATAGCCAAGGGAAGGAATGTCACATGGCTTTCCGGGCACTTGGCTGTAGAGCTCACCAAGGACTCCTGAAGGAAGAGGGAAACAGCAGCTCAAGTCAGGAAATGATAAGATTTCTTCACCTGTGAGTTCTCATAACTAAGCTACTTTCAAATGTTGGTTTTATCTGGCAATGGCCAACGAGTCATGTTTTTGCATTTGACAGGAAGTCTGCCTCACTGAGCTATGGCCACGGGTACGGAACAGCATGTGCCAATGCCCGGGAGCCCGTGCCGGGCGCTGTGGAGCACTACCTGATAGTCCTTGCTGCCAGCTGTTAGTCAGCGGCCGCGAGTATTACCGTGAATCGTTAAGTGGCCAGCTATGGGCTGGGAATCTCCGACCACATATGCCACTTCACACTTTCTGGCAATGCCCACAAGGGGGGAAACCACTGACAATAAAAACAGGACTGTGATTTAGTAACCGTGACGCTGGATATCACTGATCAAGAGGCTGAGGATATAGTCTTGGCTTTGGCAGTAATTTCCCGTGTGACCTTTCTTTGAAGTTCTTTATAAATCAAGGAGGGAAAACAAAATGTAACTCGTATATATATTTGTTTTCACCTCACCTCCAAGAGTCCTGTGAGGTAGACGACCTGTCACTGAGAGTCCCTGGATTCTCACGTGACGTGTGCGGAGATACAGCAGACGGGCCATGTGAGAGGGGAGTTTACAGACGGAGGACTTACGTGGGAAAGCTTATTGGGGGAGTCTTTGCAACTTCCATCTTTCTGCAGGGCTCTTTCCTTATAGGAACTCAGGGACTTTGGAAGGTGGCCCGTGCCATTTGGTTTCTGTCGCATAAGGAGAGAAGAGAATAGAAATATCTGACTTCTAGTGTTAACGAGAGAGCAGAGCAACACAGAAGCCGAACAAAATGGTTCTGAGACAACAAGCAGGACTGTGGTTCTAGACTTTTCTGGTCTCACCAATGGATACACCCCAAGGGTACGCAGAACCACCACCAGAAGGTCAAGGTTCCATTGCCACAGGCACCAGAAGCACAACCACCCAGGACAATGTCCCCGGGGGGCGGGGGGTCAGGAGACCCCGCTGACCACATGGGCTTGCTTGCATGACAGTGCTCACCAAGTGGGCTGAACAAACGAACAAATGAATAAGCAAGTGATGGGAAGAAAGAGGGAACAGCATAGAAGGGCCCAGAGGAAGGCCAGTTTACCAGCCGGGGTTCTCATTACCCAGGTGCCTGCTTCCTTCCAGCGTCTCCTCCCGCTCCCTGGCTCCTTCACACTCCAAAGGGCCCGCGCCCTGGTGCTCAAGCAGCAGTGGGGACTGGCACCTGCAAAGACCACAGAGCTGAGTGGCTGCCAGCCAGGCATCCGAGGGCACGTCCCCGGTGTGCGCTGCCCCGGAACGGGGCGAAAGCCCTCCACAGAAGCCATGTGCCGGCCCAGCCCTGCCAGAGGAGCTTCAAGCAGCCGGTATCGGGGACTCTATGCTTTCACCGCTGGCTCAACAGAGGCGCCTGGATGGCAGTCATTTACAGACATGAAAGGGCTGCCGAGGCCAGGAGGTGGGGAGGGCTATCCAGGGTCAGAAAACCTGTCCCCAGTAAGCCAAGGAAGAGCTCCCTGCTTCTGTTTCATTTTGTTCTGCTTCCTCTCGTGCTGAGAATACATGGCTCTGGTACTTCTTTATATTAATGTTTTTAAGGAAAAGAAAGTAAGACTGTTGGGCTCTAGACTACACGTCGGTGGACCCTGTGGTATGAAAGCGCCAAAGAAGGCAATGTAATTCTACAGAAGAAGTAAATGAAGGGAAACTTCTTCATGGCACAGAGTGATTCTTCCTTACAGAATCTGGTTACAGATCCTGGTTTGCAGAAGAAGCTAGAAATGGTTTTTCCATTGATTAAAAAAAAAAAAAAACAAACCAACAAAAAAACTCAACTCCCCTCTGCTTTTTAATTGCAACTCAGCTGAGAAAAATGTCCTTAAGTTCTTTTAAGAACTCCATCTATTACCTAAGGCAGGCAACACTTATAACTCGTACTGCAAACATCAACATCTAAGCCTAAACCGGGGGAGGGGGGGTGTCCAAGGACGGACATCTCCCTTTGCACCTGCGAGAGCAGTAACGAAGTCCCCAAGTGAGACCCTTCTCTGCCCTGGTTGTTCTCTCCTCTCCAGTCTCAACTGCAAAGCAGCACATGCAAAAGGTGCCGTCAGGAGTGCCACCCTCACCCTTTTCGTCCCTGACTTTGCTGGATGTTTCCCCTGAGTTTCTGTATCTGTCGGTTCAGTATCTCCATGTCCCCAGGCGTCCTCGGGCTCGACCTGACCTGCCAGCTCCCGGATACCACACTCACACACATGCTAGCGGGAACGGTCCTCGGCTGGATGTGTGGGTCACTCCCCCGCCCCCCGGCTGTTCTCAAACAGGAGGCAGGAAAAGACAGCCAAGCGCTCCACCTGCCTTCTCTGATGGGGGGCTGTGCTTCAGAGAAAAAGCACTTCCAAGAAAGGCTATGATTTCGCTCCTCGTCAGCAATTTAAGGGAGGGGAAAACTCTCGAGGGCCACTGCCTTAGAGTCCCCAAACCCTTCATTTTCAGAAAGACTTTCCTTATGAAGATGAAAAAACAGACAGGCTCAGAATACGGAAAAATGAGCTCTGTGTACATAGACACGATGAGTTTTCTAGCCTGGGCGAGTGACTTAGGAAAAGCCTAAAAAATGCCTGGCATTTTTACAGCCCCCCAGTGGTATCGTGTGCGACAGGCACACAGTATGTGCTTCAGCGAGTCACCGACCCGGTCCCGCCCAGCGGCCAGCAGTGAGGTAAGACTGAGCAGTACCCGTCATATGCCGCCTGCGGTCTCCACGGTCCGCTGCCACCAGGCCCGGGGTCGCTGGAGGAGGACTGGTTGCTGGGTGAACTTCTGAAACAGGAAGTAGAATTATTAACGGGGCGCCGAGGGGCCTGCACAGCAGCCAACGTGGGTGGGGACCTGGCCCATTTTGTTTTACAAATAAACTCATTTCACGATGACAAAGGAAAGAAGAAATTCACAATGCAGTGTGAAATAGAATCAACCACGGGCAGAGACACCAAGAACCAGTGGGGCCAGAGACATTCGGTGGCCACTTATTACAGGAAGGAGGTGTGGCAGGAACAAGCTGTCACCATCTGCAGGTTTAAAGCGCAGATACCAATTCCAGTGAAATATGGAAGGATGGCAAACGAGCCCCCAAGAATACAGAATTATGAAAATATTACCACGACTTGTTCTATAAAACTTAACGCAAGGCACGTTCTGGTTCTATATTTGAAACCTATGTGGAGGGAAAACCCTAAATTTGTCAACACCATTTATTTTCATACATCTGTCGGACACAATCCTGTTTATTTCAGAATCATAAAAATAAGTGCTCCCAGTGAGAACTCACTTGATGAAGATGCGCTTGTGGGTTTCTGTTCTGCTGCTAGAACGCTCCAGGTTTTTTCTCTATAACTTACTAAGTTCTGGGTTACTAAGGGAGGCTCTGCAGACCCTTTCCCGTCCACATGCTGCCCTTTTACCCGGGCTACCTATGTGCGCGTCTTTGAATAGGGGGAGTTTATAAACTCAGCAGATATCCGAGTGAGGAGACCCAGAGCCAAGATAATTGAATGCCAAATTAAAGCAGTATCATTCCTGTATTCAACCTTATAAAGAATAAACTGGACAAAGACCTCATGTTTTAATCTTACGAATTATCGTTAATACTCATATAGGCTTACCACGTGCCAGGAAGGGTTCTGAGCAGTTTGCAAATACTGACTGATTCAACCCTCATAATGCCCTGAAGAGGTCCTACTATTATTAGTAAGTTTATTTTTCAGACGAGGAAATCAGACTCTCTACTATATACCAGAGCCCTATGAGCCACTCTGAGGAAACTCACGGCCTCTCCATGGCCCATACGTTACGAGAAAACGAAAACTAGAGTGCGAGAAATGAACTGCTTCAACAACAAAAAGACAAATTTACCATTTTGTTCGCTTAAAACTACCTGATGCGAATGACGCATCTAAAAATCCTCGCCAGCTTCTAACGCCACAGTACTGAACTTTTCAACGAGTGCATTCTGTCATTGAAAAATTAACTTTAACTTTAACTCAATTTGCTTAAAATAAGAGAAACAAAGCAAAGATGTGTTAATGAGCCTGGGACCTCTTAAAAGACTAGCCACGTTAGGAAGATGGGATTTAGTCACTGACTTTGCAGTTTTACTTATACTTAAAATTGCTTGCACTCATTCAGAGGCTCCTGGGGAATACCTTCTTGGGGATCTTGCCCCGCCCGGTTTAGGAAGCAAGGTGACCAGGAGGACCAGGACGGAGAGAGAAAGCTGTGGCCCCGGTGGGCCCATCTGGGGCAGAACCTGCATGTCATAGGCACCCGTGCTGGGCGAAGGGTGGGGACGGATTCCAGGCATCATCGCATCCAGGGCCTGCCCTGCTGCCTGCCTGACAGCTTGTTCCGAACAAGCCGACTCAGAAACGGTCAAGCCAGAGAAAAAGTCCCTCCCTGTAGCATCAAGTTCTAGCCCCAGAGTTTGATGAGGGCCATCCCCGGGGAACCGGCACTGGCATTACCTCGTGCCATCCGGCAGCTTCCGGTCGAAGGAGGTGCTCCGAGGAATGGCAGCCTGGGCCTGCTGTAGCAGCTGCTGGCACTGCAGGCGGTCGGGCGTGCCAGGGACCGGGGAGGCCCTGGACAGCGGCTGCAGGGCGGGCTGTGGGCACGCGGTGCCACGTGGTATTCCTCCGGAAGGGGGTTTTGTACTCGCAGGGGGTGCCTTCGCTGTCGAGTTTGTACTCCACCATGGGGATCCGGCAGAGCTCCGAGCATCCTCTGTGGGGCCAAGAAGAGCAGATAAGTAGGGAGGGAGGCTCAGTGCTGAGCCATCAGCATGGCTACTCGCGGCTTACAGAGGAGGAAGGAGAGCCACGCACCCTAAGGAGCAACCCTGGTGCCCCTGTCTCTTTACGCTCCAGTATGAACCAATGGGATCTAGTACCACGCTGGTGGCTCTGGTTAATTGGCAGATATTACTTTAGGCATTTCACGCATATATCCTGCCTCTCTCGATGTCGTTTGCAAACTTCTCAGGCTCAAATATATCTTTAACCAATTTGCACGCGTGGCATCATGCACAGTGAACACAGGCAATAAACAAACTTTCACAGATAAAAACTGCCTCATACACGCTCTGAACAGTTTCAAGAGAAGTACAGTTATAGAACCAAGAATCAGTCGCATGTCACTTTTTCTGTGGAGTCTGAGAACAGTGAAAAGCAAAATTAGTAAAAGCTGTCAGGGTCAAGGGGAAACCGGGGTGCCCGTCCTGTCACAGGGTGGTTCTTAGTCACTCTCTTACACTAGCGCTACAGCTACCAGAACGTCATCTCCTGGAATGCTCTCTCGTGTGCTCAAATGCCCAGTCAGGAACCTGTTAGCCTCAAAATATGATTTAAGTGAGACATCTCTCAAGTTTCTCACTAATTACACAGCACACACAGTACTATTAACTTGACCAAAGTTGGCCCGTGAAACCAACTGGCGCAGTTTGGCAAGGACACAGGAAGACTGGGTAGGTCTCCCCTCGGACATTCCAGAGTCAACATAAAAACTTGCTAATATTCACCCTCTGAGAGCTCTACTAGGGTAATGTGTGGTTCTTTAAACAGGAGACTTCCATTCTCAGGATGCTAGAGGAATGTTTCAACCTCTCGTCCAAATCATAATACAAGAACAAAGAGAACAGGAAATGGAAACGAACGTGACCATCTACAAAAGTTGAGACGACTGAAACTCTAAAATCCAGCAAAGACAGAAGGCCAATGGGACCAGTGCTAATGGCTTAGCGGAGCAGAGGAAGGCAAAACCCAAGAGTGAGGGAGACAAGGAGAGATGAGACCATTCCCCTCACCCAACCCCAAACAGGTGCAGGGACGGGGAGCATTAAGCATCACAGGAGCCAAAAGTGGGAGAGAACGCTTATGAGGTGGGGGTTATTTAGGAGAGTAAACAAAGAAAAGTTTGACACTAGGCGGCTGGGGGTTCATTCAGGCAATTACCACCTCTGCCTCTAGGGGGTAGGAGCAATGGTCGAGGGAGTGCCGCCTGAGGGATCCAGACACAGAGGAAAGCATGGCAGAAAACAAAAGGTTAAGTCTCACTGGAAAATGAGACCCAGTCATTTCTTCTTCCTCCAAACCCAACTTCAGAATGCTGGTCACTCCCACAAACACGGCTGAGGATCTCTCTCTAGAGAAAAGACAATGAGCTGTAACTGGATACAAGCCACCTAATCGCCCTGCGTGAAACTCGCCGACCAACCACATCCTTCGAGAAGGAGGAACTTTTGAAATTTAAAAACATGATAGCTAAAATTCAAACTACAAAAGTCCGCTAAGACAGCTATTAGGGGAAACTGAGGCGCTATCCCCAAAGCGTTACCGGAGAGCAAGCATACGGAAATTAAAGTTCAATCCGAGAAGTCTAATGTCTACCTAACAGAGGTACCAGAAAGAGAAAAAGAGAAAGGTGGGAAGGAAATTATTAAGAAACAACACAGGAAAATCTCCAGAACTAAAAGATACATAAAACCAGATTAAAAGGTTCAGAGAGTACTCAGTGCGGCGAGTAAAGAAAGGTCTACGTCAAGAGATGTGTACATACATATATGTGGGACGGGAAGAAACTTTCAGAGGCAATGAATCTGTTTATGGTGTTGATTATGACGATGGTTTTGTGGATGTCTACTTATCTCCAAACTCTCTGAGCTACTGTATGCGTTAGATGTGTACAGCTTGGTTGTGTCAACTGTACTTCAATACAGTTTTTTTCCAGACATCCTTATGGAACTCAAACTCTTGGGTTCCAGAGGAGACCCTGAATTTCTGGGGCGGGGGGGGGCAGGAGGGAGGAGAGGGGGACCGGCCTCACACAAAGGGCTGGGGCACAGAACTGCTTTATTCTTCTCGACGGCACAACTGGATGAAAGTTACTTCTCACGGGTCAAAGTAACAGTACTTGGAGCTTGGGAGGAAGAGACCGGTAGGGACCAAAAACAGCGGCCTGCTTTTTGGCTTGGGAAACCACATGGATGGTGGCACTGCCCTTGGGGGAGAGAAGTAGACTCAATAAGCCATCGGAAAGAGATACTCAGGCCTGTTTCCGTAAACTTCCCTTCACATTTT
The DNA here is from genome assembly GCA_030068075.1 of Paguma larvata. Lineage (NCBI taxonomy): Eukaryota > Metazoa > Chordata > Mammalia > Carnivora > Viverridae > Paguma > Paguma larvata. The sequence goes on from CM057837.1 coordinate 83,924,748, forward strand.
ATCCTAACTCTCCTTCTCCCAAAGCAAAATTCATCTCTTACTGCGTGAGTTTAAATTACTCTGGATCTACTGAATGCGTTAAATTCCTGGTCAAGGAGTGAGTCCAGGTTTACACCGGATTGCGTTGCTATTAATATTATTTTATAAAATAGCAAGGCTCTGCAATTTTTACTCAGGGACTTGTTCTTTCCAAGTGTTTTTCTACTTAACCAGAGGACACATCCCCTTGACCAGTGATTCATCCGTATGACCAACAACCTAGCTGAAAATCATAAAGGCAGGATATTACGGTCCTATCAAACATCGAGAAAACCTACTCTTGCCTTCTGCCCTATTTGGTACTGTCAGCAAGTTACTCGATAGGTGAACCCCAGGCTTTGGTGTCTCAAAGACAGCAGTTGTGAACCCTCAAAGGAGGGAGATGTACCCAAGTTAAAGGTCCTGGAGTTATATCTGAATGAAAAGGAACATGAACTTTGAATCTTGTGGACCAAAGGGCAACGTGTATTTTCAGCGCCTGTGTGGGTTCTACGTTTACTGGGCTGACTTAAAAGGAAGAAGAAGCAATAAGAAGACAGATGGCTAAGGAGTGTGGAATATTTAATTCATGCTCATAGATTGTAGTCTTTAATAAGACGTTTTAATTTAGCATGAATCTTTGAGCAAAAACGTTATACAAATGCATGATCATGACTAATATTTTAGAGAGTGCTGACACAAGCGTGTGCGAACGCATGAGGTGGAGAGAAGATTCGGGGTGGAGTTATTTCATTTCCGCCCTCTTGCACGGAGTCATATGTAAATGCTCTTTTGGAGGCTAAAAACTGGCATGCTTTTGCCCTACCACAAATCAGGTATTTAAAAAAAAAACAGCTTTATTTGAAAATCAAAACTAATTTTGTTAGTATGTGACACTTTTATAGCAACTGCTCTTATGAACGCTAGGTCTGTGCTTTGTTTTCTTCTGGGACTAAGACATCAAATAAATCCCGCTAATTATGCCATATCATCAGACCTCATCAAGCAGAGTTCTGTTCTCTATACAAATTCTGTGTCTGGAAGGACATGTATACAGAAAATTTGACCAAGGTTTAAGGAAGTGGGAAGAAGTCTCAAGTAAGAATTGCCAACTGGCCTAGAGCAGAGGTCCTGCTGCTGCAGGGAATACAGGAAAGTCATCCACACCTGCACCTGTCCCTGCACACACTCCTTCGTCTCCGTGGGGAGACAGTCCAGGACACCAGGCAAGATGTCCCCGCTCCTCTGGACATGCATGTAGGGGCACGCAGCAAGTATTTCTTTCTTTTTTTCTTTTTTTTAATTTGAAGGTCTTTTTTTATGTTTTTAGGAGGAGGCATAGCAACATTATGACAGTGTTCTGAAAATTAACACGATTATCAGTATACCTTTTTTTTTTTTTTGCAGCAAGTATTTCTAACCACTAAGTAAAGACCTACTGAAACCCAAACTGACCAAATGCAAAGAGACCTCACACTAAAAGACATTCCCCAAAAAGTGAGCGTTAGTCTTGTGCGTAACTGAAACACTTTTTGTTTGTTTGTTTAAGCAAAGACAAGTCTTTGGCTTTCCTGCATTAGGGTACAAATTCAGACCTCGCCGATCAATGCCCTCGGCTTGCTTTTGACAAGCACCAAATCAGTCCATGGTCGTGAAGTGCAGTTCTAGCTCCTGGCACACTTTTCACAGTGTGCTTGTGAAAGAGAAGGCACTCATATTAGAGAAGGAAGGCTGTGCGGTCACTTACATGGAAGCATACTGATTTCCTCGTTGCTCAGTTACAAATGCACACGTCACCTGCTTCTGCTTCTAATTAACATGCTGGGGAGAGATCAATACACACTCCGCTTCAGGGTCGAAAAATAAATATAATTTTTAACATTGCTTGAGTCTAGCCAGTAACTTTTCTGGTTCTAATATCACTTTGTAGTACATCCTGGAAGGCAAAACTTCCTTTAGACGAAAGTGGTCACAAAAACTGTGCTCGTTGAAAATTCGATACTAAAAAACCGTAAAGATGAAAAGTGGTTCCACTTGCTGGAGCCCTCGGAGGATCCTACACTTTACTGCTCTCCTCTGAAAAACGCTACTACTCGTCCTTCGGAACTTGGCATGGTGGTGACTTCCTGGGGTGGCTTATTCCGGGGCAAGGGACGCTTGCTGACTTCCTTGTACCTGCCCCCATCAGTGCTCTCCTTGCTTCCTGCTGCCTGAAGCTGTTTCCTACCAGCAGGCTTCTTTCCTACTGGCAGGGTCAAGAGCCACTACTGCTTCCCGGCCTCTGGGCGTGGCTGGCACAAAGGTGGCACCCACTTGGGGTCATCTGCATTGCCAGCCACTGCCCTTATGCACCCCTAACTTCAGACACACCCTGCAAGCCCCCCAAGTGGGCACCCACCCACACAGACCAACTCATTTCAAATGACATCCCCAGTTTCCTGGACGAACACTCCATTCGTCATCAGTCATTGGAGTAGAACCAGCGCTGGCCAGGCCGTGGCCTCGGTTCTGAAGGATCACTTCCACCTTCGAGCCTGACTGTCAGAGCCATCTTGGATGGCTGCGGCCAGCCAGCCTGAGGCACGGTCCTCTCCACCTGTCCCCAGCAGGAACCCTCTCACCGAATCACACTGCTCTCCATTAAAGACACAGTTTGGGCTCTCAGCTCAAAACCCAAAGCTGTCAAATGTGTAGCTTAGAGACAGCTCAGTCTCTTGGCACCCATGTTAAATTTTAAGAGGTATGGAACTTTTTGAAGTGCGGGCTTTCACAAGAAAGAAGTTAGTTTCAAATAGATACCATTGGTTGTTCCTTGTATAAAAGAGAAGAAGCTAATATTAAGCAGCAAAAGGCGCATAAATGTTCATGAAGGTTCTTTCTACATAACGTACAGATTTATAGAACTTTGGAATTGTAAAGTGTATGTAACAATCAGAATTGCAGAACGTTTTAGAGCTGCAAAATTCCTTTTGGGTACATACATTCATTAGAGAACAACAATCATGACCCTCTTCCTTTATTCGTTCCATCTTAACATGAAAGTCGGCCACATGAGTTTATGCCGCTAAAACTAAGAAGGGGAAAGAGTTCTAGGGGATGATGAATAGGAAGAATACTTCTGAAGAGTAGCAAAATGAAACCAAACAGCTAGAACACTGAGAAGACTTAAAGAAACAACTTACAGTCCTAAAAAAAAAAAAAAAAGTGGGGGGGGGCAGTTGGATAAGCGGGACCTGCACCGGGTAAACCATGGACCACGCAGCCACGGCTTAATCACATAATTATAACTTGCATTTACTGTGCTCTGAGACTGCCTTTTGGTTTTATTTTTCTTGGCTGCATCACAGAGAACCTTTAACTGAACCCAATAATCTACCAGAAAGCCTTACAACATACTGCAACGCTACCCTTGCCTTCCAACCCACCGCTTGTAGAAAACTTCCCAACTTTTCTCCATGCACCACAGCATTTCAGTTTCACAAAAATGTCTGAGGTAGTACAAAGGAAATCTCCTGTCTTTGGAAGAAGGCTCGCACAGGTTGGAAAACGGACACAACCGATCAGGGACAGTTCATATGGGAACCTGGACTCCTAGCTCAGGGCTCTCTCCAAAGTGCTTGGCCATCTCCTTTAGAAAACTATCAAAGAATAGTAATGTCTCCCCCTCATCATGTTACGGTTTTGACGAGGAGCGAAGAGGATCTTTGGGAACAAAGGCAGCTGGGTCCCCTCAAATGAACTACCTGCTTCTTTTATATTATGCACTTTGTAAAAGAACCTTTTTATAGCCCTAGGGATTGAAGTAATCACTGATATTTTAATCATTTTAATGTCTGTTATGCTAATAGCCTGCTAATAGCTAAAAGACTCTTTCCAAATCATCCAACAAGGTGACAGGGGTAATTGATGCTCATTCACTTGAATCACAAACTCTTTCTTTCTGTTGCATAAAAAAATCAGAAGCCTCCAACAGGGAGATAACCACAAAGCATACCTTACTGTAAAGGTTAGGGCAGTGTCATATATGAAATGGATACTACATGAAATATTAATTCACTTTTCTACATATTTCCTTAATTTATAGATAGAAATAGAAAGCCATCTAGACTATACATAAAAAAAAGACTCATCTGGACCACAAACGCACTTGACCAAGCCCTTTGAATAAAGGTCTTGAATTGAAAAGGTAAGGGAGGTTACCTACTACTGAATAATTCATCAGTTTCCACCCTTCTCCTTCCTCACCAGACACCGGGGCAATGGAGTCTTCACCCACTGTACACCTAGCACACTGTTCAACTGAAAACACAAGCTCAGAAAGTTCTTCATGAAGCCAACCTCCTTTTTTTTTTTTCTCTTAGAAAGCCTGAGATCTGGAATAATGTTCTACTGCATTATATCCTTCAAAGTGAAACAGAGAAGCTTCTCAGTAGCTATTTGATGCCTGATTTTTCATGAACGTATTTCCATGAGAGAGGATACTCACTGGCTGCCCGTGACCACAGTGTGGTATTACTTGTCATGCGTGTGCCTGTAATTTGCCTAACACGAGTTCATGCTCACTGTCACCCTGTGCTTCTGTTACAATGTCAGTGACGTTCCAATGTTTCAAACTGGTAAGACAGCAAGAGTGCTAAAGTGTCAGTAACTGGCTGGAGAGGGTGAGAGCGTTTTCCACACTGAGATACATAGCGTTGAGTGACACAGTGTTGCTGGACTTTGAGAAATTCATTTTTTAAGGAGCAGAAATATGAATGGAAAGTACTGTATTTTATTTTATTATCTTTTAAAAATTTTTAAATGTTTTTATTTATTTTTGATATATGTAGAGAGAGACAGAGCATGAGTGTGGCAGGGGCAGAGAGCGAGAGAGACATAGAATCTGAAGCAGGCTCCAGGGTCCAGCTGTCAGCACAGAGCCTGATGTGGGGCTTGAACTCATGAACCGTGAGATCATAATCTGAGCCGAAGTCAGATACTTAACCAACTGAGCCACCCAGGCACCCCAGGAAGTACTGTTATTTTAGAATGCCAAGTAGATGAAAAAGAGTCCAGGGAAGGAAAAGTTAGATCTGTCCCAGCCATCTGAATAGTCTCAGTGCCCGGCAAAGTTTCTGGCACAAACTAGTTAAGTGGGAATGAGAATGACTGAGTAAACACACAAGGCCACCCAGCTTTTGTTCCTTCTGTAAATTCTTACTTCGAGGAGGGAGAGAAGAATCCGAACTTTGCATTGGAGGGACAGGACAACAGGACATGGAACCTGTTTCCAGCTGACATTAAAACTCATTCCAAACGTAACTGATTTTTCTAATCCAGACAAATCAGTTGGAAGCCTCCCTTTAGTCCCGATTTGAACTCACGGTCTACTTCACATACAAGGATCTCTCTCCAAAATGCTAACCTGACAAAATTGAGTTTCCCTTCCCGTTTCTATTTCTTGGTCTTCCTGTGTGTGCGTTGGGGAGTTGAATGGCCTGGCACCAAGCAGCAAAGCACAGTAAAGCTTCAATTTATAGAATGAGCTTAAAGTACAATAAGTTTACAGAAACTAGCATAAAGCTTCAATAGATTCAGAAACTTAGATTTGGGATGACGTGAGACCATTTCCACTGTGTTGCATCACATAAGCTGTCTGGGATGGGATGCCAACAGAGTATGAGGAATCACACGAAACGGAGGTGCCACGGCAAGGCATTTCATTTCCACGTATATTGGACGGGTATTTACTGTATCACTCACACTGTATAACAACTCATGCATAATTCTGATGAGTTGTTATTTCCTTTATATCCGCTTCTTAAACTGATGTGCTTGCCTTAAAATGACATTGATAGAGTGTCAGTCGCCTCTGAAGGCTACGGGCGGGGGGCAATATGATCCCTTGCAAAACCGAGAATCATTAAGTGTCTTCAGTAAGTCTTCTTCATCTTTGCCGCAGAGATGTCTGGCTTGGGAAATGCCCTCACTCCCTTTAAACCCTCATTTCCATTTGAAGAGCGCTATTCCCAAAATGCTTCTTGCCACTCAGTCCCCTGTCTGTATGAATTCGCTCGCGGTCTAACCCCAGCACAACAACCCTTAATAAGCATTCCCGAGGGGATCCTCCCCGCTCCGTGTGTTCTGGAACTCCACAAGGAACGGGCAACATGGCTCTGCCTGCCTTCCAAGCTGAGGGACAGCTGGATTCCCATCATCCTGAGGCTGGGGAACGGGGGCTTCAAAGTGTGGGGCCGCTTTTGAGAAATACTTTCCCGACTAGAGACTTCATTTAATCCAGCAGCTTCTGAGTCATAAGCAAACACCTTCTGACCTGTGAACAACCAGAAGTCTATTAGGGGACAAGCCTATCCTATGGCTGCTGATGGGAACAGACAGGCTGGAGGCCAATCATTTCTCCCTGCCTACCCCCACCCCCATTCAGATCCCACAGGACAAAAATCCAGCTGATACACGGCAAAAGTGAATCGAAACATTTTTCAGTCTATCATTCGTGATGCTTACGAAGATCAAAAAATCTTGCCGTTGATTGATTTGGCTATTTTTGTTGTCCTCTGGCTCTTACGTTAAAGATATACACACACGCGCACGTGCACGCGCACACCCACCCACCCACCCACACACACACACACTTTATAGGAACGTCTCTTTTTTGCCCCCTCCCTGACAAGCACTCAGAACACTGTGTTGCAAAGATGGTGATAACTGTCCATGTCACAAATCACACGTGTAGTTTTAGCTTGAGGCAGATCTCTGTGTATTTCGTTAAGGAGACATGGCACTAAGTAATGTTTCATTTAAAAGGTTCATAGTTTAAGTTTTTAAATGAGTTAAAGTGCTACCCACTGCCCCTTTTAAGGGCCCCCCTCCTACTTTTCCTTAAAAAATCCAGTAACACAGAGACTAAAAAAAAAAAAAAATCTAGTAATGCAGAGGCTAAGCTTACAGAGTCAAATGCCTATGAAATTGGAAGACTGAACTGAAGGAATTTTCAATGATACATGCAAGGCTTTAAACCTTCATGACTTGCAGAAATGGGGGTGAGGGACAGGGAGAGTGTCACTAGCAGGCACACAGTTAATTCTGATCCTGGCATAGGTAAAAATGCAGAAGGCAGTTATTCCAGATTAATCAGGAGAGGAATCTGTATCTTCGGGGAATGCCATTAATGAGGCTCTGAGGAAACAAAGGCAAAATCTCTAAATATCTTGAATAGCTTCAATAAGAACATTTGCATTTAAAACAAAGAGAGAATTCATTATGTGCAGACCAAGGCAGAGATAACTCATCGTCCTTGGCTAGAAAAGTAACAGCCAGAACTTTTAAATGGTAAGTTTTTGTTTGTTTGTTTTAGCTGAAAAACAAATCAGTATTTCCCACGAAATTCTCTTCTTCCAAATCCTATGTTCTAAATACCAAACATAGTAATTTTAACACATTTATGAACCAGATCTCTTGAAAGCTTAAAGAATATCTTACTGAAAAACAGTAGGCTAGAATTATAAACAGGCGAGAAATTTTGTTTTTTAACTCAAAGGGAGAAAACATGGTAACCTTTTTGTCTAACTCCATAGCAGTTACCAGCCTCTAAGAGTCTCACTAGATTTATAAATCTGATTTCCACCAAAGGAAGAAAGACATCTTACCATATGGGAAAATTTCTGGTAAACTGGCTCAAAATTTATTTTAGGGGCGCCCGGGTGGCTCAGTCGGTTAAGCATCCAACTTCGGCTCAGGTCATGAGCTCACAGTCTGTGAGTTCGAGCCCCGCGTCCGGCTCTGTGCTGACAGCTCGGAGCCTGGAGCCTGCTTCAGAGTCTGTGTCTCCCTCTCTGTCTCTGTCCCTCTCCTGCTCATGCTCTGTCTCTCTCTCTCTCAAAAATAAAATAAATGTTAAAAAAAATTATTTTAAAACACTTCACATATACAATATGGTGGCTTCAAAGGTCTAAAGGACTCACCTGTTATTTTCAAGCCTCATTTTTAAAAATATCTTTCTAATAGTTTATTCATTTTGAGAGAGATGGTGCGAGCAGACAAGGGGCAGAGAGAGAGGGAGAGAGAGAATCCCAAGCAAGATCTGTGCTGCCAGTGCTGAGCCCGATGCAGGGCTTGGTCCCAGGAACTGTGAGATCACGACCTAAGCCAAAATTAAGAGTCGGACGCTCAACCGAATGAACCACCCAGGTACCCCTCCAAGTCTCATTGTTAATAAAAATAGTTTGTCTTTCTTCCTTTGCATTCACACCTCTACGTGTGATCGTGGGATTCTTGGAAAGCAAATGGACTGAACGAGACAGAATCTGGCAAGGCAACAATGAGTGCCTTGGAGATTTCCCATGACACGTGATGGCTATTTTCAAGAAGAATTTCAACTCGTTAAACCTTTATTTTGTAAACCTACTGGGCAGACATAGGAAATGAGGCCACAGAAAGTCAGGCAAGTAGCAAATGGTAAGAAATCTAACTGCAACAGACTTTTGCAAAATTCCTCAGGGAGGCAGAAGATGGTCTATACCTCTGGTCTGTTTTCTAAAAAAGGTCACAGTTTCCAGCTGATGCAGTCAATGAACAGTGGCCACATGTGGCTAAGTAAACTTTAACTGAAATGCAGAATTCACCTCCTCGGTGGCACTGGCCACAGTTCAAGTGTGTGACAACTGCACATGGCTGGTGTTTTGGACGATGCAGATATGGGATGTGACCGTGACAGGACAGCGCTGGTTTCGAGGACAGAAAAGGTACCAGGAATGACCTCAGTTACCACAGAAGTATGTCCAGAAAGTGGGGAGAGAATGACAAGAATTTCTTTTGAGGCATGAAAAAACTCACGTGAATATCCTCAAGTTTTTAATTTTTTTAATTTTACCTAAAATGTGGGGGGTATGGAGCATGCCCGAAGGTGCTAAGTGCTTTACGTGTGTCATTCTTACGTAATCTTCGGGAGAGTAGTATGAGTTGGCAATATTACTATAATCCCTATCTTGCAGAGATTAAATGAGGCTCAGAGAGAGCAGGTGCATGACCCAAGATCACACGGCGAAGGCATGGGTTCCGAGCATGCCTTATCCTCAAAAGCCACAGCTTGGAAGGCAGCCTGTGGGAGCTCCTTCTGAGCTGGAGAGAGAAGGGACACGGTGGGCCACAGCCAGATGGATGGCTTGTTCTTAATCAGCATCCTTTCCCTTTGGGCCTAATATCTGTGTGATGTTGGGCATGGTTATTTTCTATTAACAAAAGAACAGTATCACTTCCTAATTCCATTCTGTTCCTATCCTCCATCTGTCCACCTGAGCTTCTGTGCACAGGTTTCTCGTGACCGCTTATGGGAATGTTCCGAACCAGCTCAACCAGTTAACTAGCGACTAGTCACTTCACACGGTATGTGTGACATGCCACTGTCTCTTCAGACATACAACTAGTGATATCTTACAAATCCTGTTAACCATCACTGGCCTCGTGTTATAGAAAGGAATTCTAGCAGTGTGGTGTATTTAACTTGCTAAAGGTTGAGCTATGATGAAGAATATTTCCTCTTAGAAATAGGTCTCTGTGGTCCAGGTGAATCAAGCAGAGGCTGTACTCCTTAGTTTGTAACATCTCAGCTTCTACTTGGTCAATGTCCCTGTAAATGGCTTAGAAAATTATAAGTTATCATTTATCCTACACCAGTAACTTTAAAGCTCTTTTTAAATTGCTCTAATGGCTGATGTCCAAACAATTCTGGTAGGAGATGCACGTGCCTGCATCTTCCGAGGACCCCGCGGGAACGGCTAGGACAGCACCTGCTACAGAGGCCAAGGAGGGGCTGCTTAGGGCCTCCCGCGCCTTACCTCCGGGGCGAGCCATCATCGTGGGGCTGGATGATGACCACCTTCACGGTCACGGAAGTCCGGAGCAGGTCGATCATCTGCTCGTGGGTCAGAGTGGCCACGGCCACCTTGCAGATCTCCACGAGGCGGCTCCCCTGGCGCAGGCCTGCCTTCCAGGCAAAGCCAAAAGGTTCCACGTCGGCGACGATCCCTTCAAAATTCACGTGGAAGCCAAGCTGGCCCAGCCCGTTCCTCCTCAGGGTCATTTCCACAGTCTCGCAGCCTCTTGTCACTATCTGCAGGGGAAGGAGACCATGAGCTACACCGCTGCAGAGCCCAAGGTAGGGGCGTGTACACGGACCCCCCCAGCCCTTCCCCCCACCTGTCCCGGTAAGGACATCACCTTACCAAGTTCATCAGAATGGCATCAGATGCAGGGGAAATAACAGAAGCGAAACAGCGGCTTTATTCTTCAAAGGCAAATATACTCCTGAAACAGGTGTCCTGCATTTACTTGGAAGCCACTGATCTGAAGTTTGTGAGTTTCAGAGGGGCTCTGCTAACTCCCTCCCCTTCTCTGTGTCAACTGACTCGGCTCTTAAGCATATAAATCCCACTCTTCCAGACAGAGGGAAGCAATGGAAAAAGAGACTCTTTCAAAACTGTGACAGGTATCACCCATTAAACATTACAAGCTATTAGACAATTTCATTCAACTTAAAAAAATGGCCCAAACCCCTACCAAGCTAACACTTGGAGGGCAGCTGCGACTTCAGAACGTTAGAACTAGAAGTGTTTGCTCTCTCTGTGCCCCAGCTCTATGGACACCCTGTTCTGTTCTCCGGGAAGCCCTCTCGTAGGGACGGATTGCCTCTGCTTGCCTGGGTGGTGAGCATGGTTTAGCTCAAAGGAAGGCAGGCCTGCCAGGCTCCCTGGCGTCTGCTGACAAGGATGGTGCTCTTGCAGGCACCAGGGACCTTCTGCGCCTCCAAGGCCACCTCTCCTTCATGGGGTCCATCTTTTGGGGGCCAAGGGCAACTTGCCTTGGCTCAGGGCCAGGCAGTATCAGCTCCTACCTTCCCCAGGAGCATGCGTCTACAGCAATGTCACAAAAAGGAACGTGGAGAAAGGTGGACTACATCCCACACAGTGCGCTAAAGCACCGGCAATTACTTAATGCCACCCTCAAAAGTGATAACTGAGAATAACTTACAGGCACTGCAAGGAAAACACAGGCTCATTAAATGTCATTTGAGGACTACGGCATCCCTATCTGTGGGAAATTTGAAGTCAGGAGGTATCACACCCGTCTCCCACAAAAGCACAGAGCTAACGTATAAAGCTGCAGTTTAATAAATGCGCCATTTCCAGGAAACGCACTCTGAATGCATGGATTCCTATTTAATAAGACCTACAAGTGTACGTACAGCTGGCGGATGGGGCTGGTTCAGTGTACGTCCGCTGTGTCGGCGGTTTCCATGGTTACCATCATGGGTGCGCGTGCTGCCAATCACCTTCTCACAGACACATGTGACAGTTTGGGGCTCAGGAAGAAGGGGCAAGGGATTGCTGGTCTTACTGGTGAGTTTTAATGTTTATTTATTTTTGAGAGAGAGAGACAGACAGAGTGCGAGCAGGGGAGAAGCAGAGAAAGAGAAGGAGACACAGAATCCAAAGCAACTCCAGGCTCTGAGCCATCGAAACAGAGCCTGATGTGGGGCTCAAACCCACAAGGGTGAGATCATGACCTGAGCCGAAGTCGGATGCCCAACCGACTGAGCCACCCGGGCGCACCTGGTGAAGTTTTGAAACAAGGAAGCTTCCACAGTTCTGAGCTGAACTAATTTAAAATTGTTGGGAAAGTCCTTTTGTCATATGTACCACTTGAATAAAATTTTTCTTTGCTTCTTTCTCAACTTTGGTTCAACTAAGCTCTCCTACTAAAAGTCTACATATGTATGGCATACACCCTGCCTTCTTTCAGATACTAATGCAATTGTCAGTTGAAATTTAACATCGTATATCAGACTAAAGAGTGAACAGTCAGGCTTTTCCTGAGTCCTACGTGTCTCTTCTGCTTTTTTCCTCCAACCACCTGCTACCTGCCCTACTTTTGCTTTTTGCTACTTCTTTATCCCTTCTGTTCCTTGCTTCTTAACATTTGCAAGGGATAAAGGATCATTTATTTGCAGTTCTTTATAAACTTACATGGACTCAATTATCATAGGAAAATGGTGGCTTCCTATCCATGTACCCAGGAGGGCAATATAATGTGTGACACCTAGTGCAAAATAAGAAGGCAAGGCCCCCCGGTAAAATACTATTCAGAATTTCAAGATGGTAACAGCAAAACACTCAACCAAGCATGGGATCTTCTGAGAGTGCGTCCCCGGGAATGGGTCACATGGAAGCTGGCCCTGCCTGTCTCTTTAGATGTAAGCTCTCATTCCTTCCTGGGTCTGCACCTGCATAACAGACACCTTTAATTTCACTTGCCACCACTATGAAATGCACAGTCGGCCACCTGCCAACTAGCACTTTCTGCTACTATCTGCACTATGAACGTAGGATACTCTTTCTTTGCTTCTGTGGCTACTGCCCTGTACCAACCTTATATTCTAATCCCTTAACTGCAGCTTGGTTTGTTTCCAAAATCTCCTGTTTTAAGTCATCCTAGATATACATTTCCTCAAACATATTTCAGACATGAGGCACCTCAGTCACATTAGTCGTACCGCTGCTTCTCTGAGAAAATGGTAGCAGGGGGGTCCACAAAACGGTGAATGGGTAAGGACCTACGGAATGTGCCTTTCGGTGGGTGGTGAAGTGGCATTTGTTTGTGTTGTTATTTTCAGGAGCACAGATTATGATAACTCTGGATCTCCTAAAAAGAAGTATTTATGATATTACCAAAAACCACAATGTGCCCGGGGACTAACAAGGATAATTCAGTTCTCCAGACACATAAACTAATCACATATTTAATCATCCCCAAATCATGTCTATGCTTGTGCACATATACCCAATAATACTGTTGAACACACAGAGGCCTGTTCCTGTATATAGTGTCTACAAATAATGAAATTATTTCTCCGAAGCTGGAAGACACTGACTTGATTGTGTTGTCTCTAATACACGGTCTCCAATAACAAAGGGCGGATTTATATTTGGAGCGAAGAAAGAAGGCAGGAAATGGGCATAAATTCACCTTTTTTTCATGAACTGCAATGGACTGAATCTTTTCTAAAATTGAAATCTACATCCCCTTTGGGAGAAGATTTAAACATGAGAAATTCTTTTGTCATAGCACGTTTGCGTTTTTATACTATGTTTCATTCTTATAACTGGCTTGACAGACTCAAACTAAAATCTGGATCTTTCTGTGTGAAAATTAGGAGCAAGAACAGAACTGTGAAACACCACGGACATCGTTTAGGGGTTCTGTACTAAAAACAACATTTAAAAAAAAATCTCTTTTATGACTAATTTTTTTTAAGTCGAACTTAATGGGTAATTCTATAAAACCTCCTTAAGAATGTGTGGCTGGAGATTAATAATGTATTTAATCTGGCAGACTAAACAAAAATACCTGCTGTATCAACATGCACAGAACTGAAGCTGCAAAAAGGAGTTACTCATTCACAGGGTCAACAGCAACTGTGTGCCCATTAATCTCCCTCTGGGAGGGTACTGTCATGTCGGTCTCCACAAACATTCATAATATCTGGACAATTCTCCGTAGTTTTTTTCCTTCGGCTACTATAAAAATATATCCCGATGCTTCCCTTCGGAAGGTGGGTTAATTTTTTCCTCTCCAATTAGTGTATAAGGAGCGTTTCTCCACCACTCATGTATTCGGCAACTGCTCAAAAGGACACGGCATTGAAAATTATGCTCTGTAGCCACATAAAATGGGAATTCATTCCCTTAGGTGCCACAGCTGTGGTAGAATTTCCACAGTGGATGCCATCATGAATCTGGGATTGAAGACCCAAGGATGGTGGAAATATATGATCTGTACTTACTCCTAATCGCTGGACGATTTCCCTGATGTCTTCAGCACAATTATCCACTGAGGACAGAAGGATACATTCCCCTCTTTCGTAAAACACTTTGATACTCATCAGTCCAGATGTCCACCCAATGACATCCCTGCAGGAGCAGTTAAATACAACGTTCTTGGAATCCTTTTCAATCAACATTATGAATTCATTGGAAATCCCAAGAAGACATTCAATGTCAGCAGACTGGCCGAAGTCCCGAGCTATGACGTGCCACATGATTGCTCCAACGCTAAACAGATGGGCATCTTTCCTTGGCTTCACTTTCTCCTTTTTCTTTGCACCCAGTGTAATGAAGCTGAATTTCACGGAGGTATCCACAGTGGCGGTCGTGACAAAGTTCTCCGCCAGATCCTTCAAGTACTCTTGCCTCGTTCGAGTGGCCATCGCTCGAAACTTTTCCGATTTATGGGCTGCATTTTCTGCATTGATTACTTTGGCTAAAAGGAAGTCCCGAAATACTGCTGACTTTGGAAAAGTTACTCCTTTGGGAATTGGTGGTCCAAATGGTGGTACATCTTTTGATCTAGAAACCCCAACACTGAGAAAGACAAAAGAGAAACAAGATGAGCTGTCTGTAATACTGTCTTATTTACCTTCTAACATGTGATATACACCCATACTCTCAACTTAAACCATTTTTTTTGGTAGCTTTTTTATTACATATTTTCTGGATACTTAATTTTTGTTTGGTTGTTTTTCAAACTTAGTAGATGGATTTTTTTTTAGGTTTATTCATTTATTTTAGTAATATCTATGCCCAATGTGGGGCTGGAACTCCTAAGCCTGAGATCAAGAGTTGCATGCTCTTCCGACTGAGCCAGTGAGGTATCCTGATGGGGAGTGCTATGGGCTGAGTTGTGTCTCCTCAAAATTGTATGCTTAAGTATTGAACCCAAGTAATTTGAAAAGTGACTTTACTTATGGATAGGGTCATAAAGATGTGATTAAGTCAAAATGAGGTCATTATGGCCCAATCCAATCTAACTGGTGTCCTTTTAAGGAGGTTTTGGACACACAAAGAGACACTAGGGACACATGTTCATAGAAGAAAAACCATAGGAGGACCCAACAGGAAGGTGGCCATCTGCAAGCCAAGGAGAGATCTCGGGAGAAGCTACACCTGCCAACACCTTGATCTTAGACTTCCAGACTCAGAACCGTGAGAAACAAACGTCTGTTGTTTAAGCAACAGTGTGTGGGTACTTTGTCATGGTTGCCCCAGTGGACTTAGATAGGGGGTAATGGACCAATTAGTGGGAAGAGAAACCCAGAATTTCAGATGGTACCAGACTGGTACTCTAACTCTACACCTGGTCATCACTGAGAAAAGACAGCAACACTTTTCATGGAAGTGAGGTTATTAGCCCCAGGTGACTGCTTGGGATCTTACTGGTACTGGATACAACAATCCCACTTTACAGGGGCAGAATTCTTAAGTGTCACATTTTTTAAGGAAGTGCTCACATGGTCACATTTTGAAAATCTCAATAAAAGTTTTATGGGAACTTGTTGGGATGAGCACTGGGTGTTGTATGAAAGCCAATTTAAAAATAAATTATATTTAAAAAAAAGTTTTATGGGAGTAAAATTTTAAGAGATTTCAGGGACTGGAAAGATCAAACATAGAGTGACAAGGCTCTACAATAGGTTGAACCCAACAATGCTCACCTACCTCGGGCAGAAGCTGTAGTTGTCTCAAATCCTTTTTGGAGTAAGATCAACTACACAGAGTGAATTAATGGTAATAAAGAAATGAAGGACTGAGTGGGTGAATGAATGAATCCCATGGCATCTGTGCCCCGATTACCAGGTAGTCACTGCAAACCGAGAATTGGTACTAATCCCACATCTGCCCGGGTTATTTTCTGCGGTGGGATAAACAAGGGAAGCAATCTATACTTGACCTTCAATACTGTAGAAAATTCTGAATGTGGTGAACTAAGGAATGAACGAATGCTGTCCAAATACGTTGTCAGGTGTGAGCTCCTCCTCTGGAAAGTGGCTGGCTAGACTCTAAACAGATCGCGGTCTGCCACATCTCTCACCTTTGCTTTCATCGGCACCCTCTTCAAGAGTGAGTCACGCTGGGGGGCTGGGCAGCGCGATGGAAGACAGTGTGCATGGGACCACAGCTGGTACAAGAGGGGAGGGGAGGACTGATTCTCTTTGGGACAGAGGCACCTAATTCATTCAGAGATGGCAGCATATGCACGAAACCAGATGATGATGGGGCAGACTTGACTTAGGTCCCCAAAGGCAGGTCCTAAAAATGCTGCAGAGGTTGAAGTGTCTTTGGGACCGACCTCATACTTGGCTCGTCTCCCCCCTGCTACTGTGCTTAGAGTGGACATTCTAGACCGAACAGGAATTCATTTATCCTCACATTTGAACTCCCAGAGAGCTATCACAAAGCTACCTGTCTGGACTTGCAGTGAGGCTAACCACACCTCGTTGCTTCTCTATGCCAGCCAGTCAGCCCACATGGCCTAGCTGCCCCTGGGACCTGCCATCCCAGTAAACTCACGTGATCACCTCTCCTCTAACTTTTTTTTTCTCCCCCTAGTAATGAGCCCAGGCTCCTGGAAGAATTTTACCCACAGAAGGCTGAGGAGGCCCAATCTCATTTGACACCTCGAAGAATTACTTTTTGCATTTAACTCTACGGATACCCAGCCACACTGACTGCAGCTGGTGCACTTAAGCCAAAGCATCAGGGAAAACTTTTTATATCTAAATATGTTCTGAAAAAGCTCTCACTGTGGAGCTCCGTAGTGGACAGAGGGAGGCATCTTGTAAGAGGGAAATTCTTTCTGTCCCAAATTATTGACCCGAATATCTAAGTGGACCTTCCCCCTACAATGTATTGTGTATTACTACTTGATCGACTGAAATCTCAGAACCAAGGTGTACAAGAAAAGCAGCCAGAAATGTACGTATGGAGATTCTGGGATTACTATGATATTATGGGATGGAGATCAATTAGAGATCGCTGGCTACAGAAGTTGATACGATCCCTGATTCTTTCAAACACAGTTGACATCGGGGGAATATTTCTTTGCCAGATTTAGATAATTGTCAATAGGTTGAAAGGAGAACATGTTTCAGAATTTCTTCTTTTCCCCAAATAACTTGATAGCATATCTAAATACAAGACTCCTGCACTGAAAGCAACAACATAAAGACAAGCATTGCCTAATAGGCAAGTTAAAACGTTTTAGGAAGGCAAAGTGGTGGAGAGCAGACTCTGTATTAAATTTTCTAAAAGGGAAGCCATCGCTTTTTGTAGATAACACTTCACTTTTAATTGACAGTTAGCCACCAACCCTATATAGCAAGGAGCTGACTCATTCGGTTACCATGGGATGCATTTTGCAAAGAGTTTATCTTGGAAAGTATACAAACACATAAATCCCTCAGAGTTAGCTCTGCAACAGCTATTGCTAGTAAAACTAAAGAATCCTGTATAAAGGACGAGGCAATTAATTCAGTTTGCTTTTTTAAGATTTCAGACTACCATGTCATGTGGAGCTTTGGGGATGCTGCCTCATCATGTCTCTCTAGGCTCAAGCAGACCCAACAGCACTTCCTGGCAAGTCTGTTATATCCAGACTACCGCTGTAAGGTGGGAGTATGGCCTTCTACGGTTCTGGGCTTGTCACCCAGGGCACTCCAACCCAACAGCACGTCTAGATGATGGATCTGCACTAAGGGGGACCACAGGTCCTCATCAGCCAGAACTCACTGCCACTCACACCTGCACAGAGCTCCTCAGGGAAACAGTACTCGGCGGGGGTTCCCTGAGATGCGTGTGATCCATCCAGTCTTCTTCAAGAAGCATCCACGCATTAAGACATAGCAATTCAGAAAACAGTGAATTATATTCTATATATGACTATATATAATTATATTCTATGAATGACTATATTTTGTCATTTCCTCAGAAATTATTTTAATGAATTTATTTTGTCACTGGTTTGCTTTGAGGACTAGCATATAAATGAAAGAGCCCTATAAGGTGTTTTTGGAAAATTTGAGCGTGGTAACCTTCCATGTGACAGAGTTAATATGGCTTCATAAAATGTTATGGACGGGATGTGACTATAGTATTCAAAAGATTATTACTGACTTGTAGAGGAATACTTATGAAGTTTTTGATCATGATTGATATGAATGTTTAAGGCACTTTCCAGAATTTGAGGTATTCAGTATGACTATACATTTGAATCTCATGAGCAAATGGTAATTCAGTGATGACAAAGTGGGTTCTTAAAAATCAATGATTCCAGATTTGAATGATTTGCACGATGCTATCCTCTGTCATAGAAAACAGGATGCAGTCCACTTTGTTTATGGGTAAGATTTACATCTAGTCCAATACTGGCTTCAACATCGCACCCTGCTGATTTTACTACTTTACCTAATATTTTATTAAAACCAGAAAACCTGAAACAAATGAAAATAGACATTACTGTTCCTTAAGAGTTTTGGTGCTCGCACACCACCTCATGAAATAAGTATAAACTAAATGGAAAGTAATTAAAAATACTTGACTTGACCTAAAAAGAGCAGCCAATAAGATAACACCAAATTCCATAAAGCCGCAGGCTTAAGTTTCCAACCCATTAGGAAGGTTCATTTGAGATTATTCTTCATAATGACCATTCGCTGGGTGAGATCTCAGAAGAATAATCCAACTTAACATGTTTGTAGCAACATTATCGGTTTTAAACATATCCTCTAGATAGAAGAGAGGTTATGCTTTTTTTAAAACACCACTTAAGCCAGAGGTCTTTCGCCCGGATTTGAGTGAGAATCACCAGGAGAGGAGAACGCCTAGATGCTCAAGTCAACTCCAGGTCTACGACGTTGGCGAACGGCACGGTAGGGCCAGAGAATTTCCACATTTTACAAGCGGACCGTGAGGCAACATTTGGGCTGAGAACAATCAGTTTATAGACTCTTGTGTTCCTTTGGTCTGGGCTGGGGCGTGGGGCGGGGATGTACACCGGCAACGTCTACCACACAGACCAGTTTCTCTGCCTTCAGGAGAGCACCGCTCACAGTCTTCGGGGTCTCCCCATCCCCGCCCAGCACACACGCATGCGCCCCACCTGGGCCTAGTGGGTGGCTGAAACAGCACTTAACTGTTTTAGGACAATAAAGGGAAATAACCTTCGGGGAGTGCCAGGAACTCTCAGAGGCATTCTGCATAATTTCTGCTCCTTATCTTACACGCGGGTGTAGGTACTATTAACCTCCACTTTAAGAGAAGGAATCAAAGGTAAAATAACGTATGCAAAGTACTGCGAGCGGTAGGGCTGGCTTCTAAACTCAGGTCAGAGAACCACTCTTTTACCAACACCCCAAAATCTTCCAGCGGCAACTACTTCCTATGAAAGAGTCTTTGGGGAGGAAAAAGAGGAAACAGTCAGAAACAGGCTTGGGATTCTGAGGCACACGTATGGCCTTTTATTTTTTAAGTTTATTTATTTATTTTTGAGAGAGAGAGAACACAAGCAGGGGAGGGGCAGAGAGAGAGGGAGAGAGGATCCCAAGCAGGCTTTGTGCCGGCAGTGCAGAGCCCGACATGGGGCTTGAACTCACGAACCATGAGATCATTGCCTGAGCCAAAATCAAGAGTCAGATGCCTAACCATTGAGCCACCCGGGTGCCGTTTAAGTATGGCCCTTTGAAATCACCAAAGCAAGCACCAACTCCTGGTCTCAGGCGCCCTGCGGGAGGGAGTGTTTCCAAGATCTTGGAGGAGAAGAAATGTTTTGGCACCCCAGGAACTACTTCTGCTAGTACAGAGCTGAAATGGCCACACCATCCACCTCTGAGGCTGATATCAATTAAGCTATGGTTCTGGCAGGGTCTGGATGCAGTTTTTAAGGGGGAAATTGAGGAAATGTGTAATCTACAATGTTGAACTCGCAGGCATTTCATTTTTCAAAACAGGAAAAGAGGCAATTATTTCTTACAGAAACTACTTAAGCAAAGACAGTGGAAATATAATTAGAAAAAGAAAAAGGGATAATTATGGGGTTAGAGATAATAATTAGAAAACAAAGATATTTCAGGAGAAGGAGTTCTGTTGACATAGACCCGACATAATAAAGCATCAGGGACGGTAGACTTACCTGTAACACACGTTTTCGGTACACGGATTGTGCACTTTGACTATGACAAAGACGTGCTGAAAATGAGACCGGATGCTTCTTGGAGTAAAAGGAAGTGCTCCGGGTTCTTGGAAGACAATGGTCACAATGTCATTTCCTATATGCCTTTTCCTCAGAAGCTGCAGTCAAGAAAGTGAACACACAAAGAGTCACCAACACGGCTTTCTGTAAAAACCAAATGTGGCAAAATATACTCATTCATCTTTCCATTAAAAAAAATTTTTTTAATGCTTATTTATTTTTGAGAGAGAGACAGAGTGAGAGCAGGGGAGGGGCAGAGAGAGGGAGACACAGAATCTGAAGGAGGCTCCAGGCTCCGAGCTGTCAGCACAGAGCCCGATATGGGGCTTGAACTGGAGGATCGTGACATCATGACCTGAGCTGAAGTCGGATGCTTTAACCAACTGAGCTACCCAGGCACCCCTCATCTTTCAGTTTTAAAGGAGTGACTCACAAAGCCAGAGTCATTCTTTGAGACCTAGACCAAAATGGACTGTGTCTGGAATGCCCAGGAAAAAAAAAGAGGCCTAACCAAGTTATTCTTTTACCTGAAAATTTAACTTGCGTTCTCCCTCCTTTTCACCTTGGATCTTTTTTATCGTAAAATAATAGCACATGGGAGCTCAAAAACTATCAGGGATTTTACAGTGTAAGCTCTTCAACTTCAAGGAAGGAGATGGAGTCCCAGAGCGGGTGAAGATGTGCTAACAGCCCAACACCGGTGTGTCAGGGCCTCACCCTGTGTCTCCACAGGCATTTCCGCAACACAAATATAGAAAGACTTACTACCGTGGTGGCTAATATATTCAAACTAATTAACTGAAATCTAACTTTTTTAAATATAATTCAAAAACACCGAATTCTACCAGATTAATGACTGGAAAAATGCAAAAGGATATAATCTTATAAATTACAAATTGTGGCAGGAGAGAAGGTACCCTGGAGCAGTAAAAGTCTATTTTTTTTTTAAGTTTATACATTAATTTTGAGAGAGAAAGAAACAGAATGTGTAAGTGGGGGTGGGGGGCGAGGGGGCTGAGGGGAACAGAGAGACAGAGGGAGAGAGAGAATCCCAAGCAGGCTCTGAACTGCCAGCACAGAGCCCAAAGCAGGGCTCGAACCCATGAACCGTGAGATCATGATCTGACCGGAAACCAAGAGTCAGACACTTAACCAAACGAGCCACCCAGGCGCCCCCATAGCAGTAACACTGTAACAGCAATTTTAGTTTTGATGTTCTTTTTGTCCAGAATGTTCCCTCCCACTCCAAGTTTCTCCTAGACAACTCACTCAGGGTTCTCCTGAGGTATCATCACCTCACCTGAAAGGAACTTTCTTGACAAGCCTGCCTTGGCACTACACCCTGCTGCCCAGGCCGAGTTCTACTACATTAGTTGCCATCCTCTGTGCTAACTGTGGATTTACTTGTGCATCAGGTCATATGGTCAGAAGGGCAGGAGACCTGTCTTGTCCACTTCTGATTTCCTATTTTCTAATGGCCTGTCCAGGACATAGCCAACACCCAGTACACATTGGCTGAAGGAATAAATGGGTGACAGAGATACGCGATCACAGCTCCATAACACTGTGCAATGAAACTGGGATCACACCTTTGAATATACATCGATAAATCCATACACAAAAGCCCTCTCTAAGTTTATGCCCGTAAAACCGCAGCATCTGTGCTCACAAAGTTTGTGATCTTCAGTTTTAATAGATACAATAATCTTTATAGGAGTTGGTGATGTCACTACAGGAATGAGATAATCTCAGGCAGTAAATCTCTCTTTACTAGCAATAACAAAGACAACAAGCTTGCTCTTAAATTTATTTGGCACCTACAGAACATACCTCACCCTAAAGAGCATTAAGTTCAACTCTGAGAGCCTTTGAAGCCCGTATGCAAAACGGGCTTCACTGTCAGGCCCCTGACTTGTGATTTAGCAGATAAAAGGTCTGGAAACCTGGGGATGAAACAGTCCTTTTTCCAGAGTTCTCTATATGCCAGTTAAATTACTGATTCATATGCTGAAAAAGTCCGAGTTCAATCAGCATGGTTAAAGTCATATGCACAAAAAAGTCACCTTACTGTCTGGGTGAGGTGTTGAATATATACAAATATGCATTAATACATACCCAATGAGCCATCCGTAGTTTTAAAAATGTTTGCTAAATAAGTTAAAATGTGCCATTTCGAACGCATGTAAAATAAAATCAGTAGCAAACTACACGCCTACATGGCATGTGATTATTTATCCATACTACAGACGGAGCCAGATGAGAACCACAAGAAACATTTCATGTAAAGAGAAGAAAATGGAAGGAAGGATCAGTATCTAAAACAAACATCGAGACCTGAAAATTGTACTAGCTTACGATGTTCTTCCCTCATCTCCACGATAACGAAAATACAGGATAGAAAATCAGGAACACATGAAAAGTTTAAAAAAATTATATCTTAAATACCTACCATTGTGGTCACCAGACCTGCTGAACGTGACACCTGATAGCTGACACCATACTTTACTCGATATCCTTGAAACACAAGAATTCTCAGACTGACAGAGAGAAAGATGGCGGTCACGATGGCCAAGGCCACACAGTGAATTCTGCAGCCCCGCCTGCCTGTGTGGCTGCTATGTTGAACTTGACCTTGGCCAGCCCTCTCAAATTAATCAGGCGTGACCTCATTAGTCTGTGCCTCCTCACTGCTGCAGGAGCCACAGCAAACTGGACAGCTTCCCCATCCGTTTTCTCCTCGAGCGGAAGGATGACATTGGGTCCAATTATACACTTCATGCCACAGGAATATAGAAAGCACAACTTCAGGGCCGGTCCCCCTGATAACATGGCTCTTCCTCAGCATATTCTTTGTCTTTGTAACAGGGCCCAAAAATGTTTTTAAAAGTCTAGTTAAGGGGTGCCTGGGTGGCTCAGTCGGTTAAGTGTCTGACTGGCTCAGGTCATGATCTCACAGTTCGTGGGTTCGAGCCCCGCATCAGGCTCTGTGCTGACAGCTCAGAGCCTGGAGCCTGCTTCGGATTCTGTGTCTCCCTTTCTTTCTGCCCCTCCCCCCTCACTCTGTCTCTCTCTAAAAAATAAATAAACATTAAAAAATTAAAAAAAAAAACAAACAATTAAAGACCTAGTTAATTTAAGCAGGGTTGCAAAATGCATTTGGTGAGGTGATAAACTGTTTGGCAGGGAAAGGAAAAGGGAGAGTCATCAGCAAACTAAAATCTGAAGCTCTCTGCAGGAGAATAAAATAAGAAAAAAATTACCATCTTGCCTGCCCATTAACAGGATGCTTGAATTTGTTTAGAGGCTAAAAGAAACAGAACATCTGGAGGGTTAACAGAAATACTCTTTTCCAGGATTTTGCCAAACATGAAATAACCTTAAGTAATTTTTCAAACTTCTTACATAAAGGAAAGCATTCTTTAGTTGTTAGTTATGTTTGTCTTCTAATTGGTCAGTGAATTCTGTGCAATCAGAGTCCGGAAGGGGAAAGGTGGGGCAAACCAGCAAGATATGAAGGCAAACCCCTGGGTTACCAAGACCCCTAAGGCACAATTTGTTTCAGGAATTCAGGACCCATGCCTTCTAGTGCTAACTCCTCCTTTCTAGAACATGTGAAGCACTTTTCAGTGCCAAGAGAACCACTTTCACGTCTTCGACTACAAGAATGAGTTAATAAATATTGTGCTAGACAGGGGCGCCTGGATGGCTCAGTCGGTTGAGCGTCTGGCTCTTGGTTTCAGCTCAGGTCATGATCTCATGGTTTGTGGGTCTGAGCCCTGCATCAGGCTCCAGGCTGATGGTGTGGCAGCTGGTTTGGGATCCTCTCTTTCTGCCCCTCCTCCGCTTGTGCTCACTCTCCCTCAAAATAAATAAACTTAGAAAAAAAGACCTTTTATTTAAAAATATTGTGTTAGACAGATTTACATAGTTAATCCCATGAACTTTCCAACGCTTCGTTCAAGCAGTGAAACAGGACGAGAAGAGTGAAATGTGAATCTTCACCCAATTTCATGGCAAAAAGCATCCAGATGCTTAGGGTTTATTCTCAATTCTCTCACCAAACTCAGGGCCTAGCAGGATGGGTTTTAAGTTGGGGCCACAATCAAAAGCAAGTGCAAACACTGGTCCGGTAGCCACACCCGGATCAAAGGTGGCAAAAAGTTAAGTCAGATCTATTGGCCTCTAATGCAAGCAGGTTCATTTGTTAATTTTGTTTTTTAGCATAATAAGAAAAAGCATTTTGTACTCAATTCTGGAGGGGGGTGGGAAGGAGGGTGCACAATATAAAAAAGAAAGGCAGTTGGGATGAGGTTCAGAAGTTTCTGAGAGTCAGAGTTACTAGAGTTAGTGAAGAGAAAGTTTAATTTGAAACTGGAGAAGGCCGGTCGGTCTCCAGAGACTCCTGTCTTAAGAAGCAAAGATGTGAACATTAGCATGATTTCAAAGAGAAAACTGTATCATTAAATGATTACCTGATTACGTTCTGAAATTCAAAGAGATGTGCCCAGAACTGAGCAAAAAATTAAAGGCGTTCTCGTGAAAACCAATCACAAGTTCTAGATCTTAGTCCTTGGGTGGGAAGCTAACATCCGTCATTAGGAATAGGGTTGACCAAGAGTCCTTTGACCCTATACTTTCCACCTCTCTGACCTTATCACCCACCCCCCTGCCCCTCCCAGATAGCTACCTCATCCCTCCAACAACCCAGCTTATTTCTGCCACGGGTACTTTACACTTGCTACCCCCTTGCTTGGGAAGTTTCTCCCCCTCACATGCAGGGCTGGCTTCTCCTGCTTCAGAGACCTTCCTAATTTTACATGTGTTCACATGACACACACACACACACACACACACACACACACTCACTCACGTACTCTATAGTCAAGACTCAACACCAGTGTTTAGAATTTTGTTTTTAAGAGACATCTAGAGTTTCCTGTGGAAAGGAGAAACATGAACACGGAACTGGGCAGCGTAGTGAGAAAGAGAGGAAAACCTAAGCACATGACCACATAAACACAAAAGATCCATATCCAGGAATGAATGGAAAGCCTTGCCCACCACTCCCCACACAAAGAAAGTGAACACTAGGTTAACTAACCACTCTTATCTCAGATCAGCAAGATTGTTCTCAAATTCAACCGCAGTTTTAAGAATTCATTGCTGATATACTTTATACAACCGATACAAAAATATTATGTAAAATATTTACTGCAAAACATTACCTACAACAAACTATTTTACCAATAGTAAGAGTAAATGTACAAACCAGGTGAGCAAGCAAGGCGGGATGTTCTGCAGATGGAGAAACAAAAATAAGCCAAGGATGTGAATTTTTAACGTGAAGATGAGGAGGAATGTGAAGATACAAGTATTTCTGATACTGGGTCCTAGCAACCCTATTGTAAGCAATCATTCTTATTGTCTGGTATAAGTCCCCATTCCTATTTAGGGCCTGGGGATAAATCTAATCATGGACTGCTGAGTAGGCATTTTATTCTTCCAAAATATTCCATATTATTATTTATATGTGAACCTAACTGCAGTCAGGACCTGCTCGTATAGCACTTAATGAGCTAGATTCCTCCCGTATATACGAAGGGCTCTTTGGCAGTTCCAATTAGGGATTTCCAGAAGTGCACGCACAAACCCCTTAACACAGGCTGGCCATTTATCCAAATTATACGGAGAAAGGGTTCTGGCCCGGCTCAAACTTAACAAGCTGTGTCTCCACGACCTCTGTAGAGGTCAAGTCCGTCCCTAGGCTAACACCGGTATTCTTCAAATGGAACGACAGAGACCTAGGAGCTTGGTCTTATTCCTCAGGTATCCAGGGGGCTTGGATACCTCTTCCAAGCAGAGGAGTTCGACCTTTATGCTTGTGTTTAGAAAAATAATTGACTATGTGCCAGGCACCATGCTCCCTTTGTCCATTTTATATACTTAGGTTGAAGAAAAGGCCTCTCTGCTGAAGTGCAGCCTGAAGCTCATTTGTGGAGTTCTTTCCACTGATAACATCCCATGACAGCTGATCTACGATCTGTCTGCAGGACAAGCACAGGGGAAGCAGGCAGAGGAGACAGCCCTGGGAAAAGGGACCCGACTGCCAGACTGACCCAGAGAGAACGATGGGTCTTCAGGGAAGAGAGGAAACCACTCCAAGAGCAGGCTTTCTTATCGTTCCCTGGGGCTGGCAAGGTTTTCTTGGTAAGAGTCATACATTCCAAACACCAAACTCTTTTGCAACAGTAGTAAACTCTCTAAAGACTTTTAATGCATCTTGGAATCAGCGTTCAGCTTGATTTATTACAAGAACAAACACAAGAAATTATATCTGATATGGACGAGTCTGGACCAGTTAAAGAGTCACAAATACCGTGGTGCTAATGAGGCCAAAGTTACGGGCACAATTCATGTACGGGCCAGCTGACTTTGCTATGTTCTGTGGCCTCAAACGGCACTTGTGAGCCCAGCTGGTCATTTCAGACATTTCTGCCCCTGGTATTAACATAATCTGTAGGCTTGGGCAGGGCGGGTTGGAGACGGAGGGAGCCGGTACAATCCAGAACAAATGTGGGAAGTACGTGTTCCAAGACTGCACGGTGCCATCATTTTTATCTGCAAACAGAATATTCTGGTAACAACCCAGGTTGAGCAAAATATTACATGCCAAATATTACAAAATCAATAATGTTCTGAAATTGTTGATAAGTTAGCCCCTTACTTTCTCCACTCCAGGCCTTAGTTTTTCATCACGGATCTCTAGGACTGGGAGCAGGAAAAGAAAATGCAAATTAAGTCATTTAAAATACTTGTGCTTTATTATCTAATAAATGGTGAAGTAGTAATGGTAACTAAAATTTATTGAGCACGCTCTGTGCCGGGCACTATGAAGTCCTTTATATGCAGTAGCCTAATTCCAGCCGCCATCCACGAAAGGTTCATTCATTCACTGAGCAAATATTTACTGCTCGCTTACTATGTTCTGGGTATGGTTCTGGGCGCACGGGGACACCTGAACGAAGAAACGAGATCAAAGTCCCTGTATTCAGGGATAAGGGAAACTAAAGCGTAGACAATTTTGCCCAAGGTCACCAAGCGAGTAGCTGGGATTCAAAACCAGATAGTGCGGCTCCAGAATTCTGCTCTTAACAACCACAGTTTGCTGCTGAAGCCCTTTTCCCACCTAGAAGCAGGGAGCTTCAAAGAGGGCCCCAGAATCACAGAAATCTGACAGTAAGAGGGAAATGCTGTATGTCACCTAGTCCAAATATCACGTGTGCCACATCACTGCCAAACCCGTGGAAAGTGTCTCTAAAATACCTCTTTCCCTCTGAGCCCAGATGTGCCCCCTTGGGAGTCCTTAACACAGTGCTCCAAGCAGCCATGGCTGGTCATCTTAACCATGTCCTCATTATACAATGATCGAATTCTTGAGAGGTTAAGACCTTACCCAAAGCCATAAGGCAAGTGGCTGGCTGTGGCGAGTTCAGAATATGTCCACTGACCCTTATCTCCATGCTTCACCATCCCCTTTAGATTATGAATACTTGCCCACATAATGTTTACTACACAGACTTCCCAATGGGCCATATTGAGGCTCACATGGATTCCAGACACAATAAGAACACTTATTAAAGCAAAACGATTTCACAGGTTTCTACCTCTGACTCATCAGCATAATGACTCGATGTCATGGATTCTCATTCAAGGTAAAAAGCAAACAAACAAACAAACAAAAACCTCAGAGAGGTAATCAAATAAGTCTTCAAGCTACAGAGCCTGTAATATATAGTATTAATTTACAGAGGATTTTTTTTTTTAATTTCCAGTTTGAGAAGTTTAAAACACCCATCCATCCTCCACTCCCCAACCCCCATTGCTCCATCAACTTTTTTGTGTGTGTAGGGCTTTAAGAAGAGTTTCAGTGAAAAAGTCAGGTACGGAGAACTCATAAACCCACAGATTTTAATTAGCAGGCAACAGAAAGGGGACAGGGAAAGGCTGGTTTGAGTTCTGCTAACGGCAAAGGCCAGCAGACTTCAGAATTCCAGAGGCTGCCATATGGGAAATGACGAGGCCAATCCAGTTTGGAGGGCTCAAGTAATTAGGGAGCTGGAAGGGCTTTGTGGTTTGAACACTCGATGGCCGGGGTCAAAAGGCACTGGCTCCACTTCTGCGAACTTACTGACAGATTTCTTGGCCTGAATAAGCCCTATCAGTTTTCTGAGCAACAACTCACACGGAGTTTAATTCCTGAATGATTCACAAGTATCTGCTGGGCAACGGCACCTGCTCTAAATTAAGCTGCCTAATAGGGAGTGAATCTGTTTGGCATTAATCCAGGTAATTTTTTTTTTTAGAGCTAGAAATCCTTAGGTCAAAACCTATATAAATACATACATGTGATCTAGGCATTGTAACTCTGCCTCTTAAAAAAACACAGAGATGTGTTCAAAAGATTGATCTGATGGTGGTGGTGGGAAGGAGTGTGATTATTAGAAAACACTGCAGATCATTCAGGAAGGACAAGGGGGTGAAGCTAGGCACTAGGTAAGTGGCCAGAAAATCCAGCTAGGAACGAGAAGGAGAAATGAAAGAGGAGTCGCCCCTGTTGCAAAGTGCTGGGCTGAAATCCGAGGCCTGCTTTCTCATCCCGGCTGTAGGATCTAAGGTGGTTCTTGCAATTAGTGATGGGGACGGCGCAAGCGGTTTCTGAGCAAAATGTGTGTTTTGATTACCTTCATTGTGTTTCCTAAGCATGTAAAAAAAAGAAAAAAAAAAGAATTATCTGCTGCAATTAAGTTTCGTTCTTTAACGTCCATTTATTGAGCGACTCCTATGCAGTCCCTGGGACGTCAATGCATTTATAGCAAAGGAGTGCAGTGAACTGACATCAGAAATAAACTTCCTAAGCATGAAAACAAATGTCGTTTCAACTCCTGATTTAACCCAAATACAATCAAATCACTAAAATGGACTCAAGCACAAATAAGTTATAAAACCTGTCCTGTCAGTATTTTCCTATATAAGTAAGTTATCCACCCATAAGCAGAACCCTGGGCTCAGGTTACTTACTTAGCTGGCTTATTTCTAATGAACACAGTTGACGCTGCTGTCCATTAAGATTTTGCCTAAGCAATACAGGTGCATGTGGAAGAGTTTCCAAGTTTTATAAGGAAAAAGATCAATAACACTTACGCAGAAATATTCCCATTTAAAGGCCAAATACTTCCAAATGATAAAAGAGTCAAAGATCATTAATGCAATTCAAGACCTCCCCTCCCCCAGTGATTCTTTGCAAATTCTAATATGTGAAGCCCATCAGAGGGCTGACTTGAGATCTGGAAAGAGGACGAAGGACCTACCTGCTGTCTGTTGTTGGGCATGTGGGGAAGCATGGTGGACACGTGGAACATGACTTCATAGTCTTTGTATGTGGTGTAGAGGGAGTGAGTTCCTGTAGAATCAGCTAAAAACAGAGGGTGATGACAAAAGTCAGTCAGGCAATTGCAAAAGTTGGCTATGTAACACTTAGAAGGTCGTTTTTCCCAAGGCAATTCAATCGCAAACAACAAACCACCCAACTGTAAAGCACCAGTGTCTTGGTGGCCATTCCGCTCTCTCATTGCACGCTGTTCCTGCCACTTCTAACCCAAGTCTGCAGGTACGAGCTAACTAGTGGTCATCCTTGCCTCATTTGGGGGTGTGTGTTTGTATGTTTACAGTTAATTCTTGGGGGATTCTTGGGCACTTGATCTTCCAGAACTCAAAAAAATGAAACAGGACTGAGTTAATATGGAAATAAGAACAAAAAATATTCAAGATTTCTTTCCCTGAATGATGTAGTTAATTTTCTTCTCTTTTCAACAGGCAACGAAGAAATCCTATGATTAAGACGGTGGAGAATGAAGGTGATCTCTTACTGGATATTTTGCAGTGACACATGTTAAAAACTATGACATCTGAACCCCTCTTAATCATACAGCTATTCACCTTCTGAAAAGCAGAATGATTCTCTGCAAATTCAAAATCCGTCTGTATTATCAATAGATTATCACAGAGAGTGTTGGGCACCTGAACCAACACGGTGACTATAAAACACTTAAGGCATAATTTCAGGGTGTAGTTTTGAACCACTTTGAATATGGATAAATAAAGACAAAAAGATACATAGAAAATCAGATGTAAATAGAATTCAGGGCTGCCTTTTTCAATCTTTGACCAACATATAGGTTTGTTTTTCTACCTCTTAAACAAGAAACAATGCTGTTCAAGGTCATTTAAAATCAAGCTTATTCCATTGTGTTTCTTGGGGAAAATCTAAGTAATTTTCATGGGTTAACTCTTTTTTTTTAATCTATATATTTTAATTTACTTTAAAAACATGAATACGTTTAGCATTCATGTGCCTTTATTCTTTTCTTCCTGAATGTTGCAGTTTTTCTTTTGAATATTCATTCTGACTCAGAAGCAGTCCTGAAAATTTTCTAGAAAAAGTATCACATACAGTTTTGCAGATTCTGAGAAGGTACTCATAGAAGGTAATTTCATTAAAAAAGGGAAGACTTTAACATGTTTACATATGGATACTGACAAGTCAACGTGCAGATGGTAAGAAAGGATATTCATCTAATAAACTGTATATTGCTGGTTCCCAAATAAAGCAATTTTCTCTTTTAACTATGTATTAAATACACATTTGTTATTTTTCACAGGACTCCGTGGAAAGTGATGTTCCATTCCAACTGTCTTGGCTAAAGACCTTGACAGTGAATGTGGCTTTGGAAGTGAGCAAGTGTGGTCATAAGGGAGCAATGATTGTCTTCTTCTGTGAAGAACAGCATGAAGGTCAGGGGATGAAATAACCCAGCACGTTCAACGACTCCCGTCACAACACACTGCTACTCAGATGGTTAAAATTCGGTTAGAAAAATCCTTATATGTAGTCAGTAGTCTAGTCAACAGGTTTCAGCTTCAGGAAATTGCAATGAAGGAAGAAAAATGCATTTTGGGGGGAAAGTATTTTTAAAAATACGACCATTGGGGAACCTGGTGGCTCAGTCAGTTGAGGATCTGACTCTATTTCAGCTCAGGTCATGATCCCAGGGTCATGGGATCGAGCCCCACATCGGGCTCCGTGCTGAGCGTGGAGCCTGCTTAAGATTCTCTGTATCTCCCTCTCTCTCTCTGTCTCTCTCTCCCCTTGCCCCTTTCCCCCACTCAAGCTCTCTCTCTCTCCACTTTCTCTAAAATTAAAAAAAAAAAAAAATGATCATCATTAGTCTTTCCCAGATAGTACAACAAGATGGCTTTCTGAAATTATATATTCTGGAAGTTTTCATTACAAATATCAGTCTGGGGATGGAGAAGGTAAACAGAGGAGCTTGTTCAAGGGCCGGCTGCAAATATTTCTATTGGACGAGAGCTGCAGGCCATCACGGCAGGCCCCAGTTTCGTCACTCACTGCATCCAGACCGGAGAGGGGCTGTCCACGGCCTGGGGTCCATACCCTGGTGAGCAGAGAGCATTTTAGTGTCTCATGTTCCTGTTGTTCCTACTGCGTTTCACTTTGTACCTGAGACAGAAAGAACCCAGAAAGGACATCCCAGATACTCCAGCCCCACATTTTCAATTTTCCTGGTGGCCCAGATCCGATCAAGGTCCTGAGGGAGGAGAGAGGGAAAACTGCAACTCTCATAAATTTAAGAAGGAAGATTTTATGTGTTCCATGAAAGACGTAATTTTATTTGCGTTTCATGAAACATAATTCTTAGAAACTCCCTCTTTAGTAAAGGGATGTCTTAGCCGTCACATCTCACAGAACGCCTGACTCATAAAAATAAGTTAGATGTATTGATTATGAGAACCAACGTGTCAAAATCTCATTCTTACATTATCATTTCCGTGAGCAAAGGTGCTTAGTGATGTATCTGTGATGTATCAAGGACATCTCCTAGGTCATAAAAATTCAAGCTGATGTCCACTCGTATATGTAGAAAAATATTTACATTATCCATCCTGCAGTTTTACAGAATGGATGGATCAGAAGTTCTTACAACGTTTCCTCAATCCACCCCGTGGAAGAAAGACAGGCATGTATGAAAATGAATCCGAGTCAGCAGTGGCTTTCCAGGAAGGACGTCCCTAAGGCCAGGATGCCCACACCTCTATGGGGTGGGTGGTTGTTTGCACGCAAGGGAGTTGGCAAAAGTCAGGCAAGGTCTCAATGATTTTTCTTAAAATCTGTGGATATTCACAGTGAGTGTCAGGGATTATTCTCCAGTCTTCACAGATCTGAGGCATGAGCAATAGGCATTCAATACAATAATCAAACTCCAGCCCTGGCGTCTGTGAAGGACACACAGTGGCCGGTGTATCAGTTAACACTGTCTCCAGGTCTTATCGTCCATGTTCTAAGCGTATCTTCCAAAAACAACAACAACAAAAAAACAAGATAAAAAGCGGGACCTGACTGACAGGCACACAAAGACCCAGCACCCTGGTGTAGATAAGAATCAGTGAGGGTGCCAAGGTGACAGACACTGGGGGCACGAAGCCATGAAACCTCACACGGCCTCACATAGATGCTCCCATGGGGAAAAGTTGCCCACCGCTACCAGGAGTGGGCTCTGTGCTCTCCCACATCCTCCAACTGTAGAATCTATCTGCTCGTCTTTTATTTATTTATTTATTTATTTATTTATTTATTTATTTATTGCTTATTTATTTTTGAGAGAGAGAGAGAGAGAGAGAGACAGAGTGTGAGCAGGGGAGGGACAGACAGAGAGGGAGACACAGAATCCGAAGCAGGCACCAGGCTGTGAGCTGTCAGCACAGAGCCCAATGTGGGGCTCAAACTCATGAACTGTGAGATCATGACCTAAGCCGAAGTCGGGCGCTTAACCAGCTGAGCCCCACTGTTCATCTTTTATTAAAAGAGTAAGCAGTAATTGCTTGATAAATAGGAGAATTTCCCAAAATACACAAAATTACTCTGCCTGGTATTTTAAAGGCAGATAGCAATGAAATCGAACAGTGTAAATACAAAGATAACATATTTAGAATTTATGAGGACCAGAAGGAATAAGATTATCTGATGTTTATTTATTTTTGAGAGAGAGAGGGAGAGAGTGAGAGTGGAGGAGGGGCAGAGAGAGACAGAGACTCAGAATTCCAAGCAGGATCCAAGCTCTGAGCTGTTAGTACAGAGCCCGACATGAGGCTCCGACTCACGAACTGAGAGATCATGACCTGAGCTGAAGTCGGATGTTTAACTGACTGAGCCACCCAGGCGCCCCAGGAATATGATTATATAAATGAAGATACAAGACAAATGCATGTATCATAGGATGGCGAAGAGTCTGTGTTTTCAATCGGCACCTCGGAGCTAGTGTGGGCCCCACTCAAGGGGACGGGGTAAGGTCACTGGAAAATAGCATGCATCAGCTCTTAACCACTGCGTCCATTCCCCAGTTAACATCGTGAGACCAGAAATGAACAGAATGAGCCCAAGACGATGGCAGGAGCAGATGCGGTAATATTTTGTCTTTTGGAAACGAATGGAGAGCTCGTCCTTGGTATGTACTGGAACGAGGGTGTAGTAGAAGACAGGAGGCTCAAAGAAAGAAGGAAATATTAAGATTCTTCACGAAGCACCGGGGAATCTCTCTGCTAGTGTTACAAAAAAAGAATTGACCTTTGGAGCTTGTGCGAAACACATACCTCTCGAGAAATGTGCTTCCTTTGCTCATCTGAGGAAATTTAAACTCTATCCCCAGTAAGCCTGGCCAGGCTGCTGCTGGGGTCAAGAACAGGAGGGCACGCAATTGCTCACTCAGATTTATGCGGCACGCCTACCTCAAGAGAATTCGATTTGTGCACACACACAAATACGAAGCTTACTTTTGTTGTCTAGCTGAGCTCGGTATTTGCTAAATCCTTTCAGCCGGACTCTTTGGCCCAGAAGATCAAGGAATTCTTCAAAAGCTGGTCCCGCTGTCTCGTTGTTATACATCTCCTCCTCTGTGCTCTGGCCTGCTTTGCAGTAAAGGATCCCAATCTTGTGCTGGAAGCTCAGCTGAAATGGGGGAGAAATGTAATTACTTGGCAAGGAGTATCAGACACGCTAACTTCCAGTAAAATTGAAACTACGGAAAGCATGTCGGGACAATTCCCATAAGCAAATAAGCGAAAGAGCAATAAGCGTCACTGCACGAAATGCTACAAATATGTAACAAACCCAGAAACCCCAAAATGCAGACGGAGAAACAGCAGGAATCCTAAGAAATAGAATGTATGGCCACGGCCACATGGGATCGACCAGGTTTCCAAAATGGACAGACAAGTTCAGGCATCTATTTAAAAATACAAGCGTGGAAATACCTAATTTTATACCCTTCATATAGTAAGAAGCATCATCTTCCAAGTTAGGAAAAAAAAAAAAAAGGCCAAAACTTTTAGGTTTTCCCCTCTCTGGTTCCTGATGCTTTTTTTTATTGTGAGTTGAACATTCAGGAAAATACGAAAGACTGTAATGAAAACACAAACCAAATTAAGGTCTGGTAAGGAGGGAATCCCAGTGGAAAAACAGAATAATGCTTTATTCCCATAAAATAACTCTGGCTATACAATTACAGCTATTTCTATATTTAGTATCTTGAAAAGAAAACATCTGCTAAATATACAACAGACCATAAAGAATTTTAGTAGCGACTGAAGAGATCTTGCTGTAACTGTATCTTACGGTTAATCTCTTATCAAGCTGGTAGCCGAAGGCTTTCTCCCAAGGCCCGGGAGACTGGACCCATTTTCACAGTTGTCTTCTTATAGCCAAAGAGAAACTACTTTTCACTCACGAAATCAGAGCACTTAATCTTACTACCAGAAATCTGAGCCTCAAAAACCGACAGATTATCAGACATTGCTGACTTCCTAAAGGCATCAATCCATAACACTGTTCACTTGCATTATCGAGCTATAAAATAGAGCCTTTAATCAAAATTTAGAGCTGACTCTCTGGAAAATAAGGCAAAATGATATTCATTTCCCCTGAGCGGCAAAGTGGTAAAAGCAGTCTCATCCTAATGACAACGTACAATCCAAGAAAGGTAGGAAGCCACCTGCCTGGGTGACCTAAGCAGCCTGTAGGAAGAACCTCACTGCACGTTAGGATAAATTGAGAGTTGAACAGATAGTCAACCACCACGATATCCTGAACGCATCTGATCTGGACTAAGTGCTATGGGGTGATGGTGGGGAGGGGGTGGGGGCGGATGTAAACGAGAGCATCATCTGTCCACAATCCCACTGAACGAGCTACTTACAGTGATGGATACCGCGGCACGGTGGACAGTCCACCGGCCTGCACTCCTGTCAGAGCCTAAGACCTTTGACTGCATGGTAAAGATAGTGATTCGTGCCGAGTGTGGGGATTTTATAGCTACTATGATGTATTGTATTGGACTATGCATAATAGTAGCTATATTGTATTCTTTAGTACAAAATATTTCCCTTCACCCAGAGACTGAGGAGTAAATGTTTCTGATCAACTCAACTACCCAAATCAATGAGGTACCATATTTACTGTACATGGACAGTCATCTAAAAAAAAAATTATGAAGTGTAATAAAAATGCCTAATATTACTTCATTATGAACGCTAATTGCTCCTGAGTGACTCGAAAGACATTTCAGGATCTTAAAGCATGCTAGGGACGCACGGGACTGGCAGTCATTGCCGTGGATGCCCGTGATCTCGGCAACCACCAGGATCCATACTAATCCTATAACGAAGCCTCAAAACTCCTGCTTCCCATCCTGGAGATCATGTTGGTGTGACTTCTCTCTTGTCATTGGAAGAGGACTTTGCCTCTCTCCGGTTATGTGGCCCTCGCCTGTATGAGAGCCCACAAATACAGCGGGATGGTCAGCCCCAGCGCATGGAACCCCAGCGTCCCATGGGCCCCAAGGCCCCCGCATCCCAGCACCTGCTGCTTCCCCCGCAGCCAGGAGACACTGCCGCACGGCATCAGCATCCTGGGAAGCTCAAGCCTGTTGGCCTGTCCTCTGCTCCTCTACCTGCCGCTCACATCAAAGTGCTGCCAGGGCCACGTGCCAACACCATCTGGCCACCTCATCTTGCGCCACCCGGCCTCCAATGCCCCCTCGCCACTCCTGCAGCCTGTACCAGCCTTCCTGGCAACTCCGGCAGGGAACCGCTTCCTCATCTTACATCCGATCCTTTGGGAGGAGGCCCAAAGGAGCAAAACTATTTGGGGCTCCACAGTTTGGGCCAGTGTGGCCTCATGCCCGCTGAGCAGAGCCCTCACCAGACGGGGACAATCTCCCTGTGATTCCTGAGTCTTCTGGACTTGCTGTTCCTTGTGGAGTCTCGTTCAGGCAAAGGCCAAACACTCAGAGAACCGAACTTCCCGAGGCCTACCCTGCTGGTTGTGGTGCTGTCCACATCACACTCTTCTTCCCAGCCGTCGGACGAAGCAGCTTGAGTCTAGACCTTGCCTGTGAACAGGAATTGCCTACCCTCCAAGAAGTCCCTGAGCCCACAGAAATTAGGGGATGTGCTCTCAAGAGATTTCGAAGCCCACACATGTTCATGAGGGCGACCAGAGCTCTGCTGCAGTGAAAATGTCCTGTGGCACACGCACAGCATGGCACGGGCACCAAAGCTCACGTTTACCATGAGGTGGCCACAAAATGGAACTACCTCTAGGCACTTAGAGCAAACGGTTGGGGCTTGCTTGCTACAGTGGCTGCCATTCCACTAAAACAGTAAGAGAATGAAACACTGTGAAGAGACCTCTCTGACTTAAATCTCTCACAAGCCTCATGCAAACAATTGAAATGTGACACAACCATCACTCCCCTTACCACCCCCCTTACATTAGCAACAAAGCTGGCGACACACCCTGCAGTTAATCGGGGCACAGAGCAAAGGGGAGATCCCATCTTCCAAGTACTAAAATGCCCCATTCTCTCGGAATGGGGTTTGTATCCAAGCTCTCCAGACCTTGGGCCGCCCTCCTCCTCTTGGATCCCTCCCGCCGTCCTTGCTTTAGCCATTCTGACTTGGACAATGGCCAGTTGTAGGGGGAACTCAGTTGGCTCTCAGGCATCAGTGCTGTCACAGACCAGAAATACCTGCCTGTTGAAATCTCATACTGTTTCAGTGTGAAGAGCTGGACATACAGACAGGCTGCAGACAGACAACCCACGAGGTCTCCTGTGCTTCCTGAGACAGGATAATGACTGGCCATTCTGTTCCCAAGGCCAGAAACCCTGTCATCGCTGACAAGAAAAATTAAATTTAAACAAAGGTGAGAAAAACAAAGCCTCTGATATGTCTTGCAAATACATTGGAGTGTGCAGGGAAGCCCGGTCTTTCCATGGCGTTCTCTCCAGTCAGTGTACTCAGGGCGAGCTTGCAGCCTCATTTATCTAGACCTGCGTGACTTCCTGAAGCAAGCATGGTATGCAAATCACCATCAGTGTCTAGGGTGAGGGGACCAGAGGAAAGGGGACGGCTGGCCCAGGGACAAATTAGCCATTCTGCCGAATATGGCGTGATCTTCTAAGAGAGGCAGCCGCCATAACTTACCTGAATAGTTTTATGTCAACCTATATAATTTTAGAAACCTGTCTGTTATATAAATTAGGATAGTCTTTAAAAACAGGAAAAATGGGATTTTTGAGGTTGACAGGTGAATGCATGTAGATCAAGTAACGAAAGTTTCAGAGCCTCACTTAGTAAGTACTTCCCTCGTCATTCTCCGGGGCATGGAGTCTTTCTGCTCAAACACCTGAACAAACTGAAAGAATGGAAAGGATGATCTGAACAGCTCCTGAATCTCTGACTCCAAACCTGTGTCCTGGACACGGCAGATGCACTTTCTGTGTTGGAATGGAGCGGGCTATAAATCCCAGGAGAGTAGAAGACGACAATATATCCTCGGAGTATTTTTTTCAAGATTAAAAACCCTTAAGAACAGTACCATGAAACTGGCCCATACTTCTCGCGTGGATTTACTATTACGAAAGTGAATAAGAAGAGCACGACCTGGAATAACCTGTCAAACACTCTAACAGTTGGTGGCAACTTTTAAGGATCCTTTAGAAACTAGGATGTTAAAAAGGGCCGTCCACTCTCGCTTAGAGATGAAAATAAACACTATCTCTTCCTCCGGGAATATGGGAATCACACGCCATTAAGAGGTACGGGAAGTTTAAGGCCACACTGTACACCATTAAGAAAGGATACCAAAGTCACACAAATACAACTGCCAAAGAAGAAAACACATGAAATACAACTAAAGCTAAACAACACATCAGTTTACTTAAAAGCAGAACCTACTTTTCAAAGCATTAATTTTGGCATTGGGCTATAAAAACATGTTCGTTAAAAGCACTTAAACTCTCAATTAAGAAAAAAAATTGCTTGGCGTAGCTTCTGGACCTATTCTGCTAAACAGACATCCCAAATTCGTGCTTCATTTTGTGAGGAGATGGCCAACTCTAGCTGCTGTGATCGTCTCTCAGGGCC
This sequence comes from Paguma larvata, assembly GCA_030068075.1. Lineage (NCBI taxonomy): Eukaryota > Metazoa > Chordata > Mammalia > Carnivora > Viverridae > Paguma > Paguma larvata. Next base: position 83,963,400 of record CM057837.1, read on the forward strand.
TTGAGGACTTTGGGATTTAGGCCTGCGGATCATGGGCCATCTGTGGAATTTTCTAGAGCAGCCTGAGGGAACTGCATAGCTCTTTCCCCAAGCCCCTGCTATACAGCAAGTACAGTGATATACTTTAAAGGCAGAAGCACATACACTAGCAACATAAAGGGACCCACTACTACCCAGAACTGTCACTCTCCTGTGGCATGCAGTATCATAAAAAGAAACATGAAAATAAGATATGAAAGTTCTTCCTCTTCTTCTCATCAAGCCTGCTTGAACGTGAGAGGCTCTGGACCAGCACCAACACATCCTCCTATCCCTCCAAGGTCACGTTTTCCTCACTGGCTTCGTGGACATCTGGTACATTCCACACACTGTGCCGGTCACGAGCGTGGTCAAACTATTCTGTGCACCACACAGGTTGACAAGCCAACTGCTCTAGGCTGGGGTTTTGGTTTAGTTCAGTTGTTGTTTTTAATATGTCAGTCTTCCTTCCTGAGACAAACAGGTCCCGGCTTATTCATTCTGAATGTTACAGTGCCTGCTTCCTCCGGCTAATCATGCATTACTAATTCCTTACACAAAGTCCCTGTTTCAGCACTTTCAGAATTCCAGCGATCTGAGGATGAAACACGTTATCCATGCACCACACTGGTGTTACCGGGTCAACCAAGAAATACCTCATAGTCTCTCCAAAACGAGCAAAAAGAATTTTCCTCAGGAGATTCTAGAAATACACATCACTGTTATCTTGTGGGTTTTTCTGCTCTTTTGAAAAAAAAAAATCTTATATATTTGGCTGCCTACTGCTCAGTTTCCCTTCCAAGTTATCTCACATACGACTCTTAAAAGACCTCTATCTTCTGGGCCACCGTCTCAAGCCTGCCTGTCATTAATTCTCTCCTGGACCATGTCAACAGTCCATAATTGACTTCCAGGCCGTCGTCATTCTTTAGCTTCTCCAGTCTGTCTCATTCCTTTCCAGCAGAATAATCTTCCTAGAATACAGCTCTGGTAGTGCCGCGTCCTACTGAAAAGCTTCAATGGCTCCCTACTGCCTCCTGAATCGAGTGCAAACTCCTTAGCTTTCAAGGTCTTATATGCTCTAGTTTCAACATACTTTTTTTTTGTTTTTAACTACAATCTACCTAGATGTGCCCCCCATCTTATAAAGAAATCAGTCATAGTTTCTAAAGTGGCCAACTACTCATATCTTCCTCCTGGAATTCTACCCAAGTCCCAGTGGCTACCTCCTCCTTCAAGAGATCTGTCATCTGGTGTTATCTGTTCTTTTCCCAGGGTACTTCCTGCACTTAAACCTCTCCAAGATCCACTGTTCTCCCTGCAGAGGTTCTATGCTCTCGGTCTCACCGTCCCCGCCGGGCGAGGGGCTACGTCTTAGCCTTGGTCTTCCCAACACATGCTGTCCACTTTCACCTGTTAGCATGAAAGCCTCAAACACAGCGGACAAGAATAACTGCTAGTTCGGGGAAAGGCACAATATGAGTTTTTTAAAACCCTGGAAAAAACACCACTGATGTCTCATAATCATGAAGCAGATGTGGTCTTGCTAGCCAGGACACAGCTTGGTAAGAACGGAACAGGTCACCACTCAGCAGGGGGAGTACTACGTTGGAAAGCCATCGTGTTTCTTAAGAAAAACGAGGTGCGGGGGAATGTTTCAAGGCATTAAAAAGAAGTGATCTTTAAAAGTAAGACGGTTAGGAAAAGTCCCAAACATTGAGGAACACAGACACAAACTCACACCCAAATACAGAATCTCGCGCACTGTACACACCCCTTGTTCGTCGAGCTTGAGCAACTGCTCCGAGACCTTGGGTGAATTCGAAGCCTGTCTCAGGCACTGAATGCTCAGCTCTGGAATGACGTACTCCAGAACTTCTTTGAGAGGTAGGCCCCGTGCGGTACCGTGCCTGGCGGTAGAGGGTATGGCGTCTTCTAAAATCGCGCCGCGCAGGGTTGTAAGCTGCGGGGGCAAAACAGAAGGCTTCAGAACATCACGGAAGAGTTCGTGCTTCCTCCTGGTTACTTCTCTAAGGCATAATTTTTGAGTTGCCTTACAGAGGAAGGAAGGAAGGTCTCTTTTCCGAGAGGAGCAAGGGAGAAGACAGCTCTCGGCTGGTGGAAGCAAAGTCAACAAAGAGTCTCTAAACAACGAAAGTGCACAGGGCTCGGGGCTAAGCCGGGAGGGGCTGAAACAGACGTGGGCCTGTAGAATGAGGGGGGCCAGGCAGAGTGCTGCTGGGGAAATGGACGTCCCCGCAGCTCTTAGACCCAACAGGACATTGACATGGAGGAGAAGGTGGAGGTCACGGGGCTGGGCCTAGACACCGGCACCCCTTCCTGCCCCTCCCTTCTCTTTTCCTATTGCCCTGTTGTTCCACACCAACTTTTCTTCCACTCCTTTCTCTTTTTCTATTTAACTTTCCACTGCTGACCAGTCCTGAAGCCGAATGGGGCTCTCCGGTGACAGGCCTGGGCAGGGTGACTCAGGGCTCCGAGGACTCCTCACTACCGAATGTCACCTCATGACTTGTGATACATCCTCAAGTCTCTGAGGAACGCGTGGCCTCGCTGTCCTGACACATGCCCCAGAGAGGAAACCCTGGCAGGAACTCGCTCTGGCTCTACCCACCCTGACTCTGGGAAGAGAACCGTTAGCATACAAGAGACTCGGAGGGAGGGCTGCAGCAGTGATGTCTGCCACGTGCATAATGTTCTAGAACACCACTGCCCAACAGATGGTGCCATGATGAGAACGCTCTCTATCTGCACTAGCTGATATGGCTCCACGTGGCTACTAGGCGCTTGTGACCAGCGTGACTGAGGGAGTGTCTTCGTAATTTCGTTTTGTTACATTAAGCAGTCACATGTGGCTAATGGTTACTGAACTGGACAGCACGAGTCTGTAACTTAAACATGGCACTGTAAGGGAGGGCTTTATCTCCTATTTACCCTGCGTAGAGCCCGAATCATCGGAGCACCTGGCAAGAGCCACACTGGTACATAGGCTCATGTACACACAGGTGACTAGCAAAGGGGTGTGCACTGTGCACCGAGATTTGTACAACGGTCTCGCTCTTTACTCAAAGAAGGCGAATGAGGCACTAAGCCTGGGCCTCGACGTAGGAGGTGTGAGGGGACAGCACTGCCATACTCACCCCTGCTGCTGACTCTCGGGTTCCTGCATTACATTTTGAAGTTGTTTGTAAGTTCTGACATGAGCTGTCCAGTTCACAGGTGTCCTCTCTTAGCCCCTAAATCTTGCATTCTTACCATTTCATCCTTTCTATCTCGTAAGGGGGAAGGAACATCATTGCTGCTTACTCTGATGGGCTTTCAAATTTTTATTTGGAATAAGATACCATAGGCTCTTTCAAAGATCTTAAAGACATAATCAGTAACATTAAAAAATAAACTCAATACTTTGCCTAAAATAATCTAAAGCAGTAACGTCATAGAGGCTTCAGCGAGACATGACAGCCATTACCTCGCTCGTCCTGAAGGCCACCCGGTAGTTGAACTGGGACCCTTCTTTCTCCTTGGCGTCTTCCACCTTCTCTCTCCGGATGCTGACTGCCACAGGGCCAAGGTTGTCATCTATCCCGAAGTAGTTCTGGTGCTCTGTAACAGGAGACAGTGGTGACATCAAAAGAAAGGAACAAAGAATCGAACTGCATGGGTATCTTCCGGCTTGTCTGTCAAATCTCAGAAGAAATATCGCATGAGTCTGGGTACACAATTCCCCACCTCTGTTTGATCAAAGTGTTTTGTTTCCAAGTCAGATTTATTTATATGTCTCATTTTTCATTACTTCCTCTCTCATGTGGCTCGTCCCCAGCTTGCGAGCAGCAGGAGCCCTCCTGTCCCCTGCCACAATTCACAGTGTCATATGCAGAGTGTCACCGGAATGAGAATGCTGCCATTCTTAGAAACCATCAACAGAGGGATCTAACTACTTGAAGACCATTACTGAACAGTTCCCCTCCTGCTGGGAAGGTCACCTTCTTTTCATGACCATGGGCACTTGGACTAGCCAGGTAACCTTGGTGCCCAGTGCGGTGGCAAAGGCCACCCCTTTATTAGGATGTCACTAAAGCACCCAACCGTCTAAAGCAAAATTTAATGACAGAAAAGACACACAAGGTCATTAAGGTGCTGTAGTCAAACTGTATCTACTAATTCTTCTTTTTAATGATTTATTTATTTTTGAGAGAGAGACAGGGCACAAGAAAGGGAGGGGCAGAGACAGAGGGAGACACAGCATCCAAAGCAGGCTCCAGGCTCTGAGCTATCCACGTAGAGCTTGAGCCCATGAACCATGAGATCGTGACCTGAGCCAAAGCTGGATGCTTAATTAATTGAGCCACCCAGGCGCCCCTGTATCTACTAATTCTATAACCTGGTTTGCTCTGTTCTCAGCTGATCATGCCGTTCACATAAAATCACTGGCTCTACAGGGTTCTAATCCAGAGTCTCACTGCAGGAACATACTTCTGGGTTCCTCTTGTCCATCTAGCACAGGAATCCCCGAGGACGCTGCTCCTCAGAGCTGGTCACGAGTCTCCACATACATTCAACGATATGTGCCAGGCACCATTTCCCAGTGGGATCACAATCCGGAACAAATTTCCATTCGCGAAGCTACTATACGAGCCTGAACTCTGCCGAACTCGCTACTTGGTGAGCGCTCCCTTCTGGACTGTCTCGCTGTCTCTGGACTGTGGGGTCTCTGTCTGAAGGAAGTCCAAACACTTCACTGCAACCAAACTTTTAAGGGTCATCTTCTGTTTGGACCCAAACTTAACATAGCACTCAGATGGGGTCTGAACCCATACAAAATAGGGGAGTGGTTACCTGAATGTTTACTCATCCAGCTTACCTTTTTAGCAGCCTGATCACACTAGCAATCCATGCGGTGCAGGTGGCAAATGCAAACCCTCAGGTGGTAGTCATGTATTTCTTAGTCAACTGGGGCAAGGTCAGTTCCCCAAGGTGTATGCTTATAAAAGAGATTTTTGCACCCTATATGAAAAACTGCACTTATCCCTTCCAGGTTTTGGCCCATCTTTCCCGACTCTTCGTTTTTAGTTAAAAAAACTATAATGTATCAGATATTTATAAGCTTGAGGAAAACTGTAGGTATTCTAAAGCCTTTTCGTTATGCTGATGTTTTCTGCCACGTTAATTTTTGAAGGAATAAGAAAGGCTATTCAGAAAGTAGAAATCAGGGTGAAAAGAGCACCCGCGACCACCCAGGGCAAACACTACCCGAAGCCACTGAGGAACGTGGGCTAGCTCCTGAAAAGGCACCTACTTCTTCACTTTCACGATCATTTCCTTCTTTACCTCTTAGAACCAAATGAGACTAACGCTGACATTATTTCTCTTTACAGTCAGGGCCACAAGCAGCAAGTCAACTCATTTTAGGAGCTGGAGGATGAATTATTGACTTACTAGAATCCTGGACTCACACACTGGGAAACAAGTCTTTGTTTGTCAGGGGTAAATTACATGCTGATAACGGCCAGGTTAACTGTTCTAGACAAGACCAACTCCAGTGAAACTAACCACACATTGTAAAAAATGTACCAGATTGAGGGGAGCTAACCTAGGATCGGTTACTTGTTTTATGTTTTTTTTTTGTTTTTAATTATTTTACATAAAATTTTTTTTTAGTTTTTTTTATTTTAGAGAGAGAGAAAGAGTGTGTGCAAACAGGGGAGAGCCACAGAGTGGGGGAGAGAGAGAGAGAGAGAGAGAGAGAGAGAGAGAGAGAGAGAGAAAGAGAATCTCAAGCAGGCTCCACACTCAGTGTGGAGACTGACATGACCCTGAGATCATGACCTGAGCCGAAATCCAGAGTAGATGCTCAACCAACTGAGCCACCCAGGCGCCCCATTTTATTTGGGTTTTAATCAACAATTTAAAAATACCCAATGAAAACAGAGACTAACAATTCGTTGTCTACTTCAGACCACTAGGTATGTCATTTTATTCAAGCTGGCATTAGTGAGTATTAGGACCATGGCGTTATACTAGACCCTGTGGGAAGTGCACCTGCAAACCCGAAATGAAATCAGTTTAGAGCTGGAATGATTACAGTTCAGATCAGATCAGTGCACCTTTACCTCGTTTCTCACAAGGCAGATGCCTTAGGGAAAATATTCGGAAAGGGCACTAAAGCACAACCAGCCACATCAGGCAAAAGCTTCCTTCTTAGGACCCATTTCGACAAGTTTCTTGCAAAAATGCTCAAGTTGATTCTCTCTTAGGGATTTGACGAACGCTGCTGACAGGAATCAAACGAGCTTCAAATTATTTTAGGGGGAGGAACGCTGACCAAGTGAGCAAAACCCCTTCTCGTGGGGAAACTGAGAACCCAGAATAGGGGAATCAAACCGTGACTTTCGAACTCCTCACAACCAAAGCTCAGACGAGTGTGCTGCTCTCACACGCGGCAGGTGCTGCGGGCTCAATGGGCCAGAGGCAGCCAGGCACAGGGGCAGGGGCTGGCCACAGGGGGACACTTGGGGACTTTGTGAGGTGAGGGAGCTACCCAGCATCTTGATGGTGCCACTGGTTACTGGCCGCATTCATCTGTCGAAACTCTTAGAAATCTACACTTAAACAGGGGTGAATTTCACTGCAGGTCAAGAATGCCTTCAGTTTTTTTGTTTTAAATTTTTTTTTAACATTTATTCATTTTTTGAGAAACAGAGAGAGACAGTGTGAGCAGGGGAGTGGCAGACCGAGAGGGAGACACAGAATCCAAAGCAGGCTCCAGGCTGACAGCACAGAGCCTGATGCAGGGCTCAAACTCATGAACCACAAGATCATGACCTGAGCCAAAGTCTCACACCACCTCCATCCACCCACTGCTGGGGCTCTGTCTCCACAGGCCTGTCTGCCCAACTGGGCACAGTGGGCTTCTGGGAGTGTCCTTCCAGAGTGAGCCACCCACCCCACTTGCCAGGGCTCTCCTTCTGGGTCTCCTTTGTGACTGCCATCTGGCTTCTCCTCGTGACCTGGATGTGTCCCAAGGCTCCACCTTTGGCCCATGGCTGTGTGTTCTGTCTCTGTCTTTACATGTATCTGTCTGAACGTCCGTCTGTCCATCCTTCCACTCACCCACCCACCTCCTCCTAAGTTCCTCAGTGACATCACCCCAAACTCTCCACAGACTCCTCTCCCATAACTCTCCCAACTCATACCATTTTCCCCCTCGGCCCGGCACTTTTTTCACTTTTCTGGACTTGACAATTCTCAGTCATCATTTCAGACTCACCCCGCACATCGCTTCCACTGGAAATATTCGCCTCACCTCCAGATGAGGCTAAGTCCTTCAACTTTTATAACCTCAAGGCCTGACAGGATGGTGCCTAATCAATGGAATGTATTTGATGAATTGGACTTGAAGGAAGGAACTGACGTAGGCTCCCTCGCTTAAAAGTAACGGTCTTAGTGAACCTCAACCAGGACAATCAAAATAGAAACAAGGAGGCGGTTCGTTTCATGCTGGCAAGTGGAGAAGACGGTGTGAAAGGTCTCGGCATCCAGAAGTGCCACGGTAACCACCCCCAGGAGAGGGGAGATGTGGTTTTTCGAACTCACGTGCCGTGTTCGCTTGCTGGTGCTGCGATGAACAAACTGTCACAAGCTTGGAGGCTCAAAACAACACCCGATTATTGCCTCACAGCCCTGGAGGTCAGAAGCCCAAAGTTGGTTTCGATGGGCCGCAGTCGAGGCTGTGACAGGCCGGCATTCCCTGGGAAGGCTCTAGGGAAGAGCTGTTTCCCTGCCTCTTCCAGCCTCTGGAGCTGTGTTCCTTGAATTCCTTCTTCTGTCTTCGAATGCAGCCCTAGATACTGCTCCCGGGGCCACGGTGTATGCTTCTCCCCAGATCTCCCTCTGCCTTCCTCTTACGTGCACACTCGGGACGGCATTCAGGTTCCAGCCGGAGAATCCAGCATGGGCTCCCGGTCTCAGAACCTTAACTTTTTCATATCTGGAAAGCTACTTTTGCCATAAAAGGGAACACACACAGGTTCGGAGGATTAGGACCTGGGTGTCTTCGGGGACCAGTAGTCAGCGTACCACACACAACTCAATTCAATCCATTCTCTCAAATACCGAGCGTAGGCTACGTCTCAGCCATGTGCTGGACCCTGATAAACACACACACCGAACACAACATCGAACAAGACCCAGTGCCTGCTTCTAAATGTTTTAGTCCTGTGGGGCTAACGCTACCGGAAACTGATGAGAATTACGCATTCTCAGTTTGGTAATACGAATAAGCATACCAAATACTATGGAAGAACCACTAATTCCACTACAAAATCAACAATCCAGAAGAAAAATGCCACATACGCAGTTGAGGCAACTGTCACAAAGCCTATCTACTCTATTTTAACATATGCACAAAATTTTAAAAAGCCACTCTCCTCGGCTTGAAAAATAGCAGTGCTCTGCTCCATCTTTCCTCGCTCTTAATTCTGTCCCCACAAAAAAATTCTTTGAATTTTGACATACTGAGTATTCAAACTCACGACCACAACGTGTCCTTTGCACTTACTTAGGGTTTTACTTTGTTTTGGAGATGTTTTGTGGCTCTCTGTCATTCATTCACACCTTTCTTTAGATTTAGTCCTGGGTCGTCCAATTTTTCAGGATAAAGTAAATAGTATCTTTCAACAAAAATTTTTAATGTTTATTTTTGAGAGAAAGAGAAAAAGAGTGTGAATGGGGAAAGGGCAAAGTGAAACAGGGAGACACAGAATACGAACCAGGCTCCAGACTCGGAGCTGTCAGCACAGAGCCCGATGCAGGGCTCGAACTCACAGACTATGAGATCATGACCTGAGCTGAAGTCGGATGTTAATTGACTGAGCCACCCAGGAGCCCCTCAGATCTTTTCATTTCTACTTGTATGCTTTTTGTATATAGAGAATTCAGATTGGAGACTTGGTTTTTAGGTACTCGGAACCAACCCTTTTATCATTATGAAGTCCCTCTCTTCATCTACAGTGACCTGTCTTGCCTTAAAGTCCACTTCACGTTGTACTGATGAGGCAGGGACTCCACTGTTTTATTGGGGGAACTGCGGCTATCAGTATAGGTAGATCATATTTTAAACTGGTCCATGGTTCCAGGGAAAATTCTCCCGCCTTCCCGTCTGCAGGTACGTAGCCCAAATAAGGGGACAGAGCTGGGCATCTCACTGTGTGGACTTCCACTTAATCGCCCATGTCCTAGTCCTGCCTTTAGCTCAGCTGTTGTTCAACTTCTCCAGAATAAATCTTCAGTTTTCTGCCTGGGTGGGGACGAGTGGTGAACGGACTATAAGGGACAGGAGAGAAAATCCGGTGTTTTAAACATATTTAACTGGTCCTCTGCTCTGGCCCCATCCCCAGTTCTTCTTCAGAGGTACCTGGCTCTGCGGGGTGGATGAACCGGCTTCCAATGGGCTGTTGCTGCCACACGCATGCCTTCCAATTTGCAAAGTTGGGCTGGCTCTTCCATCTGCTTTGGCAGCTCTTGCCTTGCCATGCTTCTCCCTAGTTCTCTTTTCCTTTGTCGCTTTATGCCCTTTTGTTATTCCTTCACTATCATTTTCAGTGGGGTTTTGGAAGAGGGGGAGGTAACACATGTCTCCAATTTGCCACAATGAACTAGCGGTCCTAAACTCGTGTATTCTTAAAGATCTGTAATTCCAATAAGCCTGATTAATGGTTTCTGAACCTGGGCTATGCTAACTTCCATCTGTTTAACCTCAGGTTAGTTACATAACCCTTCTTAACCTCAGGGCCAGCTCCCTGTCCCCACCCCACCCCTGCCCCCAATTATATGTAACACACTTATCCTTAATCTGAGAGAGGCATTATAATTGAAGATATACATGTTAGTGACAAAAAACTAAATCGAAAACAAAAAAGGAGTGAACATAAAATAAACAGCATGGTGGGGCATTTTGCTTTTGAGCCCAAAACAGTCCTACAGAGAACAAGGGTCAGCCTTGAAGGGGATTCACACTTTTAATCTCAAAATGACGATCTATAGTCACCTAGAGAGCTACACCCCATTCACTGTTGTCTCTTTAAGAGAGAAGTGGCATGTATTTTGCTGAATGATTTCAATCAAGAACTAGATTTTTTTTTAAATTGGAGGAATCCGAAATTTGTATATTACCTTTTTCACCAAAGACGGCAGGCAAATTTGAGAAAGAACACTTTTTCTCTTTTATGCTTGCCTCCCCACATTGTTTTCAAAGTTTCTCTCCCCATTTGACACAGACACACTTTCTGGAGAGGACATTCCTGCCACTTACAATCAGCACACCTTTGGATATGCCAGCTCTGAGACCTCCTGGTTGTTTTTAATTCTTTTTCTTTTTGTAAGCTTATTTACTTATTTAGAGACAGAAAGCGTGTGCGGGAGAGGCAGTGGGGGGGGGGGCGGAGAGAAAGAGAATCCCAAGCAGGCTCTGCACTGTCAGCGCAGAGCCCAATGCAGGAGCTCCAACTCACTAACTGTGGGCTCATGACCTGAGCTGAAATCAAGAGTCGGATGCTTAATCATATGAGCCAGCTGGGCGTCCCTCTCCGAGCCATTTTCTAAGGCTAGGCTCCCTACTCTCAGTTTCGCCAGGGAACAGAGCACGTTTCTGAAGAAATCGTAACTTGACTCTTGAAACGGCATAATCTGCTGTTTCAACTTCTGTGTACCATGAAGAACTAGGAAGGTGCCCCCTCTGAAGTGTCCAGGAAAGATCCCAGTTAATCTTTCCCAGTGACACCCTGTGTCCCCTTCAAGACACCTCAGCTTGTTCACCTGCATCACATGAGCCTTCCCACCTGTGAGCAGAGGACAGCGAGCAAGCCCCCTCCCCTCCACCAGAGCCCGTCTTTATCCCAAGCACATAATTTCCATACAATTGCTTTCAGGGTGCGTGGAATAAAATCCTCCCTTGGCAGAATGGAAGCTAATGAAAATTCACGTATTGTGCAAATGCAACAGAGCCGGATCAAAAAAAATCGGTTAACAAGACTGCAGGGTAGGAAAGGAGATTTGGCACATCTGTCTCTGTGCTGCACTCTGGCTAGTCAGTAAAGAAAAATCTAACTTGGAAGAGTCAAAAAAAAAAAAAAAAAAAAAAAAAACTAGGGGAGGTCAGGTGCTTCTAGGTACTACAGTATCTTGGAAGGCAGATTAACCAAGTTCATGACCAAGGAGCTGAGCAGGTGAGGATCCCCAAATCTGCAGGGCCTCTGAAGGCCAGGTGTGCAGAAGCAGCGCCCACAGCTTGGCCTTACGTGATTTCCCAGATGTTAGCGCCGCACGGCCCACGGCACCGTTAACAAAGCCACAGGAGGCTGCGGATCTGGGCCCTGTGGCCTCCCTTCACTCGGTTAACGCGCAGAGCAACAGCTTTCTTGCTATTTTTCCATAAAACACAGTTTAACATTTCTTCTCTCAACGGCAAGTTGGTCCCTTAATTGTTGGCTCCCCGCCTATCTGGGCTACCTCCACGGCTGCAGGTGGCTGCTAAGTTCCCACCTCCGACGTATCTCCTTTCACCCTTCCCTCCAAACAACTGTGTGTCTGCATTTTAGATCCGCTCCCCCGTTCAGAGCCCTCTAAGACTCACGAAGGAAAAAGTCAACAAGGGACAGCAGATTAATGAATGAATGAAGGAATGAATGAATAAGAACCCTGGGGCCTGCTTTTGCAGCTGATAATGTTAAGAGTCCTCAGATAACTTTAAGAAATCGCAAGCTCCCCGCTCCTGTTTCATGGATTAAATTACTGAATTTACCATGATGGTGAAAAGGATGCATTTTTGCTACGTGGAGGCTCCTTTGATCAAAATTTAACCTGAGTATTAGCTAAGCTTGAAAACCTGAGGCATTACAGCGAAAAGCACACTTAACATAACCTTCCATAAATGAAGTCATTTCCTCCTCCCTACCTCTGAGGAGGTAACCCTGTTTTTACAGGTAATATTACAGAAGGAAAATGGATTTTAAATGACTTGCTCGAGGTCACAGTCTGGTGTGACAGAGAGGACACACACCCAGGTGGGCTGCTTTTAGGACTCTCTGGTGTACAGCACCTCGAGGGTGGGGAGAGTCACAGAAGGCCTGGATTCGGAAAATCAGCTAATGCCTGGTGAAATGAACACAACTTACAGATGAGCCAACAAATCTGTTCTGAACAGAAGGGCAGTATCTTGGGAGACACCACTTTTAAGAAAACCTTGAATAAAAAGGGAAAGACGGGAGAAGAAAGGCGGCTGGTAGAGGCTTCCTTTGAGGATCCACCCTTTTCCAGGGGTATTTGTTACAGGAATGGGAAGGAGGAAGAGGAGGAGAGCAAGCAAGAATTCACCGCCTAAAAGCTGAGAGGTGGGGGGCTGTTTCCAAGGGCGGGGTAGTCGTCCAGCTTTGCATGGTCTTTCTTGAGTGGGCCCAAGAGTGGAATTAAATCCTGGATGGGAGGCAACACAGGGTGGGGAGGATTCGCTAAGCTTCCGGAAGCTCTGAGACTGGACATTCCAAAGACTGATGGCCAGCTTACTATCCCAGGGAAGAAGCACAATGCCAGGTAACTGCACATTGGTCACACCTTTCACAGATACTACAGGGTCAGCCCCCCCACTTCTAGGGAAATACCAGAACATCAGTTCCTCTTCCCCAAGAGCTGACTGGAAAGCCTCTGAGGCCAAAGGGGCAACACGCTGACACTGCAAGCAGTCCTCCCCAAGTTCCTCAAACACGGCAACAGGTGGCAGCTGTGACCTCCCTGCTGTGGCAGACGTGAGAAAGCCCGGGAGGTTCCCCCCCCTACCCCTGCCCCAGCCACATGAGACCGGTACCGCGAGAAACCACGAGAAGCCACAAGAAGTCATAAGGCCGTGTGTCCCGTGTAGCTGGGCAGCTCCTCCTGCTGAGAGTCGGCCCGGCCTCAATGGGAGCACTGTCTGCGGAGGCCACCATGGCCAGGCAGAGTCGGCTCAGGGAGGAATGCGGGTCTCAGAATAGTCCAATTGTTAGGTGGGCCTCAGTTCACCCGTATGAATTTAATAGTGTCCAACTCCCTATTAATTTTCTTCAGTCACTGTATAAAACCAGAGGGGGGAGGAAAAAAAGGAGCCACCAGGCATGAAATTCAGAGCAAATGCAGCCATGCATCGCTCAGCAATGGGGTTCATTTGACATGTAAGGTATACTCCCGCCCACAACTGTCACTGTCGCATTAGTGAAACTTAAGTGAATACGTTTGGAAGAGGGTGGCAGACTTCACCAGACACCTTTCCCCAGGGCTCCCCCCACCTCGCCATATGGTTCTATGTTTTCCCTCCTCGTCTTTTAAGCATTAAAATAAAGGACTCCCCTTTAAATGCTGTACCAGTGGTGTGGACGATAGATTCTTTCTAGACAGAAAAGTTTTACATGTTTACTTAAGAACGACTTGGACAAGAAGGCTGCATGCCTCGAGACAGACAGCCCTTTACAGGAGATATATATATTTTTAAGTTTATTTATTTTGAGAGAGTGAGAGAGAGCAGGGGAGGGGCAGAGAGAGAGGGAAACAGAGAATCCCAAGCAGTCTCTGCACAGTCAGCACAGAGCCCAATGTAGGGCTCGAACTCACGAAACTGTGAGATCATGACCTGAGCTGAAATCAAAAGTCAGACACTTAACTGACGGAGTCACCCAGGGTGCTCCCAGGAGATATTTTTTTATTATGATCCCATTTTATAGATGACTAACAAAGGCACGAAGGAGTTGAAGGACTTGCCTAAAATTGATTTGGGATGTGAACCCAGGAGTCTGGCTGCAGAAAATTCTGGACTCTTCACCTGAAGTTGTGCTTTCCTGCCCGGCAGTCACAGGCCTCCAACCACAGTTAGAATGGATGGGTCCTTCTTCCTACCAGCAGGAACGTAAACCTCCAGCCACCAAAGAGTAAGCTGGTATCCAGACAGGCGAGAGGGCTACTCCACACAATCTAGAAGAATCTGTTCTTTTTATTGTTCATTTAGCACAAGGATACACAAATATTACTCTTCAGTAAAAATACTAAGGACAAAAATTACCACTGGAGAAAAAGGTGAGTTTACTCAGAGCTGGTCATGAGTCGTTAATAAAAACAGCGAGCTTTTCTTAGAGAAAAGAGGTCCTAGAAAGAATTCGTGGAGGTGCCTCAGATCCAACAGAAGAATCCATTCCCCGGTGGTGCCAATGGCACAGCCCGGGGCTGTGCAGAGACACAGGGAGGAGCCTTCAACACTTAAAGGCTGGCATCTTGGGGCAGAAATGGACCTTGGAAAGGCCAGTCTTGCACCCTACATCGTGGTGAGGATAGGATTTTTGCTGGAGACCCAGTCCACCCGGAAGCAGCTAAAAACTCTTCTCCGGAAAGTTCCAATCTTTACAAAAAGAATTCCAATTGCTCACACCCCAGAAGTCTTGTGAAGCTTAGATGGGAAGGAGAAGTCAAAGAAGTTCGCTCTGGCATATTTCTTTTATAAGAAACAGAGAAGAAAAGAAATCGCAGGCGAATGATGGAACCATAAACGCCAGGTCTCCTTCAAGCACCAGACAGAAGGGAGACAAGTGGTCAAACTAAGATTAGCTTTTCAATCTATGCAACAAAACCTGCCCTATAAAACCAATTCGGCTCCTTACAGAGGATTTATAAAAGATACATATTTCTTTCCTTAGACTTGTTATAGAAAATCCCAAGGGGGGGAAAAAAAAGAGTTGGGCATAAAGCTTTTCTTCAGAGAGTTAATTCAGCAGAAATTTGGGAGCCTGAGAAGCTAGGGTGTCCCAAAAGGCATTCCACAACCACTTCGCCTCAATGTGCAGATTTCAGGGGAATTAAAGGGAATGTCTGTGCATTTCAATAAAGACAGAAGAAAGCATAAATTCTGAAGCCTAACAATTCCCCTGCTTTTCTAGGTAAGTTTGAGAAACACACTCCTGGCATTGCGCAGATGTGTATAGAAAGGGCTGTGGGAAAGTGACATTTTGTCAATTTCACTCTCTTTGCAACACAGTGAAGTCAGCTGCTCACAGGAATCCTAAATAGCTTAACCAAAGTAAAGGAAACCTATACGTTTGTTACTCTTAAGAACTGCCTACAAGCTCTTTTTGTTGTTATTTTAAAGATTCTCATGTTAAATATATCATGAGAACTTAGGACTTGGTTTTTAAAACAATTTTAAAGCAAACCATTTGGGAGCTGGTTTTGATTTGTAGAAAAGCTGCAAAGATAGTAGAGTTCTCTCTCACACTCCCTGCTCAGTCTCTTAGTTGCTAACATCTTGCATGTCTTTGGTATGTTCATTCCATTTCAGCACCGCTATTGATACTGATATGGATTGGGTCCATCTTTATTCAGATTTCCTTAGTTTTTACCTAATGCCCTCTTTGGCTTCCAGGATCCCATCCAGGATACCTGATTATAGTTATCTGTCATGTCTCTCCTAGGCTTCTGGAGACCGTGACAGCTTCTCAGACTCTCCTGGTGTTGGACGACCTTGGCAGTTCTGAGGAGCAATGGTTAGGGATTTTGCAGAAAAGTCTCTTGGCTGAGATCTGATGTATTTCCTCATCAGACTGAGGTTATGGTGTTTGTAGGAAGACCCCAGACATGCCGTTCCCGTCATGTCAAGGGTATACACTAACCACATGACCAATCACTGTTGATATTGACCTTGATGACCTGGCTCAAGGGGTGCTTTCCAGACTTCTCCACCGCAGCCGTCCCCCGCCTCCATGCCCTATCCCTCGGAAGTGAGTCACTAGGCACAGTCCACGTTCAAGTGGAGAAGGGGGAGGCTAGGATTCGAACTTAGAATTTTTCAAATTTTATTAAAAATAAAAAAGTAAATTATTATAAAAAAGATTTTAAAGCAAAGATCTGCTTGCTAAAATGAACACTGCACTATTTGACGGGAGTCGTTTTGTAGGTATGTACCGCATCGAAGAAAGTAAAAGTAGATGGCCCCTTTATCATCGTGCCTCCATCGAGCTGGTGGGTTTTTCTCTGAAATAAGGCAAATCGAGTCATTAAGTCTTCTGCCCGGATCATGGTTGGCAAATACCTGGCATTTCCTCATGCAGATGATGATAATTGATAATGGCTTATAAAATGCTGATGCAGCTCTACACATAATAACACAGAAGGATGATCAGCCAGAGCAAGTTCCACAGACACAGCAATAGAAGGTTCCA
The DNA here is from genome assembly GCA_030068075.1 of Paguma larvata. Lineage (NCBI taxonomy): Eukaryota > Metazoa > Chordata > Mammalia > Carnivora > Viverridae > Paguma > Paguma larvata. Next base: position 83,979,662 of record CM057837.1, read on the forward strand.
TTTACATAAATGTATTTGCATCAGAAAAAGCCTACCCAGATAAAGAGGAAACTGTTCCTGGTGACTGTCGCTTAGGGACTGACTGGGCTAATTTCATTCCTTTTTCTTTTGCTTCTTGACTTTATTTTCCTATAATGATCATATAATACATGCCGTGGAAAAATTCTGGGCCAAAAGAAGGCATATATTGGCAATCTTAGTATTTTCCCCCACACTAAGAGGACATGTTCCTGTACCCGTGCAAAACAATGTCCCAACGGCTCAAACATCTGGCTGCTTACCACTCCGAAGTCACCAAAGAGACCCAGCTTTATCTCTCTGATTTGACCTTTCTTTACCCAAAAATGACACAGGCTGCCTTCTAGAGCTATTCTGGTCTAGAACTGCTCTGGTCTGTGTGGTCTCAACTAAGGAAGAGAACAGTTTCAGAACTCTTGAGTAGCTCTGCCGGTGTGCAATTTCCTAAAAAGGACAAGATGCCTAAAAAGGCCTGCGGAGACCCACGGCGTGTCTTCACGGTCCTGCAGCTCCACTCCAGCCCCGCTGGAGACAGCCCGTGGCTGGCCAGCGGCTCCCAGTGCCCAGGAGGTCCAGGAGGAGGAGAGGCCGGCCGCTGTGTGGCAACAGAAGCTCAAGGGTATCCAAACAGACTCGTGCGACTAGAATCCCTGTCCAAGGAGCCCTTCCTCGCCGCCCGCTTCCCCAAAGGAAAACTCACACAAGACGGAAACCGTGATTTCACTGGGGTTTCTACGAGGGAAACGGGAGCACCCATGCACCCATGGCAGGCTGCACCCATTTTTCTCCATGGGCATTGCCAGCAACAGTGAGGATCCTTACGCAGCACTCTCTGCACTTGCCGTTTGAAAGCAAGGGGCGCCTGGGTGGCTCAATGGGTTAAGCAGTTAAGGGTCCAACTTCAGCTCATGTCATGATCTCACAGCTCTTAGGTTCGAGTCCTGCATCGGGCTCTGTGCTGACGGCTAGGAGCCTGAGCCTGCTTCAGATTCTGTGCCTCCCTCTCTCTCTGCCCCTTCCCCACTTGCACTCCGTGTCTCTCTCTCTCAAAATTAAATACACGTTTAAAAAATTTAATGGCAGTCTTCTCAAGACCAGATATCATATCACCATTTCCTAAGTACCTCTTCACATCCTCTAGAAGGAAAGACCGTAGGAGAGAACCCACTTAAAAAAAAAAAATTAAAACAACATAAAGCTGTTTCACTCAAGGCTACGGTTGGATTTGCCTGGACAAGTGATGTTGCTCCACAGCTTGCTGCGGGCTGGCCACTCCCCTGCGTAAATCCTTCTGCAGGGGTCTTACCGCGCCCATCCGGTGACTGTGTGTCACAGGAGTGCCCCTGGCACACAGGGCGGCCATCCCACGTCACCCACCCAGTAAACAGTAAACTGCATCCTTAAGGTTTTGTACTTGAAATCTTCCCCAGCGATTGGGAGCCGCTTAATTCTTTTGAAAAGGAAATTTCACACAGAACAATGGAGAGTGGAGAAAAAGAAAAGGCGTTCTGGAAAGTGTCAAAAGACCTCTGAACGCCTGCTTCCAAAGAGGAAAACTGAAAGAAGGAAAAAAAAAAAAAAAAGGAAAAAAAAAAAAAAAAAAAGCTCTGTCTCCCGAGAACACACCCTATCTGGGCCAGGCTGCCCAGAGGCCTCTGCTTTTAGGTCCCACGATGATGTTCCTGCAATTTGGGGTGTGTTTTAGGTCCAGGTCCAGAGCTCGAAGCCAGGGTGTAAGCCGGCTGTCTCCATTCAAGCACCATGGAGGCCACAGCCCACGGACCATGGCCCCTGCCTCCAGTCCTTCATGGCTCTGCAGAGAGACCAGCTGGGGCGCCAGTGGCAGATGCTGTGGTAGCCAATTTCATTCTGAGACACACAGGCCCACAGGGGAAGAGCTAAATATAGAAGAAGGCGGCAGAGTTCGTGGCTGCGGGGTGAGAGCAGAGAGGCCGGCTGGGTCATGTTCTCTCCTTGGATCCATCAGCAGGCCCAACAGCACCTTCCACTCCCAGAATCGCAGAACGCCGGACAGAGCCACCTCGGGGATCACTGCCCCACGCCCTCATTTGCTGAGGCCCTAGATTTCACCTGCCCGGCCCATTTGCAGAACCACAGGGAAGCCCAGAACCAGACTGAGCCCGACGCCCGGGACCCCCGAGGCTTCTGACTGTGTCCCACGGGGCGTCTGCCCTCCAGTCCTTCTCTGGAGCTCATTCTGAATTTCACTTTCAAAGCTAACAAGTTTGCTGATATTCTTTCCAACGCCCTGGAAAATCCTAAGTAGCAAATTGGAAAATGCGGAAGAAATACACCACTCACAGACACTCTTTAAAACTACCAGGAAGTGACAATTCAAAGTTCAAGAAAAATAACCTACGAAAAGCAGTCAAGAGAACTAACAGCACCCAGCACCGAAATCCAGCTCTGGGAACAGACCTAACGTCATTAATGGTGGTGATCTTGGCTGCAGAAAGCTTCCACCCCTCATTCCATGTACACGTACATGTATACTTAATACACATATGCCCCAGAGTACACATGAGATGCTGGCTCTCTGCATTTGCATAAATACACAGGTACGCATTCACACACACACACACACACACAGGACTTTCACACTCTGACACTTTAGAGGGTGAACCACAAACTATTTACGAAACTCAGCTACGCCAAAATGACTCACTGCCTGAGGATTTCAGGGCATCATAATTCTAAGAGACGATTTTGTTGCTGGCATCGACAGCCATGGCTTCGTCAATTAAAAGAATCTTAATTAGGAAGCCTCTTTCTTCATAGCCTCCCTTTCCAAAAATAACTAGCTTCCACCTGGAGACCATCTTTGCACAGCATTTTGTTCACGCGCTGCCCCTGGATGGACGGTCATGAGAGCCCGGCATTGTTTCACACGGCACAGGCTGAAAAGGAAGTCCAAGTTTCTCTGAGGTCTACCAGAAGCCAGGATTGAGATGGGGGCAGGGAAACACGCCTGGGGAACCAAGGCCCGCTGGCAGAACTATTCCAGCCCCGTTATGTCATCAGCATGAAAATCAGCATGAAAACAGAAAGATAACTCAAATATGTGACCAGATGTAAGGCAAGGGCCTATTTATCTAAACTGCTCATCCAATATCATAATCACTCTACCGCTGATATGATCTCATCATATTAGGATTATGGGCCATTGGTTAAATCTGAATTCATGCAAAACTGAGAGAAAAAAAAAATATGAATGTAACAATTGCAATCTATCCAGCGAGCAAATTCTTTTAAGCCCATAGCCCACAGAGAAAAGTACTAAACGACACTCCAGGGACTGAAGTGGATGGAGTTACCACCCGAGGTCTGAGTTCTACCCCAACCCACCACCGAAAAGAACCAACTGGAGTCAAAAAGTGCACGCAAACATTCTGAAGACAGAAACCGATCCGACATAAGCCAGTCAGCTTGCAGTCATCTGCACGCGTGGGAGAACAGTTTATTCACGAAGAAGACAGACGGTGGAGGGGCTTCCCCAGACTGGCTGCTGGGCCCACTGAGAACAGAAGACGAGAGCCCTGAAATGCATGCTCTCCAAGGGGCGCTGGGTGGCTCAGTTAGGCATTGGACTCTTGACCTCAGGGTCGTGAGTTCAAGCCTCACGCTGGGCTGCACCCTGGGCATGAAGCCTACTTTAAAAAAAAATGTATATTGTTCTATAAGGGGCAAAGGTAGTAAGCTGTACCCAATAGGAAAGCAGCCAGATACCCTGAGTGTTTTTATTGAGCCTGTGTGGCTGCCCTATGTGTGGGACCTCTCTGTAGGTGTCCCAAACTGAGCAGATTTCATGTCCCTGGAATAACTAAGGATACTTATATAAAGGCTGAGGACTCAACTACAAGACTGCTGGGGAATATAGCCTTCAAGCCTGAAACTCTAAATGAAAGTAAACACTATTTCACATAGGATGAAAGACTTTCGAAAATCACTATATCAAAGAATTGTTTGTATCTTAACCCTGATGGCCGTTCATAGAACTGCAGGAAAACAATTTATTGTGCTATTTGTTGCTTTCAGCAAAGATTTCCTTAACACTTCCAATGCCCACGACACGCAGCAGGAGCTGTGAAGACAAAGAGGGGGAAAGATGAAGCAGAAGTGTACGGAAAAATCACAGAGAAGACTAGAGGGTGAAACAACCCGACAGAATTACCCACCTTAAACGGGAGGAGAGATTATTCAGAGGAAGAAGGGAGGGACAAAGATTAAGCCAGGTGAGAAGTCTTAAAAGAGGTAAATTTAGGGGCGCCTGGGCAAATTTAGGGCAGCTCAGTTGGTTAGCATCTGACTCTGATTTTGACTCAGGTCATGATCTCATGGTTCATGAGTTCGAGCCCCATGTTGGGCCCTGCGCTGTCAGCATGGAGCCTGCTTGGGATTCTCTCTCTCTCTCTCTCTCTCTCTCTCTCTCTCTCTCTTTCCCTCCCTCCCTCTCTCCTTCTCTCTGTTCCGCCCCCATGCAGGTGTTCTCTCTCTCTCTCTCAAAATAAATAAACAAACTTTTTAAAACATGGGGAGCCTGACTGGCTAAGTCAGTTAAATGTTCAACTCTTGTTTTCGGCTCAGGTTATGATCTCATTGTTTGTGAGTTCAAGGCCTGACTGGGCTCTGCGCTGAGTGCAGAATCTGCTTGGGATTCTCTCTCTCTCCCTCTCTCTCTGCCCCTCCCCTGCCCGGGCTCTCTAAATACATACATACATACATACATACATACACACACACACACACATTTAAAAAAGGGGGTAAATCTAGAGTAAGTCTGACATCTGTGATGCTCACAAACTGGTGAAGAGAAAGAGAGAGAGGTGGTAATTCCACACTGGGGATCACAAATCCGCAAAGGCAGGAAGCAGGGATTCCTGAGGAAGGGGTTAATCTGGTAGCAATGGAGGGTCCGCGACAGCCCAGCGGACCACGGCCTCACTCTCCGGTGAGGGTGCTCCCGCCCAAAGCGGCACAGGACAGCCCGTCCGAGACACGTGCACACACCGGGGATGCCCCCTTACCTTTCCCGTAGAAGAACTTGCGGTAATAATAGGCCCCCAGGTCAATGTGCTCTATGATGTAGCGCTTCACTTTCTCCCGGTGAATGGGCTGGTTCTCTCTGGGCACTTCCAGCACCGAGACGCCGGCGTTTGTGCAGTGGGAGCTCAGAGAGGACTCGAAGGAGCAGCCTTCTCCGGAGCTGAACGATGACGAGCTGGCCCTGGAGAGGGCGATCCTCCTGTCGCCTTCCCCGCCGGTCTCGTTCCGAAAGTAAGGACAACTCAAGACGAGCTCGTTGCTTTTGCCGTCTCCCTCATCAGCATCCAGGTTCTCCTTGGAGTTGAGGTCCTCCTTGCTCCCCAAAGGGGACTCACAGTTGCCTGTCTGGCCCGCCGGCATCTGAGTCTGGGACGCTGCAGAGGCCCCGGTGGTGATGTTTTTCCGCTTCCCCACGTTGGCCCTCGTGGCCATGGCTTCGTTGATATTAAACAAAATGCTCTGGACATCATAATGTGCAAAACACCGCTGACAATTCCAAGGGCGGATGCCCCGCTCCAGACGACCGTCTTCCGGATCACATGTGAACTTGAATGTTTCGTGTTCACTTTTAACAGTTCGCAGCTTCCGGAAGAGGGACGTCTCCACCGACTCCGACTTTAACCTCCGTTTGAAAGGCTTGTCCCGGTCTCTACCGATGAGCAGGGCACTGTCCATGTAGTCTAATCCTGAGATGCGGACAAATTCTCCCCTGGATATCTGAGCTGCCGCGTGGAGGCTGGGGGAGATTGCAGGGTCGCAGGGGAAGCACTCAGGGAAACCAAAAGGGGCCATCGCTTTGTGGTCGTAATTCTCTACTCGGTACCCTCTGAGCATTGCAAAGAAGTTCTCCCCAGATAAGCCCTGCCGGTCGATGGAAGACGTGCTCCCGTACTCTCGGTGGAGGGCGGCCCCGGTGTTGGGGTTCACTGCGTTTTGGTCTAAGACGTCCTCGGCGTCGATGTCGCTGATGGTGACGTCGCTGTTGCTTCTCTGTCGTATGGGGTGCAGCCCTCGTTGAGGAGAGTGAACGAAGATGTCCCCGATGGTGTACTTCGCCTCCACAAAGTCTAGATCAAGCTGCTCTTCTTGCTGACCGTCGCTCTGGTCGCTCTGCCCATTGTGCGTGATGGACGCGACGCTTTCGTAACTGGTCTGAGACCGGCTTTCCCACAGCGCCTTGCAGGTCAGCTCCTTGGAGCAGTCTTTCTTGGGAGGCCACTCACACACTCTGGCTCTCACACCCATCTTGGGCACAGCTGGGGTGCCATTCGCCGGACCCCCGCTCTCGGTGGAATTCGAGGCATTCAAAGAGGTGGCAGGGCCCATGTTGCCATTAATGGCTTTAAATTTTCGAGCAAAATAATCATCCGACTGCATGATTCTGGTAGGATCCTTGAACTTGGAAGAGGCCCTGCCGAGCTTGTGCTTCTCTTCTTGCGACTGCCTTGGGTCGCTCATGTCTGCCGAGGCAGGAAGCTGCAAGTCTCACCAGCAAGACTGAGGTGAAACTAATTACATTGTAATGTACAACTCGATTGTAAATGCAGAGATAAAGGCCTCCTCTATAGTTGTACTTTCTCTTTTTAACCCAAAGCAAACAACATCCTCAGAGTATTACGGTTTTTCCAAAACCAGCTTGCTTCTCAGATGTTGAAATAACTTTGTATTCCTCTGTCCTTTTCCAGAGCATCCCTTAAGACATCTGGCCTTGGGTATTTCCTTCACCTGAATTAAAACACAGAAAATAGCCATTAGCAATATTTGTAGCTCAAGTTCAGTACATTCTACACATGGTTTCTCATCTGTCCTTCCCTCCAATTATCTGCCCATCCTCAATTCGTTCAAACTGTCATGAAGTTTCATGTCTCTGGTGTTCATCCTGCTCCTTCTCTCTGGAACATTCTGCCTTCTCACTCTACTTGGCTATTGCACTAAGTACCCTTTCCAAGAAACTTTGCCTCAGCCCACATCTGAGCAAAGGGTGCTTCCTTTGTGTTCCCACAGCACCCGTGTCTACACTTACCATAACGGATCTCTTTATACTCTTACTGGCTTGTTTATTGACCAGTCTCCTCCACTAGCTAAAGTTCAAGCTCCTCTAAGCTGTGTGGTTAGACGAAACTTGACCTTTTTTTTTAAGTTTATTCATTTAGTTTTGAGAGAGACAGTGAGCATTAGCAGGGGAGGGGCAGAGACAGACAGGGAGACACAGAATCCAAAGCAGGCTCCAGGCTCTGGGCTGTGAGCACAGAGCCGGATGCGGGGCTCGAACCCACAAACCCCGAGATCATGACCTGAGTCGAAGTCAGATGCTCAACCGTCTGAGCCACCCAGGTGCCCTGACACTCGAATTTTAATCAACCTTTTTCTTTAATCACAAATCACTGTTTCAATGTATCCTGTCTCTAAATTGACAAAAAATATCTTCCAGGTACACCATTATGTTCCCAACTTACAGAAGTCTTCCTTGTTGGCATAGGAATGAGGGAATGGCTCTAATTCTGAAAATAATGATGGTAATAAAGGTATAATACTGATTTCCCTCAGTCCTCACCAAAGCATAAAAAATGCAAATATTTGTTAGAAAATATTAAAATTCCAAATAGCTGAACAATATTAGAACTCTTTCCAACCGGTTCTTTTTTCTTAAGTAATCTCTACACCAACCTAGAGCTTGAACTCACAACCCTGAGATCAAGAGTCACATGCTCCTTTGACTGAGCCAGCCAGGCGCCCAACGATGGGTTCTTAATGACTTTGAGATGAACATGAGGTAGTCTCTTGGAATAACTGATACCTTCTTCTCATGGCATCATGCTTTCCCCTCGTTGGGGAAAAAAATGAGTCTGGGAATGATAAGATACTGTCCCTCCCCAAGGCAACTTCATAACTGAGGAAATAAAATGATGTTTCAGGACGTGGTAAGCAAACGGAGCGTGCACAATCAGATGCTTCGGTGAACCAAACAGACTGGCGTCTGTCCATGGTTCTCAGAAAGAGAAGAGACAGGACTGCGGCTTATCTATTTCACTTGGAATTATTGTGTTTAAAAGGATCACAGACGATTCTGAATGACAGTTATTTCCTGTACAATTTAGGCTATTACAGAACCCTTTCCTGGAAACTGAAAAAATGACAACCGAGATATGAAAGAAAACAACCTGTTGCCCAGAATCTCTCTGCTGAAATGGTTACTAGACCGGCTTCACCGTAATCTATAAATTCTATTGATAATTCTGCTGCTTTTAGAACAAAGTGAAATTTGAAAGCTTATGAAAGACTTCTAATGGCTGGAACAGAGATACGTGAATTCTCAGCAGGCATTCATAGGACACTCATTTGCAATTATATACTATTAATTACATACTAATTAATTGGGTATAAAGAAGGAAGAACCATGCCCACAGAAACCACCAAGCTGTGTGCTTTGAAGAAATATGATCAGCAGCTAAGCCCTCACTGCCTTAAAATATTAGAACAAAATGTCCTCAAAGAAACCAGGAAAGCTGGAATGAATAAAGATAAAAGCTTAAATTAATGGAATGAGGGGAAAATAAGGTAGAAAAGGGACAAATCAAAATGGTAGGTTTTTTTGTTTTAATATTTATTTTATTTTTGAGAGAGAGAGAGAGAAACAGACCATGAGTGGGGGAGGGGCAGAGAGCAAGGGGTACACAGAATCTGAAGCAGGCTCCAGGCTCTGAGCTGTCAGCAAAGAACCTGATGCGGGGCTCGAACTCACAAACTGTGAGATCATGACCTGAGCCGAAGTCAGATGCTCAACCAACTGAGCCACCCAGGTGCCCCTAAAAGGAAGTTTTTTTTCAAAAGAGCAAGAAAATAGATCTACTTCTCCCCAAGCCTGAAAAAGGCAAAAAGAGAAAGAACAATATTATAGAACTGGGTACTTGGGTGGCTCAGTCAGCTAAGTGTCTGACTTCGGCTCAGGTCATGATCTCACAGTTCGTGAGTTCAAGCCCCTCTGAGCTGTCAGCCCAGAGCCTGGAGCCTGCTTCAGATTCTGTGTCTCCCTCTCTCTCTGCCCCTCCCCCAGTCACACTCTGCCTTTCTCTTTCTCTCAAAAATAAATAAATGTCAAAAAATTAAAAAAAAAAAAAAAGAACAAATATTATACAAGTTTGGACATGAGAAAGGAAACATGACCACATAGACAGGAGATTAAAATAAACATTAAGCATAAAAAGAATTATACCACAAGCAACTGTATAGCAACAGCTTTGAAAACAGAGGAAACTAATGATTTCCTAGCAAACCACAAATGCCCGAAACTGATCTGAGAATGGAAATATAAAGACTGATTTTTGCTGAAGGCAGCAGAAGCATAACCAATCGCTACATAAAAATATGACCAGTGTATACACGAGATGCAAGGAGCCTTATTAACCATTTAATACTCTTTTATCTCCCCATTTACGAGACCACACGCTATTTTAAAACATTCAGGAAGTATCCTGTCTTTCTCTTCCCTGTCGTGGCACCCACTGAAAATATCAAGATTCACACAGCACATGGCAGTCAAAGCAGGAAGTACTCACGACTTGGGACACAGTCAGGACTCTGGCCCAAGCCCACCATGCCTCGAGCTGAGCAAACCAGCACCTCCCCATATGGAGAACTCACTCTCCACACTTCTAGGGGTGGCTCTGGGGTCAAGCCATCTGCTGGGAGATGTGGGAGACACCCAAACCTAGCAAGGGCAACACATTCACTGAGTAATTACTTCCGGAAATACAGACCATAAAACAGTCAGCAGTCTATTCTGAGCATTAGCACCCTTTTACCTTCTAAATTCATCATTGTTTGTAACAGACAATATTAAAAATACGAAAATCTTTCTTCCATAGATCTCCCATAGAATGGAAGAAAATACATTGTCAAAAATTAAGATTATTTTTATTTTTACTTTTTAAAAATTTTTTAATGTTTGTTTTTGAGAGAGAGACAGCGTGCGGGCAGGGGAGAGACAGAGAGAGTGGGAAACACAGAATCCGAAGCAGGCTCCAGGCTCTGAGCTGTCAGCGCAGAGCCCGACTGGGGGCTCAAACCCACGAGCTGTGAGATCGTGTCCTGAGCTGAAGTAAGGTGCTCAGTCGATTGAGCCACCCAGGTGTCCCAAGATTATTTTTAAAGATAAGTAATAGAAACAATTAAAAACAGATGAATTTGTGCTGAATTTTATTGTTATGCCTGTCATAAAGCACAAAAGAACACTGAACTCAGAGCAGGCAAAACTCTTCTGGAAGAAGTCTTCTGAGAACTATTCCTTCAGTGATGATTTTTAAATTTTTGGTGTGTGATAAGAAAATTAGCCGTAGCGGACAGTTTTTGGTTTTTCCTACCTAGGATCTATTAATCCCTTTTCTTCTCCTGAATGCCTCTGGGGAACCTTATCTCTAAAATAATTTCATCCTGGGGGGGGCTAACTCCACTCCTGACATGTGACACAGGTCTGACCAATGAAAGTGCTGCATCTCCTGCCTTCAGTGATTGGTCCAGGTATGGGCCCAAGAGCCATGCCACGCCAATGACAACCCTGGCTGGAAGACTACCACTCACCGCTGCCCCCCTCCCCCAACCCAGCATGGGGGCTAGGATTCTTGGCAGAGCTCAGCGGTGTGACATACACAGGGCTCACTTGCATGTGTGACCGAGAATGGGAACAACAGCATGAAGGCTGAGCCTCAGGAGGGAAAGAGGAATCCTGAGGACGGCTTTTTCAGTTGCTTGAGCCAATGAATAACCTTTTTTTTTTTTTTCTATTTGGTTTATTCGGTTTGAGTTAGATTTTTGTGTAGTCCAGATCTAAGAGACCATATTTATACTCAGTGAAAGACCAAAGACAGTAAATTCGATAACCAAACTACTTTGCACTGGGTTGCAGATCACCTGGTTCGTGAAGAGATGACCTGAAAGCGTAGTTCTAGGCACTTGGATCCAAAATCAAGACCAGAGCCTCTTGGGCAAGATCCTGCTCTAATACAAATACACGCCCTTTAACACATTTCACGTGTGCCGCTAACAACTCAAAGTGATCAAGACCAAAAACTTCCTGACCTAGTAGCTGATTCATAAAGTTGAAACAGGGCCGCGGCGGATCCCCTCTGGGCCCCTCACCCTCCTAGCCACATTTTCCAGCTTGCCATAGCTCCCCAAAGTCAACCTACTGACAGAATCATAGACAGTGCCTTCCTTTTACAACTACTACTGAATAGGACTTTCTTCTTTTAAAAAGCACCACTAGGCGAATTATTTTAACTACTGCGGTAAAAATAAAACACCTCGAAACAATTACAGCACTTGTTTGTAAGTAAGAGAAGCTAGAAATATTAACATCATGCAATTAAAAAAGATATTACGGCACCTGGGGAAGAATTAAAATCAAAGTCTTTAAAAAGCGGATGATATACTGGCTCTAAACGGGGAGAAAGGCAAAAAGCAAAAACAGTGGAGGGAATGGAAATCTAAAGCATGAGCTGGAAGGACCTCTGAAGTCATCCAGAACCTAGTGGTTTGGCTTTGGATGGGAGGGAGACACAAACGCGCACACACAACACCCCTACACTAGTGAATCGTGTTTGCCCTGCAGAGCCGTGGATCAGGGCTTTGCAGCAGCATGTCTGGCACAGAAGACTCTTCTGCCATGTTTCATTATCTATTTTTGCAAGTTCTAACTTTCGCCTTTGCCCGTTAGCACGCGGCATTCAGCTGAGAAGTTTTCGAAAGAACCGGAAATTTGCACTCTTGGTTACACGTACATGAGTGTAACAGAGGTCCTGCAAACACCTGTCCCCGGATTTATTCTTTGTACTGACCAAGTATTTGTACATCCTCTGTGCTCAAACCCACTGTGAATCTCAAGTGCGAGGTCGTGTGCCCGACTAGTGTTGCTGGACACCAAAACGACAGGAGAGACGGGAAAACGATGGTGTCTTAGAGAAGAGCCTGCAGAAATTAGGGGACTGTGATCTGCCCCCCACACAACACACAAAGCCCACAAAATTACAGGTGTGCATCATTACAGAAGAAAATGCAATCCCCCCAAGCCCAGAACTGTGTTTAAATCAAGTCTTTTAGGGTTTCTAGTGAGTCTGTGAGTCTAGTATGAAAAGCCTGGGACTATTATCCAGCTCAGTCCTGTTCCCTCCGTCTCCTCCCCCATCTCCACAGCTGCTGTGGGAAAGACCTTGATCTCTTCACACTTCCTGCCCCAACCGCTCGGCAAATATTGCAGTTTCTGACTTCTCCGGGGAAAAATAAAGTCAATATAAATATTTCACCGAACTTTTGTCATCACTTAACGAACCTGCTCACTCCTGAACCTGTCCCTCCAGGGACACGAGCCCTTGGGAGACAATCATTTAAAATTTGCCATCTTTCTTAACATAAAAATCCAAACTGTGCCTGACAAGTCTCTTCCTGACCTGTCCTGCTCAGTCCGCAGCCTCATGTCTGGGGGTCCTCCCTCCTCGTCCTCTGTGCTGTGGCCCAGACACGTGGAGTGCCTTTCCAGACTTCAAACAGCCCACTGTCCACGCCTGCGTCTGAACTGTCTCTGGAAACGAACATCAGCTGCCTGGGCCGAACTGACATCCTCATCACTCTCATCCCTGACCGGGAGTCCTCTCTTTCCCAGACACCCACCTGCTTCAACCTTGTTGCCTCAAGGCCCTAGGGCTGTTCCTTTCACCACTTCCCTACCGCGCCGGGCACGGTTTCCAGCGTGTGGTAGCTGTTCCATAAATATTTTTAAATAACTGAATACGTTGCTAAACTCCTGTGTTAGGCAGTAACCTTTTCTAAGATAAGATGTTTAACATTTCAAGGGAGAGTTCTTGCAGTTACAGAATATACTGCAATCATAAAAGTTTAATAATTTTGCAAAAACATATTTATCACAGAAACTCAGATAAATATGCAGAGTTGTTAGCTCTTTGCAGGCTGCTGTTTATGCCAAGGCAGGCCCAGATCCTGACGAGAACAGGTTACCTTGAACATAAAAGTCAACAACTAGTCCGCTCTGGAATGAGCTTCCCACCCCCTGCTGCTGTAAGGAAGGAAAGCGTGCCATATACTTCATCTTACAAGCATTTTGGTAGTGGCCATCTATGAGGCTAATGGCTCATCCCAGACACGATGAGAAATGAGGAGGCCCCAGTAGCTAATCCCGCGTCGGTCTGCGTTCTGCTCTGAGCTGGGCAAAGTGGCTGACGGTCTGCAGGGCTCCATGTTTTGTCAGGTGGCCCGGTGCCAGGTTCCTGGGTATCTGGATGTGGGCTCGCGAACAGCACCACTCCGCAAAAGGACGGCGAACGCAAACCGTGTGATCAGAGGGCCTGGTCAGATGGGCCCCTGAGCCTCCCGCCCGAGTTAGACATGAAGCCATATGAACCTAAGAGCCCCCACGTCACTGTTTTACTACACAGCTGTGCATCTGCTCCTGTCCTGTCCTAGAATTACTGGGTCATTCTAACAAACGGTAAAAAAAATGGTATGAGGGTTTTAAACTGGCATATTAAGACTTCTCAAACAAAAAGGCCATGGATTTTTCCCCACGAAAGGCAGAGCACTAGTTTATCAAATATTAGGAAGGCGTAAAATAAAACGGTCCCCCTATATGTGCATATTATGGGCTCTGTCTTGCCTCAGTAAATGAAGACAGCACTTAAGAGTTTCTTCGATCTACTGCTTTCCTTACTCCACGGCTAAATGAACTCCCGTTGCCAACTTGGTAAGGCTACAAAAAATTGAACATCAAAAAAGTGGGAGTTATTTAATTCCTTCTTTGGGCCATAATGAAGAAGATGGACTAATAGTCTACAGTGAGGTCTAATGACCTGCACGGACGCCCACCTCTCCAGGTAATCCCCCAAACCTAGCCAACTGACCATTTGCCAAGACCGGAGAGGGTACAGAGCCCATCTCTGAATGATCACTAATTAAAACTGCTACGATTTTCTTCCTTTCTTTGAGCTTCCTTTCTCGGAGTTTTGATGTCAAGGACATTGCCCCTCCCCCACCATTTCTAATTATTCCTGCATTTCATCAAAGTCTACGACTCTTGTTCCCCACTAAAAATGGGAAGTTGTCAGCAGCGCTCTGTGGGGACATAAAAAAAATCTACATGCGAAGCAGCGTGACCTTGCGGGCAGCAGGGTGGCCTCCAGTGAGGACAGGGCTAGCTAGGCAAGGCAGCAACCCACGATGTAAGGAGAAACTGAAGAATTTTAGAGCTTGAAGGAATAATCCGTTCTCGTGCTGATGGTCTCGGCAATAATTTGTAAGGGATAGAACAGAGAAATGGAGAAAATGTGATATTTAAGCATAATTGTCTTTAGATAGAATGTTTTTCAAAGTTTTCCATGAGACATCAGTGAGTCTTTAAGACCAATATTATAGTTATAATTGAGCCACTTATCAGGATTGCAGCTGTAGCAAATGGATTGAAAACCACAAAACACACAAATTATGAGTCTCATTCAAGGAAAAAAATGGTTAAAATTATATGGCAGACTTATAATAAAAGTCTAACTACTGTAAAAGTGCCTATTTTTCATACTCGTATTCCATCAGCGTTAATATGAACGTGTATAATTGGGCAGGGACTAAAAGGAGGGACAAATGTCCCCACTTGTACCCTCCCTGTGACCAGGAAGGCAGGAGAGGAGCTGAGGTGTGCCTGCACTAAGGTCTGAAACCCATTCACCATAAAATCGCGAAGTTCGGGTACATTCAGCCTGGTATTGAGCAAAGCTATGGCTAAATAACTATAAAACAATCCATTAACTCAAGTGCTGATCAGAGCAGACCACTAAAATCAAGGAAATGAGACAATGTGATAAATGGGCTGTGATTAATAACAGTCAAAAATGGATACAGAAGTTCAGTAATCCTACTTTTGACTGCTGAGGTTTTGGTAGATCTGGACTTGAAAATTAGTTTGTAGATACTTATCTTGAACTAAACAATGGGGTGGTACCACAGATACATGTTCTGGGCCATGAAAACATCAAAAAGAGCAAAATTCTCCTTTTTTGAGGTTTTGTAACAAAGGGGTAATCTAAGATTTGTGAGGAGCATAAAATCTTCTGGTCTAATGCTCACATCGGTGTTAGACAATTAATTTTCTGAAGTCCTCCATGCTGTTATTTAGAAAATTTCTAAGGAGTTTACATCAGAGTAGAGCAGAGACCCCAGGAAAAAGCCTAAAGCATTCAGTTTCCACTAGAAGCCTATATCATGAGTCTATCCTGAGTTATAACACACGGTGAGTAAAAGGGACAAATGAAAGGTTTGTGCTCTTGTGTAACTTTCTTTTTTTTTCCTTCATTTTATTTATATTTGTTTGTTTACTTGTTTATTTTTGAGAGACAGTGAGAGAGCCCCAAGTGAGGGAGGGGCAGAAAGAGAGAGGGAGAGAGAGAGAGAGAGAGAGAAAATCCCAAGCAGGCTCCGCACTGCCAGTGCAGAGCTCGATGTGGGGCTCAAACTCACGAAACCACGAGATCATGACCTGAACCGAAATTAAAAGTCAGACACTCAACCGACTGAGCCACCCTGGTGCCCCTCGTGTGACTTTAAAATGAAGTGGCTTTACACTCCATCAGAGCAGGGTCCTGATCCACCTCATTCACGCCTGTACCCCCAGCCTCTAGAGTCGTGCCTGGCACTTAGTAGGCACTCATGATGAACTTACATCCGTCCATCTAAACGGAAATGGCCGTGAACCAAAGTACCTGAAGTACTGAGTCGACATGTCATCATGACACTTTCGTGGAACAGCGGTGATTCTTGCTTCTTTCTTTTTGGGTTCCCTGCTGGATACTCCTCAGGTCTCCTTTAAATGCTAACAATCCTCAGAATTTATTCTAGGGTGCCTTTTCTTCATTCTATACACTTTCGAGTGCAGTTCTAGTACTTTTGTCCACCCTCAGTATGCTGATGACTCTGAAACCTACCTACAAGCCCAAAGACATCTCCTACACAGCACTGACAGGTTGAGCTATGATAGCTTGTATCTTCTTGCCCGTCCCCTCTGCACATGCCCCTCCTCCACAGGGCTCAGGAGAGCCACCGCCGCCCACCTGCCACCCCACCCCAGCGCCTAGTGTTCATCCTCCGCCCCTCACAGTCCACATCCGACCCAAGGCCCGTCGGCTACCTTCCCAATGTTCCCCAAATCGTGCACACCTTGCAGTCTCAACTACCACCCCCACCATGTAGAACTGCTCTCTTATTTTCCCTAGAATATCATAAAATCCTTCGACAGTCTTCCATTTTCATCACAGTGAAGCCTGACCGCCTTAAGGTAAGACAGGTCACTCACAATCAGATCCACAAGTTGCTGCCCAGCCCCATCTCCAGCTGCTGGAACCCACACGCCATGTCTGCCCTGCATTTTCTCACACCAGGGTCTCTGCACAGACTTCTTCCCCCACCCAAAGACTGTCGAGACTCCCTTTCCCTCTACCTGGCTACCATATTCCTTCCAATACATTATACCACTCCATGTACGTGACCTACGTACTTGCCATTAGCCTCCCTTCAGCTCTTGGCATTACGAAGGCACGAACACGTCTTTGCACTTGGGCACTCGGCAATTATCCAGGATCTACCACATGCTACCTGAGATTATGGCAAAGTGACACATTCTCTTGGAGCCTCAGTTTCCTATCGATAAAATGGGAATGATTTTATCGATTTCAAAGGATTATTCTAAAGATTCAATGAAATGTAGATGCACAGTGCTTATCTCATGTATTCTAGGTGGAAAGTTCTAAAATTATTAGCCCGCAAACTGCTTTACAGGTGAATAAATATTTATTGATTAACTAAATTGACTTAAATTGAGCAATTAAAATGAGTAAGATACATAACTCTCCCCAAGAACACAGCCTTGTTTACCAAACATAATGTGGTATCTGGTGATTTACGTACACACCACAACAGGGACACAGAGCAGTAACTGGCGCGCCATAGTTATGCTGAGTCTCCAAGAGGCAAACAGAAGCTTCTAGAAGGTGAAGAAAACGCCCAAAACAATCTCCAGTCAGGTGCTGCCCTCCTTCCAGCTAGAACTTCTATTTGAAATTATTTTAGAGAATGCTATTAAATTATGAGATTATTTGGAACTTTTTTTAACTTTCAGGGTGTCAGTACAAACCAGGGATCAGTTCTTGGTAGTAAGCTTCTCTCCTAGCCAGCCAGCCAGCTAGTGTCAAAGGGGAATAAACAAAGAGCCATTTTGTTAAATGGAACATTTTGATCACGGAATTTTTTTCCAAGGAGACAGAAGAACAGCTGTGGGTATTGACTGTTTTCCATTAAATCTTTTAAACCAGTAAGAGATAAAAAGAGATAGCCCTGCACCTCCCTCCCTCAGGAGGTTATTAGTTAATACATTTTTGCAGCTATGTGGCCCCTGAATTACAGATGACACAGTAGGAAATCAGACGTTGCGATTAATAATTTAAGCTGAGGCATTTCTGTCTTAGGAAAACACAACAAAAGAAAAACAGAATTTCAATCTAGTGCCAACTGATTTAGACTGTCCTTCTCTTATTCTCACTTTAAAAAAATCACAGAGAAGATAATCTATTTTATTCTTTAAATAAAGGTTTGAGGACACTGGGGTGGCAAAGGGAATGGGATTTTTTTAGAAGAAAACCCTGGTAGGCTAGTGCTTCAAGAAAAGACTACTTGCCATCTGTCCTGTTGTGTTTCTCAGAGAGAACCGATCGCTAACTCTGTTATTTTCCACTGACTCCATAGTGAAAGCTCTTGTAGAGCAAAGGTCTGTCTGTCTCACCTTGCTCCCCCAAAACTCCAATCAATCAATACTATTGAAAACCGAACTGAACACACCAAGTGGCTACCGTTTATGTGTTCTTTGTAAAAATGCAACAAGTAAACCTTAAAGCCATCAAGTCTGAAGATGCTTCCTTTTGACTGAGCACAAAGGCCATGAAAGGAAAACCCCACCAACGCATACAACAGTCTAGTATTTGACTTTTAAAGAATTGTGATTTTAGCAGCAAATACACAACAAACACCCTTCACTCATCACATGCTCAGGGCCACCTTCCCGTCCTTCTCAAGTTTCTTTGAATTACAGGATACTGAGTTTCAGTGAACAGCTTAACGAAGTTTATTATCTGATACAAAAAAGCCTTTGTTACTCCAGTAAATAAAAGCATTCAATTCTGCTCGGCACCGTACTGGATGCTGGGGGGCTGCTGGGGAGCAGTGAGGATGAATGACAGAGAGACCTAATCCTCGAGGAGCTGAGCGGGGCAAGCTCTGCACATGCATAATAAGTAATAGATGAAATGAGCTAAAAGGATAGGACAGCACTTCTGACTGGCGTGTTCTCCAAGCTATCCACATGCATGGGCACACACGATGGGGAATGGATGTCCTCATGTGCTGTGGACAGCACCTCCCTCTAAATGCCAATGAACAAAGTCATCTCACTCCGTACTTCTACACCTGAAAAATCTAGCCAAGACACGAGAGCTGTGCGGGAAAACTTAGAGAGAAAGATATTCACTCTAGAACTACGAGAGTGAAAAAAGTGGAACAGTCGTAACGGCCCCTGGCCAGGGGTTAACTATGCCTCAGATGGTCAACAGCATACAATGGAATATGGTACACAGCCCAAAAAGGTTCTTTGAACACGTGTGATGTTGGAATTTATAACACAGGATTATGTGAAAGGATTCAAAAATGAAACTTGATGTTAAGACCATATACATAAAAGTACTACAAAGAGGGGCTCCTGGGTGGCTCAGTCAACTAAGCATCCGACTGGATTTCGGCTTAGGTCATGATCTCACCTGTTTGTGGGTGCGAGCCCCGTGCTGGACTCTATGCCGACAGCATGGAGCCTGCTTGGGATTCTCTATCTCCCTCTCTCTCTCTTTCTGCCTCCCCCACTCTCTCTCTCCAAATAAATAAACTTAAAAAAAAAACAAAGTACTCCGAAGAAACACCCTTGCCTTATGATCGTGGCTACCTATTATACACAGACTTTATGTAAGCCTTTAGCCTTCTTTGTAGTTTCCTCAAGTGTCCAAATGACATAACTATATATGAGAAACATGTAAATCCACATAATATAAACTTTAAATTCAATAAACAGAAAAATATTTTTTAGAACGCCTGTAGGGGGCAGCACCTGGGTGGCTCAGTCGGTTAAGCGTCTGACTCTTGGTTTTAGCTCGGGTCATGATCGCATGGCTTTGTGGGTTCGAGCCCCACGTCAGCCTCTGCACTGATGGCGTGGAGCCTGCTTGGGACTCTCTCGCTCCTTCTCTCTCTGTCCCTCCCCCACTTACGCAGTCTCTGTCTCTCTTAAAACAAACTTAAAAAAATAAAGTAAAATAAAATGCCTATAAAACCAATGCATGCTACATTACACAGAGCATAGTACTCATTTTCGTAAGATGAGATGACCCTTATCTTCCTCCCCTTGCTCTAAGTCCCAAGGTACCTAAGATGGTAAAGTACCTTGACAAGGAGGTAGGTATTCATGTTAGATGAGCAATGCCTATTGCTAGTTAACTTAGAGTATATGGTTTTCTTTTATAGCAGGTAGTCACGAAAGTATTGCCCTTTATCCCCACACACCGAATGGCACTCTGGCTAGAGTAGTAACACCTTGCACTGGCATGTATTCTCAGATGCCCGACACCCGGTGTGAGCCTGGGTGCCCCTCGGGGCAGCAGTGCATGGAGAATTGGGAGCGAAGGAGGCTCTGTCTCCCTCTGAGGACGTGATTAACCATGGGCCCTTCAGCAACCCACGTACTCACAGAAACTCAGTTTCATCGGCGCGATGGGGACTATGTCTGCACAGCGCACTGCACTGTGGGACCAAGGGGGAAAGCATGCATAAGCATTCTGAAGACTTTAAACAGCACACAAATGCAGAATGGGAGTATTAATTACCATCTGATAAATAAGCATGAGGAGATGCGAATGGGTTAAGTGGTTTGTTCCTAACGGTCTCTAGAGTCCTTCGCTAATGATCTTGCCACCTCGCCGAGGAACGAAACTTGCTCCCACTTAAGACTGAGGATCAGAAGCCTCGAGTGCAAGGTGAAGCAGGAAGCGGAACAGAGGAATTTGCTGGCAAAACTCTGAGAAAGCGAGTATTACCGAATATGATCTCAGTAAGGTGTTTCCCCTGAGCTCCAGACTGATCACCCACTGTAACCCTCGGGAAGGGTCCATGGCACCTCTGTTCCCTGGAGCGCCCATACGGAGAGCCAGTGAAAGTGGACTCTGCTGCAGAGGAACGGACCTGCCCTCCCCCCAGGCTTGTCCCTGCACTCACCATCCTCACCTGGGACCCTGGCATCACCTGCATGGAGAAACTTCACTGGCGCGCTGCACGAAGCGTGCATTTTCTTATGGGATTCCAAGACCCACTGTTCCGAGTTCTTCCAATTCCAGAATCTATGTGGAGGCAGGCACCTGCACCATGCCTGCCCCTGAGCTGACAATCCAAATATTAGACTGACTGTTAAAAGACCCACCAGACACCACGGGCCCAATCTCCTAGCACAGCCTCCGAAGGAGAGAAGCCAGGAGTGGGCTGCAGACCAGTGTCCGGCTGGGAGCACAGTGACGTCCCTCCCAGGAGCCCCACGCAGGCTGCCTGCTCGATTCTACTGCAGGGCCTGCTCCTCAGGGCTGACAGACAGAGGAAGGCTCGGGGAGGCGGGGACCGTCACTTACAGAAAGCAACCTTGCTTCCCAAAAGGCTGGGCCACCAAGAAAGCAATGATCTGACAGGAGAAGACAATGTTATAAATACTTGATTTAATAGCTACTGCTGTGTGCAGTCCAAATCGTCCATTCCTGTCCACCAATAAATCCGTCCTAAGGAAAAACAGGAAACATGTGGCACAGTTACCGAGGTTGGCTGGACAGAGAAGAGAGACACAGAAGGGCTCCATTCACGCTCTGCACTGTCTGATTTACCATGAATTGTCTTCGCGCTGGCAGCTAGCAGGAAGGCAAGCTCATTCAGGACTCCTGAACACAAAGTTCCCTGGAGCCTCAAATTCAGAAGTCTTGTTCAGAATGAATCCTTAAGGAACATCCTATCCTTCCCATGGCGTCCTTCTTTAATAAAGCATTTACTTCCGGGGGGACACATTTTCATCTCAGTAGACACAGGGAATGAATTCCAGGGCCTGGAAGTAGAAATTCCTCCTCAACATACTTGACTTGGAATTTTTAAAGTATGAACCGAGGGGCGCCTGCCTGGCTCAGTCGGTTGGGCGTCTGACTCTTGATTTTGGCTCAGGTCAGGATCCCAGGGTCGTGGGATCGAGCTCCGCATCAGGCGCTGTGCTGAGCATTAGAGCCTTCCTGGGATTCTTTCTCTCTCTCGCTCTGTCTCTAAAATAAAAAATAGTAATAATAATGGGGTGCCTGGGTGGCTCAGTTGGTTAAGCAACTGATTTCAGCTCAGGTCAGGTCACGATATCACAGATCATGGGTTTGAGCCCCGCGTCCGGCTCTGTGCTGACAGCTTTGAGCCTGGAGCTTGCTTTGGATTCTGTGTCTCCTTCTCTCTCTGCTCCTCCCCTGTTCACACTCTGTCTCTTTCTCTCTCTCGCAAAAAGAAACATTAAAAAAATTTTTTTAATTAAAAAATAAAATAAGATAAATACATATGAACCAAATGCTATGTAAGAAAGGAAAGTTAAACCACTCTGAGTTAGAAATGCATACTAATTAATCTGGGTTGGTTATTTTTTTTTAAGTTCCTGTCTCCAAAGATTTGGCTTAAAGCAAAAAAGTAAAAGACTGACCACCTAATACGCTATGCAAGATTTTATTAAAGTAACACTAAAAGCCCTATTTCCTTTTATAAACTTCAGTTCATGGGCAATCATTGCTTTCTTTGAATTTCTTGGTTAATGAATAAGAGACACAGAAACCACAGTTATGATGATTATCAGTCCTGAGATACACACAGAATGTCAAACAGGGAAAAAACAGTACCAGCAAGTAAATCATCTATATCACCAGAAGCCTCATAAAAATCATAGATGGACCCAAAGAATTTGTTTGACTAATAATTTATTCTTTATCATAAAATGTTGACATTGGAATATTCCGTTTATTTGGGATTTGCCATTTTCAAAACTCTCTTACGTCCATTCGATCCTAGGAAAACTTCTGGAGAGACAAGAGAGAGACTCGTCTTCTCAGTTAACAGATAAGGAAGAAAATCATTGGGCAATTAAATAAGTGATTTGCCCATAATCAAATGACAGTGAATCATGAGACTCAGAATCGGGATCCAGGCTGCTTCATTCTTTCCACTCTCACTGCTAACTTCTCAAACATACATATGGCCTTTAAACCTCAGGAGTAAAATAAAACAAAATTTCAGAGTTTGCCCAAAAAGAAGCCAACCTAATCCAAATTTGCTAACTTCAAGTCAAAAGAAAACCATCTATGCCCATGGCTTTGAGGTGTAAGGAAGGACACAGCACTGAAGGAAAGCAGAAGGCAGGCACACACATGTGGGAAGGAGGGGGGAGGGTTCAGAAGCAGGGAGGCCTTAAGATCTGCCCTGCCCTGCCCTGCAGAGGGAGGCCGGTCGGAAGGGTCTCTGGGTCACTGAGCATGAGAGAACTCAGGCACCCACGGGTGGCACATCTCTGCAGGCTCCCCTGCTCTTCCTCTTTGCCCTTCTTAGAACCAGCCTGAGGGGCAGGTAGGTCCTCGGCCTTGAGGACGGCAGCGGTCCCATCAGCCTGGCATCACCCAGTCACAGGACCCGCTCACCATCCGCTGGTATTTGTTTAAAAAAATTTTTTTTTTTTAGTGTTTATTAATTTTTGAGAGAGAGACAGAGACAAAGTGTGAGTAGGGAGGAGCAGACAGAGAGGGAGACGCAGAATCCGAAGCAGACTCCAGGCTGGGAGCTGTCAGCACAGAGCCCGACGCGGGCTCACGAACTCACGAACAGTGAGATCGTGACCTGAGCCGCAGTTGGCCACTAAACCAACTGAGTCACTGAAGTGCCCCCATCCGTGGATCCCAGCTGGCTAGTCTACTAGTTACCCGAAGGTCTCAAGGGAGTCTGGAGTGCTTGACTAGGGGAGTAACAGATTGGACATAATCCTAACCATAACCCAACGGAATAACAACATCAAAACTTCCAACGACAGCATGTGCCTCAAAGAAACACTTGACTCCCGTGTGCCAGAGCACACTAGCTCGTACCCTGCCTCAGACTCACAACTGTAACACTAGCTCTTAAGGGAGCTAAATAATCTATCTTGACACCCTCAGTTTATAATCCCAGACAGTAATTGATTTGCCTAAGGTCACATTACTAGTTAGGAGCAAAATGGATTTCCGCCCAGAATCCCCAAACACTCGTTGTTAGTTACTGCCCTTTCTCCTCTTTATTTGAATGTGGGATTAGGAAACCCAATCAGCTCTGGCATACACGTGTCTCACTATGGTTGAAAAGAGAGCTGCCCAACCAGGACCTGTGCCCTCCCACCGTCATGCTTTTGCTTCTACAACCCCCCTTGCTTAGAAAGTCTCTCTTCTTCCCTTGGAAGTGACAAAATCTAGGGGTACCTGGGTGTCTTAGTTAAGTGTCCAACTGTTGGTTTCGGCTCAGGTCATGATCTCACAGCTCATGAGTTTGAGCCCTGCTTCAGGCTCTGTGCTGTCAGTGCGGAGCCTGCCTTTGGATCCTCTGTCCCCACGCCACTTGCACTCTCTCTCTCTCAAGAATAAATAAATTAAAAAAAAAAAAAAAAGAAGGGACAAAATCTAATGCACTCAAAGCCATCTTCTAGGACTCTTTCTTCTCCAACTCACTCATTACCCTGAAACTGTACCTTGAAAGCACTTTCTGTTCCTTCGTTGTATAATACATCATACTCTTCCACCTGGCAAACACTTACCTACCTATCTGCTAAGCACCCGGCTGGGCACAGGAGACAGACAAGACCTGGCTCTCGGCTTGGAGGAGACCAGGAAAAGCTTCCAGGGAAAGCAAACTTGATGAGCTGGGGCTCAGGGTCTCAAAATTCAGCTCGGCCAAGAGGATGTCCCGTGAGGATTCCCCGCTCTTGCCCTTCACTCTTATTAGCTAAAATCGCGTTTAGAATCACACGTCTTCCCTTCCACATTCTAGCAGCTGAGATTAAAACCTCACACATCCAGCAGCGCCTGGGTGGCTCAGTCGGTTAAGCATCCGACTTCGGCTCAGGTCATGATCTCACAGTTCGTGACTTCAAGCCCTGCATTGGGCTCTGTGCCGACAGCTCAGAGCCTAGAGCCTGCTTCGGATTCTGTGTCTCCCTCTCTCTCTCTGCCCCTCTCCCGCATGTGCTCTATAAATAAGTAAACATTCAAAATAAAACAAAACCCACACATGCATACAACTAGAAAATGGCAGTGGACGTTACGACACGATGGTGAGTAAGACATCTCAACGCCTTTTTTCCTTCCTCAGCTACGAGGAGCAGGGCTGCAAATTTGACTGTTTTTCTCACGGGGGAAAAGAAATATAGGTGCTGCCGACTTTGGCCAACAGCAGGCAAGAGCGAGCCACAGAGGTCTGTACTAGACTCCTGAGGGCACCCTGCCCATCAAGGCAGTGTGTCATGAGCCGCATGAAGCCGGTTTCACCACCAACCCCGGCGAACGGGGACGGACAGGCTGGTTCCCAGAGCTGAGTGTGAGTTGGCCTGGTGATGAAAGCACAATTCCGCCTGACCCTTCAGTCACTGTGGGTGAACCAACCTGTTTTTCCCGAATTTTCTCCTGTTGAACCGGAACCCTCTTCCAGTCTGGAGGAGGAAAGCCTTGCCATGTGTGCTACCTGCATTTATAGGTCCCTTCATATTTCAGCCACAGAGTTTCCTAACGCACAGGCCTGAGTCCCGCCACAAATGAGCAGAGAAACTAGGGTTTCTTGAAACGTTAGGAACCAATATCTGAGCAAGAAAGGTTAAGTATTCCTTCTCTCCAGGAAAGTTAACAGGTTGAGGGGGGTGTTTTAACCCGTGGTTCCCAATTTTCAAGACTACCTGAGGTGCTTATACCTTGACTCCTGGGCCCTAGCCCCACGATTCTGGCTTATAGGGTCTCTGGCCTGAGCCCGGGATCCTACTGCCTAAAAAGGCGGTTCTCATGCACCACTGGCATTAGCAGCAACTGGTTTAAACACTCCTCTGAAAGACAAAGCATAAAGTTGAATGCAGGATTCTGAAATCATCCTATTTTCCCCTTTTCTCAAGTACTAAAACAGCTTCCACTCAGATTTCATGGCTGAATGCCAAGCAATTTATTCACTCCCACTTGGTAGTTAGTTTTGAGGAAAACAAACGAAACCCAAAATTGGGAATGCTCCGGAAACCATTTACATGAGCCCCAAACCCAAGAAGTTTCTACTCGGGTGACAGTGGCCTGGGTTTGCTCCACTGTCAAGATGTACCCTCAAGTGCAACATTTATGTGGGCTGTCAACGGATCAAGTATTAACCCCAACAACTTTATGTGGTAGGAGTTACTAGTACCTGCAATTTAAAGCAAAACTTCTCACGGCCCCCCAGGACAGCATGCAAGGCCCTTCTATTCTACAAGACCACCCCAAAAATCTCCTTCTCCCCAGTACACCAGACCCGTTCCCACCTCTGTGACGTTCTTCTTGGAGTTCCCTCCCCAGACCTGCTCTTTCTGCTGCACAATTACAAGCCCTCTGTGACCGTAAGAACACACCGTGGATGTCGGACCTGAGTGCAAATCCTGGCTCTGGTACTTATTCACTGCACTTCCCCTGGGCAAACGCCTTGAACCCCAGGATCTCAGATTCATCATCTATGCACAAGAGGCACATGTGCATTAAGGGTGCTTGTGGGTGTTTCCAGGACTGAGGACACAGTGATGCACAAACTAGGAAAGGCCCTGCACTGACAGAACTTATATTCTAGCAGATGTCATATAATAAAGAGGAACAAATAGGGGTGCCCGGGTGGCTCAGTCGGTGAAGCGTCTTTCTTCAGCTCAGGTCATGATCTCGCGGTTCGTGGGTTCAAGCCCCACGTCAGGCTCTGTGCCGCTCAGAGTCTGAAACCTGCTTTGGATTCTGTGTCTCTTTCTCTCTCTGCCCCTCCCCTGCTCACACTCTTTCTCTCTCTCAAAAATAAATAAACATTAAAAGAAAAAAAATTTAAATAAATAAAGAGGAATAAATAAATAACCTATCAAAGATGAGTGCCATAAAGCAACAGGATGAAGAAGATTAAGCACGTTTGGGATGGGTGTGGATGTGACAGATGGGTAAGGTGGCTAACCGGAAGGCCTGGGGGGAAGGGTAAGGGGATGAGTCACGCAGGTGGCCAGGAGGAGGGGTGGGTGAGGCGCTCCTATCAGGGAAATCCAACGGCTGGATTGGAGAGTGAGCCTCGCGCATGAGAAGAACAGCAAAGATACTGGGGAAATGGGTTGGAAAGGTAGCGGGGTCCAGATCACGGTGGACTTTTACCCTGGAAGGTTCCAGGCAGAGCTGCGAGGAGACCGGACTAAGGTTTTCAGTCACCTTGTCTGCTGCGAAGAGGAACAGAGAGCAGAGGTGGAGGCCACACAGCAAGACCCCTGCAGTAGTCCAGGCAGGGGAGGGTGATGGGGACTTGAACCAGGAGGTGAGAACAGGTGGGTTCTGGACAGAAGAATCTGGATTTGGGTGAGAAAGGCAGAATGGGTAATGTGAGCTGACGGATGGGTTGAGCAGGATGAGAGAACAAGAAGAGTCAAGGTAAGACTCGAAGGCTTGTGGCCTCATGAGCAGGAAGGATGAAGG
Organism: Paguma larvata; assembly: GCA_030068075.1. Taxonomy (NCBI): domain Eukaryota; kingdom Metazoa; phylum Chordata; class Mammalia; order Carnivora; family Viverridae; genus Paguma; species Paguma larvata. The sequence goes on from CM057837.1 coordinate 84,006,613, forward strand.
GGACCCTCACTATGATGAGGAAGACCACGGGAGGGGCGTGGGCTATGTGGTCCAATTGGGCCATGACCGTGCCTGAAACACAGGAAGGCCCTGGCACATGCTCACAGTTCTTTTTGTCGTCACCCTCATTCCAGGTGAAACTGTGACTCCTCCAGCACCTGCTCATCACTCCCCACCGGAAACTCAATTCTGTGTTCGACAGAGCTCATGCTAAATTCCCACCTGCCTTGCATTTTTTTTGCGCAGTTTTCGTGGGGGGTAACCTTAGCTTCCAAAATTGTTTGCATGCTTCTTGTAGGCAATAAAGCACATGGCCATACCATACTTGTTCAAATGAACTACAGGATCTGGGGAACTGGAATTTATATCCAGTTATATCTAAAAAGAAAAAATATTCTGAGGCTTAGCTGCTGTATGACCCAATCTGAACGAACACCCAGACTTCACGTCTGTGTTAAAAACACGGAGGCAGGACAGGGCAAGGGCTGCTCTTTTTACTTTGGGAGAAATGCTGGCCGACTTGGAAGTCAGGTCGCTGGAGGAGAAGACTGGAGGTGAGACTGGGGTAGGAAATCCTGCCTGCTGGTGTGCAGTGCTCTGACCCATCATCAGCTGTGTCCAGGAATGGCCTGTCATACTGTGAATACGAGATTCCAGAACCAGCGGAGGGCATGGGTCAGGGGTTCGCAAAGGTCTGAGAGTGGACTGGTGCCAGGCCAGGTGCCAGGAAACTGGCTGAGAAGAGTCTGTTAAAAAATACAAATTCCTCAGCCACCCTCCTAGTAATTCTGACTCATGAGATTGGGTGTGGGCCCCCCAGACTGTTTTTAACAAGTTCCTCAGGTGTTTCTGGTACTGACTCATCTTTGAGATCCATGGGGTAGGAAAGCACTTCGGAAAATACAAAACATTACACAGGCATATGGTATAATTAAACCATTAATTCAAAAGCAGTGCTAATGGCTACCCATCAAAGGTACCACCACACTCCCTTCCCTTTGGCTCTGTGGACTCCACTCCTCTAAGTCCATATTTCTCCATGTGCTGGATCCCACATGGCCCAGGCACACAGACTCAAGAGCTTGGCTGGGCAAATCGGATCCCTATAGAAACCTGGACTGTGGTTACCACTTGCCTGAAGCTGGACTCAGAGTCTGCAATGGTGAAACTGAATGAGAAAGCAGAGAAAGGGATTCAAATCAGAGTAGGAATCCTGAGGTAAGTGTTTGGTCTAAAAATGGGAGAGGCAAACAGGCAAAGTGTTGGGGAAATTACATAGAGGAAGAAGTTGGTGCACCTATAGATGTCCACGGTTGGCAAAAAGGCACAAAGAGAAGGAAAAGATGCCACATACAATGCTAGACATGCAATATTTAACATTCACACAACTTCTGTTTGAAGAACAGGAAATCGCAGCTCAGAGACACCTAATAGACTCGTCTAAAAAAAGCATACAATGAGTTCAGTGGTAGAGCAAGATCCAACATCAAGTCTGCCCAGCTACACCCAGATCTGTACTCTTGTCATTGAAAAATATACATTAGAAAGTACTGGGCTCAACCAAATGAAAGAAATCCCGAGTGTATGGACTGGATGTTAAGATGTCAATTCTCTACCCAAAGCGATCTAAAGACACAATCCAATCCCTTACCAACATCCCAAAGACGTGTTTTGTGAAAATGGAAAAAAATCCATCCTAAAATTTATATAGACTCTCAAGGAACCCTAAATAGGCAAAACAACCTTGAAAAAGAAGCACAAAGCTGGAGGTCTCCCATATATTCCAATTTCAGAACTTACTACAAAGCTACAGTGCTCAAAATAGGATGGTACAGGTATAAGGACACATCTATAGACCAACAGAAGAGAACAGAGATCCTGGACATAAATCCCTGTATAGGTGGTCGAATGATCTTTGACAAAGGTGCCAAGACTCTTCAAGAAGAAAAGACCGTCTTCTCAACAAACTGTTTTGGGACAACTGGATATCTCATGCAAAAGAATGAAATTGGACCCTTATCTTGTACCAGATACAAAAATAAACTCACGATGGATCAAAGATCTAAACGCTGAGAGCTGCAACTATAAAATTCATTGAAGAAAACACGGCAGAAGCTTCGCGGCACTAGATTTGGCAACGACTGCTTGGATAGGACATCGAAAGGGTAGGCAACAAAGCAAAATTAGATTAAGTTGGACTTCTTCAAAATAAGAAGCTTCTGTGGATCACAGGACACTGTCAACAGCGACGTGAAAAGGCAACCCAGGAATGGGAGGAAGTCTTTGCAAATCTGTATCTGATAAGGGGGAGCGTCAATAGCACATGGCATTCCTGCTGACCCTAGATGCCTGTTTAGGCTCAGATATCACCACCTGGAGAAGTCCTGCTGGACCCAGCAAGTCCGAGTCCTGTGGTGGATTCTTCGGCAGACGTACTGTTCCAGTGTTAACATTCAGTCGCTCAGTGAATCGTCCTGTTCCCATCTTCTCCCAACTCATAGATCCCAGGTTCATACAACTTAAAGCGCTTCCCCTCCCCTACTTGAGCAGTGTATGAAAATAAACTGGTTGCACAGAGTATCTGTTAGGCTTTGACAAATGGAATAAATCAGTTGTAACTGGTAGCTTTATATTCACAATTTAAAATGGCAATTTACACTCATAAATATAATACAGTATGACAGGACAGAATTACTTCCACTGACAACATCGGGTTTTGATCCACGAGTAATGTGTAAGCTGCAGTTCCCAATCACCAGACTCCAGGCTGTAGGTTCTGAGTCCGCTAGTCCAGAGAAAGATAAAAGGGAATTTAATAAATGGCTGAAACATCAAGGAGCTGGGTTACGAGTCTGCCAGAGAGAGAGTCCGCTCAAAGCCTGGGAAACATCCACAACATATGTTTTTTTAAAGCTGTCATAATTTAAAGTCTTTCTAAACATCTACTGTTTAATCTAATTTTCTCTCATGAATGTTTGGCTGCAGCTCAAATTGAATCAACATTTCCATTATAAATCTCTATTTTCACATTTTCCCGGTTTGATTGTAGAATGTCTTTAGTCTGAAATATGACACAAGCAGAAGCCCAAATTGTAATGCTTTTCATTGGCAACGCGGTTTTACTACAAAACCAAAATCGCAGTTTTCTGCAAGCCAAATGTCTAGGAATGATTTAAGCAAAATGAAAAATAAAATTTTATAGGAAAAAAAAATCTTCAATTATAAATTTCCTCCCAGGTTCTAAAGAAGAAACAAACAAACTTCCACTAGGATTTTCTTTTTATTAACATTAATTTCTGCCCGTCAGAAGATACCACATTTAACTTTGCCTCCTAAATGTGACTATGGGCCATGAAACAGTGTCCAAATGCTGTTGAATGAATGACAATCATGACATTTGCATCAAGCATAAACCTAGCAGTAAGGAATTCTGCACCATATCATCGCGACAATGCTTTTAACAAGTGGCTTTGTGGTGTATACATTTAAATTCTGAAAATCAAAAACCAAAATTCTATTAATCATTTTTATCAGGGCCGCTGTATTCACACATAGGAAACAGAAAAGTTAAGTGAAGCGTACTTCACGTAAGAGATTGAATGTTGGTTCTAAATGTTGGAGTCTCAAGTGACTTTCTCTTTGGGGACATGTTCTGCAGAGTAAGTAGGAGAGAATTCTCTGACACACACACCCTAGCGTGTAACAGCAGCCAAGGCCAAGTGCACGCACATGCTGCCTAGGCAGAGCTGCTGAGAGCCTTCAGGGGAGCCTGGTGATCAGAACTCGCCTGCTCAGTCAGAGGGAGACAGGGCTGAGATCTGAGAGATGGTTGGTGGAAAAGGGAACAAAAACCAAAGCAATGTTATCTAAGAATCATGTTACGCCACGTAAGCAACCATCCCCCCAATCCTTCCTTCCACTGACAACATGGCTTGGTCTCAACAATCCTGGAGTAGAATAGTCTTACCAATGTCTTATGTATGTGGGTGGTTTTCACATACAATAGACTCTTTAAGGAAAACTGGAGGGAATCCCATTTAATTCTCAGGAATTCACAGACATTCAAAGCCATGTTCTAGTTCTAACAGACCCAAACAAATCTCCTGGCCTCTCCATCACTGCTTGGTGAGAACCATATTCCTCTAGCTCTGCTTCAAATGGTATTTGACTCCAGTCATGAGAACCCAGGCAAAGAAAAAGTCAAACCCAAGAGGAATCAGGCTACCAAATAAATGAGCCATTTAACTAAAATAATCTAAAAATCTGTAAGCAGATTTAGAAAGGAGTTCTCAAAAAACAAACAAATAAATAAATTAAATAATAAGTTCTAAGTCTGTAAGTGTGTTTTTCTCTCATAACTGTAATGTTTCTATGAAGACTTCACTTTAAAAGAAATAAAAAGATCTTCTGCCTAAAAAAAACTTAAGATGACTGGCTAACAGGAGGAACCGTTCAGGTGACGCAGACTGAAATACGAAAAACCGATTTCTCTTGTGTCCAAATATCTGGGAAGTCTAATGGCTTAAGATGTTTACGTTTCAAAGAACGTGCTCTCATTTGACTGTATGTTAATTTCTGGTATCAAGCAATTCGTAATTATAGTATGTCCTACGTCTCTTGGAACAAATTCTATTTTGATCAATAGAAGTAACAAATATTCACATGCACACAAGCCTGTAACTAAACCAAAAGCGTAACAGGAAAACACAAGAGCTGCTTAAAAAGAACAAAAGGAGCAATTCATCTTTTTACAGTTCCCGCAGTAAATACAGATTAAGATCCACAGACCCAAAACCTGAAGCAACAAGGGGATCCTTCACCAACTTCAGGAACTTCAAAATCCCTAACCCTGTAAGTTTGGTTCCAACTGCCCTTGACACGGGAGAGGCGGTGTCATGATGGCCAAGAGCTCACAGCACAGTGTGGCTGCGGAGTCGGATACGGAGCTGAGAATCACGGCTCCACGCTCACTGACCATGTGGCTCAGTCAAGAAACTTGAGCTCTGCAAGCCTCAGTTTTCTCATCTGTAGGATGGAGATAAGGACAGGACCTGCCTCACAGGACTGCTGTGCAGATTAACCCTGGTAAAGCAGGTAAGGCAGTGTTTCTACCAGGCAGTGAGTTCAAAAGCTATTATTATTACTGTTTTCCTCATGAGCCTTACACTGCATGCAACATTTCTACCTCTCCTTAAGACATATAAAACTTATCCATTACTCCTTTATTAAAGTCATCTTGAAAGACAAAAATATTCTGGATAGAACCTTTTTTTTTGCAATAAATGTCATTACAGTTATCTGTGATAGCCTCCCAGAGAAATTCTATACCTGTCAGTGATGGAAGGCTGGGTTTAAGGGCCCGACAACACTTGTCAAATACAACTGACCTTGAACAACATGCGTTTGAACTGCCTGGGTCCACATACATGCAGATTTCAATAAATACTGTAAATGTATTTTCTCTTATGATTTTCTTAACATTTTCTTTTCTCCAGCTTACTTTAAGAATACAGTATGTAACACATAAGATATACAAAATATGTGTCTATCGACTGTGTTATCAGTAAGGCTTCTAGTCAATAATAGGTTATTAGTAATTAAGTTTTGAAGGTAGTCAAAAGTTATATGTGGATTTTCCACTGCGTGGGGGGGCGGGGTTTGGAACTCCTAAATCCTGCATTGTTCAAAAGTTAACTGTATAAACAACAAAAATGTCTCAGTTCAAGGATAGGAGTGCAAAACTCAAGTATCTCTATTCCACCACTGGCCGGTCACTGGTCAAGCAGACAGGGGTTACTGTTGACAGTGGGCTCAGCATTCGGCTCTGTTAGGGTATAAACAAGAAAGACTCAGCATGCTGGGGTGTTTCTAACCTACAAGCACCCACTTCCCTTCTCCAACAGGGCACAGGGCAGTCATACCTCAAGGGGTCACAGTTCAAGAATAACCCTTTGTGAAAGAATGACTGGTGTCCCAGCAATATCCAACTCTTTCAAAGCATCTTTCTACATGAAAGATGACCCTTTCCAGAAAGCCACAACCATTTTCCATGGAAACCTTTTCACCACTGGTATTGAATAGCATAACTGTTTGCAAGTTATCCAAAGAGAATCACTACAGAGAATGGTGCCATCTTTAAGGCTTTTTTTTCCTAATTTCTACTTTGTATAATCTTGAAACCTATGTTTAGTGTTTTGTTACCACACATACCAAAAAAAGCATGTAGACATGTATACACACACACACACACGCACATGCTCCCACAGACATAACTGATAATATAGTAAAAACTACATCTAAATCTTCACAGCCATGAGAAGGCACACAGGCGCTGCATAAATTTTGAGTAACGATCTCAGATCCTCTCCTGAATTACAGTACTCGTCCAGGAAAGCCACAGTGGGCCAGTCAAGAGAAAAACCAAAATGTGACCTTGGCATCGAAATCTGCAAATGTGTGTAACAACATGTTCTTTTCCCTACTTTTGTCACCTCCTCGGTCCAGCTGACAAATATTGCAGAGACACAAGTTTAATCTACTTCCAATGTACCCTAAAGGTGTTCTGATCGCTGATGCAGGTACCGTAGGGGCCACGTCGTTCTGTTTGCGGCCCCCCAGAATGCGAATGCATCTCCAGGTGTCCTCTGTCGAGCAACGGGAAGTTCATTTCTCTGCAGTCTCCACCAAGTCAACTCTAAGTGTCACTCTCAGTAAAGCAGCTCAATTCCTCAGGCTAATCTGACACATGAAGCCCTTGGGCTAGAGTTCTGCCAGCTGAGTCTTCTCCGACCCTGGTGACAGCTGGCTCCTCCGGCAAGGCCCGGAGGAGTTCAAGTGAAGGAGGCTTTCCAAGTAGAAGTTTCACAGTTTAGGATCCAGTCAAAGGTCAGTCTAGAATGTTCAAAAGCACTTAGTGTAACTTCTTCATTTTATGGAAGAAGTAAAAGGCCAACAATGATTAGTTACTAACTTGGAGTCAAGCTGAGCCTTGAAGGCCACTTTTACAATGATGGGTGGCGGGCCTGAGAGGAGATTCCCCCCTCTTGAATCCATTAGAAAGATAGATGTTCCCTCTATTCTGTATCCCCACAGAGTAGATCTGGGCCCACACGGTCCTGCCCTTAACTCATGACCTTGGAAATGACCTTGGAAATGCTGTGCGCCCATCTCTGCTCGGATTCGGACCTGGCCAGTCAGCAAGCAGCATCACCTCCCTCCCCTGCCTACTGGAAGAGAGCCTGGCAGTTCGGAGCAGCACCACAGGGCCGGCCCCTGTCCACCAGGAGCCTGACCACCCTGCTCTCGGATCAGAAGGCCCCAGACAGAAACCAGAAATCCATGTGGGGTGGAAGGAGGAGCTGCTGAGGCGTCCAAGGCCTGCACTGCGTGTTCCACAAGGTCAGGCCCCTTTCTAACTGCCACGGTCAAATCAAAAACACCAATTATGAAGGCCAGATGACAATACAGCGGTACCTTCCAATCGAGCCTCCTTCCGCACCTGTGCCACCCACACAGCCCCAGCACTGCCGCCGCCTGCTCCCGCTCCGAGCACAGAAACCCACAAGCGAGCGTGCTGAGGGCAGTCAGGAAAGGAGGAGGGGGACCAAGAGCAGCTGGGGGCTCTGGCAGTTCACAGACATGTTAGAGTAGAGAGGGCAGTGAAAGGGGAGGGAGGAAGAAAATGAAGAAGTACTAGCAACAGGGAGAGATGCAGGAGAGAAACTGCACAGATAAACACAGGAAGAAATTACGCTGCGGGGGGGGGGGGGGCATGGGGTGGTGGGGGCCACGGGAGGGCGGGGCTGTAAGGTAGGGGCAAGAGCGGGTGTCTGACAGACAGGCACACTGGGGCAGTTACAGCAGACCACTTATCTCCCAGAACACAAGCCCCTCCCCTGGTTCCTCATTGGCTGAGCTCTACATAGGTTACAGCCTGACCCGGAAGTCTCATACTATGCCCATGTAAGGAAAAAGTAGTCTGGAGCAAGCGTACATTCCCTGAGTTGAGGCAGAGACTTTTCAGTCCCTCCTTCCTTTGTTCTTTGACACATACTCATTGCAAAGCCAACGAAAGTAAGCCTGCTAAATGGAGAGGGGGTTAGAAAAACCAGGAAGTAAAGTACCTAAGGGTTTGGGACTCCACTGTGTGTGTGTGTGGGGGGGGTAAACCTACTGTTTACTAGACAGCACAGCTTTTATTTGGTATTTCAGAAAATGACTCATCTTCCTTACTTCTCACAGAGAGAAGGGCAGGGGGAGGGGAGGAGGGATAGGGATCCATCTGGTGGAGCATGGTGATAAAATTTACAACTTGGACCAGAACAGGGGTGCCTGGGGGGCTCAGTCGGTTAAGCATCCGACTCATCCAACTCTTCATTTTGACTCAGGTCACGATCTCATAGTTCGTGGGTTCGAGCCCCACGATGGGCTCTGTGCTGAGAGCACTGGAGCCTGCTTGGGATTCTCTCTCTCTCTGTCCCTTCCCTCCTCAAGCACTTGCACATGCTCACGCTCTTTCTCTCTCTCTCTATCTCAAAAATAAATAAACATTAAAAAAACAAACTTGGGCCAGAACATTATCAGCAGCAGCTCTAGCACCTTGCCATTAACACCCGCCACGTTATGCCCATCAGGCGCTGGACAATACACCAAGTTCTTGATAGCTCGTCTCTGGGCTTGCCACTTACTAACAATTACAATTTTCAACAAGAAAACAGCTCTAGAGTCCAGTACACATGTTGAACAGAAATACCTTTGAAAACAGGAAGATGCAAAAACCTTCACCCTGACATCTATGGGTTTCCTGCATTCTGAGGTCCAAATGCCAACCAGGTTGTCTTTAACAAATGAGACCAAAGAGTGATTTTTTTCATCTCCTAAAAAACCTCAAGTTTATTGACACTGAAAAAGGCCTAAATTATTTTCTTGCCAGTATTTGCACCTAGGAGGTAAGACAGTAAGTCAACACAATATAATAACATTTACATAATAAATGTGTTCAGTGAAACTTGGACTTTAGCCTCCATTAACTTTATCTCTGGTCTGATGCTTTTTCCTGATACTTGAACGGAAAGAAACCATGAAGGAAAATCACATTAGCACTAACCAAATGCTAGTTTTCAGTACATATCCTTGCGCAAACAAGCTGGCCCCGGAAAGCAGACACAGGACCCGGAGGCGAGGCCAGCCTGGATCCTACAGATACACAGAAAGCAAATGAGGCAGGGACAGAATGTGAAGTCTTCGGCTGAGCCTTAAATCTCTCTTTTCTCTGTACTTTATTTAAAAATACCTACCCAGACCCTTACCAGAAGAGACAAGATACTGTCATTCCTTTTTTTATTACAATGCCTCTGATATCCAAAAACGCCCTCTGAATAGTTAGCATTTATAGTTAAGGAGGTAATGACTTAAAGTTATCTTCATCGATATAAATAGCGCTGGATGGCTACCACCTACTTGTGTAACCTTGGGAAAGTCTCTCTGGGCTGTTCCGTGATTTCTCTACTGCCTGAGAAAGATGAATTTCATTTCACAGTTAACCTGCAGTAGAATCCTGTCAGAGACACCTGATGCAAGCAGAACTACTATGGTCATCGAATTCGATCTCACACCTGCATCTAGGGCATACTCGAACATGAGGGCATTGCATCTATCAGGAATTCTTCACTTCCAGTAGCTCTGACGACACGATGACTCACCGTGTGCACAGTACACCTCGAAAGAAGCTCCCTGCATACAGCGCAAAGGTACTTGGTCATAAAGTTCTCAAGTGCATCCGACTCTCATCTTAAACATGCACCCCAACGACCTGGATGAGGCACGTCTGGTTGTGTCCAGTCAGAATCCTCAAACACCTTCAGTCATCTCCCTCTGACGCAGAATAAAACGGAAACTTCTTACCTAGCAATCGGGACCCCTCTGCCACCTGACCGCCCCCCCCCCCCACCCACCTCCTTTCTCACTGTACTGAGAAGCCCAAGACTGAGGTAAAACAGCTTGGGCCAAACCCCACAGAGGCACGATGAAAAAGAAAATACAATGACCTCAGGTCATTTGCAGATGAGGCGCTGGCTAGACATTTGCGCTGACATTATCTCATTTCATTTTTACGACAATCCAATGTGGTAAGAACCATTTGTTCATCATTTGTTCAGCTGATGAAAGAGACAGACCTGAACCTGAAGACCAAAGAGAAGCCAATATCTCATGACTAGTAAATGATCAAGCAAGCACCGGGCAGTCTGGGGATGCCGACCTCACGTCCAGGAAGCCAGCCCCGCCCCAAGACGAACTGCTCATTGCTTGTGCTCATTAGCTACGCCTCCCTAAGTGGATGCAAACAGCCTGGGGCTATGAACGGACCGCTCCGTGTTTGTACATTGGTATTTGCGCAGACAAAAATCAGGCGCCGCCACCTACTAATTCCCTCAGCCACAGCAAAACAGCTAGGTTTTCCAAGAATCCTCAAGGCGTTATTTTAAGTACATTTTGTCAATCTGTGCTCCTCCAGAAGGCTTGCTCTGTGCTAGCTGGAGCTCTCCCCGCCCAGGATCTGTCCAGCATGAGCCAAACATGAGGGTCTTGCAAGCAAAAGCCTGTGGTCATGAGGCTGTGGGACCAAAGCAGAGCGACGCAGAGCTAAGTAAAAATAACCTCTGTTTTCACCTGAGGTCTAACTTTTTTTTTAATGTTTATTTATTTTTGAGAAAAAGACAAAGCGCGAGTGACAGAGGAACAGAAAGAGAGGGAGACACAGAATCTGAAGCAGGATCCAGGCACTGAGCTGTAAGCACAGAGCCCGATCAGGGCTTGAACCCACAAACTCGGAGATCATGACCTGAGCCGAAGCTGGGCGCACAACTCGACTGAGCCACCCAGGCGCCCCATCTAATTACGGAGAGAAAAATATATGGTACACAAACAGAATTTAAGCAATTTATTGAAAGATTTTTTTTGGTCATGATATGAAAGAACCAATACTTTAGAAGACTGGGATTTATGACATTGCCCTTAATAATTTCATAACAAATGCTTTAAATATGAGCTTACACATGAGTAAAAGAGCACGGAAAAGCAGCATGCGCATATATTTATGTAAACCCCCTCCAACACAAACCTTTTTTTTTTCCCCCGAAAAAAACTTGAAAATTTGGAGGCACCTGGGTGGCTCAGTCAAACGTCTGACTTCGGCTCAGGTCATGATCTCATAGTTGGTGGATTCGAGCCCCGTGTCGGGGCTGAGCCTGCTTGGGATTCTCTCTCTCTCTACCCTTCCCTGACTTGTGCTTTCTCGATAGATAGATAGATAAATAGACAGATAGATAGATAGATAGATAGATAGATAGATAGATAGATAGATAAAAATTTTTAAAAAGGAATCTTGATTTTTTTAAAAAAAATTTCTTTTTTTTTTAAATTTTGCTCTTACATAGGGAATAGACACTGAAGTATTTCCAGCCTCTGGAACATCTTGGGGCAGAGAGACTATCTTAAATGACTGAAAGTTTATAAAGACTTTCAAATATAAATCTGCTTCAATGACAATAATAATCTTAATCTTTCAAAAGGGATATCTGCTCTAATAAAAATAAATTTAGGGCGCCTGGTTGGCTCAGTTGGTTAAGCTTCTGTCTTTCGATTTTGGTTCAGATCATGATCCCAAGGTCGTGCATGGAGCCCTATGTGAAGCTCCATAATGAGCATGGAGCCTGCTTAAGATTCTCCTCTCTCTCTCTCTCTCTCTCTCTCTCTCTCTCTCTCTCCTCCACCCCTCCCTCTGTCCCTCTCCCTGATGTGAGCCCTCTCTCTAAAAATAAAATAATAAAAAAGACAAGATTGGTCAAAGTAGTGCAGGACTGTGATGATAGTAAAAAAGAAAATAATATGTAAGCCTGCTAGGCACAATGTCTGCCGCCTTGGTCACCTATTTCACTATCAAATAAAAGGCACCTAACACCCAAAGTATCAGTACCAAGTTTTCTGAAGGGGAGTAAAAAGGCACCCGGTACTTACACATTCTTACTATATTCTTCTCTCAATCAGAACAGCTCCCAAATAGACCACCCCCCTTTTCTCAGGCAGGAACTTCCTGAATGCTGGGGTAACTCCCCCGACTGTGACCTGAGCACTTAAATTCTCTTTAAAGGAGTTACCAGGGTTTTACACTTTTGTAAACAGGGCAGACCCAAGACTGTTTGCTCCTTTCCATAACTTTCCTTCCTGAGGAAAAAAAAAAAATCGGCCAAGTTGATGGGTACGGAAGCCACGAAAGCAGCTGATCCCATGTTAAGACAAGCTATTTCCATTTGCAAGAACACCCTAAAGTGACTAGTAACCTGAGCCACTTCTAAGTCTAATGATTCTGACCAGGCTACTCCGCACTTCATTAAGCATAAATTGTTACAATGTTCCCTGTAGCGGAACACTGAAAAGGTGAAGGGCAGCAGCACCTGGGCATAAATTTGTTCCACAAACAGTGCACATTTGGTGATGGATTTTTAACTTCCTCCCGTACACATTTTTTATTTTCATATGTGATTTAGGAATTTTACATTAAAGCGCTTGACTCAAATTCCTAACAGGCACTGTGTGGGAGCCTCGATACCCTGGAAGAACCAGGGCTGGCTTTGTTTGTGTTTAATTATAAAAGCAATCCACTTACCTTCACAGAGATGGGAAAAGAGAAAAATAAGTTAATTCATACATAACATCACCGCCCTTACAGAAGCTGTGATGTATGTGTTTTTCTTCTAGCCTTTTGTCCTTGGATTGTCTTCTCTATCAAAAAAACTGAAGTCACTAATGGCTTTCTATTCTGATAAAAAGCATAATTGTTTTTTTAAAAATTCAAACTGTTGAGGAAAAGCAAAAACTTTTCTTAACTTATTAAGAGTTTAATAATAACTTAATAATTAACTACATGTAGCACACTCATATACATATAAAGAGAGAGGGTGCAGGTGCCTTCTGGTTTTCGAGTTCACTGTGATTAGCTAAATGTTGATGATGAAATTTACACCATACTGCAGACAGAATATCCTACTTCTTTTTTTTTTCACTTATAGTGTCAATGACTTTTTTTCTTTTAGGTCAGTATAGATCTGTATTGCTGCTTTAGTAAGTTGTTGCTGGCTTCCTTTAAGAGCTAGAGTAACAATGCAAAATTGCTAGACGACATTTCAGAATAAATTGTTTACAAACTGAGCAGAAGCTCCCTTTCTCCTTCTTCGGGTGCCACTGATATGTGCACGATCAGTAACTATGTTGCCATTATACCGCAACCTCTGTCAGGAACATTCAGATCACAGAACTCCAAAAGCCATTTTTATCTTCCAGCAGATCCAGAGCCCTGCCTACATCCTGAGGCTAATGGAAGCTAGAGAGATTTAGATACAAAACAATGCAGTGGGCTGATCCAAAGACTAGGAAGTGCATTTTGCATGTCCAGGCTATTGGCAGTCAGCTGGATACACCACATAACAGTTACTTTTGTGTATGAAGTGTCCCTTGCACCTGAAAAAATATCCAGCCTTCATAAAAGACTTCTCTACTGCCCTGAGCGAGGAAAAGAAACTCTAAAAGGCTGCTAACTCTTCGGAAATTTCCACTCTTATGGACTTACCATTTTTCATCTACTTTTACGAGAGGGTTTTTACTGCCCACTCCTCCTTTGGAAGAGTCAATACACTTTATGAACTTCCCGCTTCGTTTAGTAAAAGATTTAACAGGAGCCTCTGCCCAGCCAGCAACCAGTGACACTGACTGAGAGCACACGGCGTCAGACCACATGACACCTGGCTCTGAGAGGAGGCGCAGGTGTGATCACAGACATGCTCTCACCTCCTCGGCGTGGGAGAACGGGGCAGCACAGCCCCACCAATCTGGACAAAGCAGTACACCAGTGAACACACTTCATTTTGCTCATTGACCGGTGTCTATTCTGCTTCAGGGACTGTGTGAGGCACTGGGCACTGTGGAGGACAAAAACTCAGTTCCTGAAAAGCCGTGCACAGTCTAAGTAAAGAGATGTGCAAATACTTAAAACATGTTGATATTGGCACGATCAAAGACAGAACTGCATGAGGAATGGCACCTAAGTCAGACCATGAAGGATGAGCAGGAGGTCTGCCAAGTGGACAGGAAAGGGGAGGGCATCCCGGGTAGAAGAGCAGCGGACACAATGAAGGCATGACAGAGCCCGGGGAGGTGGTGGGGTGCGGCATGGCTACAACACAGAGAACCAGGGCTCTCAAGAGACAGAAGTGAAGGAGGAGGGAAAGGGAGCTTAAAGTCAGAGGTTCAGGACTCTAGTTTCATGTTCACACTGTGAACATAAATAAAGGTCTAGTGATGAACTGCTTTTTTGCAAGCAATGGGGACTCAATCACAACCATCAATCAGGAAAATAGCAAGATTGGATATTTCCTAAAATGTTGTCACTAGTGGTGTTAGCAGTCAGGATTCTACCAAAGAAACGGAACAGTGTGTGTTTACAATAGTTGTGGGGAGGCTGGGGAGGGGGGGAAGGGGACGAGGGGAGAGACGCAGAGGAACTGGTTTACTCAGCTGTGGGGGCTGGGAAGTCTGAAATCCGTAGAACAGGCTGGAAACTCCAGACAAGAGCTGAAGCTGCAATCCACATGCAGTTTCTTCTTCAGGGAAACCTCAGGTTTGCTGTTAAAGCCTTTCAGCTGATTGGATGAGACCCCCCCACATTGTCTCCTTTACTTCAAGTCACCTGATAATGGAAGTTAGTCCCATCCACAAAATACCTACCCAGCAAGACCTAGATTAGCACACTTGACTGGGTAACTCGATGCTTACAGCTGGGCCAAGCTGACACTTCGAGCTAACCCTTACAGGGGTCTGCACTGTTTCCTGAAAAACGAACGAACGTAACACCAGAGACAAGGAAACAGGAACTCTAAGCTCGTTGAGAAGAATGATGGGCCAGTGGTCGGAAGGGTTGATGAAGGAGGGACTGGGGGGGTGTCAAACAGGGCACCTGAGGAATGTCCAGGAAACTCATCTCTAGAAAGTCAGAGATAGGAGACTAGAATTCACATACCTCTCATTCAATAAAGGTCTAGTGATGAACTACTTTTTACCCTAAAATTATCCTACCTTAAAATGTGGGGCATACAAAAGTATAAAAGGGGGTCTCAAGCTCACAGTTACATAAGAGTGCAAGGCCATATAAAACTAAATGGTGAAGGTTTAGCTAACACACAGTCAGGGAGAGAGCAGCCAGCACCGAGATAAAGACAGGCGAGGCAGGAGGTACTCCCAGACGCCCTGAGAAGCAGGAGCAATGGAGGGCGGGGGGGAAACCTCTCTGGAATATTCTGTCAGTTTGCCAGAGAATCATATACTTTCTGAGGAAATGGGAAAAAAGCGAGTAAGACTTCTAGTTAGTCAAGAAAGTTTTGCTGGACTAGAGGGGTTTTTGTTATTCTGCTTGTTTTTTGTTACTGTTTGGGTAGTTGGTTTGGGTGGGGGTGGGGTGGTGAGTGAAAGCCACAGGCCATCAGTCCATTCACAAAAGGAGCCACGAATCTCTGCTCACAAAAGGAGCCACAGATCCAGGTATCAAGCGCCAAGACTACCTCTCCCTTCTGAGAACAGGGTGTTCCAGGAGCAGGAAGCCGCCGCCCTGGTCTTGTCTAACAGTTCCCCACATATGTAAGAAGGTCACCAAACGCCATTCTCCAAATCGGCTGCCTTCTCACAGAAAGCTAAAGAAGTTAAGAAACATTCACAGTACTCTTAGAGACGCGAAGCATCACATGGTACTGCTTTAGGACGAGAAACAGAAGTATTAGCATCTGCTGGCATGTGCATACCACGTCTCTGGTAGGATACCGTACCCTAGATGCTGTGAGGAAGGGACGCGGATGGCGGGCAGGGGGTGGGGGAAAACTTTTCACCGGATATGTTTTTGGACCATGTGAGTACATTTCTCCCAATAAATAAAATTGTAAATAAATAATAAGCAAAGCAAATTTTTGCCTGACCCCCACTCCCCACCCCCACCAAAAATGGCAGATTTTTATAAGACGGCACACGGCTATACCCACAGTAAGCAAGTCGTGTCCACGTAGGTGACTGTGGGATGTGGGAACACGGCCCCAACAGGATGAAAGGCCCTTTCTGGACAAGGCGGTCACTGTGTGGCACTCTTAATCTTAGGGACAGTGCCATAGGCACATGTACTTCCAGAACCTTCATTTTCATGGCGTTCAAAATGTGTGCTGAGGATCACTTTGGTGGGGAGAGGGCAGAGCAGAGTGATCAAACATAAAAACTGTGACAGTGACCCATCTAGGCAAACAGTACCGGCACCGCCGTGGTCCAGACCCCACGTTACTCACAGATGGGTTTCTCCGAGGGTTTTTCTACAGTGTTTCCTAAAGCAATTCCTGTGCCTAAGTGCTCAGCCAAAGATATCTGACTCAGACACGTACTTTCTTTCCGAGTTCTTCAGTCTTCATGCAATCTTCTCTGGAATACTAAGATGTGGGAGAGGTCCCTCCCCTGCAGAGCCATGGCCGACCAGAGATGCCATGACGGGGACATGAGTGACTCTGCTCATGGTAACTGGCTCTATGTCTGTGCTGCACAGAGGCCACATGGGATGTCTCCGCGAGGGCCTGACACACGACCCGTGGTCCCAAAACATGCTTCCCGCTCTTCTCAGACACTAATCCTAAGAGTTCAGTAGAGAGCCAATTTTCTAGAGAAGTAATTACATAATCCACTTTCTTTACAGACAAGCTTTTCTACGGAGTAATCGCTTGAGCCAAAGGAAAATAACTATTACTACGAATATCACTATAGTAATCAGGCATACGCTGAAGGCAGAGCCCAAATCACTAGGGTTCTCATGGATTCTGCAAACCCACACGGTCGAGAATTGGATGGTCCCCTTCTGCAGTGTCCCGACTGCCTTATTAGCGGACTCACAAGACACAGCTAGGGTATGATAAGCAAATATGAGGAGCCACCCTCCTCCTGAGGGAAAATCCCCAGAGACTACAACCAATTTCATTCATTCATCACCTCAATCTGTTTCCTCCCCCCACATTCCCTGTCCTCAGCTCATCATTAGCTTGAAACGCAGAATACCCGTATTGTTCGCCACTTACCTTTCCACATAATTAAGACTCAGAGACAAAACACTTGTTTTATAACCCCAAACAACAATCGGCTCCATAAACATACTTCATTTGTTTATATCAACAACCATTGACCATGAACCTACTGGGAGGGAGGGAACACGTCCTTAGCCTCAGGAGAAGCCCAAGGAGAGGGACACAGACACCTCCCCACGCCTTCCCAACGGTGTGGTCATAACATCAATGCACACAGCTCCACAGGATCCTGGCTCCCTGAACAGGGACAGCAAAGCCTCGCCGTCTACATGGAACATGTCACAAAGGGATGACATTCCAGCCAAGTCTTGGCTGGTGAGCCACATCACCCAAGCCTGTAGGAACACTGAGTGCAAACAGTGCATCCAAAGGCACAAAAGCAGAGAAATCTAGGTTCATGAAGGGACTGGGGAAGACAATGTGTGAAAGATGAGTGGAAAGATACATCTGCCCCATCAGGGAGAACTTCTGGAAGTACCATGCGGCCACTACATGGCCAGAGCAACAAATAACAGAATTTGAAGGTGCCTGAATAAGACCAAAGGGGGTTCTTCAAGGAAGAATATGGGAAACAGAAGTTTTCTGTGCCTAGCCAGGATTTGCATGCCAAATGGAAGTGTGGGTGTTGGATGTCCTTGGGCCTGAACTGCCCCCTCCCTCCACACAGCACGTGGTCCCTGCCCCAAGACAGCTGTAACCACACCGTGGATCACCCGGGGACACATGTCAGCAGCCAGTAAAATCCCCCCTTCCTCCCCTGCTCCCCATTTCCAGCCTACCTCACACATATCATGGCTCTCTCCCTTCCACCTGACCTAGGCACCCCCTTACTGCCCCCCCTCCTTCTCTGAAGACTCCACTGCAAATACTTCCAGTCTCACAGTGCCACCATCTTCGACTGGCTTTTCACTCTGGCCAGGCCCTTTTTCTAATTCTTCCCAAATGGAGAGATGCGAAAGCAAATTCAAGCAGACCATGTCTGAGTGTAAGAAGTTCGCAGGGAAGATTACTGAGAACCACTGAAGAAGCCAGGTGGGTGTGAGAAGCCTCAGAGGCAGTTAAACATCTATGCTAGATGAAGATGGGCGGCAGTGTTTGATGAGAACATCCATGATCTAGAAAGTTCACTTCAGTGCAACACTTTTTTTTCCTACTGATTGCAAATCAGTGAGGTACTGCTAATGAGCCTCAAATTCTGGGAGGTTAAAGGAAGGGGCCTGAGGCACAAATACAGCAGGAAAAATGAAGACTTTTTTTTTTTTTAACTGAAAATCTGCTGATCCAACTTCTATAATCAAGGTGAAACATACAAAAGTAATGGTCAATATTATTTCTCTTCTTGACCATTTTTTAAAAAGTACTTATGTATCGGGGCGCCTGAGTGGCTCAGTCAGTTAAGCGTCCAGCTTCAGCTCAGGTCATGATCTCGCGGTTCAGGAGTTCCAGCCCTGCACTGGGCTCTGTGGGGACAGCTCAGAGCCTAAGCCTGTTTTGGATTCTGTGTCTCCCTCTTTCTCTGCCCCTCCCCTGCTCGTGCTCTGTCTCTCTATCTCCGTCACTCTCTCTCTCAAAAATAAATATTAAAAATTTTTTAAAAATATAAAAAATGAAAGTATTTATTTATTTTGAGAAGGAGAAAGAGAAGGAGTGGGGGATGGGGCGGAGAGAGAGAATCCCAAGCAGACTCCACACTATCAACCCAGAGCCCAACGCGGGGCTCAATCCCACGAACTGTGAGATCATGACCTGAGCCAAAAATCAAGGCAGACGGTCAATTGACTGAGCCACCCAGGTGCCCCTCTTGTTGACCATTTCTATTTTGTTTCTATACATCCCTAGCTCACTACATCACTGCTGCCTTAGAATACAGTAACTAGCAAGGAGGGAGGAGGACTCTCCACCATCCTGAAGCCCAGACACACACAGGCAGAGAGTCTTAGGGTTTGATGACGGAAACCGACAGCGATCCCCTTTTTTCCCACTGCTGTGCAGAAATGGAGAAGAGCCACTGAAAACGCCTGAAAAGGCATTACACTCCTAGCTCTCTGCAAGATGGAGTTTAGATTTTCCTAATCTGTAACTACCCACTCTCACTTCGGGGGCTTTTTTGTTGCATAAAATATTTATTAATAATGCCACTTCATCGGTTTACCAAATGGCATCTTGCTGTATTCAAAGGAGTTCATTACTCAAAAGACCATCTGTCTAAGAGCTCAACAGAAGGTTTAAATAATCAGTAGTGAAGAATGTATGGTCACATTATAGCAAGTCAAATATTTACATCTCTCAGATTTTAAATACCAACGTTCTTACGCAGCCATCCACCACAAGTCCAACTTAATGACTATGCCCTGCCGTTCTCTTTGTATTTTTACTTCTGTATTTGCAAACCCGTATAGAAATTACCATACAAGGAGAGCTTTAACTTATGCAAACAGGACTGCCAATCACAACCGGCTGTGCAGCACCTTTATTTAGGCAAGAAAAAATCCTGACAGCCGCAGCGTTTTCAAGCAGAAAAGCAGTTAAACAGTATTACACGAATCAGGAAACCATTTGGGGAAAACAGCTGATGCTGCCTTTCTGAGCATTAATAATTGTGGCTGTGGTTGCCGCTGCTACAATCAGAATCCGAAGCAGGCAACCCCTCCACTGTCTTTGTGATGTAGACGGCACAGCCCAAGGCTGGCGGAACCTTCTCCACCATGGGAGGGGACAGAGCGAGAGACCTGGAGAGGTATGTGGGTTAAAACAGACTAACGTGGGGCCCCTGGGCAGCTCAATCGGTTAAGCATCTGACTCTGCTCAGGGCATGCTCTTGCGGTTCATGAGTTCGAGCCCCACGTCAGGCTCTGTGCGGACAGCTCAGAGCCTGGAGCCTGCTTCGGATTCTGTGTCTCCCTCTCTCTCTCTCTCAAAAACAAATAAAAACATATTAAAAAAAAAAAAAAAAAGACAAACGCTAAAGAAAGAAAACGGTTTTCAAAGTGTTTCCAATAGGATTAAGTGCAAATAAAAAGAACACTGACACAGGTTTAAATACGGGGACAAACAGGCAACGTGGAAGAGGTACTGATGACTCGGTTCACGAGGTACCAGTCTGAAGTAGTGAGTGCAGCCGAGCAGCGCAGAACCCAGTGCAGAGCTTGAACTCAAGAACCATGAGTTCGTGACCTGAATCGAGATCAAGATTCGGACACTTAACCTGCAGAGGGATTATGAAGGAATCAGGAGGACTGGCAGGAAGGTTAAATGAGGGAATACGGAGCCTGCGTCTGGGCTCTAACGGGTACTCCAAAAGCACAAACACAAAATCACTGCCTTCTCTCATTTTTCCCTTGCAGAAGTTCGGTGTGTCTCCTATGACCTGGATCCCATTCTTCCTCCAGCTCTAAGATGGAAGGGTTAGACCTGGAACACCACGTCACGGAAGGTCTCTTACAACTTTAACATCCAAACACTGGAAGGAGTACAGGGCGTGGGTGCCAACCATGTTCACGGCTCCCCCACTGCACGGGGGGCAGAAACCGAACTACCTGAAGATGAGCCACAAGCACGTGGAAAGCGACTGGAAAGGAAAGGTGGTAAGCCAGAACTGACAAACAAGGGGCACTCACAGCCAGAGCTTTAAGAATTCAGAAGGAGAGAAGAGGTCCCCGTGGGCGGGGGTGAGATGGGAGCGGGGCCTCCAATGATGGTTCCACTCCCTCTTCAAAGAGAGAAAGGGCAGGCGGGCCAGGCTGTGCAGAGCCTGGCGGGGGCTGATGGGTAAGTAGGTGTGGCTGGAGCAAATGATTCATAGTTAAGGGAACATTAACAGCGAAAGCTGGAAAGACTAGTTATTTAGCTGAAGTATTGGGCCTTAAAACGCCAGGCAGAGAAATTTCAACTTTATCCGGAAAACGACAGGTTTTGAAGTCAGAGAAAGTTCTGATTCGGAGAAAGTAAATTTAAATCATTTTCATAAATTTATAGTAGTAACATAAATATTATATTAGGTCAGTGCCTACCAGAGCGTGCAGTGATTAAATGTGACCTTTCATTAGGACTGACAACAGTAAGTGCATACACGGCACTCACACAGCATCATGTTTTTCTTCACTTCTTTATGACCCAAGTTGAAACCATGAGGCGGTTTACAGAATTGGTGTCGGACTGAGAACAGGTAATCAATGAGGATTTGGTGAATAAGAGAATGCATAAATGAACAGCTTACCATGGTAGACACAGTTTAGGGAAGAAAAAGGGAGAATGAAGAAGGGAGGAGACAGGACCAATGGGATAAAAGCAGATTCCTGTATTTCACACCACTCCGACCAACATCACCGTGCGGGCCCCTGTCTCAGGTCCAGCTACACTTGGGAGGCGGCTGGACACCGAGGAGAAGCAGCCCACCTGGGATTTCAACTGAGGAACTGTTCCACCGCCTACTGTATTTAAACAGCTGACCCTCGGACAACACTGGGTTTACGGCACTGACCCCAGCCCAGTCGAAAATCCACATGTAACTTCTGACTCCCCAGAAACTGAACTACTAATGGCCTACTGTTGATGAGAAGCCTGGCCGAGAACATCAACAGTCAGATCACCAAATATTCTGTATGCTACATATATTTTCTATATGGTATTCTTACAAGAAAATAGCCTAGACAAAAGAAACTGTTGTAAAGAAAATCATAAGGGAGAGAACATACATTTGCAGTTCTATATATATTGAAGAAATTCCACATATAAGTGGAGCTGTGCAGTTCAAACCTGTGTTGTCCAAGGGTCAGCTGTATTCTCTTCCCCGTCGGGATATCTAATGAACGTTTCCCTCCCCCTATAAAACAGAAGTCTAAATCCTCTTCAACCATAAAATACATTTTGGGGCACCTGGATGGCTCAGTCAGTTAAGCGTCCAACATTGGCTCAGGTCATGATCTCACAGTGTATGAGTTTGAGCCCTGCGTCGGGCTCTGTGCTCACAGCTTGGGGTCTGGAGACTGCTTTGGGTTCTGTGTCTCCCTCTTCTCTCTGCCCCTCCCCCACTCATGTTCTGTCTCTCTCTCTCTTTCTCTCTCAAAAATAAACATTAAAAATTTTTAAAAGAACATTTTAAAAATTAACTTTTTCTGTAGTTTGTATTTCCTATCTTCATTATCAGACTACAAATTCCTAAAGTTCGAATACACAGGTATATTCAACTCCGGACTTGGAACCCATCAATGAGTGACCGATAAAAATTTTCTGATTAACAACAGATGAAGCATCAACAAAATCGCACTTCCGGTAACCGTGTTCATTCTTTCATTCAGGCCTTCGTTTAGCATGTGCGTCCCCGCGAGGCCCGTGGTGCACGAGGAGCCCTAACTTCAGGAACTTTACAATCCACCCGAGGAGGCCAACCTGACGCCAGTCTTCCCACAGTGTCGCTCTCAATTTCATCTCTACGAAAATATTAATTTTTCCAACACGATCACTACTAAAGAACAAAATGGGTGCATTCTGAATTTCTATCATGGACCTCCTGCCTGTGCCTCTGAGCCGTCTATGTTAACAAGTGCTAAAATAATTTAAATGCTGCGATGAGAGGAAATGAGAGGGAACAAGTAGGAAAGATCCGTAAGTTGGATATGAGACAAGGCGCGCCAGTGGCAAGACCCGTCTGGGACTTTGGTTAGAGGACAAAGATGTCCAGGACCCAGACGTCAGGGGCCGGCTCAGGAATAGAGCTGGGAAGGGGGGGTGGGGGAGGATGCGGCTGCGCAAAAATAATATTAGGGAATAAATATTTAACTTAAAGTTCTATTTTTAACAAACTTAACTTTAATCCAACCTCCCAAACGCCCAACCCTTCCACAGGAAAACTCTTTCCACAAGGCTTCCCTAAAAATAGTCTCCTTTTTCTTGCTCAAAATACCATGTAGGTTTGTCTTCAGGTTGCTTTTGGCAAGGACGCTGGTCTAACAGGAGAATGACACAATCACGCAGCTTTGACTGGAGCATGCTACTGGTGTCATGCACACACACTCTGACTGTGACACACGTGGGGATGTCTTTCTGGAAATGCGATCCGCATTCAGCCCGTGTTTGTTGTGGGTGCCCCTGGCCTTGCAGCTGTCTCCCCGGCACGCTGGATATGGTTCCCAGGCATTCCAGAGGGCTCGTCAGTTTAATTTTATCAAACGGGCTAAAAAAGGTTCAATTATTTTTATTAAAATAACAAAGGGAGGGGTGCCTGGGTAGCTCGGTTGGTTAAGCGTCCAACTCTTGATTTCGGCTTAGGTCACGATCTCCTGGTTCCTGAGTTCGAGCCCTGCATGCACTGACAGAGTAGAGCCTCTTTCCCTCGCTCTCTGCCCCTCCTCTACTCAAATTTTTTTTCTCTCTCTCTCTCTCAAAATAAACTTAAAAATAAATAAATAAAAATAGCAATAAGGAAATGATTCCCAACAATGAGTGTCTGAGACGTTCTATACACCTCTCAATAAAATAAAGCAAGTAAGTTAAACTAGAACTGAGTTTACACATTCACGTACATTAATTAGCCCACGCTGGCAGAGGCTCCTGCTTTAGGATCAGATACAACGCCAACATCTGAAACCTTCTAGGCTCTGTGTCACATGACTAATCTCGGCAGTGCTGAGAAAACAAGCCACACTCACATCAAACAAATGAAATCACCCAGTGATTTCTCTCGCTGTTCTGAAAGCCCTGTACCCAAAATTAAGACAGAGGAGTGTCTGGTACTCCACTTTACCTCCACGGTATTTCAGGCCGGATCGGGGACGCAGGGACGTGTGGGGAAAGTCTGCAGGTAGTTGGGCCCACGGTGACCTGCGTTGGGGAGCCGGAGCTACCCTGGAGCAGCAGAACCCGCTGTGACCTGGAACTCCTCCAGGTGGGCGAGCAAGGGCAGGTCTACACATCAGGAGTCCTGAAGACGCACTCTACCCAAATGCCACAGACCCACAGAACCTGTAATTGCTCTGTAGTGTGCAAACTCCCACCGAGTCCAGGACAAGGCACAGGGTCCTAAGTACTCCACCTCTGTCAACCCCCTCTGACAAAGCCCCCAACTGCTAAATGTAATCTAATAATTTGCATATGTAAGGATAAAGGTCTAGACTATGACATCAGCTTCACACAAAATCAGCAGATTCAAAAAAGGACCAAGGAGCCCACTCAGTCTTTGGAAATCCCAAATAAATGAATGGATGAAAAGGACAGAACAGCAGGAGAGAGAGGGCTCTATATTGTCAGTCCTAGAAAGCGCAAAACACATTTCTAAACAAAACCATACTGGGAATTCTCCCGTTATAGAAAAGTCTGGGGCAGGGTGGGGTGAAATCCATTCATCACGAGGGTGTTCACTTAAACAAGTTGCTTCCCTAGCAACTGGATAGTGCGACAATGTCCTTGAATAGCATTCCGAAGTAAAGACAAGCCAGAGTTAACCTAGAAGACTGTCGACAGTTCAAGGATCACCTAAACTCGGTGATAGCCCCTGACCAGCTAACATGGGATTCCTTAGAGATGACATTACAGCCAAAGATAGCAAGAGTGCCTGCAGTCTGAAATA
Organism: Paguma larvata; assembly: GCA_030068075.1. Taxonomy (NCBI): domain Eukaryota; kingdom Metazoa; phylum Chordata; class Mammalia; order Carnivora; family Viverridae; genus Paguma; species Paguma larvata. The sequence continues at coordinate 84,031,330 of CM057837.1, forward strand.
TCTGCCTCAAGAATTCAGGATCCCCTGAGCAGTTCTGGAGTTCAGTGTGCAGACTTGTAACTAACTAAAGCTGCTGTCCCCGCCTGGTCTAAAAACTAACAGAGGAATAAAGTGAATTTGACCAAGCCTCGAGTCTCGGTCATCAGGGTTTTGCTGGTAGCCTTGGGCCCTCCAATACCTCCAACAACTAGGCCATCTGGTGAAGTCCCAAGGTGTTTGGTAGCGGTGCTAGTGATACTGCTGTTGCTTAAGCGAAGAGACTCAAATAATTAAGTTCATTTACGTTTTTAAAGGAAAGGCTGAATTCCCAAATTTTTCTTCTCTCCCCTTCGGACACCAGGCAGGGCCCCGTGAAGTTGGACACACCAAGATGAGGATCGATTCTGTAAATGGCAGACAATGAAATCTCTGGCCCAGAGCAGCTATCAGTGGGGCACATGAACTTCATTCAGGTGTGGATTAATCAGACACGTAAGTCTGCAGTCCAGGGAAAACTAACAACAGACACAGAAACAAGATAAAGTCGGGAGAAATCAGGAGCTGCTTTCAAGGCCACTCGAGGACCTTTGAACTCCTGCTTTGTAAAACTAGGCATCTTCTCCTCTCTTCCACAAACACTTAAAAAACAAACTGAAGGGCTCCAAGTTAATGAATACCTGGATCAGACTAAGTCTGCAAAAAACCTGATAAGATAGTTAAGTGGAGTTAAACTACTCTTTAAAAAAAAGGTTCATATCACTCAGTGTTTTAGACCCAGGCACCAAAATCTCCTTGAATAAGGGATAGAGGGAACTGAAAAGACGGTAAGGGACACAAGCCAACACTTCTCACAGCCCTGGGGGCAGCAGTCAAGGGAGAACAGAAAATCCTACACCCAAACAAAGTAAATTCCCCCCGGGAAATTTCAGCGAAGAATTAAATACTGAAGGGGCACCTGGGGGGATAGTGGAAATGTTTGTGGACCTGGTCTCATTTGTATCCCTCACAATCAGGATGAATGGGAAAACCTAACATACTGCATGCCTGCTCCCTGAGTAGAGGATTCTATTTTACCTAAGGTACCCTAGGATGTAGTTCTCAGTATCCCCATTAAATGTGAGACAAGAGGCTTGAAGAGTTGAGGTAGCTTATTCAATACTGGAAGACGTAGGTAACAACAGGAGCAGGTGTCTGATTTTGGTCAAGGGGCTACATGATTCTCCTCACGTGTCTTCACACACATGCTGTTTTCTCTCCCAGCCCCACAGTACACTAGATCCTGCCAAAGGGTGACTTCAACCAGTCCTTCCGCTCCCCACCACTGAGCTCTTTCTTGTTAGGCCAAATTCCAAGGCACTATGGACTTCCCGATCGTCCCGGAGAACGTTTTTTCTCCAGCTACTGTGTCTTCCGGGTATTCTCACTGCCTCCGGGAAGCCCTGGCTCTTGCCCTCTCCTGTGTTCTGGCAGACATGACCCATATATTACCATTACTTCTCTATATGCTTGTCTCTCCCACTAGACTGAGAACCTAAAAATCGTAGAACTCTACTCAAATTTGTATTCTCTCATCCTGCTTAACAAGATACCTGACACAGCGAAGATGAAAGGGAGGGAGGGAGGGAGGGAGGAAGGAAGGAAGGAACGAACGAAGGAACGAAGGAACGAAGGAACGAAGGAAGGGAGTCAGCTAAATGCAATATTGCTGGCCAGCCCAGAGCTGAATAGTGTAGACAGGTCAAACACCCTGTACCAGCAAGACACTGTTACATGACGATCAACAGGGAAGTGATACATTTAAAGCATTTAGGTGGCTTATTTTTATACAAATGATTATATCCACATCAACAAAGCAATGCAGGTATGTAGAGCAAGCCAAAACAAAGAAACAGCCTTACTGGAAAAAGTGACAAGTCCTAACGACATTGTTCAAACAGAACCCTACCTGGAAAGTCAGTTGCCATGGGCTTTCATCTCGTACAATAAAACTTCCCTGGAGAGCTGAGAAATAAGGAAAGATCACCCTCTGAGATTTAAACTTTAAAGAGCAAGAAGCCCCAAGGCCTGTAAGATCTGTATCCTAATTAATGGCAAAATAGAATTTGAAAAAGGAGTTTTGGTCAGGCATTCGGGGCATGGCAAAAGATGAATCTCAAAGCAAATTCTGGCATCCAGAGGGGAAGAAGCATCAGCCATTCAACAGGGAATATTCTCTCAGGACATCCTTGCCTGAATCCAGTGACTGTTCAATTCACTAATTTCCCTTGTTCCCACTGCAAACGCGCCAAGCAACCTCCACATCTCTGCCTACCTTGAGGCACATAACATGCGGACTGAGAGGGGGTCCCCGTGACTGTATTTACGGCTGTAAATTACTAAGTGGGCACTCTTGTTACATACTCCTGGTTAGTGAGGTTGGTTAATGTGATTATGGGTCCGAGACAGAGATTCAATCTCAGTGCACTAAAAAAAAAAAAAAAAAAAGACTGTTTCTTCTGAATGCCAAATAACAGGGGCGCCTGGGTGGCTCAGCTAGATAAGCATCAGACTTTGGCTCAGGTCATGATCTTGTGGTTCATGGGTTCAAGCCCCGCATCAGGCTCTGTGCTGACAGCTCAGGGCCTGGATCCTGCTTCCCACTCTGTGTCTCCTTTTCTCTCTGTCCCTCCCCAGCTTGTACTCTGTCTCTCTGTCTCTCTCTCTCAAAAACAAATAAACATTAAAAAAATTTGTTTTGGGGGGTTGCCCATGTGGCTCAGTCGGTTAAGCATCCGACTTCGGCTCAGGTCATGATCCCACAGTCTATGGGTTCGAGCCCCACGCGGGTCTCTGTGCTGACTGCTTGGAACCTGGAGACTGCTTCGGATTCTGTGTGTGTCTCTCCCTCTCTGCCCCTCCCCTGCTCATGCTCTGTCTCTCTCAGTCTCCCAAAAATAAATAAAAAAGCCTTAAAAATATTTTTAAAAAATTGTTTTTTCCTGAATGTCAAATAATGAATATCGCCCATAAAAGTCTTTTGGAAAAGTTGGCTGGCATTTTTGCTGGCTGATCCACTATCCTATGTACTCACTGTGTGTAACTTCTACACTGTGTATAATGTTTTACTGAGGGTCATCACTTATGATCAACAATAGTTTTTGTTTTGTTTTGTTTTGTTTTTAACCCAACAGACAATAATTTACTTAGCAAGACTCACTGTCCTGGTGTAAAACTAAACTCTTATCTCTCGGGGTAGAAATGTCACAGAAACAGTTTGGCTTTACCAGTACTAAATTAATGCTGCCTTGGCAGGGCTGAGGCTAATTTCTGCAAAATTTAATTTGCAAAAACCAGCCCAAGGCTACCATGATATAAATTCACTTGATGTGTTAATTTCACACTTTAGGGTCCTCATCCCACTGGTGGGTGGGTGATCTCAAGTATGTAAAGTAGGGGAGTGCCTGAATTTACCCAAGCAACCTCAGACCTCAGCCCTCTGCACCCGCCTGTGGGGAGCCGGAGCCCAGCTTCCCTCCCTCCTGCCCGCCAATGAGAAAGCAGGGATCACGACAGAAATCAGCCAGGATGAGTCAATTATTTTCATTACACAGAGCTCTATCACTGGGCGGCAGCGTCTCATCTAACAAACTCCTTCTTCTACATCTTCAAACAGACGGGATGCTCTCAATATGGGCAAATAATGACATGAACTCAACTAGCTCTAGTTCGAGCTAATGGGTACAGGACATCTTTGGCTCCGCAGCCAAGGGCACCAAACCTGGGAACTACATGGCAACAAGAGCAAGCCCCCTTCACCCAGCTCTGTATTCCTGAAAAGAACCGCACCGGCTTCAGAAAAATAAAGACATTAAATGTTCTGGCTTTACAAACACTGTTTATAAAGATAATGAAATAATGAGATATGCAACGTCTGAATGCTTTAATGAAAGCACATCGGGTAGATATACATACGGGATGTTCACAACTATACAATGCAACCACACATGGATACACAGACAGTTATTCATAGAAAAAAGATGGTATTATTGGTTTTGATCTTCAGCTTTTGGTACTTGGGGTGATTCTATTTCCTTCTTTCTATCCAAATATTATATATGGAATACATGTTACTTGCAAAGAAGCAGTTGGATACAAATATAAATACCCTTCAGTTTATCAGTAAGTGAAGATCTGTATCTATTATTTTAAATCAGAAAATGCTCTGTTCACTGGGTGTTGTATGGAAACCAAGTTGACAATAAATTATTTAAAAAATAATAAACATAATATATAAATATGTAAAAAAAAATTAACTTTATGCTAAGTGAAATAAACCAGACACAAAATACACCAGGCATGTACTGTATTATTCCACTTATATGAAATACCTAGAAGAGGCAAATTCATAGAGATAGAAAATGGATTCAAGGTTACCAGGGCCCGGGGAGAGGGAGGAATGGGAAGTATTGCTTGGTTGGTTGGAGAGCTTCTGTTTGGGGGGATGAAAAAGTTTTGGAACTAGATAGTCATGATGTGAATGTAATCAATGCCATTAAATCGTACAATTAAAAATTGTTAAAATCATAAAATAAAAAAAAAAGAAAGTGCTCTGTTGTTGGAGTGAGCTGTGATAGTTCTCCGAGAGGCTAACTGGATGCAGATAAAGTTGACTGTATTTGTTTATCAGAGAATTAAAAGTTCCGTGATACAGGGAGGGTAATACCTACATGTCGGCAAATCCGCCTAGAAACAAACTCCCTCCTGTTGATTCCCCCTAATTCGTTCATGACTTTTACTCCTCATCGACTGCCTTGTCTATTTCACATGAAGCAGATGTGGGCGGGAGGGGCGGTACTGATCAGGAGGGAGGCCCGGGGGGGGGTGGGGGGGAAGGGCGAGACCTCCAGCCTTCTGGAGGCTCAGAGAGGCCAGGGATCTTGATGCAAAGCCTCTCCCACAGCAAGCTTCATAACCAGGCTGTGCGGGTGATAAGTTTGAAAATCGACCAGAAATGGAAGCTTCTAAGTGGATATAATTTCTCAAAGGGAACGGAATCATGAAAGGTACCATTACTGGGAAAATTACCAAAATGAACATTACATTTGCATGTAAGAAATGTAAACTAGCCCACTGAAGATCCTGGATTTTAGAGCGCAGATACTTATGAGAGGGAAAGAAGTAAACCGGAGCACTGCGGTATCCTGAGCTAGAATTTTAATAGATATAAAAGAAGCCTTTTTATTTTTTTAAAGCGTTAAGCTTTCATTTGTCAAATATTTATTACGTACCTGCCACGTGTCAGACAAACACTTTGTGGCATTACCCATTTGTTCGTGTGTATAAAAAGCCATTCCATTATGGACCAGTTCCCTGGGAGACAGACCACAATCCCGTGTCACTAAGATAAAGTCAGTCAGATAAAATGAATTCCTGGACCTTTGTGATAAATGCCATAATGACCTCCTACCCTCACAGATTATCTTCCCAACTCCAAATAATTATCTATCCCTGTCAGAGAGTTAAGGTTTCAGATAAATTTCAAGTCAACTTTGCTGATTTTAAATGGAGTTGCAAATATGCATCTGTCACCATGTGATCAGAATAAGGACTATATGTTTTAGGCATATCCTCGCCAGACTCTGAGTAGCCCCTGTTACACACCTGCTTCGTCGAACGAAGCTTGCTTATTTTATTATCAGCAGACAAAGCTAATCGGAACATCCACTCAATACAAACTCGAGTTTATTATCAGCAGACAAAGCTAATCGGAACATCCACTCAATACAAACTCAAGTCCAAAACAATGGCAAAAATAATACACTTCACGATTCTTTCACCATACAAGAATTCAGACTGGATCTCGTACTCATTTATATCTGAGTTTGGTCCTGGACTGGGTGAGTACATAGGTCACCGATGCGTCCTATGCTCCTCTCTGTCACAGAGCCACAACACACAGAGACTCCAATAATAAGAAACAGAAAACTAACATGTATCCAGGATAAACAGCCCCACTAGAGTTCTGGTCGTTTCTACTACATTGGCTTTCACGATACAAATGTAAGAGGACGTGGCCTTCTGTCTTTGACTGGCACGTCTTCCGGTGTGACTCTGGGAAAGTCCATTCTCAATGCTGGACTTGGAATATCTCACCTGTTCAACGAGGTTCTGACCTACACATGTGGTCCCCAAACATCCAAAGGGCCACACAGACAACTCTATCAGGATGATCTTGATGAAAATTCCACTTACTAGCCTCCACCTTAACCTAGGACTCAAAGTCCAGGGGCAGGAGAGAAGGGACACAGGGCAGCGTGCAGGGTGGGCCTGGGAACGGACAGCTCGACAAAGGCCTCTGGTGGCTGGTGATTACTACACTCTGTCAGGGCTGGAGGTGAAGGGGAGGCCAGAGAGCCAACCACCCGGAGAGTCCCCACAGCTCCAGTTCCTCTCAGAGGCGCAGAGAGGATAACTATGGGCCTTAGCATGGATGAGGTCCTTATATCCATTCCCAAGGAGGCTTGGAGGGTGTGGGACTCTAGAGAGATACAGCTGAGAAGAAACGGGAAAAATGCTCCAAGTGTACTTGGGAAAACCAGAATGTTCCCCTTGCCAAGATGGGCCAGGCCTGTCCTATGGAGTGACGTAGATACCAACAGGAAGGAGAATCATAAATTTCTAGAACCAGCAGAAAGACAGAGTTAAAAACCATCAGTATTAACAATAAAAGTCATCAAAGATAGCTCAGAGGCTATCCCTCACTAAGCACTGCCATAGAATATCTTTTCTTGGCTAAATGCCTAGTTACGAATCAGTTCGGGTATGATCTTTGTGAAGACACACACATACTTTAAAAAGTCAAAGCTATACAGCAGTGATCCTGATACACTGCCTATTATGACATTTTAATGGCGGGAGATACAATAAAGGGAGAAAAGAATCATAAATAATATCCAATCTATTATGCGGACACCTTAAGGGCATCACATTAATTTTACAATGAGAGATTATTTTGCCATTACAACTACGAATAACCTCATGTTTCTGCCTCCTAATGGACTGATTGCATATTTCTGAGAATGGATTAGAACTCAGTAAGTTGCAGTGGCTTTTTTTTTTTTTAAGTTTATTTATTTTGAGAGAGAGCAATGGGGGAGAGGATCAGAAAGAGACAGAGAGAGAGAATCCCAAGCAGGCTTATGCTGTCAGCACAGACAAACCTGGACACGCGGCTCGAACTCAAGAGCTGTGAGATCACAACCCGAGCCAAAACCAAGAGTCAGACACTTAACCGACCAAACCACCCAGGTGTCCCCCCAATGGCCATTTTAAAAATGACTTTAAAATAAAATTTAGGGGCGCCTGGGTGGCTCAGTCAGTTAAGCATCCAACTTTGGCTCAGGTCATGATCTCGCAGTTCATGGGTTTGAGCCCTGCACTGGGCTCTGTGCTGACAGCTCAGAGCCTGGAGCCTGCTTCCGATTCTGTGTCTCCCTCTCTCTCTGCCCTTTCCCTGCACAGGCTCTGTCTCTGTGTCTGTCTCTCTCAAAAATAAATAAACTTATTAATTTTTATTAATAAAAATTTTTTAAATAAATAAAAAATAATAAAATAACATTTAGTGCTGGCTTTATCTGTCTAACCCATTTAACAAGTAAACCTGGACAAGGGGATCCCCCCGGTAGAAGAAAACACATCTTTCCAGACAGAGAGCAGAGATTCAAGAACTTGAACATGCTTCCCATGTTCACTTTCTCCCCCAGCACCACACAGTGTACACGGTGTAGCACGTTTTAAAAGGAAAAGGAAAAGAAGTAAAAATTAGCCATCTAACAAACACCTGCAGAGCGACGTGTCTGGAGAGCGGGGACATCAGAGGAGAGCTAGACACCCCATGTGACCTGACAGACCACCAAACCTCTGTATTCTTAGGCTCTTCACACTCCTTATTAAGAAGAAACAAACAAACAAAAAATCATCCGTGCCTGATCCGTGAGGTGGGAGAGCCTCCTTGTAACTCAGCCCTTGTCAGACCAAATCCAGCAGCCTCAAAAGGTTCAATAAATAGCCTTTTTATAAACCTATTGTGTGGGTTAGTGCCTAAAAATAGTATGGTTCGGCAGGCAGATCACACCAAGGAATGATTCTGACATACTAAACTGCCAAACGACAGAGGAAGGGCAAAGGACACCAAAACGTATTTGCAGGTGGCACCGCAGTAAGCCCCCTGCAGTGGCCCCCTCCCCAAGCCTCTCCACATTCCTGACCTTGTCTGAACACACGGGAACCAACTGAGCCCTTCCAGCCGAGACGGGGAAGGGCAGGCAGAAGCAAGAGGGGACTGAGCCACTCAATTCTACAGTACTCACTGCCACATTCAAGAGACCTCCATTCCTCACTTAGACAGACATGACTGGCGGTGAGGATGACATTATAGTAACAATGGATTCCACGGCCCTTCTTGGTCTCCCTTATGCTAATGCAGTTTTCAGCCTTCCCTGCCTATCAGAACAATTGTAAAAAACATAGATGTCAAGGGGCGCCTGGGTGGCTCAGTCACTTAAGTATTAGCCTTCCGCTTAGGTCATGATCTCGCAGTTCGTGGGTTGGAGCCCCACATCTGGCACAGCACTGACAGCGGGGAGTCTGCTTGGGATTCTCTCTCTCCCTCTCTCTCTCTGCCTCTCCCCAACTTGTGTGTGCAGCGCGCTCTCTCTCTCAAAATAAATAAACTTTAAAATAAATGTATATACGGACATCGGAAATCCAGTCACAATTCAGCTTCTAAATATCGGTTTTAGATATCAGGTACTGGTATTTTTAAAAGCAGATAATTTTTAAATCACCCAGGTGATTCGGATGGGGAGCAAAGGGTGAACATCACTGCCGAAAACAACGAAGCCTTTTAGGCCAAGCCAGGTCCACCCCCCCAGGGGAGAGGCAGGCATCAAAAGCCGGCTGGAAAAGGGGATACGCATTGGGGGCGAAGACTGCAAAGGGTTGGCCACCAGCCCTACTTTTCTAGACACCGCTCCTGGAAAGAATAAAAATCAAGTCACAATAGGCTGTTCTGAAATAGATAAGACCATACAAGAGTAAAAAATTACCACCTCAATTTTAATACTCCTTAATCCCCAGTTTTAGCTTAGCACCCACTTCTCCTTCTCTCAATGTATTCATAAAAAAGAGATTCTACCATGGGTTTTTATAGCAGGGACAGGACAAAGCCGAGACAGGAGAGTAAATGGTAGTGTCTTACAAACAGAGTTTAGTTTATTCTTCAGATAAAATCGAAGAGAGATCAATAAAATGGCTGGATCAGTTGTCCAAGCATTGCCTCACTGAATTCGGATGAATTATTTTATAAGAGTTCATGATTTCCTTTTTGCCAAGATAAAACCGGGACACACAAGTGATTAAGTAAATTGCCCCAGGTTACGTTAAGCTAATAATCTGACGACCTGAATGGCAAACCCTGTCGTCCAAAATTCAAAATAAAGGCTCTTTCCCATTGTTGTCACTAACCTAGACTGTTTCCACCAGGCCCGTTTGCCAGATGTTTTTGTGCAAATACGTGGGAACTGGCACGGACTCGGCCTGAGAGCCAGGAGCTAGAATCCGCTTCCTCAGGCCAGAGTCACAGGCCCAGCACCTACGTACAAGTCCCCAGAAGGTCTCTGTCGTCGGAGCGTCCAGGGCAGGGAAGATGGTCACAGGAGCTGTTTGCATTTAAGAAAAACAGACCTCCCGAGGGCTCACAACAAGCCTTAGGACAGAAAAGTGCTCACAACTGCTGGCTATAACTATCACTATACTGCGTATAAGAGAGAATCAAAGGGGGTGCCTGGGTGCCTCAGTCAGTTAGGCGTCTGACTCTTGACTTCAGCTCAGGTCATGCTCTCACAGTTTGTGGGATCATACTCCTCGCCAGAATCCCTGCTTGGGATTCTCTCTCTCTGCCCCTCCCCTGCTCTCTCTCTTTTGCGTGCCCTTTTTCTCTCAAAAATAAATAAATAACCTTAAAAAAAAAAAAAGGTGAGAGAAGGGGGGGCGCCTGAGTGGTTCAGTTGGTCAAGCATCCAACATTGGCTCAGGTCAAGATCTCACAGTTCATAGTTCGAGCCCTGCGTCAGGCTCTGTGCTGACGGTTCAGAATCTGGAGCCTTCTACAGATTCTGTGTCTCCCTCTCTACCTTCCCCTGCTCATGCTCTCTCTCTCTCAATAATAAAATAAACATTAAAAAATTAAAATAAAAGAAAAAGAGAATCAAAGAACCCGATCTTAGAAAAGTGTTCACAATTGCTAGGCAATTCAATAGAAAAACTTGGTGTGTTTCACTGTACCTGTAGACTCCTCTCTAAATAAACACCCTTACAGAAGGGATGATTGCCATTACTTTATGTCAATTGTGTCTCCAGGTGTGCAGGAGACTAATGACCTAAGATCCTACACCCCCCAGACCACAGAAATGTGACGCACAAGGACTGAGTTTGGAACGACACCCAAAATGCGATGGTGCCATCTCCGCTATCAGACACATGGCTAATTAACATAGAATTGCTTCTCTCGAGGAAAAACAGTTATTTTACTTCAGAATCGAAGTCTTAACGCTATCCATTGTTCCTCACTGAATGCTTCCTTTATGAAATCTTCCCCTGATATTTCCTCCAGAGAAATGTTTAATAAAAACAAACAAAGGAAAGAAAACAAACCCTGCCGAGATGTAACTTGCAAAGTTACAATGTGTTTTGCCAATGAGCCCGGCTGGCATTCGGGTTCCTGAAGGAAGTCAGCAGCTTTTCAGTAAGGGAATATTCAGAATTGTATCTTTATAATATGGCACTGCAAATGTTTTCCAAATAATAGCTCTCTAGAAGCCTTAAGCAAAGTTGGACATTGCATTATAAATATTTTGTAATGGTGATTCCTAATACACTGACTTTGATAATTAGACTCATTTCCTTTCAGAGGTCGTACAGAACCAAGAAGCCACTTCAGGTGAAGGTTCAACCAACCAGGAAAAAGGTCCAGCTTTTGTGACGCTCAGAGACAAGTGTGTTTTGTGAGGCTTGCTACTTCCAGTGGACGTTGGGGCCACAGACAGGCCATTCACCCAATGTTCGAGTATCAGAACATACAACGATGGTTTCTTATTCTTGTACATATTCATGTTCTGTTAAGATTCTATTTGGTCTCGCACAACATCAGATGTTTATCTTTGTGAATGATCAACATATGGATGGTATCACTGTAGTTGTCCAGCTCTTCTTGTTGGTTCTTCTCACAGAAGATCACATCTTGAAATCTCTGTAATGTAAGACTAAACGGATGAATTAGCCTTCTCCAGAAGTCACCTGCCCTTGGGGTGACTCAGACCAAAGAATGAGGTCTGAGAGCCCAGCTCTTCCTGGCTCTGTAACTGCTTAGCTAGGTGACCTTGAACACATCATTTACCTCCCTAGGCTTCAGCTTCCTTATCTTTAAAATGTGGATATTAGGGCACCAGGGTGCCTAAGTCAATTAAGCATCTGACTTCAGCTCAGGTCATGATCTCACTGTTCATGAGTTTGAGCCCCGCATTGGGTTCTGTGCTGACAGTGCAGGGCCTGCTTGGGAATTCTCTCTCCCTCTCTCTCTGCCCCTCCTCTGTTCACACTCTGTCTCTTTCTCTTTCTCTCAAAATAAATATAATCACACCTAGTTCAAAGAACTATTGGGAGATAAATGAGATAGCTGAAGTACTAAACTATAATCTACCACATAGTAGTAACAGTAAGCAAATAAAGCTGCAATAAAGGACTAGAATAATTATTGAGAAGAAGAGAAAATGGCCTGCAAATATTTGCAGATGAGATGAAGTATCTGCCACGTTCCATCATAAAGCCCATCCCGTGTGATTACTCTGATCAGGGCTACAGTTTGGGAAAAATTATTTGTAATATAACAGACATAAAGCACACTGTCATTAGATAGAACCTAATGGTACGAAAAGAAATTGGAAAAAGAGAAGGAAAAGAAACCCCTCATTATCAAGAGAAGTGTATCTTACCTTATGAATTGAGAAAAATAATCCCGACAATAATAAATGATAGATTTGAAAAAAGCAAACAAAAATGACTAAAGATTCAAGAAGGAAGGAAGGAAGGAAGGAAGGAAGGAAGGAAGGAAGGAAGAAAAAAAGGGAAAGAAAGAAAGGAAATCCCAAATACAAAGTGATATGAAGTGTGACTAGCATGAACCAGTCCACAAGAAAGCAGAGAGTTAGACCCATCACAAGAAGAACCAAACCGTACTTTGTCCAACTGATGGGCTCAGGAGAGTCCTCCCCACAGGCTTGGAAAGAAGCAGCTGAGTACACAGCAGGACTGTCCCTGATGCAGGAGGAGACAGGGGTGGCTCCATGATGGATCTCGCTCAGCCCACCCTATGCCTCACCAAATACTCATACCTTATGCGACCAAACACAAATCCGTCAAATCATCATCTCCTTTCCACCCATCTTTTTTGCTATGAATAAACCACACCAAGATGTACGTGTCTGAACGTGTTCATTCACGCATTCGAATGTGTGTATTAAGTGCCTGTGACCTGGCAGCCATGCTGGGGGCACAGAGACCCATGGTCAACCCAGCTCACCAGTACCCCCCTTGGGTTTGCTGGTCACAGCAATCAAACCTCACATTACCGCTATTTGTATACAATTCTTTCCTTCCTATTAATCTAACAGTTTATAATCTATAAACTCCTGAAGGGAAGGACCATAGTCCATATTTTAAACTTTTTTTTAAGTTTCTTTATTCATTTTGAGAAAGGGAGAGGGAGTGGGGGAGGGGGAGAGAGAGAGGGTGACAAAGAATCCCAAGCAGGTTCCACACCATCAGCATACAGCCCAGGGCAGGGCTCAGACTCACGAATCATAAGATCATGACCTGAGCCAAAATCAAGAGCTGGATACTAAACGGACTGAGCCACCCAGGTGTCCCGGGAGGGACTGTATTTTAATCATCTTGTTTCCCTTGGCTCCTGACAGAGTGCTCCACTAACAGAAATCATCCAACAAGTATTTACACAAGTAAATCAACTCTGCATGCATGGAACAAGAGAGCCCACAGTCTCCCTCTCATGAGGTCTTCAGATTTTAAGACCACCTGACTGAGGTGGCTAACCCTTCTATAAACCTGGCTGACAGCGTGATAGGAAGTAGAATGTCTGCAAACATAATCTGGAAAATGTCTGTGTTATCCCATGAGTATAAGCAGCAAAAGTGAAGTCAAGGAAGAGATGTGAGGTCACCCAAACCTTTTATATAGAGGCCACCGTGTTCCCCGATGTCCAGGCACCTGAGTTAAGGATCAGGCACGATCACAATCCAGACTCATTCTTGACATCCTGATCCTGGCAACAGATGGCACACTGCTGTTGGAACCAAGCAAATGGCATCTACCCCAGGGCTGTTCCCCTACGCAGAGACATCTAAGTTAAGTATGATGTCTCTGCAGAAATCCGAGCAGGACAGTAAGAAGCTTCCCAGTCTGAGAATGCCGTAAGTCAATGGAGATAAACTGTGACCCCTCTAGAGGTCAACTAGAGCCTTTTGAACTCCATCAGCCTTACAAAGTTGGCCGAAAAGCAACAAAGGATAGAAATGAAAGAATAAGAATGCCAATAACTTATTTGGATTCCAAAAAGGTGCAAGGAAGGGGTGCCTGGGTGGCTCAGTTGGGTAAGAGTCGGACTCTTGATCTCAGCTCAGATCATGATCTCACAGTTGGTGAGCTCAAGCCCCTTATCGGGCTCTGCACTGACAGAGAGAAGCCTGCTTGGGATTCTCTCTCCCTCCCTCTCTCTCTCTCTGCCCTTCCCCTGCATGCTCCCTCTCGTTCTCTCTCTGTCTCTCTCAAAATAAACATTAAAAAAAAAGTATAAAGTTAAAGGTAAAGCTGAGAGCAGAGAAAAGGAACAAGACATTCCAGCTTCGAAACAGTGTCTTTCTGATACAAAAATACCTAAGGAGTTAAAAATTCCCACCAGAATTCTGAAGGCTGAAATATACATAGCTGGACCAGGATGGTACCAGCTATTCTGGAAAATCCTGTTCATCTTTGTAAAGACTAGAGTTTGGAGCTCAGCCCAATATTTTCTTATTAAGCCCCTAATGATAATTGATTTCTCCTACAGAACAAGTCTCCTGATCCTCTGATTAACAGGCTGCCAAGCCTTTATGCAGGCTGGTTAAATGAGTCCTAACATCATCAATGGGAAAATGAGGAGACTAAATGGTAAAACCATCTCTCTAAGATGCAGAAAGCTAGCAATTCAACCAGTGCATGAACCTCCTCCGTTCTGATGCTACTACAAAATTTATAGATTTCAAGCAATGTATTCTTTACATATAAATTTGTGTGAGAATAACAGTGCTTGCACAAGAGAAAATAGAAGAACCAGAGCAATGGAGCTTCAGTTCATACCTTTTAACAACAGACAGGTTATACAGATTCGTGATGGCTCCTTTACCTGGGATGTAATTATAACCCATGTTAAGAGAGATTTAAAATGGATTTTTAGGGGCACCTGGGTGGCTCAGTTGGTTGCATGCCCAAATTTGGCTCAGGTCATCATCTTGGGGTTCATGAGTTTGAGCCCCACATCGGGCTCTGTGCTGATGGCTCAGAGCCTGGAGCCTGCTTCAGATTCTGTGTCTCCCTCTCTCTCTGCCCTCCACCACTCACACTCTGTCTCTCTCACTCTCAAAAATAAACATTAAAAAATGGATTTTCAACTTGGAAAAAAAGACTAGTTGGTACAGAGCAGCCACAGCACAACACAGCAAGACTTACTCCACACTACACCCTGAAAGGGTTCGTCTGGGTTTACATCATAAGCAACTCAAACAATACAATTCAAAACTCAAAATTTTTTTTTAATTTTTTTTTTTTTTTTGAGAGAGAGAGGGAGATAGAGCACAAGCGGGAGAGAGGCAGAGAGGGAGAGAGAGAGAGAGAAGGAGACACAAATCTGAAGCACACCCCAGGCTCCGAGCTGCCAGCACAGAGCCCAACACAGGGCTCAGACTCACAAGCCTTGAGACCATGATCTGAGACAAAGTCGAACACTTAACTGATCGAGCCACCCAGGTGCCCCTCAAACAGTTTAAAAAGAAAAAAAAAAAAAGGATGGTAATTAAGAATTTGCAAAAATGCTGGTTTGTATCATGTGACAAAAGTCTGATATCCAGAATAAAGTTTCAAAAAAAAAAAAAAAAAAACAGAAAAGAAAAACATAATACATGTAAAAATCCAAAGATAAACAGGCCAAAAAACAAATAAAAACCACAAGTGGCTATAAAGGTGCCTAACTTCAGCATTAATTTAAAAAAATATATTAAAACAATGAAAGAGTTTTTACATTAAAATCAGAAACAAAATCCTGAGACTAGTCACCGCTGGTGCTGGCTACAGGCTCCCTCCTGAGTCACTGATGGAATCCTAACTGGGCACAACCTATCTGAAGGGCAATCTAACATCTCCAACATTCTGAGCCTGAGTACTCTTTTATCCAAGAATTCCACTCCTAGGAATTTATCCTCAAAGAAATAGTTATATAAGTACGTACATACTTACATATATATGTATATATATACAAGCTTTTTATTAATAAGAGTCAAATGCTGACAAGTACCTCAGTGCCCTTCCATAGGGCTTAATAATAGTGTAGCTACACAAGGAAACTTAGTTCCTCATTTAAAAGAATAAGTGGGAACTACCTGAATATTGACAAGGAAAAGACATCTGTAATGTACTGGTAAGGAAAAAAGCAACTGGAAAAACAGTATCGATGGAATAACCCCACTTTTGTTTTTTTAAAAAGTGTGCATGCAGATTCAAAATAAAGTCTATGGACACTGGTTGCTCTTAGGGAGTGAGATTTTAGGGGAGATTTAGGCTCTACTTCATAGATTTCTGTGTTGTCTGAAAACACCTATCAATTTTAAAATGAAAGAATGTCATTTTCGACAAAATGAAGTATGCTAAAAATCATAAGTCTGTATCACAACTGTTTGTACAGTCTCATATTCTATAAAATCCATATAACTTGAGTCATCAAAATGAACCATCATAAGGAATCTGATCTGGAGAACACATCCTCTAGGCTGGCTGTTCTAACACCTGACTGGAAAAATCCTGGACAGTGTTCATTCCCGGCAGGAGCTATTACCCTCCCCCATGCGCAAAAGCTCAGTAAAGGGACACAGGTTAATCTGACCGGGGTCCAAACAGCTTGGGCCCCTCGGCAGGCCGGAAGCTACTAACTGAAGGGACTCGTTGCCCAGCTTCAGCAGGGACAAAAGATCCAGGAGGGACAAGCACAGCCGAACGAGGGAAGGTCTTCCCTTACGACCAACCCAGGTACCACTTCCTTTCTCCTGTGCGGGAATGTAGATGACGCCCCTTTATGGTTATTTTCACATCACAATTTACTCAGGCATTAGCACCTCAGCCAAGTCTCCTGAGTCCCATACAAGAAGGAACTTAGTCTCTTCAGGCTGAGGTTCCTTGATTCCCCCTCCTCTCTCTCCGGCAAGTAGTTCTGAAATTTCACCATCAAAGCACTGATATATTTATACCCGGTAACAAGAAAACCCGTGATGGGCGTCCACTCCCTCCTCCAGTGATCCCCACCACTGTCAAAATGCTTCTCCACTGAACAACACTTTAAGACACAGGCTCTCAGGCCACAGCCTTCAAAATGCACTAACACACACACAAGCGACAGAAGGCTGTAGGAACAAAGAGGATCCAGAGACGTCCTGACAACTAAGTGCAGGACCCGACCCTAGAGTGGACCTCAGATGGAAGGGACAACACTTCAAAGGACACTCCGGGCCACAGGTGGCAGGACTGGCAGACAAATCATAGATTAGGTGTTAGTAAGGAATCCCTATTCCGTTCTCCTGCGTTGATCACTGAACTACTGTCGACCAAGTGAGTATCTCTATTTTTAGGAAATACACACTGAAGGTTTTGGGAGGGCCATAACGTACATAACTTATCCTTAAATGGTGCAGAAGACAACTGTGTGTGTGTGCGTATGTGTGTGATGGACAGAAGGATGGTAAGTAAGCCACTTCTGATAATCCAAGGCCAGAGACCGAATGTGCAGGAGACAGCTACTTCTGAGGGTTCCTTCCCAAACCATCTGAGGTCCGGCTGTTATAGAAAATGCAATGCCTGCGGACACAGACAAGGGAACAGCCAACTCTGCCTTTACTCTGTGTCGGAGGAAGGCATTCCAGATGATGACATGGGGCCTCAGGCAGATGGTTGGCCCTCATTCAGGGGCCGCTCGTCCTCCTCCACCCCGTCCTCCATCACCCTGCTCACTCACAGTGGCCCCTCAGGGCAAGGCACACCGGTCACCAGGACAGCTGCTTTTGGGCAGCTCCTGAACCCCCACTATGCTCGCACTTTGTCCCTTTGGCTCTAAGGGACACTCCTTGTAGAGGTACACAAACCAATTTTAAAATTCATGCCCTTTCAAACACATTAAGGGACAGATGCTCACAGGAACTTGTCACTCCTTCCTTCTGAAGCCCCCAATTTAGGCAATTCCAAAGTTTAAATGGCTTCTTCTTATTTTTTAATTTTTTTAATGTTTATTTATTTTTGAGAGAGACAGAGAGAGTGGGCAGGGGAGGGGCAGAAAGAGAGCCTGCCCGAAGCAGGTTCCAGGCTCTGAGCTGTCAGCACAGAGCTTGATGCAGGGTTTGAACTCACAAACCACAAGATTATGACCTGAGCCAGCCAGACGCTTAACCGACTGAGCCACCAGGTGCCCCTCAAATGGCTTCTTAAAGCAACACTCATCTATGCGTGTGGTAGAGGAAAAATATCAGAAAAATTTAATCCGTTAGCCAAGGGGAACAGAAGCAATCTTAAAAATAACAACAACACCAGAGGCACCTGGATGGCTCAGTCAGTTAAGTGTCTGATTCTTGATTTCTGCTCAGGTCATGATCTCGCTGTTGGTAAGATCGAGCCCTGTATCAGGATCAGTGCTGACAGCACGGAGCCTGCTTGAGATTCTCTCTCTCTCTCTCTCTCTCTCCCTCTCTCTCTCTCTGCCCCTCCCTTGTGTGCATGCTCTCTGTCTCTCAAAAATAAATGAACATTATAAAATAAATTTTGAAAATGCCAGTAATGGGACACAGAAGCCCAAATTTAAACCTCTGAACAGTGGCTTGGGATGTGGATGGGGGGGTGGGGGGACTCACCTCAGCAGGAAGAACAGAAGGCTCCAGCCCGGACGACCAGGAGCAAGAACCTACAAGAGAAGAAAGAGATTCAGTTCAGAATCACAGAAAAACTTTTGGCCAGCAGTTTTTAAGGTGTGGTCTGAGGGTCCCCAGGGGTTCCCAGGACCCCTCCAGGGGTCTACCAGGTTCAAACCATTTTCAGAGCAAAAGGCGGCATTCCCCTTTTCCACTCTCCTCTCACCAGGGCACGGCGGAATCTTCTAGAGGCTGAGTAACCAGTCTCGGCACAATGGACTTGAGAGTCTAGCTGTGGTCTCTTAAGCCAGGCATTAAAGAGATTTGCAAAAATGTAAAACAGTGTCGTTCTGCTCATTAAGTTTTTATTGTTGTGGAAAACAGTGATTTTCATAAAACGTGTTATTTAATAAAAGGTAATGGGCTTCCTGCCATTTTTAATATATTAATAACTATTTTTACATTTCTCAATTTGAATCCGGGTGTCACAAATATCAGTAGAGATGAGCCACATAATAAAAAGCTCTCTGGGATCCTCAATCGCTTTTACAGATGTCCAGGGGGCCAAAATTTTGTCATTTACAGATGTCGACCAAAATTTTGACAACTGCTAGTCTAGGTGTCTATTTTTGGTACGAAGTTCCGTTAAGCTGCATCTGCTTTTAATAATAACAGCAGTGGACAATATCGGATACACAGCACTAAGTACCAGGCGCTCAGCTAGATACTTTCTGTACATACGTTATTTCCACATTTACGATCACTTGAAAGAGAATCGGCCTCTCCTGCCTCCCAGATGAGGAGACTGGTACTCTAAGAGATGGACTATTTGCCCAAAGTGAATCACATAGAACGGGGTGGGAATTTGAGTCGGCCTGGCTGCTTAGATCATGATCTTTTTGTTACATCATTTCTAAAGACAGTAATTGTAAGAATTTACGCAACATGAACCAGAGCAGGGAGGACTAACGCCCGTACCCCTACCTTGTGGTCAACACACCACAACGTGAGGTGCACAGTTTGGATGAAATGGCATGGACGTGGCTTCCCTAAATCCTGGTAGAGTCCTGCACTGCTCCCTACAGAAGACAGACCCCAGTAAGTGGGCCGTGCCTTGATGGCTGGCTTATGCCTATAGTCCCAGAACAGTACTGACAGCGATCAATTACAGGGTCACCTTCAGAGAAGGCTACCATTGGCCTTGGCTTTGGAAAGCCCACTTTTTTCAATCTGTCTCCATTTTTACAAGGGCCTGAAACAGTTGATGAACTGTTACTATTAGTCCCTCAACTAGCTGAATTAAGGTTATGTGCACCAGTAAGGGAGGGGGGAGACATTCTCACTGACTTAATGGAGCCAATGGAGCCAATTCTAAGCTTAAAAATATAAAGCAAGTATGGTAAGTCCCTCAAAAAAATTAAACAGAGAATTACCATAAGATATAGTAATTTCACTTCTGGGTATATACGCAAGAGAATGGACAGCATAGGTTTTGAAACGATACACACACACACCCATGTTCACAGTAGCATTATTTACAATAGCTAGAAGCTGGATGCAATTCAAGTGTCCATCAACAGATGAACGGAAGAACCAAATGTGGTAAATCTATACAATGGAATATTACTCAGTTTTAAAAAGGAAGGGAATTATAACACTTTACAACGTGGATGAACCCTGAAGACATTATGCTAAGTGAAGTAAACCAGTCACAAAAGGACAAATACTATAGGATTCCTCTTACAGGAAGTACCTAGAATAATCAGCTTCATAGAGACAGAAAAGGGAGCGGGTGGTGGCCAGGGGCTGGAAGAGGGGTATGGGGAGTTAGTGTGTAATGAGTACAACATTTCTGTTTGGGAAGATGGAAAGTCTCTCCAGACAGGTGGTTGGACCACGATATGAATATACGGAACGCCAATGAACTATACACTTAAAAATAGTAAAATGTATGTTACGTAATCTTTATCTCTCACTCACACACACACACACACACACACACACACACACCAAAGCATTTATCAAAAAGATTTCCCGACATTAAGCAATTGGGAAAAGAATATATTATTGGGCATCTCATCCCATTGTTTCAATCTTTTACTAGCTTATTAAATCCAACCAGGAGCGCCTGGGTGACTCAGTTGGTTGAGCATCCAACTACAGCTCAGGTCGTGATCTCACGGTTCGTGAGTTCGAGCCCTGAATCTTGGGATCCTCTGTCTCACTCCTCTTCTCTGCACCTACCTCACTCATGCTTTCTCTCTCTCAAAAATAAACATTTATAAATAAATAAACAAACAAATAAATCCAACCAAGCATTCACCCACTTGGCCCATGTTTGCTAACCACCTCCTAGCTACTAGCTCCTATGCTAGGAACAGCTGAAAGGGACAGTCTCTGCACAGAGCAGGAACACCAGGGACCCAGGCATCACACTAGATATACTGAAATACAATCTGGAAAGACCTACTTAGGAGAGAGACACAACCCCACTGTAAGTGACACATGTCTCTGGCACACAAAGCATGTGGTTGTGCAACTTAAAAAAAGGGGGGGGAGGTGCCTGGGTGGTTCAGTCGGTCAAGCGTCCGACTTAGACTCAGGTTACCATCTCACCGTTTGTGGATTCAAGCCCTGCGTTGGGTTCTGTGCTGACAGCTGGCAGGCCTGGAGCCTGCTTCGGATTCTGTGTCTCCCTCTCTCTCCCCCACCCCCCATTTGCACTCTGTCTCTGTCTCTCAAAAATGAATAAATGTTAAAAAAAATTTTTTTTAAATCATACCATCTGAAGTATCCATATTTTTCAAAGTTGTAGGAACCCATTTTTTTTCTCTCAAGAAGCTCTCTGGTCTTCTAAATTTTTTTGTTATGCTGATACATTATCAAACCCTCAACTTTTAACTTATGAAATCAGTCTTTAAAGTCCTACTGATGAAACAGTTTGTGTTTCACGACTTAATATTTTGTGGCGAATTCCTCTTCTGCAGCAGAGACCCTTTAAATGACGCTGTGACAGCGCCCACGCAATGAACGCAACTCTGGAAAATGCACTTTTCCTTCCTTTGATACAGCAAACATCCTGTAAACAATCCGTGCCCCACTCTTTCAATGGACTGCCTTTGTTTACCGACGGGAAAGGAAACCACAAATCCTCCAAGTGGGACTGAGGGGCTCCAGAGTCTCCATTTCCTACCAAGCAGGTGGTTTACATGAGGCAAGGGGCTATTGTCTTTTGCCTTGTTTTTGCTCTGGAGAAGAAAATCGGTGAGCTCTCTACAGAGCACAGTCTTCTCAAAGAGCAGAACTGGGGGCTGCGGGCTGTCTTGCGGAGAGAAAGGGTCAGGGAAAGGCAGGAAGCTCTCCTGTTCCCTGGCCCATTGCTGAGAGGAGGCGACTTACACTTCAACAGGACTCTCCTCCAGGAAACCAGATTTGCTGGCAAAGAGGGGCCTGGCCCTTTGTTCCTACCAGCAGGTTCTTCAGCTGTTTTCCCAGTGAAACAGGGCTCTGAGAAAGTGAAGGCAAATATTTACTCTCCGCTGAGAAGAAGAAAAATATTCCGTCCCGCTCAAAGTCATTATTTCTCCAATGTTAGGACAGGCTTGCTAGCATTCAGGAAAAGCACCAGAGAAAGGCTAATTTTTTTTGTTTGTTTTTTATTTTAAAAATAAAAATTCCTGGGGCACCTGGGTGGTTCAGTCGGTTAAGCATCTGACATTGGCTCAGGTCATGATCTCACAGTTCGTAGGTTCAATCCCCGCATCGGGTTCTGTGCTGACAGCTCAGAGCCTGGAGCCCTGCTTTGGATTCTGTGTCTCCCTGTCTCTCTCTGATCCTCCTCTGCTTATATTCTGTCTCTCAAAAATAAACATTAAGAAAAAATTGTTTGAAAAAATAAAAAATAAATAAAAATAAAAATAATTCCTTTCAAAATAATGACCCGTGTCTAAGAGGCAAAGTCCTAAGCACCGCTCTCTGGTCTTGTACCCATGAACCCTGGCAATGTGCACGAGCAGGACTTGCCTGGCCCGCCCCTCCCCAGTTCTGGGCCAACAGACCAGCCACATTTCCCGCACTGAATCTCTGAACCATAGGCATATTCTGAGCTCCATCGTCAGGCCCAGGGCGCACGGCTATAGTCCTAACCCAGACCTCACCCACTCCAAAAGGAAACTGCACAGCTCAGGAGAGAGCTCCCCAAGAAGCATATAACTGAATGCGTAATCAGTGCCAGATTCACAGGGCCGGTCACTCCCAGAAAGGGTTTGGGATACCGCAGATGAATGTCACATTATGCCACGTGCTCCAGGAGATGCATTTTGGAAACCAGGGCACCTGTCATGCCCACCATTCAACAGCATTGACCGCTCGGCAGCGCCTGCAAGCAGGCTTCTACTGTCTCAGCCAGCTGCGCTGAGCCACACAGAGACCGAGTGGGGGGAATCTCTGTTAACGGTTTTCAGTCTATTTAAAATAAGGCCGCGTTTTACATGGGTGGCTAAATTACTGGCAAGATGCCAAATGACTGACCACTCTAAAGGTCTACTTTTGCCGCGAATCAGATCAGCGCAGTGTACAACTCTCAATATGGGCAGTGATGCAGTTTCACTACAAACATTTCCTTTGTCACGTCAGTGTGGCATAATACACGACGTTACTCAGGTGGGAGTTATTTGGGATTTTTTTTTTTTGGTGTCTGTTATAAATGTATTTTTACATTGTTGTCAGAATGCTTAACAAGAGATTTACCCTCTTAACAAATGTTTAAGTGCACATACACTATTAGTAACTTTAAACCGGGCACGATGTTGCACAATCTCTAGAAGGTATTCATCTTTACATAATAACTGCAACTTTATATGTATTGCATGGCAATTCCCTATCTGCCCCCTGCCCAGTCCCTGGCAACCACCATGTCCCTCTCTGTTCCTGTGGGTCTGATTATTTTCAGATTCCTCACATAGGCAAACTCACATGGTATGTGTTCTACTAGAACTAGTTTATTTCCCTTAGTATAACGTCCTGCAACTTCATCCTTGTCACATACGCCAGGATTTCTTGTTTAAGGCTGAACAGCATCCCTCTGTATACATTCCCCAGCATTCTTTTTAAGTCAGGGGGAAATAAGAAGGGCTCTGGGAACGCAGCCCCTTCAAAGTTATTTAAACATTCAATAAATATTTACTTAGCACCTCTAGCATTCAAACACTGTACTAAAAGCTGTCCATATTAAGACCTAGCTCTTGTCACCTAAAGCTTCCTGCCTAACGGAGGGAGCCAACCTTGACACAGTTAAGTGGAACAGAGTGCGGGTGAGATGTAATGGATGAAATCTCTAGTAGGGCACCATTGGGGCACCAGGGAGGGGGAGGCCAAATTTTATCTGGAAGGAGAGAGATGAGGAAGAAAAGATTTCCAGGTGACACTGGAGTAGCTGAAGCATGGCAAAGGTGTGGGGAATGGCGGAGAGAGTTCCATTCTCTCATGTCGATCAACAAGGTCCATGCCTATTCAACTTTCAAGAGGCCTTCCTCTCCCCCATCAGTGGCCCAGGGTGAATCAAGAAGAATCTAGGCCTGAAGGCTTCCCCACACCTCATGGGGCATTCAGCCCCTACAACACCATACCTCACAGAGCATTCATCAGCCCTCCGACACTCTGCTTTCGTATCTAGACTCTAGAATCCAGGAGGAGGGTGGGGACAAGGTTCACACGATGTACCCAGTCCTGAGTACTGTGCTCTGTGCTTTTCTTCAAAAGCACCCAATCAGTATTTCCCCAAAAATGGAGGAAGAAGTGAGGGATAGAGAGAAAGGGGATGAGGGGAGAAGGGAGGAAAGAGGAAGAAAAAAGGGCTGGCTCTCTGTGAAGACTTGAAGGCCTCAGAGAACGAGAACGCAGGAGGCCAGCACAGTACACCTCTGCTGAAAGCAAGAACACAGGCGCCTCAGGACGGAATTCCCAAGGAATGAGCCACACCGTGTGAAATCATCACGGTGCTGCCATTTTTGACCTATGAGAGCAGGAATTTCATGTGATTCAACCTACAATATGACCTTCTCCAGTGAGACTTAACTATTCCACGCCTATCACTATCACCGATCACTCACCTTGGTACCATGCTAGCTTCACTGATCTCTCTTGTGCCCGAGCAGTTAGCTGCCATATCGATGTGCCCCACTCCCACCCCGGCACCTCTAACTCAACATGCAAAGGGCATGTTCCTTCCTGCCAAACCTCCCTTGGCCCCTGCTCCATACCCCAGCTCTGTTCTCCCTGCACGTGCCTGCGTCCGCCACCATGACCCATGGCAGCTGCAGTGTCTGTCTGCCTGGCACACCAGGCCCACGCTCCCTTCTTCTGGCTCTTGTGGGGAACCTTCCTGGCCCTATGTAATGCCATCCACTGGGCCACTGGGGCCCAGCATTCCCTCATGCTCAATGCCCAGTTCAGTGCCCATGACCAACATTAAATCGTCTACGTCTTCCCTGGATAGCACAGGGGTCTTGGGAGGGAGAACTTCAGTTTCAGTTAAGAGTGCTAAGCTAGGAGGAAGTGAGCTCTGGCTATTGGCTGCCATCTTGCCAATCACACAGAGTCAAGATACAGAGAAAGTCTCTGGAGCAATGTCAGAGCCCCTGGCTCTAAAGCAGGCTACTCCTAGCCTCAGTTACTTGAGCAATGCCTTTCCTTTTCTGCTTAAAGTTGGGTTTCTGTGATTTGTAACCAATGGTCCAGATGAAATTACCTGTGCAAAACTGTATCATGCATAATATCACCTCAAAAGAGTCTTCAAATGATTCCCTAAGGCCTTAAGTACCTTTTATCTGACAGTCATGGTATCAACAGGCTCTTTCCCAAATAAATAAGTCCTATAGTTCCCATCACCCAAATACCATCATCCTTACAGCCTCGGTGAAAGGCCCTCACTCCAACACAACTTTCTCAGACATTTCCAGAGGAGAAAGGTTTTCAAGAAAACCCTTCTAGGAAGAGGGTGTCTCTTGCTCTCTGCTACCCCCAGAGACCATTACTTATACCATTTGTTCTGACATTTTTCAGTCAGTCTCATAGATGATGATTTATTTATAGACGTCTGCCACCTTCAATTGGGAGTTCTTAATGAGCAGAGGCCTTAGGCATAATAGGTAATCGATACGCCGTGGGTGAAATGAAGAACCCTAAGCAGGCAGGCTTCCTGTGTTCAAAAACAATGGCGGGTGATGGTGTCACAATTAATTCAAAGCATGGACCCCTTTTCCATAACTTTACTACATTAATTTTTTCGTGAACTTCCAAGCATAAATAACTAAATTAGCATGACTACAAGATGTCCTTGAGGCAGCGTAGGAAATACTCAGGGCTCTTGCAGTATTTCCCACAAATGAGATAAATAAGGACGACCCTTGGGAGCCAGTAAACTTAGCCCCGTTGCTAAATTCAGTTAGAAAGCTTTACCTACTCCTCAGTGACCACCAAGGCCAAACTTGTAACCAAGGCAACCACGCACTGGCGGTCTGTCCAGCCGACTCTTCCAGCTCCCTGTCCCGCCGCGCTTGCTCACACATCCAAACAGTGGTTTTCGGACTTGCTTAGGTAGAGGGTGGAGCAGTAAAAAATCATGATATTGTTTGGCGAACACCCTCTCCTCTACCGAGTGTGTAACGCACGATGCATGATGACATAATGTTAGTATGGGAACTGGGAACGTTTTTATTAGCAGAAGGATGTGCGTGGTGGATTCAAATGCATCACCACAAGCACCTACCTGGGGAAAAAAAAAAAACAGAATGCTGAACTTGACCCACACAGTTGATACATGTCCTTCCATCATCATTTGCTAGTTTGCTTTATCATCTGCATGGAGACAAGCAGAACATCACAAATAAGAAAATATCATTCCTTAATGTGGCAGTTTGTCATCTTAAGGGCTGACAACTGATCCAACCTTAAGGGCGCCCTCAAAATCCGTGGTACCCTACACTATCTACAGGTTGGACAAAGTTCTAACGTAACAATATTATGATTCCATTTTAAGACTTGGGGACCCTCTGTTGTATACCTGAAATCGTGTTCATTAAGTCAATCAAGAAAAGAAAGGATAAAACATACTTCAGAAATTCAAGTAACGATTGTTGCCAATAGCAACCATAGTAAACTGAAAAAGTCTAAATTCACACAGAGGACTACTGACATCCATAAAAGGAAAAATGTCCCGACTAAAAACCTTGCTGGTAGTGCTGTCTGTTTTCTGACACTGGGAGGGACAGAACCCATTACCAGATGCATTTTTTTTTTAACCATCCTTAAATATCACTTACACAAAATGCAAGATGAAAAATCTATGCTGAGTTGGGCAAACCAGACAGAAGGAACATGAGAAAGGGAAAATACACTGGTATAGATTTATCCACTACCATGGGCTTGACCATTTCCAGAACAGAAGAAAGACATCTGACAGTGCGAAGTTACATAATAACTGTGTTGTCACCTTTGGGGCGGGCAGAGAATCACAGCTAATATGTATGAACTATTTACTTGGTAGTAAGAGTGCATTTCATTTAAGCCCCATTACTTTACTTTGTTCAGAATTTATATATACATATACATACACATACATATGTATATGTTATTATATATGTTATTATATGCCTGTTACTATATACATATATTATATATATATGTTATATGTTATTATGTACATATGTTATATATATATATATTGTTTTAGTTTATTTATTTATTTTGACAAAGAGAGAGAGAGAGCACAAGGAGTGGAGGGCAGAGACAAGGTGACAGAAAGAGAATCCCAAGCAGGCTCCACACTGTCAGGATGAAGCCTGATGCAGGATCGATGTCACAAACCTGGAGATCATGACCTGAGCTGAAATTGAGAGTCAGACACTTAACTTACGGAGCCACTCAGGCATCCTCACTTTGTTCAACTTTAAACAATTATGCATCTTACTCAACCGAGGCAAAGATCTTCAGTTTATAGACCTAAATGTAGAAAATGGGGCAAAGCTAACTTCTGTAACTGATATACAATTTTGGGGAAAAAAATGCAATGAAATCATTTGAAGTGTAGCAAGAGAATAAATAACCCTTACCCGCCCATGTAGGTTATCAGCTATAATCAGGAAAACACGTCTTCTATGTTTTCTCGGCACCAATATATCAGACCCTTAGGTGACAATTCTACACGTATAATCAGTATCCCAGTCTAGGGGTTACCGCTTATTTTCTAGCTGAGTCCCCCACCTTCCCCAGCAAAAGAAGGTATTTTGCAGCCTCGTCTCTGGAAGTGGGCATCCTATCGCCGCAGAGCAATGGGCCTCACTGTACAAGCACAGATGAAGAGGAACAGTCTCTAAGTAAAGCGGGGGAGAGAATGAGATGGACCAAAGGTTAGGAACTCTGCAAAAATGGAAAGTGCCAAAGTAGAATAGTCTCCTCTAATGTCCTCTCTCTTCCTCCCCCTTCCTTCCAATCTCTCTTGCCTCCAAAAAGTCTTCCCTTCCAAAGAAGGAACCATGGTTTGATAGCTGCAGCTGTGTGCACAGAAGTACAGCAACGAAACAACACAAAGAGACCACAGGAGGAGGAAAGTCTGTCTGGAACGGTCATTCTCCACCACAAAGTTCTCTTAAGGTTATTAATAACCTAACAAAGGGAAAGAGCAGAGCAAAGAGGCAGCTAGAGTGCGAATACTGAACACGCAAATCACAGGGTTTCTAGAAATGATGGAAACAAAGACTGAGGTTGGTAACAATACCGCTACTGACTCGCACACACTCTAGAAATGCCCGCTGGACTGAATGAAAGATTTCACAGGCCCCAAGCAAGAAAAGCGTGATGAGCAAGGCTGTAAAAGGTGGTTCCTCTAATCTGTAACAAAAACAGAAGTAATAAAAAGAAAACTGGAGAACAGAGGTGGAACGGTATTTCAAAACAGAAGGCCAATGTGAAAAGAAGATAATATTGACTTGGCCTGACTTCATCAGCTACTTCAGAAAACTCCCACAGGAAAGCAAAACACAAGCCTCAGCTCCTCCTTAAGACCTCGTGTTTGCTGTGCACAGGGACAGGGCCGGGACGGGGGGGGGGGGGGGGGGGGCGGCGTGGGTTCTGTCACACTTCTGCCCACACTGCTCTTCACTGTAGCTTCTCAGTGATCGCGTAGGTCTATCTGGTCACAGTGAAGTCAGTGAAAAAGACCGTCATGAAACAGAGTGTCTAGGCTCATGTCATCCACACGCTTGAGCAGATGTCTAATGAGGTATTTATTAATATTTTATCAGACGTTTTCATTTTGTTCAGACTAGCACATCACCTCTATAATGCCTCTACAAATGGGGACTCCTGGCCTCGTCTCAACAGGCCTTAAGGGACTGACTCCACCCTGGGTATTCCACGTTCACAGGAGTCGTCCGTCACACCGTCACACAAAATCAGAAAACTCAAGAGAAAAATAAAACAGGGCAAAGTATCAACTCATGAGTAACCAACTCACCTGACAAATTTCTAAAAACAGAAACAAAAAACGAAGGCAGTAGTTCTAACCCATGAGATATCGATTAGTCCTCACCATCACCCAGAAAACTTTCTTTAAACAAAGAAGAAAGGAAGGCACAGACAGAAACGAAAAGGTATTCTTCTAGGCACAAAACCCTTCTCTTCCGGAGCCTCCCAAAGAGGAACTCACCTGTGATGCTTCATACGCACAGCACAACGTAATCTGCTGAACCACCTAGTCACGGTGCAACAACAGTAGGAAAACGGGAGTCAATGACCCTTTATCACAAGCAGCAGAATCAATTTCACAACCGACTCGATGCCACTGCCCTTTACGCTGGACACATGTCATCAGGGAAAACACTGGTTTTCGTAGGCTAACATCCACAGAGACTGCAGTGCTGACTGGGGGAGTGGTTCTGCACAGCAGGTGGCAGGACTTCCAGGGGACAGGAAACGGACCTGAGAGGCCCAGGACAGCGAAGGAAGGGAACAGCGTCACAGCGCAGCGTGGACAGGACAGGCTGTGCAGCTACCTTTCACAACGTCCTCAATTACCCTTATAATACAAGGAAAACTTGATAAACGAGACTGTTTTAAACCCCACTGAATTTATGAACCCATTACTCTTGGTCAGATTGCTCAAACTACAACACATTGCTTCTGGACTCACGCAGCAGGCACGGATTTAGATGTTGAGGACGTGTGAGGCGGCACCCCCAAAGAGGAGTTCCATCCTCCAGGAACTCTCTTCCCCTCTGGCCTGCACCACGTCCGCGGTCTGTTTCTGTACAATCGGTACAAATCAAGCCCAGGTTTAGCTTCACTGATCACCTGCCCCACCTGTCTTAATGCAACAGTTCTCAAAGTGTGAACCATGGAGCCCCTGGAGTCTTCCAGGCTCTTCAACTGCATCTGTGAGGTCAAACTACTTTCATAATGATTCTCAGATCCCATTTACTTGCCTGCTGTACTGTGTCAGTGGTACAAAAGCAGTAATACGGAAGACTGCTGGCACCTTAGGGAAAAGCAAGGCACTGGCGCCCAAATGTACGAGGAATCATGCCATACAACAGCAGTTAAATAAGAAATTAATGAAATAATACAAATTAAAAATCAATAGATAAATAAGATGGTCTCAGTTGATATCCTGGATGAAGAAGTAAAAGCAATTAATCTTTTTAAGTTTATTTATTTATGTATTTATTTTGAGAGGCGGGAGGGGCAGAGAGATGGAGAGAGAGAATCCCAAGCAGGCTCCCTGCTGCCAGCACAGACCCTGATGTGGGGCTGTAACTCACGGAACTGTGAGATCATGACCTGAGCTGATATCGAGAGTTGGCCGCTTAACCAACTGAGCCACCCACGCGCCCCCAGTAAAACATTTTATTAAATTAATAATTATGCGACAGAACGGCAAGCACACAGAAAGCCACAGAAACTTCATGTGGATGGCATTTCAAGAGAAAGCACTTGTGAGGCAGGATGGGAGGTGAATGAGCCACTTTTTCCACGAAACATCACCTTGTACTTCAGAGTGAGCCATGAACAACGGCTATTCAGACACGGCTAGGTGATAGACACTGTATAGGAAGGGAATAACATGGGCCTGTTTTCAAGGAAAAGGGCCAATAAACTACTGAGATCTCAGCCTCTACGCAGCACTGAGACTCTTTGAAAACTTATATGTCCATACGCGCTGTGATGCTCACAACTTCCCTATATTTAAAGGCTTTTCTAATTGTTGATACGATTTTTTTTAATTACAAAATAAAATATATCAATGCTTGGGAGACCTTCCAAATGACCAATCCATGACGTTCAAAATCACACTTAGGACAGAATTTTGAAAGTTAATATATACGGTTTCAGAATCCACATCTCAACCAACCTTTAAGGATCTACCACTTGTTGGGGCACCTGGGTGACTCAGTCAGTTAAGCATCCAACTTCGGCTCAGGTCATGATCTCGTGGTTCATGAATTCGAACCTGCTTTCGGCTCTCTGCTGTCAGTGCAGAGCCCCACTTCGCTTCCGATCCTCTGTCCCCCTCTCTCTCTACCCCTCCCCTGCTTGCACACACGCGCGCGCTCTCTCTCTCTCTCTCAAAAATAAATAAACAATAAAAAAGAAAACACCACCTATTCAGCAGAGTATCAAAAGAAGAACCGCAAATACCTAAAAACAAATTAAGACACGCCCACCCCCGCCCTTTCCCCAACCACATATCCATGTGAGGCTCGATTTTCATCATACGTGGCAACTGGAATAACGTATCACATCAGATTGGATACAGAGCGAAAGGTAAGAACCCAGCTGTCTTCCATTATACCCAATATTCAAGGCATTTTTTATAGAAAGGTAAAAAAATCTATAAAACACTTCTTCATTAGGTTGGTTTGGGTTTGGAAAATGGTGACTTTTGATAAGACCTGGTCTTTATGTTAAGTTAAATTCTTTTTAATTTAATAATAATATTTTTAATCTCTTGGTTTTTATTTCTAAGGTGATAAACATCAGTAGATACTACCATCTAAACAAAAGCGCTCTGGAGTCCTTAATAATTTTTAAGTGTACACAAAAGTCCCGAGATGAAAATATTTGAGAATCACTATCTTAAAAAGGAACATTTAGATGGTAACTCCCACAGGGGCATTTCATTTGAGAAATGAAGGTGAGCTAACATTTCTTAATCATCAGATGACAATGCAAAAAACCATTTCATCTTAATTCACTAAGCCAAATATACATTTACTGAGGTCTCTCTTTAAGGAAAAATGGTTAAGGTATTTTGATATTTGGAACTCCATGAATCTTCTATAAAATTTGCAAATAACTAGTCTTGTGTGACACTACAGTAACACCGTATGCAAATCCACCCAATTAGCTCACTGATACTTGTACATTCTCCCGAATTCACTAACATCCACTACATTGTCTTTTGCCACCATTGGCTGAGAGACTTCTCACTGAATTATTGATTTCCTGCCAATTAATTACCATAGTAAGATTCAGTAGGGCTTATCTCTGTAGAAATTATCTCTTTTCCAGTCTTCCTTTTCTTGTACCCTTTAGAGTCTCTCGGGGAACCGAAATAATTGGAAGCCTAAGGATGTGATCCTGTATTCTAAAAATATCTCTGGCATAACTTACAAACAACCCAGTTGTCAGACACTCAAGTGGACAAACCTATTTTTCACTGGATAACAGGCTTTGATGCTTTTCACTTCGATCTTCCCTCAATTCTTTGTCAACTCAACAACTTTCCTACTTGAATCTTAGAATAAATCAGTTGTGCTGAACCCAGCTGAAGACTGCTAAGTACAGTCACGTACAAACTCTCATTCATAAAAGCTGCACGCTTGACCTTACAAGAACAATAAAAGATGAATTCGCATTACCTATGGGAAAGCATGGGGATCTAAGAGAAGGGAAAACAGGGTCTAATAACCGAAATAATACTTGCACAGCCAAGTGGACATCCCTGCAGCACCTCCAGGATTTAGTCTCCACGGCAAAATACGAAGCAGGTCTCTATCTCAAGCAAAGCCTTCCTCTTCAGGGTCTTCATAGCCCACTTGAATGTATGTGTAAGCCCTGTTCCCTGGCTTGGAATTTCACCTTTCCCATTCCCCTCCCTACCAGGGACAAAAGACACCTAGACACCTGAGGAGACCAGGCATGGTCCTCATCTCTCTGTTGCCACACTCTCCCCTCTGTCTTGGGCTGGGAGGCGCAGGGTGAGGTGGGGTGTGTAGGGTCTACCAAGCATCTATTCAAAGCCTTCAGAATTCATCTCAAGAATGTCCATTATGGCCCTTCTTTAGTTCTCTAAAATATGGGTGTCACCGATTTGAGCAGTGAGACTCAAAAAGGCTATTTTCAGCACTTCAATCTGGAAAACAAATTGAACCAAAGTGTACATCCTGAGGAAGGAGAAAGAGATGGAAAGAAAGAAACTTAACTCCACAACAGTTATCAACATTTAACAAGGCTGTTAAAAGGAAGAAAGAAATTTTGAGTTAGACACATTCTTTTCTGAAAAGATTGAAGGCATAGAGAAAAAACACCATGGACTTGGTATCAGATGCGCCTTGGGACCCCAGCCTCACCTACTTCCTGAAAGAGGACCCTGAGCACCCAGCTTGGGTCCTGCCACACAGCATGTCAGCCCCACCTTCCTGCCTGACTTGCGCTGGCACAAAAAAAGGAAAAATGGTCCTGCGGTGAAAGAGAGTGAGATCTTCCAACTACCAGCCAGCCAGAATCACAGCATCAAACAAATAATTCATTAACATGCAACAGACAAGGGGAAAGTAGCTAGAGAAGCAATCCTTTAAAGAGAGGACTGAAATCCACCAACTTCAAACACAGATAATACCAACAGGAAGGTCTGTGCTTTGTCAGACTTTCCTCAATATAGTTTAGAACTAACGAAAGGTATCAAACCTTGAGCAAGTTAGGTCTGCTGAGAGGGAAAGCTGGTAAATAGCAACGCTGAGCTCAGAACATGGGTTTGTTTTCCAGGGAGAAGGGCAGAGGGCTCATCACCTATTTCGTGCCTCTCATGGGAATCATGAGAAAATAGGCAAGAGTCTGAATGGCAAGACTTAGTACAACAAAATGAGTAACTCTGCCTGTTATACAAATATTTCGCATGTGTTTCTCTACTTCCCTGACCAAACTGGAAAATAACTCAATTGCTTATATTTCAGGGAGGGGGGGTGTTTAAAAAAAAAAAAAACCTGAAATGTTCCATGTGGGTCAGCAGGGGGGGCTGGAATCAATCTTGGAACGTGTGGACTAGCCGGGACTGCATGAACGGTTATACCCTCTTCCTCCAGCCCCAGGTCCACCCAGGGTGCCGAGGGGCGGAGGGGGGGCGCGGGTGGCGCTCAGGGCTCCAGGCAGACAAGACAGGACAGCAGGAGCTGAGGGGCCTGCCGGGCCGGCTCTCCCAGACCAGCTGCCCCTCGTCAGGGTGCTGGAATACACTCAGCTGCAGCCGGCTGTATCTTCACCTTTAACCCGGAACTGCTGGGATGTCTAGCACCTTTGTGTCTTGTCTTGTTTTTGTCTTTAAGTGCTCCCTTTTGGCCTTCTGATGCAGTTTACCCACTGCCGTGGTTCTCTGACCTCCCTCAGGTGGCCACAGGAAGACAGAGTCTAGGAAAGCCAGAAAGATATGGGGCCTTCCAGAAATGAGAGGGGAAACTGCTTCAGGGCCCTGGTGCCACACGACCCCTAACGGAGCAGCCAGGGAATGGGCATCATTGCTACTTAAGGGGCTACAAAGCCAACTAATCCTGGCGTAAGACAACTAAAGCCATTCCTCACGTTTTAATCTTTAATTTATTAGAATACACTAAGCCTCTCACTTTAAGAAAATTAGAAAAAGGGGCGCCTGGATGGCTCAGTCAGTTAAGCATCCAACTTCGGCTCAAGTCATGATCTCAAGGTTCAGGAGTTCAAACCCCGCGTTGGGCTCCGTGCTAGCAGCTCAGAGCCTGGAGCCTGCTTCAAGTTCTGCTTCTCCCTCTCTCTGGGCTCCCAGGGCTCCCTCCCTAGCTCATGCTCTGTCTCTCTCTCTCTGTCAAAAATAAATATTAAAAAAAAGAACAAGAAAAAAAAAACAGTAGAAATGCCAGCAGCCTGGGCCCCTACACACCACTCACCACCAGGGCCACTCCCATGGGTGCTGTGGGGGAAGGGGGGCAGTCCTCATGACTCAGCACACTGAGCCACTCCCTTCTTTTCCACTAATCAATACCCAGGAAACCAGGGAGGAAAATGGCTGAATTACCTATTTCCACTAATCCACTACTGAAAATAAGCCACCAGAGAAAGGGAAGGGAAAGAAGAATGTAAAATTATCAATTCTTAGACACACACACACACACACACACACGCTGTTAGAGGCTGTCTGATATACCGAGAGGAATATTTAGCACAGACATTTGCAGACACTGACTGTCTGAATTAAAATGGGAAGCGGCATAGATAGGAGTCACTGAATAATTAGCAGTGAGGACGATTTTACTCTGCTCTCTGCCAGATACAATTACGCTCACTCCATCTTCGGAGGTAAACACATCTAAACTGGTAGAGCTGAATGGGACCACCTGCCACTTGTTTTTTTTGTTTCTTGTTTTTTGTTTTTAAAGGTTCTTCATTTCGGGATACAACCACGGCCACCTAAAACGTCTACGTCTAAAAAAAAAAAACCATATTCCATTATAAATTGTGACTTTTGGTACTGAATTAAAATAACTTCTGGTTTATATGTAAAAGTCAAGTAAGAGCTGATTTATCATGCTGTCTACACACTGCTGGCCCGAAGGCATTAGAAGGACTAGGAAAAACTTCCTGAGTCATCAGGGAAAGGAATGTTTATTGTTAACCAACCCCCTGGTAAACTGGTAAGTTTTCTAGAATTAAAAAAATATATATATTTTCCAAAACCTTTCCTTAAGGACCTTTGAAAACTAGCAACGAGACTAATTTCTACTACCGAAGAGAAAGGAGCACCGAGATCCCAAACTTCAGTGTACCCTTTCCATGTGTTCACCACACAAGAAAGAACCCGGAAGCACGTATGCCCTTCTCTCCTTAAATCCTACACCTTCTTTCCTCTGCATGACTATAAAAGCAGAAGGGGGCAAAATCGCTCTAAGTAACGAAGACGGTCTGCTCCTTCTCCGCAAGAGATTCTCACTTTTGGGGTTTTTTTTTTTTAATGTTTTATTTATTTTTGAGGGGGGAGGGGCAGAGAGAGAGAGAGACATAGAATCCAAAGCAGGCTCCAGGCTCTGGATCAGCACAGAGCCTGACCCGGGGCTCCAATTCAGGAACCAAGAGATCATGACCTGAGCCAAAATCGGATGCTTAACGGACTGAGCCACCCAGGCAGCCCGAGATTCTCGGTTTTAACAGCTGCCCAACTCCAGAGCCGGACACGTTCAGGTATATCCAAATTTCTTAGGAAACTCAAGACACCAGCTGTAAAAGGAATCCAAAGATGAGTCTTTTCAGGGGCTGCATAAAGTAGACAACTCCTATCAGACTCTCCGAACAAACAGAAAACAACACTCCTAAGAAATATAAGAAGATATTTTCTTTCTCTGAATGTTAAATACTCCCCCACAAAGATGCCTTTAAAACGTTAAATTAGCTAGTCAAACTCCAGCCTAACAGTCAAGAAATACCCATTTACTTAATGGGCCATGTTTACAGAGTCCTGGTGGTGGCCTGGGACAGGGGCTGAAAAGCCAGGAGCCGCCCCGGCCAGCCCACCGGCTGCCAGCGTTCATCCTGTGATGAACCCACTTTTCCAGATATTCTTGAACCTAAGCAGGATATTAACTAGAAGTGCTCCTTTCTAGGGCCTGACAAAAAGACTACATAGATATTTTAAAAGTACATATAGCTCTAAAGAAGGAATTCTGAAATAACTCTCAGGAAAGATTTATTGTCTCTAGGGTGCTTTTCATAAAATGATTTATTATGGTTTCACTAAAATGATTAGAGACAAACATTCCAAAATATCTATAAAACGTTGCTAGGCATCTCGAGCATTAGCAAAGTGGCGAGAATTTTCCAACGAGTTGTCAAAATAAAATGAAAGGACAGAAAGCCTCGGCAACACAGAGAACAAAATAAAGATACCCATTAAAAAAAACCAAAAGTCCTCGTGTGAAATGAGCAATATTCACAGAGCTGTAATAAGGATCTTTAGGAAAGTTGATTTTCAGCAGGCAAGTAGTTGGACCACCTAACCTCAGGGATTTTTTTTTTCTCCGTGGATACAAGGGCAGAGATCTTGCCTGGGCAGGCACAGACCAGCCCTTCGGCACGGTCAATGCTAACCCACACAGGCAAGCTCAGGCTGCTCCGACAGCCCCCCTCAGCTGCCCCCTCAACCTCTGGCCCATGGATTAGACTTCTGACCCTCTGGCCTCCTGTCTACCAGGAGACTGGTCCCAGCCTCCGAGATTTCTCAAAGCTCCTGCCCCCTCCAACCTCTCACTGACCTCACTCCGTCACCCCTCCCGGCTAAAAGAGACTTAACAGAGCCAGACTCCAGTTCCACCTAACTGATAACAGAAAAAGTGAATATAAAACATGAACTAACTGAGAGGGAAAAGGAAAATGTAGCCAGAGCTACTAAGTGGTTAAGGCCCGTGATGGGCGGGGAGGTGGGAGTGAGTGAAGAAAAAGTGAGCAGGTGGTCTGGGAAGACAGTAAAAACACAAGAAGTTGAGTCAGAGGGACTAGTACCAAGCATACAGCACTAAGGGAGACACTGGCTAACACCCAGAAGGGCCTGGGCAGGGATCGCACCCTAACCTCACTGTAAGCTCCTCATCATCCATTCCAACAACTCTTTCAAGAGCCACTGTGCCCAAGCAATTTTGTTCTGGAAAGTTCTCTCTTTATTCTCTCCCTGGGAGAAACACCTTGGACAAGCACTAAAGGCAGGCGTTCAACTCTTTTCCCAGCCTCACTGTAACTATTCCCTTTAAGGTTTTAGGAACATCGGTGGGCTTCAATGTTCACTAAATCTTCTCCCAAGTCAACCACATTAAACGGCTTGAGTCTCCCAAACTTAATAGGCTCTTTTCTTATATCCGCTCAGAATCTCGGCTGATTCTAACACCATTTAAATTTTCTAAAAATTCCAAGTCCCGGAAATCAGAAAAAGTACCAATAACCCCAAAAGCTCAGGGGGGAAGAGCAGGACCCCCGATTCCAGACTTGAGATGAGGTCTCTGACCCAGAACAAGTGGGGGGGGGGGGGCCAGGGAGGTCCCGGCCACGTGTCAGAATCCCCTGAAGAGTTTCAGGAAGTCCAGCACCCAGGTTGCCCCACTCCTACTGGATCAGAACCTCTGATCAGCATGTGTAGTCTTTCAAATCCCCCTGTTCCCCCATGATTCCAATGTGCGGACAAGTCTAAGAAGAGTTCTCGAACTCTAGTGAAGGCACTCACTCATTCTGAAGATCAGGAACAGCTAATGTGTGATCAGAGCTGGTTCCTACTAGCCACTTACACCGTCCTTGGCAGGCATCGGGTCATTTATACCAGGCTAGGGAGGGTGGCGCTGGGTCGCAGTGTCTTTCTTGTCAATTATTCCCTTTTCTTCCATACAAAGAATACTTACCCCCCCCACCTCATGTAATTCCCAGTCCAAAGAGCACCAAGCCTGGGGGCAATGAAGGTCTTACTTTAACAAAATGGATAAAACAAAAACAAAACAAAACAAAACAAAACAAAAAAACCCTAAAGGAGAAAAATGTAAAAGTCTGAGTCCCTAATTACAATAAAGGTCTAACAAAAAGTTTCAACCTGAAAAAACCCTCCCTGCACCTCCCAGTCCCCCTGTGAAGGAGAACAAGGAGCAAGGACAGGCGAAGGTTGGAGGCACTCCAGTCTTTGTGCTGCAAGGCCACTGGGCGGACCCTGACTCTTTTCAGCTGTCACCTTCATCACAAAGGACAGAAGGCCTGGGGACTGGACACTGTCTCCCAGCACACTAACCTCATTCCATCCAGCTCAAACTGGGCTTGAGGTCTGCACAGTCATCTTTTGTGCTTCCTCCAACAATAGTTTTCAGAACCTGACTTTCATATAAACTGTCTGAATTAACTCTTCATGAAGTGGGGGTTGGGGGGAGACTATCCGTAGACTTCCATGTATCCTTAGAACTAGAGTCTTTGCAGCAAATGACCATTTTCGTCCCATCAATATTCTCTTTAAAAAAAGGAAAAAAATGGACTTTTGGAAACATACGAAATTTAAGTTTGATCCCATTAAAAATTTCCAAGGGAAAAAAAATTCCTACTTTCATCATGAAATCATATTTAATGCTAACTGAGAGGATCGACAGGGTCCACCAACTAGCAAACCAAATGTTAACCAGGTCAGAATAAATATTAATCCTGTCTTCCAGGATGGCTCACAATTACCTGGAAAGTTCCGCTGCTGGGAAAGAAGTGAGTGGCTTCCTTTGCTGTCTACAGAACTGCTCAGATTCACTAATGGTGAACGCTCAGAATGCTACCCTTCCAACGAAAAGTTAACAGCGGGTTTGAAGCTGAGGATGGCAGGGCGGCGGGGTATGTCGGTGAGATGCAGAGGAAGGCGAGGAGAGAGAGAAGTCTTCCTTCGCAGCAACTCAGATTCCAGCACGTCGGTGGGCTTGTCTAGAGGTGGTTCTACTGACGCTCAATTCAGGCAGCCCCGAACATTCAGTAAGAGTCTCTCAACACGCACATGGCTGCAGGAAAACTGCCCTGTCTGTTTCCCACAGGTGAGACAAATTCCAAACCGGCACTGCCCACTGCCTCGTATTTTGCTGAAAAACCTCAAAGCCAGGGCTCAAAGCAAACCACAAACAAGGAAGGATCCTAACCTGAGTTTCTGGTCACTAAAACTTACATGTGCTGGCATGAAAAAAATGCAGAATATGTTCCAGGGAAAGAAACTATTAAAATGTTGCCTGTTTAATTTTCTTTTTCCTTTTGGTCAACCAATATATTCTAAAATACCCATATTCGTACGGAGGAAGGGTACAAATTCCACTTGAATTCAACTAAACATCTGTAAAAGCATGGTCTCTCTATCCGGACAGGCAACAGGTTATTAATATTAAATTTAATATTTGTAGTATTTAATAACATATTTAACACTATAAATATTATTAAATTTAATAATAAAACAAGCACTAGAGAGAATAGTAGCAAGAAGGCTACTGTTGGTGAGAACTTCACTTCCCAAAAGGACAGTGCGATCTCACATTCCAGAGTCTGTGGATGCAGCCACCATTGAAATGTAGCATCTACACCACCGCCTTCCCCTTCCTCGCCCCACTAACTAGGATACTCAAATCTGCTTCATGGATGGTTTAGCTGAAAGTCGGCTATTAAAATATATTAGAAACAGCTACAATTTAAAGGAAATACCCTTACCCTCAGTCAACCCACAAAAATGTGCTGACCGCCCGTCACGTCTAAAAACATGCTGGAAACTGAGGCACCAAAGGTAAGACAGCCGCTTGGTCTCCACCCTGCCCCCAGAGCACATGGCCTGATGGAAAAGGGAGGCGATTCCTATGCAGGTACTGGCAGCTGTCCTAAGTGCCTAGAGGAAAAGACATGGATAGTCAGGGAGGCCAGGGCTGAGTCCAGGACTGGGAAGAGAGGTCAGGAGGGTGTTCTCAGCACTGGCGTCCAAGTTGAGAGCTGAAGAAGGCGCAGGGCTGGCCAAGCGAGCATGGAGAGGGCCAGGCCTGGAGGACAGCACGCAGGTGAGGTGGCTGCCCCCAGGAAGACGCACTGCAGACAGGGTCTGGGAAGGAGCCGGCAATAATATTCTCTCTGGTGGCAATGGGTGCCTGGACTCCAACCTAAAGAAATGACAAGATCTGATCTGGGAGTGGAAACACTCAGTCTACTGTTCCCTGTAGTGACTGTGGAGACTAGACATTTCAGAGGTAGAGTCAGTAGCCCAAACATGAATGAATTCCTTTTGGTAAGGCTGATTCCGAGGCATCAGAAACAACACTTTTGCAATGCAAATAAATACCGTATAGGTTTCCTGCATGAAGATCTTTACAGATTGCTTTTCTTAAAACAAGGTACACCTGCACGTGAGCCACGGGCTTTCTTAAAGCAAGATACATCTGCAATTAAGCCGCAGGCTGCTCTGAAGCTGACAGTTTGTGGATAACTAACTGCTCCCTCACCCCCCCTCACCTGGCTGTGAGCCTGTACATGATCTGGCTCCCAAGAATTCTGGCCAAGGTCAATGTTCCTTTAAAAGACAGCTTGTGGGGCACCTGGGTGGCTCAGTTGGTTGGGCATCCGACTTCGACTTCGGCTCAGGTCATGATCTCACAGTTTGTGAGTTCAAGCCCCACGTCGGGCTCTGTGCTGACAAGCTCAGAGCCTGGCCTGTTTCAGATTCTGTGTCTCCCTCTTTCTCTGCCCCTCTCCCACTCATGCTCTGTCTCTTTCAAAAATAAATAAACATAAAAAAAAAAAAAAAAAGACAGCTTGTGTCGCAGACACCTGGGTGGCTCAATCTGTTAAGCGTCCAACTTCGGCTCAGGTCATGATCTCACGGTTTGTGGGTTCAAGACCCGCATCAGGCTCTGTGCTGACTGCTCAGAGCCTGGAGCCTGCTTCAGATTCTGTGTCTCCCCCCCCTCTGCCCCTTCCCCACTTGCGCTCTGTCTCTCTCAAAAATAAACATTAAAAAAATTAAAAAGAAAAGACAGCTTGTGTCCAACTCCAAAGACACCCGTCTTCCTTTGCTTCTTCAGAGACTGGTGAGCCAGACAAGAGATGAACCCAGACACACATGCCTCAGACGTCACGCAACTCCGGAACTCACCCCAGCCTCGGGGCACGAGTCGCGGAGACGCCTCCTGTGAAACCAGCTCATTCTCTCGGACTGCAAGCGTGGTTCCTGCATTACCCAACACACAAAATCAAAGATTTCCAAACTTTGGGATTTTTAGTTTGTTCGTTTAAATGGACTTCGACAACTGCTGATCAAGCAATTTCCCTCATGGCCAGGAACGTGTTCGGTTCCGCTGACATCACTTCCCGCAGCAAACAATGAGCAGTCACTGAGTGAAGAGCAACCAGTCACACACTTCAAAACCTGGACCACAACAGAGTGGGCGTGGGGGTCCTGGATTCGGGTTCGAGGAGGCCCACGGTGGGCCTCATCCGATGGCTGCTTCCTCACACCCCGTATCCCCCCACTAACTGTACCATTTGGCAGGTGGATTCAGGGTAACAGAATGTTGACAACTTTTCAGCAAAGCCCTGCCAAGTAAGAATTCTGGCCAAGGGCACATTTTTACCTGTTGCAAGGAAGCTGCATCGGCTTCTGTAAACTACCAGATCAAAACACGTTGCCAATTCTGGGGAAACCCACACGTCCATGCTGCGCACCCACGTGTACCCACCCCGCATGGCTCAGCAGCCTGAAACAGCCTTGTTGGCCCCCAAGGGTTTAGCGAGGGTGGCCGCACACGGTAGCGGAACTGCCTCCTTTGAGATCTGGGACAATCCCCCTCCTGTGTCCCCCTCCTGCAGCTCTGAGCAGAGCCAGGGAAAACAGATTCGAGTAGGGCCTGACCTCCCACTACCAGGACCAGATTCCCATGCTGCCGGGTGGGAGGAAGGCCACAACGCACTCCTAGCAGGCTGTGCAGGAACTCATCGCTCACACATCCTCCACGAACTGTTCGGTAATCACATATCAACCTGGGCATCTCCTGTCCACGATAAGAAGCACCTTCCTGAATGTGTGCTACTCAAACTTATCAGACGAAAAATTAGCAACTAATGTACTCGAGATAGAAAAGCAAACATGTGGGCTTTGCTCACACACTGACTGGCTCCCAGCGAATCACGGGCAACAGTCCACGCCGGAGTCTGCCGCCATCTGAGGGGCACCCTTGGCCCTAAACTGGCTCAGAAAGCAAGACGTTGGGCTTTGCTGGGTGCTTGCCACGGATGCTTGAGAAGTTTAAGCTCCACCCTGAAAGGAGATATATATATATATGACATATATATATATATGACAGCCACTTCAAGTTTTCAAAGGAAGGGGCAGTACTGGTGACAGTTAACAATGACAACAATCACTTCTTTGCATATCTGCGCTGTGCTCGATTAAGCAGAATCAGAAAGCACATTCTGAAAAAAATACACAAAATCAATTTATTTTCCCAGTCTCCCTTGAAAGTTACAGCCAAAATCAACCCTCCCTTTTATTTTCTATCAAGTATTTCTAATTTCTTCCGGTTACTTTGAGCTTGTAAGGGCACACTGCCTGATCGGGGCAAAGCAGAGCAGAGGTGAGGTACGTAAACGGATGAGGGGACGGGCTGCTGGCTGACTGAGAACCGAAAGACTGCTGTCTGAAACTGGCTTCTTCTTGGTGCCCGAGGGTATCTGTTTATGTAATTTCTGAAAAGAGACGACAGCCTGAATTGAAAAGCGTGCCTGGTGGATGACATGAGTGGTCTGTCTCTGCGAGAGCCGGGGAAGCAGCAGGCTGATCCTGAACTCTGCATACACGGTACCTCAGTCCAGTGCAAGAGGCTGGGGGTCAATGAAGAAGAAATGGAAGCCTCGGGACACGCACGCTACCGTCATGCAGAAGCTCAAGGGAGACATATATATCATCTTCACCAGCCGAGAAAGCTGGTTACATAAGGCTTGATAAAATGAAGCAGCAGCCATAAACACAGCTATTGTTTGCCAGGACAAAGCTACTTCTAGTGTAGCATATCGTAAGTAACCTGCTTCCTGCGGCCAGGGGTGGACAAGACCCACCTACAAGAAAAGGAAGGGGTTCCACAGCACTCCCCTGACTGCCCCTCTTAGGGAAAAGTAGGTGAGCCAATGGGGGGAGAGTGAGCTAACAGCAGAAGACAGATCTATCTACTCTCTGGGGCTGAAGTGTACAGCCAGGCTGTACCCAGCGCCAGGCTGGGCTCTGGGACAGACGAGGAGGCACGCAGCCCCTAGGGCCCTAAGAGTTTTCCCAGGAGTCCAGGAATAGTTAATAGGCGACGGGTGGATGAGGAAGCTGTCTCTAGACCCTCGCCTTCCATGCACTCCTCCTGAAAACGGATGGACATTTCTGTTTTCTCAAGAGCTGCTCTCTCCTGAGTCTTAACATGGCGCATGGTCCCAACGTTCAAACACCAACCCCTGGGGCTCCAAACAAAGGGATAATTCAAAATGTGATCACTGGGGAAGACATCTTTAGTAATTAATTAGTAATTAATTGTGACCCTTTAAATTCATAACCCTTCCTCTTTTTAAGAGTCTTAAACATA
The DNA here is from genome assembly GCA_030068075.1 of Paguma larvata. Lineage (NCBI taxonomy): Eukaryota > Metazoa > Chordata > Mammalia > Carnivora > Viverridae > Paguma > Paguma larvata. The sequence goes on from CM057837.1 coordinate 84,074,936, forward strand.
TTTCTGCCAAGGGGAAATCCTGACCCATCTGACCCAGAAAAAAATGAAGAAATACAGATTAATGGTATGGATTCTCTTAAATATGACCTGGAAATTTTTTTCCCAAATGCCAAAATGTTTAAGCCAAGTTAGGGGAACTCCTCAGATAACGAATTTACTTGAATTCTGTATTTTTCAACCAGGAAGTTAAAATCGATTCTCTCAAACTAGACTGTCAAAAACTTTGTTTCAACTAAGGCAACTCTCATATTATTTTCACTATTTAAGATGTTTAATACTTCACACTTCCCATTAACAAAAATAACTCATTTGACCTTCTGACAAAAATGCTGGGTGTCAACTTAGAAAATGGGAGAGACTACATAGTTTTGTTTTGTTTTTTTAATTCTTTCAGGGGCGCCTGTGTGGCTCAGTCGGTTAAGCATATGACTTCAGCTCAGATCATGATCTCACGGTACGGAAGTTGGAGCCCCGCATCGGGCTCTGTGCTGACAGCTCAGAGCCTAGAGTCTGCTTCAGCTTCTGTGTCTTCCTCTCTCTGCCTCTTCCCTGTTTGTGCTCTGTCTCTCTCTCTCAAAAATACATAAACATTAAAAAAAAAATTTAAAGTTCTTTTGGAGGGCATAAGGATGAAGAATTTGAGCATGCCTTAGACACCCCCTCACATGGTGGACAGGGCAGTAAGCACATGCCTCAAGCCATGAGGAAGGAGACAGAAGTGCAGGGAAAGTCTATAAAGAGGACAAAGAGGAGGGGGAGGGCGTTCCAAGCAGAGAGGAGCCCTGGGAAAGGAGAGAAACAGCAAAGCCAGGCATGCGTGCGAGGGGACAAGGGGCAGGTATTTCCAGCTCGGTGGGAGGACTGAGGCAGTGGAGAGCTTACATGCCCTGCACAGAGGCTCAGATTTTATCCACATATCCAAGAGAAGGTTTTTGCTAAATCACTGCTTCTACAGAGAAAATGCTGGCAGCAATAGGAAGGACGAGACGAGAGAATGAGAAGCTGCTAGCAGGGAGTTTAGCTAGACAGTGATGTCCAACAGAACCTTCTGTAGTGATGGGAACATTCCATCTGTCCCGTCAGGGAGGACAATGTTCCATGCGGCTACTGAACACCTGAAATGCAGCTCATGAGACTGAGGAGGTGAATTTTTCTTTTTATTTTGTTTTAATTCATTTAAATTGACATTGCCACATGCAGCTGATGGCTACCCTACTATTTTGAAGTTCACAGGATGGTATGTCTTGACGTATGGCAGGAGCAGTGGAAAAAAGACAGATTCAAGAGGGATTTCTGGAAGCGCCTCCGTGGCTCAGTCAGTCAGTTAAGTGTCTTACGCTTGAGTTCAGATTGGGTCATGATTCCAGGATCGTAGGTGGGATCAAGCCCCACACGGGACCCTGTGTTGACAGCGTGGCGCCTGCCTGGGATTCTCTCTCTCTCCTTCTCTGTCACTCCCTCCTCTGGACTCAAAATTAATTCATTAATTATTTTAAAAAAGAGAGGGGCACCTGGGTGGCTCAGTCGGTTAAGCGGCCGACTTCAGCTCAGGTCATGATCTTATGGTCTGTGGGTTCGAGCCCCACGTCGGGCTCTGTACTGACAGCTCAGAGCCTGGAGTCTGCTTCGGATTCTGTGTCTCCCTCTCTCTCTGCCCTTCCCCTGCTCACACTCTGTCTCTATGTCTCTCAAAAATAAATAAACATTAAAAAAAAATTTTAAAAAAAGAGATTTCTGAAGTACAACTAGTAGATGCTGGCATACAGCTGGATAGATGGGGTGTTAGGACTGAGTTAAGCCGAATAGCAAGCTTTGCCTAACCTGCAAACTAGGTCCATGTGACAGCACAATAGATAGGGTAAAAGACATTTGTGGGGGAAGATAATCGATCCAAAATGGACTCACTTCTCTGAAATGTATCAAGAATACCCAGAAGATGGCTAGAAGGTGGGTGGAGAAAGGTCAGACAGGTAAAGATTTGGAGGTCACCATCACAGAGGTAGTGAAACAAGTCACTTAGGAAGGTAGGACCACCCAGAGGGAGAGCAAACAGAAGGGACCCCAGCACTTCCAAGGTGTTCAGGAAGGAGAGGCCAGCCATGGCAGAGAAGAAATGACCAAAGGCAGTCAGAGCACAGAGCATGAGAAACAGTGGTACACAGAAGCAGAGGAGAGAGAGAAGGGGGGAGGGGGTTAGTACTAGATGCAAGGAGGGTAAGTCACAAAGGACGGGGCATGGGGCCAGCAGGAGGATTCACAAGACCAGAAACCGCAGAGTGGGGAGGAATGAGAGCACTGCTGGGTGCTGGGAGCACACCAAGAAAGACCCAGCACACCCAGACTCTTTATCTTCAAAGGACTGCAGCAGGCTGTGGAGCATGAGGGCACCTCCTTTGCAAGGATAGAAGCCAACTGTTTTCAAATCAACTTTGTTTCTGACTCTCATTATCACTAATGAGAGGAATATTAACCCTTGGCTTCAAACTTGATTTCCTTCATGTTCTGATTTAAAAAAAAAAAAAAAAAAGCCGTATTCATTCAAAACTCACTCAGCTTCTATAAGCGGTCGTATTCCTTTCTTTTCCAGCTGCCTTCTCTCCCTGAGCGTAAGCACGGGCGTGGGAGTCCTGCAGCACATGCTAGACGCTCAAATACTGCACACGAGCAAAGTAACTGGGAGCCACCGAGCACCTACACATGCCAGGAGCAGGCAAAGCACTTGTACAAGTGCCGGCAGTGAGCTCACAACCATCTTCCACAGTAGGGATTGCATCCCCATTCTGAGTTGTGCGAATCGAGGCACTACTTGCCCAAGGAAGTGTAGTGCTCAGTCACAGTCAAAGCCTAGGTCACCACAGTGCTGGAACCAAGGCAGGAACGCTAGCTGCCACCCCAGTCAGACACCGTCACTGCCTTCTGATCCATCGAGCAGCGCCGCCTGGGACATCCAGACTGCACAATTGTGCCTCGGACATTGACGCTAAGAAGAGCAGGCAATTTCAAGGACATGAACACTGAAATATATTTCGGAGGCATCTTCTGTAGCACAGGCATGGACTTCATCGTCTATTAATACTTTTCATCCACAATCGTTACAATTTGATAGATACTAAAACCTGACTTCAGAGTTGCTATTCAAACATAATTCTTAAATCATGATTTCATAAGTCATGTGGATAATTCACGGAGAGACAATTAGCCTTTGACACTGCACTTAATTTAATAAGCCATTCCAGAATTTTAATAGAAGCATTAACAGGCATGAAAGAAGAATGAACTACTTTTCGAGACCTTATAACTTACAAATTAGCTAATTTTTATTTTTAATGTAAATGTCAAAAAGCACAGTATCAAAGGGCTGGCAATTATACCGCCAAAAACACAGGGATGTTATCCGAATCAAGGTATCTCTGCTCTCAAGGATAGGCAAAGACCAATAACAGTATTTTGAAAGTAAATGCCAAAGTCTCTAATGTAATTCTTAGTCCCACTAAGAAAGATGTCCTCATTGTCCAAGAATACTAGCTATGGGGATTCAATAAAATAATGTAAATAAAAGCACTCGGTGCCTTACCAATAAAGTATATTATTAATAGTAAAAACTAAATTTCCAGAAACTAAGATGATTTAATGCCTTTATGATATACATATATGTATTTTTTCCTATGAAACAAGTTTAAATGAAAGAAGGTAGTCCAAAGGTTAAAAATATATAACGCTTATTAAACTCTTAACATATAATACCAGCCAAGTAACAGTTTTCAAAGGAGATCTGCCTACATGATTCTAAACTCAGACCATAAGTGCTTTCTGGTAAAGAACATATACCAAAAGTAGATTTAGAATACATACTAAGTATCTAATAAATATTTGCCAAATACTAGTCTTTTAATATTAAAAGACTTGTTTTAAATATACTCAAAAGAACAAATCAAGATTATATAACAAAATAAATCCAAACAATATTGAGCCAGGAAACTTTATTGAAATAGATTACTTTTTCTTAAGGGTACATATAACGAGTCATCGAATTCAAATACTTTAATACTTTGTATTTTCCTCTTACAAAATTAATATGTTCATTTTAGAACTGGAAAACAAATGCGGAAAGAAAATGATAATTACACATAACCACAAGTAATAACTGCTGTAAATTCTTTCATGTATCCTTGTTCTGAGAATGCATATGCGTAGTTAATTTTCCTGCAAAATTGGGATCCATTATATATACTGCTTAGCAAGAAAATTTTTGCACTTAATATTTTGTGCACGTTTTCCCACGTCATTAAATGGCCCTATAAAACAAGATATTTAATTGATTTAAATTACTTGATCATATGGAGAATCATAATTTAATGCCTTACAGCCAATATTTTTCCAGTTTTTCACATCATAACTAATACTGCTTTGAGGATCCTTCTACGTAAATCGTTTGCACCAACTGTGGTTGTTTTGTTGGGCTAAATTCTCCACCCTACATCCCCACACAATTATGAGCCGCTCCTTTATTAAAGGTTGCACAAAGCTTAACCTTGAAATCGTGGGAAGCAGGGCTCGCAGTACAGAGAGTTAAGGAAAACTTCGCTGTCCCTTCTTTTCTTCTTCTCCATTAACCTTTGACCCAGGGCCTCGGAAGAACTGCTTCACTGGAAGTGTTCGCGCACAGGTGCAGGGTTGCTGGGTCATGTTCGTCCCCCACCATACACCATCCATCTTTTACCTCTTGAGGGAAATGGACAGACAGAGAACCCTTAGGTCTAGCTTCTCCCCAGGGAACAAACGCCCATGCAGGGGACCTGACAGACCGCCTGCCATAGATAGGTACGAGTGACTTTGAAATAACAGAAATAAAACATGGGCTGGGATCCTCAGGCGTGGGCCCGATTTTCAATATCATCCCTTCCTTCACCCCCTTAGCACAGCCCTTAACCATTTTATATTTATAGAGTCCTCTTCTTATTAAAAAATATATAGGAGTAGCTGGGTGGTTCAGTTGGTTAAGCTTACAACTCTTGATTTCAACTCAGGTCCCAATCTCATGAGAGTGGGATCGAGCCCCATGTCGGGCTCCACACTGAGCATAGAGCCTGCTTGGGATTCTCTTCCTCCCTCTCTCTCTGCTCCTCCCCCACTCACACATGTGCACATACACACTCTCTCTTAAAATAAACATAAAAAAAAAATATGTCTCTTTGTGGGGTGCCTGGGTGGCTCAGTTGGTTAAGTGTCCAACTTTGGCTCAAGTCAGGATCTCATCATTCGTGAGTTCGAGTCCCGTGTCAGGCTCTGTGTCAACAGCTTGGAGCCGGGAGCCTACTTCAGATTCTGTGGTCTCCCTCTCCTTCTCTCTCTCTCTCTCTCTCTGCCCCTCCCTGGCTCACACACTATCTGTCTCTCCCTCTCAAAATTAAACATTAAAAATTTTTTTTGTTTTAAATAAATCCTGTAAGAACTTCCCTATGCACTAGTTACCTCCTCACTACAGGTCAGTCTTCATGACATCAAACACATTATCTTACACTAATCCACACCCCCCCCCAAAGGCAGCTATTTTCACAAAAAAAAAAGGAACTTCTTTTCTAATGATTTGTATTCCACAATTTTAATCTTGTTTCTCTGACAGCTAAGTCACGATAATTACCCACATCAAACTACCTGGAAACCAGTTGGAAAGTTGTTGAACGCCTAAGTCAAGTCGCTAATTGTGATCAGGACAGTATTACAATGCTGTCGAGTGTGCCACAAAAGTACACAAAATCCCTTTTCGTTCATCAAAAGACAAATGGTCTATTACCTTACAGAATACATTTTCTGACCTGGCCACCAATGACAAGTCAAAGATCAATTTTGAAATATAGCATTTGTTGGTTTTCAGACAAAAGTGTAAAGTGCTATAGAAACTGAACTTCCTGAATGTACTGTAAAATCTCTTCTTCCGTTTCCATCAAAGTCCTTCATGTCAGAGGGTCTCTCTACACTGAGTGTTGTTAAAACAAAACATAGAAACTATTTAGATAATGTGTATCCCCCCACAAAGAGATGTCATTAATCTGTCCCTGATTAGATGCATTCATAAGACCCCCCCCAAGCTCATTTAACACATTAAAATCTCTAAAAATAGTTGACCTTTGAACAGCACAGATTTGAACCGCGTGGGTCCACTTCTCCGCAGATTTTTTTCAATACGGTACAGTACTGAAAACCTACTTTCTCTTCTTCATGATTTTCTTAACTTCATTTTCTTTTCTCTAGCAATACTACAGGAATACAGTGTGTAATGCACATAACATACAAAATAAGCGTTAATTGTCATTGGTAAGGCTTCTGGTCAACAGTAAGCTATTAGAAGTTAAGTTTTGGGGAGTTAAAAATTACGTATGGATTTTCGACTATGTGGAGGTCAGCAGCCGCCACCCTCATGGTGCCCAAAGGTCAGCTCCACTGATAACACGGTATTTGTCACAAACATGTTATGAGCATTTAGTATGAGGAACTGCTGTTTTACTGATAACTGTTACTTGGTTACGACTGCAGCATGGAATTGTGATCAAAGATGTAAGGGAGGGAACATCCTTGCTTATTTCCGGAGTTTTTGTTTCATGAAATACCTGAGAAATTATACTAAGAGATCTTGATAAACAATAAAATATTTGTAAGCTTTCCATTATCTGTCCCCGAGCCTAAAGAAACAAACAGAACTCCACACACCACACTGATAATAGCAAACGTTGGCATAGACACCCAAGGCCAGGCCCCTAGATGAGCTCAGAGTGCAGGCTTCCTCGGGCTGAGAGGAGGCACCATTTCAATCTCTCTCCCTAAGTCTGAACTCATCAAAAAGGCCAGGGCAGGTGCCTGATAAAGTAAAATAAAGGAACAGAATAAAGGCAATACAGTGCGGCAAGAGGGTGGGGTGGGGAATCACCTCTGTCCACATAGCGACTTTCACTCACGTTTCTAAAATGAATTAAAAAAATTCTATATAGCCTAACAATAGGCCCAAAGCACAGACGGCCATGGATGCTCTGTGACCTTGGACTCTTCTACCAGAAGGAGTGGGATGGTCAGCAGCAGCACTGTACTGTGAACACACTTCACAATGTCTCCACTCCAAAAGGTATTACTGAAAATACTAATATTTGCATAAGACCTTTTATACTAAATTTAAGGGGGGGGGGAGGTATCTTGATGGCAAAGGCTATAGAAGTGCCATACAAGAAGGAAAAAGCAGGGGCGCCTGGGTGGCTCAGTTGGTTAAATGTCCAACTTCAGCTCAGGACATGATCTCGCTATTTGTGACTTCAAGCCCCGTGTCAGGTTCTGTGCTGACAGCTCCGAGCCTGGAGCCTGCTTCAGATTCTGTGTCTCCCTCTCTTCTCTCTCTCTCTCTCTCTCTCTCTGCCCTCCCCTGCTCACATCTGTCTCTTTCAAAAATAGAGATTAAAAAAAATTTTTTTTAAACAGAAGTAAAAAGCAAAGTTATAGGTCTTCTCTAGCAGTCTCTCACTTCTGCTATGAAGTCAAGGGGAATAATATCTCCAGGGTCGGACACGGAGCTGTCTTCCAACAATTCTCAAAATTATTTGGAATCGAAACATTCAGAAGAATGAAGCAAAGATTAAAAACTTGTGAATAGGGCTGAGCTCTCAGGAGGACCCAGTGGCCTTGGGTCCGAGGCAGGTGCCTATAGACAATCAGGGACAAACCTAAAGAAAATCGCATTTCAGGGCCTATTAAGACTACAATTCCGCTAAGCTGAAAATGTGTTCTGGTGACTCAGCAATTAAAACAACAACAACAACAAAGAAAAAACTGGAACAAAACAGAGACACTAACTATAAAGACAAGATGAGAAGGATCAGGCTTCTGGAAACCTCCAATTAAGTTATGCAACTCAAATACAAAAAAGATATAATGGCCAAAAAAAAAATATATATATATATCGTTGATGTAGGTCGGACTAGTTCATGACGATTTAGGGAGCACAGAACAGGATCTTTCCGGAGCCATGTGCTTTTTTTAATCCACAGAACATGCCCAGCATCTGAGCAACAGGAAGCCAAGAAGGTTCTGAACACAAGAAAGAATCACCCAGGGGAGCAGAGGCAGGTCCAGTAGGTCTTTCTTCGGAGTCCAACAATAACAGAGAGCAGTGGGAGAGGTGTGTGTACAAGTCACTTCTAGGAGGATTATTAGAATATTTGTGATTTCTTTGGCATCTCCTCCCCCTCTCCCCATGAAGACGTGACCCCAGACAAACCCTCCTCCAGAAGCCTTCCCTGTCTCCTGCAAACTAAAGAAATTAACTTAATACATGAAATCCAGGCCCCTACTCCCTACAGAGGCTGCAGAATACTTCACCTAACAGGGAAAGCAGAAATTTTTTTATTGGTTTTGGTTGCTGGAATGGTGAATTTCTAAGGGCAAAGGCCAATGTAAATGTTTACCCATTGATGGAAAGTCAAAGCACACACATTTTGGAGGCATGTGAATACGGGGTTTAATCAGACACCAGTAAATCACCGGGCCAGTTTTCCCTCCCTTCCACAGAAGTTCGATATTTCAGTTAAGATGGAGTAGAGACAGTGTCCTTAGAATTTACATACACTTGATCTGGCTGATTAAGTTTCGCACTGCTCCTTTGTTCGCTACAAACAAAAAGATGGAGAAAACTCCCAAACTGCCATAGTGCGAGCTAAAAAACACACCATCTGCAGCTGCTTAGCTATGGTTACTGCCCCCCAAATCATGTGAAAGGCTCAAGACATGCTCCCCTTCTCTCACAGTTATCCTTAGCAGCTGTGTTCTTATCGCTCGGGAGGTTCCCTGATTCCTTCCATGCTTAAATTATTGGCAAAAATTAGCAAAATCAGCATAACTCATCTGTAACGTATCCTGAGCAGATAGCAGCAACTGAGGGGACATGAATGATCAAAACGCCACGATGCTCCCGAAAAAAATAAAAACCACCCCGCCTTCCCATCCTTAAAAAAATTTCAAGTGTCATTTGTTTCAACCAGGAGTTTTCCCCCACTTTTTAATGTTAGTGCAAAGGGACAAATACGACCGAATCAGTATGTTCTCACTCTTCTGCAGACCTTCATTCGAGATCATGAACACTCCCAACCTTTAAGAAAAAAGTTCAGATCCAAATCTGGATACGGTCGCTCAATGTAGAGCAAGTGAGCGGAAGGAAGCCTTTTCTCCCAAACATTCTGAGGGAAATAAACGCATGTTCAAACCGGGTGTTATGAGGTGAACCTCTGGAAGGAGTATTTTGTTTGGTATCCCCAGGATTACTCTGCACATGCTTGGAAGCCACAGGAAACCCTGGAGAACACAAAACTCAGAGCCCAGGCACGGAGGCTGCTTTCCACCTCTACATCCTTGGCACCCAAGGTGCGCTGAGCTGCCCGCCTGGAGCTCAGACAGACTCACAGTCTGTTCCGCACAGTCCCCAAAGCAGCCGCTTCCTTCAACCCATCAAGCTGTCCCTTTGAGAGTTTTTCAAGGTGCTGGCAAGTAGTTCACAGCTCTTTGGGGGCAAAAGCAATGGGATGTTAGCTCATGGGGGGGGGGGGCAGAGTGGTGGTGGGGGAGGGGGAAATTACACACACAACCATTTCCCTGCGATCTGCCTCAGGACCTCATCACAGCTCTTCTCAGACTGGGAGATGGCCCTTGGACTGCAGTGGAACTCGCTCCTGAATGGCCCACTAGCGGGAGCACCCTGCAGCCATTCAAAAGGTTTCTGCTCCCGAGAAACCCTCTGGCTCCAGAATAAATGATTCCCATTATTCCATTCATCAAGTGTCTCTTAAGCCTTCTATTATGAGTCTGAATTTTAAACAGGGGACGAGGTCCTTTATTACATCTCCTAATCCATGTCCCCAGTAACATTTCTTTCAGAGTTACAGACTCTGTCTGCAATCTCATTATTAGTAGACTTTACCCTCCCTTCCTCCACCCAGAGCTAAACCTTTAAGAGAGCACTGCCTCCCATTTAAAAAAAAAAAAAAAAAACTGAGAGAAATATTAATAGAAGACAGACTATATTTCCAGAATGCAAGTGCTATCGGAACAACACCCATGTCTGCCTACTCACCACTGCAACCGGAGTCCCTCCCTAGAACCGTGCCTGGCACAGAAGGGAATGAGGTTTTGGACAAACGAGGCAAGACATCTGCACGCCCACTGCTTCACAGGCAGGGCCAATGCCACCAAACCGGCCGGAAGAGAAGCGCGCCCCCTCCAGCCCCCGACCATGAGGCCAAGGCCCTGAGGTAGAGAAACAAGATGGAAGGAACCTGCCTGGGTCCATGAGTGTCAGACGGAGAGGAGCAGCCCACCTGCCCTGGTGCTGGGCTGTCATTCGAGAAAGAAGGCAGCCTCTCTCTTGTCTGGACCTGCATTGTGAAGTCTCTTTCACAGTAGGCAGAACTACCTAACCAATAAAGCCCTCCAGAAAAATCTTCCCACGCTGACAGCATACTTCTAAAATTAACAACAACAACAAAACAAAAAAACATGAAACTAGTACTGCTGACGAAAACTTACTAGTTTGTTACTAGCTAGAGAGTTTTAGCTACTCAGAACTTCAGTAATAGTGGGTGCAGCAAAAGGCAGGGTTAATTAAATCTGACATTTTATTGGGGTGCCCCGGTGGCTCAGTCAGTTAAGCCTCTGACTCCTGATTTCGATTCAGGTCATGATCTCAGAGTTTGTGGGCTCAAGCCCTGCATCGGGCTCTGTGCTGACAGCATGGACCCTACTAGGGATTCCCCCTCTCTCCCTCTCTCTCTCTTTGCCCCTCCCCCCATTGTGCTTGCTCACTCTCAAAAAAAAAAAAAAAAGTTAAATTTAACATTTTATTTTTAAGCAAATAGGACTTTATTTGCTAACCGGTATCTACTCACCACGGGTTATTTAAAAATCTAATTTTGTAGGTTTTGTTGGTTAGTCTTCTCTATCTAGTGTCCTAAAACTGAAGGCAGGAAATTTTAGCATTAATAATTTATTGCATTTGAAACAGAAATTATTCCTCGGAGATGCCTTACAAAATCTTCATCTTTTAAAAGTTAATCACAAAGGTTAAGAATAGACTTTGCAAAAATAAATAGATGGCATTTCTTTTACCTAAAATTTTCCAAGTAGCCCACATAAAATAAGAAAAGGGATCACGTATTGACCCAAGTCTTCAAAGCAAAGGGCTTGGCAGAAAGCTTCGCACCGGCCTGAGCCCACCCCATGGAAAGTGTTTGCAAACTGGCCAAAGATCCGCCTGGTTTCCCAAACATACAGGTGGAAGGTTAAGAAGGGACCCAGTTAGAAAATGACACAATTAAATGTAAAAATCACATCTCTGTTCAGAAAGGGGAAGATGAGACTTAAGAAAAATACACAAACACCCGAGAGAAGTTGCTCCTAAAATCACCTGATGATACGGTCTGAGAAACGGTCGGAGATCAAGGTGGAGTTAAACCAGCCTGGTGTGGTGATGCATTTAAAAGGATACAGCAAATGAGGAAGACATGATGCTGAGCGAAAGAAGCCTTACCCAAAAGAGCACATACCATAGTATTCCATTTCTATGAAGTTCAACCACAGGCAAAACTTATCTATGGCGAAGTAAAATAAGTAAAATAGCGTTGCCTAGGACAGGAGTTAGCGGGGAGAAGGAAGGAAGTTGTGGGGAAAGGGCAGGAGAGAACCTTCTGGGGTGGTAGGGGTCTGCTAAAAGAAGGATGAATTATGTGGGTGTACGGGCCTGTCGACACTCAGGGATACACTTAAAATGTATGCACTTCATTTTATAAATTTTCCTTCAGAAAATAAAAGTTTTAAACTTACTTATGATACGTGCGCCAATGTATTTAGCCAAAGTGGACTGAGTACCACTTATTGTTAAATGTATCCCCCCAAACTAGACTGCTGCATAGATACGTGTGCAGCAAATATAGTAAAACGCTAACACTTCATATAGTCAGGTGGTGGATATACGGTGTCCGCTCTACTACAGAATTCTTACAACTTCTCTGTATGTTTGAAAATCTGTGGGATACAAAACCTGAGGGCAAGTCTATGGTGATTATGTTGAGATCTCTTGTTTTAGAGTTCAAAGGAGAATGCAAACCTTCCCCAACACTTTCTACTACTTCGTGGAACTTAGGGGCACCTGGGTGGCTCAGCTGGTTTAGTGTCTGACTTTAGCTCGGGTCATGATCTCCCAGTTCTTAAGTTCCAGCCCCACGTCAGGGTCTGTGCTGACAGCTCAGAGCCTGGAGCCTGCTTCAGATTCTGTGTCTCCCTCTCTCTCTGCCCCTCCCCTGCTCACACTCTGTCTTTCTCTCTCAAAAATAAATAAATAAACATTAAAAAACAATTGTTTTTAAATGACAGAGCACTCCACCAAGAGGGCATGGACAGCAACTTAACACACACCCCAGAGAGACCCTGGCTGTTGGGCGACCAGTGCTCCATAGGGTAAGTGCTTAGTGCATGGCCATGCTTCCCAAGCCCTGCTGGCTGTTTTGCAAGTTTGATTACTCATGAGGTGCCTGAGTGCCTCAGTTGATTAAACATCCTCTTTTTTTTTTTTTAATGTTTATTTATTTTTGAAAGAGAAGGACTGAGTGTGAGTGGGGAAGGGGCAGAGAGAGAGAAGACGACACAGAATCTGAAGCAGGCTCCAGGCACTGAGCTGTCAGCACAGAGCCCAACGTGGGGCTTGAATTCGAGAATGGCAAGATCATGACCTGAGCCAAAGCCAGTTGCTTAACCAACTGAGCCACCCAGGCCCCCCAGCATCCTGACTCTTGATTTCAGCTCCAGTCATGATCTCAACAGTTCCTGGGATCAAGACTCACGTCAGGTTCTGCGCTGACAGCGTGGCACCTGTTTGGGATTCTCTCTCCCTCTCTCTCTCTCTCTCTCTGTCCCATCCCTCACTCATTCTCTAAAAATAAATACACAAATAAATAAATAAATAAAATTAAAAAAATAAAAAATAACAGTTTGATTACTCAGAATAATTTTTCAAGTAAGTCACTCTGGTCAACCAATTATCAAAGGTTATAAATTCCTCAAGTCTTAAAACACATGACCTTGAATTGCAACCATAACACTGTGTGTATATTTTCTAGGCAAACACCTGAAACATATTCAACAATTTTATACCAAAACATTATGGTCAAAAGGCACAAACTTCCAGTCATACAATAAGTTCCAAGAATGTAATGTACAGCATGGTGTTATATAGTGAACATTACGGTACAGTATACTTCAAAGTTGAGAAGACAGTAGGTCTTAAAGGTGTCATCACAAGAAAAAAACCTTTGTGATCATTTCACAGGCACACGGAAATGCCAACTGTTATGTGGTACGCCTGAAACTAACATGATGTCATCTATTATTACACCTCAATACTAAAAATATATAAAGTACATCATTTACTTTCCGTATTTTTTCCTTCAGCTGTATGACATACTCTATAACCTTTCACAAATTACAATGGGGGGAAAATCAGACTGACTCTCTTATGTGACAGACACGTTAGTGAACCACCATGCCAAAAATACCACCCATCACTTCTCTTTGATGTTGCTTTTATAACGAAATCCATTTTCGGAGTTGTAAAAGCTAAACCAGGCAAGGAGGTGAGTTTTGTTTCAGGCAGAAGGAGTTGTTGTAGACAACACTGGGATCAAAAGAACAACTAAGTGAGGTGGGTCTATGTGCATTGGCCAGTCCCTACAGAGCCCAAGTGTCCTTGCATACAAGAGCCCCTCACGGAAAATTCAAATCCTAACCATTTTCCAAAGTGTAACTTGGGTCCCGCCTTCTTCTCAAATGTTCTCTTGATTATGCTGCCTGCTGTATTCTCAGCAGCCCACAGGGCCTTCAAGCCACAGAGCCCATCTATCCCAGGGTCTCACCCAGTAAGGCAGCCCTTTCTCTTACGCAAGGAGGTCTAGCTATTAAAACCATTCTCTTCAATTTCTGAATCAGAAACATGAGGAAGTTTGATTCCAAGACAACCAGAAGGGCCCCCTGAGGCCGGAAATGCTGTGAGTCAGTTAATTTGCTGACTGTGCTAGACGCTCACCTGGAGCACAGGAGGGAGTGAAGTAAGAGGCCTCTGCCCCCATGGGTCTCATCTCACAGCCCAGGGCGCCTCCTCCTAACTGGGAAATCTCAGAACGCTGGCGTTTTTAAAGAGGCCTTAGGGTTGTGTGGCTCACATCCTGGCTTTGAAATTGGGTTACACTCACTGTCCAGGAAGCTAAGCGAGGTTGATGTGGCCACAAGGCAAGTCCTCCCCCCACCTCCCTCTCCTGCAAGAGCCAGAAAATTCTACTCTGCTCTTCTATACGATGCTCCAAACTGGTTTCCAAAAATTATCATCTTTCTCCTTGGCTGTGCCTTTTCCAGAAAAGGAGAAGGCAGAAGTTCAGCACCAAGCCAGCCAGCGCCTGTGGGGAGGGCAAGGAAAACCAGCGCCTGCTGTCATCCTGCGGGCCCCACGGAAGGCGACAGCCTCTGTTTATGCCTCTCTGCATCTCCGCACCTCCCTCGGCCCGGTGTCCTCGGATACGGATTCGGTGACAGACCGACAGAGAAAATAGTAGGACAAGAGGCGGTGTCTCCCGAAGCCCCTGTGAGGGCCCTGCCCCTCCTGATCTCAGTCCTTGCATCCTGTGCCAGCCCAGTTCGGAGAGAGCCGGGGCCCTCGGTGCCAGGCTTGGAGGATGGATTTGGAAGGCTCCACGCACCCAGACGCACAGCGACAGCAGTCATCAGACATCACCCAGATTTAACCGCCCTAAAATTAGCAGTCGGAGCAGAGTAGTTACTGCCGTGATTGCGTCAGAGCTCTGCTCACTGGCCGGCTGCCAGTTTTAAACAAACCGGCCCGCTTTCTCTACCCGCGAAACAATATTTTGGAAGCGAGCCAGCCAGGCATTTCGGCGAAGGTTCCAATTCTAGCTTTGCTATTAATGTTTTATAATTCGGTGACAAGGTGAACAAAGTCTGTATGGGCTGCATCTGCAAGGGGGTTATTTTCTTTGTTGGAAGCACTTATCCTTCGGGTGAGTAAAGTACTGTGGACGAATCCCTTTAAATATTTAAATGCCTGAAATTTATTTAGGGATTCACATTCAACTGGCTTCAACAAAGATTATGCAAATCTGGCAAAGTATAAATGCAAAACAAAAATTGTTTTCCCCTTCTACTTCTTTGCACCCTGGCAGAGAGGCGGGGAGCTAAAGAAATTGTTCCACACTCACTTCCCAACAAAGGACAGACAACCAGATTCGATCAGAAGCGCTACCTCACCACGAATTACGACATTTCTCATGGATACCAGACGACTCACCGGCTGATAAAACAGGGCATTTGTCAGACTCCTTAGCCCAACGCTGGGCCACCATTTTCCCCCTTTCAGGGACGGCTGGTTGGAGTCCACCATTCTCCTGTGCACATACCTTCTCTACTCACTCCCTGCTTCCATTCACCCCTTCTGTGAGCTCTGGGGACCGACCACACCTCACAAGGTGGCTGGGAACAGAGGAAAGCAGCCTGTAGCTGGAGCAGAGAGACTGGGTTTAAAGTCTAAGACTAAGAAGACTCAGGGGCGCCTGGGTAGCTCAGTTGGTTAAGCATCCGGCTCAGGTCATGATCTCGCGGTTCATGGGGTTGAGCCCCAAGTCAGGCTCTGTGCTGACAGCTCAAAGCCTGGAGCCTGATTCAGAGCCTGTGTCTCCCTCCCTCTCTGTTCCTCTGTCACTTGCGCTTTGTCTCACTCTCAAAAATAAATAAACGTCAAAAAAATTTTTTTAAGACTAATAAGACTCAGAAAAGCATGTGTTCTCTCTGTAAACCTTAGTTTTTGTGTCAGTGAAAGGGGACCATCCCATCAGCTTACTTACAAGGTTCTGGTTAAGTATGGGAGAGAACGTCAAAGAAAGTTCCAGCACAATGGCTGTCTTTTATGTTTATTTCCAAGAATACCTCTCCTCGATTATTTTGTTAAGTCAAAAACATTAGTCTCCCTCACTCACTCTTACCATCACATAAAAGTTTTTAAGTAGAAACATAGATGCATTTTTCCAAGCAAAAGGCTTCCAATGACCCTCCAGTAAGCCGACTTGGCTGATAAATGAGGTGATTTTATTATTATTTAGATGACTCTCTCGGTCCTGCCTCAAATCTCATCACAGCAGCTCTTAACACACAGAGGGTTAGGATGACTCACCCCTGAATTCATGGAATGTATCACTGTATTAGGATATTGAACATAAAAGCCTTTCACCTGTAAAATGAAAACTACACTTACTGAGCACCGACTCCATTTAAGGCATAAATAACTCTCGAATGTACTTTGCAATCCTCAAATTAAAAGTGCTGAGTAGACGAGAAGGGTCCAGTATTCTAGTGATGAGTTTTCAAAAATCACTGTTTCCTCTAGAAATTATCCTGACTGATGGGCTAAAGACTCTACAGATAAAAGGGCACAATTCGGAAATCATTTCTTTTCAGGGGTGTTTACGAATGAGCCCACACCAGGGTTTTTAAGAGAGCTGTAGCCTCATCGGATTCCAACAGGGCTGGCCCCTGTCAGTTTGGAGACTCTGAAACCTGGGACAGGTGCAGACCACATGCTCTCGGGAACAGGAGGACATCCTCCAGGGTGCCCTGTGTCCCTAGAACCACACCCTCGGAGTGGGTCTGTAAAGGAACAGACAGACGGGCCTCTGCTATCACTCTGTCCAGAAACTACTTACTACTCCCCTTTCACTAACGGTATCAAAGTTCAATCACACGTCATCTCAGATGGAAATGATTTAAAATGAAAGTATAAAAGGCTGTTCAGGGGCGCCTGGGTGGCTCAGTCGGTAGCCTCTGACTCTTGATTCCTGTTCAGGTGGTGATCTCACAGTTGTGAGTTTGAGCCTCACGTTGGGCTCTGTGTTGACAGCAAGGAGCCTGCTTGGATTCTCTCTTTCCCCCCTCTCTGCCCCTCCCCTGCTCGTGCTGTCTCTCTTTCTGAAAATAAATAAAAAAAAAAAAAACTGTTTAAATAGACTATTTACCAAAGAAATAATACAGCACTACAGCACTTTAAGGCAACACTACTTACTTAGTTCGACCAAAGCCAAGATACACACTTCCTTCATGTTTAAACCCCTGGTTCCCCATCATCTCTTTAACAAATATTTGTTTGCTAAGAGCCTATTATGTGGCAAAACCCAGGGAAGTACAGGCAGTAACGGTGGTAAACCAGAAATGCCCCTCCCATGTGGCTCTTATGTTCTGTTGAGATGAGACAGAAGATAAACACGTAAAAATTAAAATACAATATTGAGGGCGCAGGGCTGACTCAGTCAGTAGATCATGTGACTCTTGATCTTAGGGTCGTGAGATCAAGCCCCACACTGGCTGTGGAGCCTATTTAAAAACAACACACACACACACACACACACTCTCTCTCACTTCATGTCAGGCAATGATGAGTGCTATGGATTAAGATCAAGCAGAGTACAGGGGAGCAGAGTGCGCACAGGAGGGAGAGTAAGGAGGGAGGTGCTAGATTAGCTGGGTAGCTGCAGCACCGAGGCTGTGGAGAGGCCAGGTGGCTGGGCTCCCTGACCCCCTCGCAAGCAGCAGGGGCTGGCGTGTGCTACAGCAGTAGCCAATGATACACCGGCTGAACTATACTGCCCTTTCCAATTTGTTTTTACTCTTTAGAAGTTTCTGGATGAGCAAATGATAAGTTATGTCCTTATATCCTGATCTTGGGGCTGGTGGGGGCTATGTGTGATAGTATGGTGCTTCCTCGACAGGTAAGTTCAACCAGAAATATTCCAGAAAGAACAGGCTCCCCCAGTACATTATCCACCTCCCAACCGAATTAAACCTCTAACTAAGGAACCCACTCCACCAATCCTGGAAGAGAACAGGCCAAAGTGAAAAAAAAAGTCCTTAGTAAGGATGGAGTCTGTCTTAAACTTCCCTCACAGGATGCTGACAGGCCCCTGGGAAACGGCTTCCAAACAGTCATGAACTCTAACCCGAGAGATGGTGGGCAGAACACGGGTCTCCAGACTGGGGGCCACACATTCTGAAGGGTAACAAGAGAGCCCTTGAGATGCAGAAGGAAATACACCACCTCTATTTTTTTTTAATGCCACTCTTCTTAAAATGTGCATTTCTACATTTTATAATGTCTATATCTTAGCATGATAAATTTACATGCATACACGTGTATAGACACATAGGCACAAACACACAGACACAGACACATATTCATGCACAGGCATACACACACAGACATTTATTTAGACGACGATTTTGTATGGAAAGGGTATGCATGTTGGAAAAAAGTTTAGAAAACCCACTACAAAGAAACCACTGTTCCTTGGATTAAGGTATTAAACACTAAAACGACAGCTTTTGTCCTTTATGAATAATTAAAACTGTAATTCCTAAAATTACTTATTAGAAACTTCAGCACAAAGAAGACCGAATCCCAGAGCTATTCCTCAGCCACGTGAATACCCACTGTTCAACCGGGAAGCAAATGCATTATCGAGCCCCCTGGAAGACAGGGAACGCCATCGTCGTGCTGACTGTACAGGCTACTACGCCCCAAGCGCTGCCATCAGAAATGCTTTTTTAAGTCTCCACAAATAGTTCATCTCAGCATACATAATTTCCTATTTATCCCAGAGTTCTTGCTTTCCACAGTAACAATTTTTAACATTGGCTCTCTACCTAGATTTTTTTCTCCTGATGAGTAACTGAGTGCACAACTCAACAGCCTGCTTGGGCAACTCGGATTGCTCGAACAGCTCAACCAACTAGGAACTTCTCCCAGATTTAGCAAGTATGTGAGAGTGAAAAATATGGAGTAATCCCATGGGCAGAGCTAAGCCCCTTAGGACTACATGTATATTCGGGGAAACAGGAAGGGAAGAGTATGTAGTAACTGATAACTAAAACACTGGGAAAATGGGGAAATCATGGTTCTCTTCTTCTCCACCGCCTGAAAGCAACACAAAATAAAATAACACCCAGCTACAAAATAAGTTTGGAAAGTCCAACAACATTCTGATCTTTCCCACAGTCTTTTCAGTGCCTAAGACCTCCAGGGGTCACAGGTCACGGTGGGGCCCTATTTTCTAAGTCAGTCAGTCATCAAAATATTTCATGCACAGTTCTAATTACTAGGGACACGAAAATGGAACTCCTTTTGTCTTAGAATAACTTGGTCAGCAGAAGCAGCGAAGGAGGCTTGACAGACTCTTTCGGGATGTCTGTGTGGAAAAGGCAGCGAGATCAGAGCCAGTTGGTAAGAAATTAGGTCCGTTAGTACGTAACTATAACCAACAGTGATTCCTTGTAAACCCAGAAACTTCCAGAGCCACTCACTATTCATAGCTGAGCCAGTTTGACGATTTCATCGTTGACTTAGGTGGAGATATAAAAACCAGCCTGTTGTACTATGCAAGCAGCATTCCTTTGGGAGGGCACACAAGAGTGCTAACAACAGCATCAAACTCCCAAGAAGCATCAGGGGTAGAACCAGCTAAAATAAAGCAAAATGAAGCACAATACATGTCGGGTCTTGCAATGACGTTAGCACAGGAAGGCAAAACATGGCTGGTGACAGCATGTGATTAAGGACTCAAGGGTTTTAGTGAACAGGAAACTTACTGAGTCTGAGTAGCACGGCCACCAAAAAACCTGAATGCAGGCTTGGACTCTGCCAGCGCAAGTAGGACATGCAAGCTGAGGGAAGGGCACTCCTGCTCTGCCCAGGTCAAGCTGAGTGGGAAGCCTTCAGTTCTGGGTCCAACTGTGACCAGCGGTGCTCTGGGAATATCTGAAACACCTCTATAGAAAGATCTGTCCTACAGGCCACCAAAGGAGTAGAATGGAAAACACAGGAAGAATTCGATTTCAATGCTTATAGGCAAAAAACACCGTCTAGTAGTGAAAACCTCAGAAGGGTGGAGCTCTCCACCCCTTCCAGGAAGACCACTCATAGAGCATATAACGAGATTCGAGCATCACAGAAGGGCTGGACTGTGATTTCCAAACACTGGTCCTCAGTGAATTTTTCACTGGCCCATGCAAAAGAAAAAGCATCCATGTATGGGAGGCTATATATGCATAAGTGGGATTTTTTTTTAATGTTAGTGTTTATTTATTTTTGAGAGAGGGAGAGACAGAGCATGAGTTGGAGAGGGGCAAAGAGAGAGGGAGACAGAGAATCTGAAGCAGGTTCCAGGCTCTGAGCTGTCAGCACAGAGCCCGACGCGGGCTCAAACTCACAAACTGTGAGAGCGTGACCTGAGAAGTTGGACGCTCAACCGCTCAACTGACTGAGTCACCTAGGCACCCCTCATGTGGGATAATTTTAACAAATGTCTTCTCTGGAGGGGAAGAACCTTCCTGTCTGACAGCATGCATACTCCTTCTTCCTTTTTTGGGGGGTGGGGGTAGGGAGTGGGGTATAACTTAATATATGTTGATGAAATGCACTGAGAGTAGACAGTAACTGCTGTTGTTAATTTTCAGTATGTTTGTGTAGCAACATTGCATACTGACAAATCTGACAATCCCTAAAATTTGGTTTTGGTTCTGTTTTCTTTTTTGTTTTACAGGTGAATATAAACAAAAAGTACAGAGACAACGGGAAAGGGGAAACTTAAGGTCCTTTATAGTACAGAAATGCGAGAACAACTAGACTCAACTTACTATATCTTTTCTTCTTTCTTATCCCCCAACTTGGCTATGGGGGTGGGGAGATATCACAGAACTGGGTTACGCTAAATATGCAATCTCTCAAGAAACAGAACCTCCACTGTGGGTCAGATCTGGCTCACTCCAACCACTCTGGGGAACCAAAGTTTATGAATCAAGTCCAGAAAGGATCAAAATAATTTATCTCTGAAGTTATGAAGCATTTAAAGTCCTATTATATTTTTATCTCTTTTAAAAGGGTCACAGCTAAATGTGATTGGAATAAAAAGGCAATTTGTGAATCACTGATTCCAAGGTAAACCAAGTAGGTAGAACTCTCGGGAATGTTCACATACAAACACTGGTAAGGCAATGAACGCGAAGACACAATCCTGAAAAACGATTCACTGTCACAATCATTTGCATTACGCTAATACCTTGGTTTAAATGTTCAAGCAACCTAAGATATTGATGCTGAAAGGGATGATGGAAAATACTTTATCCAAATTCATCTGTGACAAGCAATAGAAGGAGGAAAGAAGAGGTTCCTGTTCCTCCCGCCTAAAGCTTTCCCTATTCTATCACCCTGCAAGGGAATTAGGTACATTAATAGATATAGAAAAATCAGGAACATGGTTCCCCCATTCTTCAGAACTGTACATTGTATCTCACTCAAGTTCAGAACAGGAAAAAAAAAAACTGCTTTGCTTTTCGGTTAACAGCAACAGTACAAATTTTCTTCAAGTTTAGCACATCTTTGAAAAGATAAGTAATCCTAAAGCACCAGGACAAGCAGATCATATAGGCGAAGGGTCGATGCCTTCCTCAAACTCAGAAAGAAAAAACAAAAAAACAAACCTCCTTGCATTTATCAGTTATGGCTGGGATTCAGACAGGGGGCGGTCTCCACTCAAACACATAGTCCTTTGCAAAGTATGCAGTAAACACAATCCCTTTGAAACTAATTTTGATGACCAAACCCAATCCTTTTAAATCAGTTTCAATTACCAGACGGTTGCCCTTTCAAGGTTAGTGAATATTTCCTCACTTTCAAGAACAGATAGATTTTCAAAATGAATAACCCACTATTCCTTTTGCCTCAGGTAAAAAGATCCCCAAGGTGGACAGGTGTTTACTAAGCTCAGGTATGGAGGAACCCTTTAAAATGCTATTTCAGTCTCAAGGTAGGGGGAGGGAGGCTGGGGGGGGGGGAGGGGGGTAACTTACAAGCCCACAGTACACAATTTTAACTACAATAAACATCATAAAAGCCAAATCATGATGCTCTGATAATTCCCGTCACATTCCCTTAAATGAAAGCTCTTTGATAAAGGCAAAGATTTAAAAACACAAGCATCTGATGAAAAATATACACTTAAATCAGCTGGGGAAAATCTGCAGCCCATACCCCAAAGCCAGAAGCTCCACCCCCATACCTGCAACGTATGTTATTTTCTCTTATTCTCCAGACCAAATGCTTATACTGCTTCTTACTCAAGTTCATTTCACCCCATCTATAGGTAGCATGTGGGTACTGATAAAAGCTGTTTCTGATTTCATTTCCTACTTCCCAGATGTTTGCTAGAGTTTTCTTTTTTTTTTCCTTCAGCTATTTATGAATACACTCCAATTTAGAACAAACAAATTCAACATGTCGTATTTTAAGCTGGGCAAGACACACAATAAATGGCAATTATAAAATAAGTCCAAGATATTTCTCTAGCTTATGAACAAGTTTGCCTACCGAGGCAAGATTTGGACAGGCTGCCATGGTCTTGCTCTAGGAAAAAAGTACTTAAAATGTAAAACTGAGAACCTGCTGTTGCTGATTACCTACAGGCTATGGTAATTCTCATAAAAGGAGTTGTGTTTAGAAATGAAAAAACCAAGTGTCAGCTGGGGAGAAAGACAGAAAGACTTCTCTACCACAGTCCTTGGTATGAGTCATACATATATGCTTCAACTATGCGCATCGCTGGAATCTTAGGAAGAATCAATGATTTTGTACACAAAACTCAAGATTTAAGGCTGCACTTTCCCATGAATAATGTTGTTTTATACCTCTCTGAATCAAGCAGTGGACTACTAAATTAAGCAGTAAACGTAAGTGAAAACATTGTCTAAATACATTCCTCAAATATATTCCTCAAACAAAAACGTGAAACAGACATCCTTAAATTTGTGACTAAAAATGGTGACCAAGTTGTCTCTTGAAATTCATCTTTAAGAATGCCAGAAATCATGACACCTTTGAAATCGAGATAAACGTTTCTTTTATAAAGTAGTAGTATATTTCAAAGCAAGCAACAGTTCTGGAGATTTTTTTCCCCCTCCCATTACTAATTGCAAAACTGGAGAAATTGCAACCTGGATTGCACACAGGCAACTCAAAAGCACAGTTTACAAATGCCTGTCATAAGAAAGCCATCTAGTGTTAACATTTAGAAATGAAAGCCGCAGACAAAAGAGGCAAAGAAAAGAAAAATCTTAGTGACTATTTTGAACTTACTGAGAGCAAACCTAGGAGAATCGTCAAGATTCTTTGTTTAAAAAAAAAAAAAAAGGCCATCTTCATGAAAACCAACTCCTAATCGAAACAAAATCCAAAACATGTACAATTTTATTTTGACCAAAATCATGTTTTGGTGACCACCATTCCGTGACCAATGCGTTTGATTTTTCCAATACTCACGCTGGAGTCATCTTGGGCTGAATTAATTTAACTGAAGCAGGTTAATGATGACAAATATCTCCCAGAGGGGTAATGCCAAGTTGTTTTCTCTTCCCCCAGAAGCATCGGCTCTCCCTTGCAGATGATGAACTGAAATTGATTCTTTGGGTTTGTGGCACGGTGGAAAATTAATCTACAGGCGCTCGTGGGGATACTCCCAGGACGTGGTCAAACTAGCTTTAATAATACGGGGGGACCCGACAAGGCCCGGTGGCGGAGGATGGAGCGAGACACAGACCGTAGAGGTGGCAGAGCGGTTGGGACCCCAAACGGTGGTCGCGCCGAGTTAGAAGGGCGCTCGCCGCGCCTCGGGATCTTACAAAAGAGGGAGCGGGGCGCCCGCGAGGGCGCGCGCTGGGGGCGCACACCTTCCCGGGGGAAGACACCCTGCAGCAAGTTCAGCAAGTAACCCCGCCCGGCGCGCCGGTGCACAGCGTCCCGCAGCCTTTCATCTTCGCTCTTGGGTTAGTCACAGAGGAGTTGCTGCGCACCCAGAGGAGGTCCTCATTAGTGCTCGTGTCACCAAGACGGGAATAACCTTTCTGCCAATCGATAACTTTGAGAGAACGAGCGGCGGCGGCTCCTCTTCCACCCGGGGCTCGGAAGCGCGGGAGCGCCTGCCAGCCGGACCCCCGCCCCGCGCCCCTGCCCTGACCCCGGCCCCGCCGTCAGCCCCCGAAGCGCTCCCAGGGCAGCCCATGCACCCCGGGACAGTCCTCGCGGAGGCCGTGCCCCGACACCACCCGAAAGCTCCCGAGTGGATCCTGCCTCGCTCCCGGTCCGCTCGCCCGACACGCACCTCGGAGACGCAGTCCGCCGGGACCTGCTACAGCCCACGAGCGCGCGGCGGCGCGTACCGGGGCCGCCGCCTCGCCGCCCGCCGCTGCCGGGGGCTGCCCATCGGCCCGGACCCTGCCAGCGCCGGGCTCCGGCGGGAGGCGGCCCGGACCCGCCGGCTGCGGCTGGAGCTGTCGGCCTGCGCTCGGGCGAGCGGGCGGCCGGGGCGGGGGCGCGGCGCTGCTGCTCCTCCTCCTCCGTCGTCCTCCTCCCGCTCCGCCAGCTCCTCCCGGGCTCCCGGTCTGCCGCGCCGGCTCCCGACGCCGCCGCCCGCCCGCCCGGCGGCACCGCCCCCCGCCCGCTCTGCGGCCTCCCATTGGTCGCCGCCTGCAGGCCCCCTCGGCCCCGCCCCGCGATTGGGCGCGGGCGCCGTCCGTCCCACCGCCCCGCGGGGCTCAGGGCTCAGCCGGTGCGCGGTTCCCAGGCCCCGCGGCGCGCAAGAGCGGCGCGTCCCGGAGGGCTTCGGGCGCTCTTCCCCGGAAGGGGGGCTGCGGGGCGCGGGGGCGCGGCGTCTGGCGACCTCGGGGGGAGGTACAGCCTACCTGGACCCGCGCCCCGGGAGAACCGGCGCCGCCCTCCGCGGACTCGTTTCTCCCCTCCGGCCGGAATAAGTTAAAACCCCCGAGTCCGGCTGCGAGAGGCCCCCTTGCGCCGTCGCGACCTCGCCTGACCCTCCGCTCTCCGCGGCTGGGAGAGACGCGCCGGCCCCGCGCTCGGGTCCCCGCGCAGCCAGAGCCTGAGTGTCGCGGTTCTAGGAGACCCAGCCAGCGCGCCTCGGGCGCTGCGCGGGCACCTGCCTCAAGACGCAGCGGAATCGCGGCGGCCGGCGACGGCCCAGACGACTGTCTCACTATGTTCAGAAGACGCCGGCAGGAGGGGCGAGCTCCGACTGTGTGCCAGCCTGGAAGGGCGCCCCTGGGCCGCCCTGGCGGTGTCCCTACTGTGTGCCGGCCTTGGGCGAGGGGGGGGGGGTAAGTCCCAGGACCTACTTGGGGTTGTCCCTCCTGTGTTCTGGCCCAGGAAGACGCCCCGGACAACCCTGACCAAGTCCCTGCGTCCTGGGGCTGGGGTAGGAGGATGCAAGGAGAAACGTGTAAATGAATAGACTGTTAAGATAAGATCAGGTAGGTGCCAGCGCCCTGGAATGCTGCACAGATGAAACCTTTCCAAGCTAGGGGGAGGGGTGCTAGGAGAGGCGAGGAGTCCAGGCGCTGCAGCTCAGCCGGGAGCCCGCCCACCCCGCCCTCAGGGAATCTTCAACCTAGGGTCGGAATGCTTTTGGATCTTTATCTAGAGGAGGAGGAGGAAATGAACTTTTTATACCTATTTTTTCTACTTTCCTAGATGTCGGTCACCCAGGAGGAAGCGGTACCTGAAACTATTAATATAAATTGCTTGACACTTGAATTGGTTGCTGAAAGATTCAAGGAACTCTTGTTGTGTTGTTTTGTTTTGTTTTGAGATTGAGAGATTTCGAGACACGGAGGGGCAGAGAGGGAGGGAGGGAGGGGGACCCAGAATCTGAAACAGGGTCCAGGCTCCGGGCTGTCGGCGCAGAGCCCAACCCGGGGCTCGAATGCATAAATGGCAAGATCATGACCTGAGCCGAAGTCAGCGACTGAGCTCCCCAGACGCCCCTTAAGGAATTCTTTTAAGAGAAGACATTTTTAGGGCGCCTGGGTGGCTCAGTCAGTTAAGCCTGGGATCAGGTCATGATCTCACGTCTTCACAGGGTTGGTGGGTAACAGCCTCCCATGGGGCTCAGTGCTCACAGGCTCACAGCAAGGGCCTCCTTGGGATTCTCCCTCCCTCTCTCTCTGCCCCTGCTCCACTTATGCACGTGCTCTCTCTCTCTCAAAATAAAAAGAGAGAGAGAGAAGACTTTTTTAAGCTATGGTAAAATCGTCTCTGCCTAAATGGTAAGGTGGGAGTCACAACCTGTAAGCAGGACTGGATAGGTTTAGGTAATCTGTAACTTACCTTCCAGCCCCACCATAGTGTTTCCTGGGCTGGTTTTATGGCGTAGAGCTGGCCACGCTGTTTCCTGACTGGATCCAGGGCTTTCAGTTCCTGTTTCTGGAGGCAGAATTCTTCCTGGAGAGATAAAGTTGTCTGTACTTCCCCATTGCCAACACTCCCTACAATATAACCCTGTGAAAAGTTAGAGGTGGTTCTTCCCATGCTATATTTCTCTGTGCTCTAAGGCATGTGTACATCGTACAATCTTTTAGACCTCTTTATAAAATATGCGTATAATATATGGGAGTAGGCGTAATAAAACATGACCGAGGGTTACAATGACGTGACAAAATTTCTGAGTTCTCCAGGTGTGATGGGTTTCCCAACTTCAACCCATTACTGCACTTACAAAGTCGTCAAATAGTCATTCAACAGAATACGGAGACCCTGTGATGGTCCAGAAGATGCAAGAACAGGGGATATAAAACCACATAGGACATGAGCCCTGCTCTTGAGGGGTCCATCCTCATGTATCATCGATGCTCTACTAGAGGTGTGAACAAAATCCCACAGGAACCATCATGGACAGACATTTCCTGGGGGACCCGAGGGAGGACATATTTCCCTTCATAACATATCATTACGGTACTTCTCACACTTTACTTAATTGCACATTTCACTGTCTTTCCCAAAGGGCCTTGAGGAACAGAATCACGTCTCCCCCTGCCCTTTGACTCAAAATGGCGGTGACTGCCTGAGTCAGTGGGTTGGCACTGAGGTGGCTCTGCAGCTGCCCTTGTCTGCTGTCTGGTAGATGAGGAGGAGCTTTGATGTGTTCCTTAATGTCCAATGCGTAACGGTTTTGGAAGGAAATCTGCCCAGACACTCAGTGATGATGTTAGCCGCAATCCTCTTCCTCTCCCACTGCCCATCCCTCTCGTGTTTTGCAAACTGAAACAGAAATACCCTGGGCCCTTTTGGCCACTAAGTTGGCAGCATTTTTTTTAAGTGCTTGTAATGACAGTGTAATCAGTTGTCTGTGTTTGTGAAAGCCTGCAAGAGCTTCTGACCCCCAGAACCCCAGGTCACATGGAGTCCTCCTTCGTCACGGTGTCCCCTGCTTCAGGAGACATGTACTGAGCCCGTTTCCCATGTCTGGCTGATGTTGGACAGTGGCGACAGGGCCCAGGGCCAGGCCCACTAGGCGTCCACTTACAGGACATTGTGAGATCTTTAAGAGACAAACCTCAGAAATGATCTCGTGTCTTATTCCCCAAAAACATATTGTAGAGATACTGTTAGGGTTACCACTTGTGTTCTTCCTCCCTGGTTTTTCCATTGGCCCTCATTTCTTGCCTTTTTAGGGAAGGGCAGAGACTGAAATTGCCTCACCTGTTAAGATATCCGTTCTTCATTTCGGCCTTAGGATATCATATTGGAAAAAAAAACTTTTTCTATTAAAGCTATAAATTTTGCTGAGGTTCTAAAGAAAAATGTCAACTATACAGCGTGACACTGTATTTGCCCAAAAGAGTGAAAGATCATGTGTTTCTCTTGTCACTGTCACCTTCCCTCAGGTTAAGGCTTCCTCCCCCCCTGCCCTGTGCTCAATTTCTGCCTCTCAAGTCTGTTTTCTCCTGTGAATTTCATCATGCTCTAAGGGGTTCCTAAAGAAACAAACTCAAGGGATTAATCTTCTTTACAATTCTGAATCAGCACATCAACTCTTGAAATAATTCCAACATCGGTCTTACCTAGTTTTCTCTAAACAGTATAAAATGGCACAGAGTTCAAAGACATACCAGCTGTCTACACCGTTCCAAGATTTTGAGCTTATTGGCTGACCTTGGCTAGTACTTGTATCTATTTACCTTTGAATTTAGCAAAACAGGAGTTTTATTTTCTTAACACACTACAGCAAGTCTCTACCTACAAACTATGTGTATACACTGTTAATAAACCTGAGACTAAGCTAATAGGGTTTTAGATTTCCACCCTCGTTTCCTCCTTCCCTTTTCTACTGTCAGCCCTCTTTTTAAAAGTCTTTCTTTTAAGCCAAATGAATATTCATAAATTGCAACAAATGTATATTGATTTCATACTACATTCAGGGCATTGCATTAGTCTCAAAGGACTGTACACCAGTGTATGTGAACTTCATGATAAGGAGCAGGTGTTCAGGACCACTGAGGAGGGGTTCCCACAGGGAGAGCGGGAGAGTCAACTGCCTGCAGGCAAAGCTTGAGCCAATGGAGGAAAGCTTTACCAAAGATATCAAGCCTGCCTAGCAAGGAGGAGAGAAGAGAACACCACCAGCAAGAGGAAACAGAATGGGCAAAGACATAGGAACCAACAGTGTGAGGCGTGTTTGGGAAACAGCCGTGCCCTTTGGCCCTGCACAGGCTTATTTGCAGGCTTATTTGCTTATGTAACATGTTATTTATATAACATGCACTTATCTACTGCTTTGTCCATACTGGGTCCGTTTTCTTCTTCGGAGGGAAATCACCCTGTATAGGCACTGCTTCTTCACTTCCCTTTCGAAATAGCAATCTCTCACAACAGAAACGTGTTAGGCTACCCTCTAATAAAGTAAAATAAGTGCCAATTTCTGGGGCTATTTAAACATGGTTAAAGGGTATCTGGGTGACTCAGTCGGGTAAATGGCCGACTTTGGCTCAAGTCATGATCTCACAGGTCATGAGTTCAAGCCCCGCGTTGGCTCTGTGCTGACAGCTCAGAGCCTGGAGCCTGCTTCCAGTTCCGTGTCTCCCTCTCTCTCCACCCCTCCCCCTCTCACACTCTGACTCTTTCTGTCTCTCAAAAATAAATAAACGTTCAAAAAAATTTTGTAGTTTTAAAAATAATAAAAATAAAATAAAACTAAGAAAAATAAAAAAACATGGTTAAGCTGCAGCTTAGAAAGCATAGGTTACTGGCCCTGGTTGTGAATATTCCAGCAGTCCTGATCAAAAGAAAGCACCTATCCCATGACAAGTGCAACTTCATAGAAAATATGTATACATATTTTCACATTACATAGAATAATGTAAGAGTTATTAAATAAAACTCAATTCTGCAAGTATATCCAGAGGCCTACTGTGTGCTCACCTCTGCTATGGGAGAGGTACAAGATTATTACATACAAGTACCAGATCATCCTCAAAAAATATGTAATACGACTAAGCTGGGATTTTTACATAGGAAAATTCTAAGAACGGTGCAAAGTCAATACACTCAAAATTGCATGTTGTACAGATAAAGTGCATGAAGATTTGAGAATCAAAGATCAAGGATGAGTATCTTTCAGGACAGAAGCGTTTCTTCTATTCTTAACTTTTGTTTCACAAATGAGAAATCCTGTATGTTGGGGCACCTGGGTGGCTCAGTTGGTTAAGCATCTGACTCATGATTTCAGCTCAGGTCATGATCTCACGGTTCGTGGATTTGAGTCCCATGTCGGACTGTGCTGACAATAAGGAGTCTGCTTAGGATTCTCTCTCTACCCCTTCTCTGCTCGCATTTTCTCTCTCTCTCTCTCAAAATAAATAAAAAAAAGAAAGATAGAAACCTTGTATGTTGACTTTTCCTGTAATGTTCCTGATCCAATGTTTTTTCAAGAATCTTCCAAGACACATGGATTATTTCTTTTCCGATCCTCCAAACCCTGGCCCACAACCATTCCCATTTTCTTCCCTTTTCCTCCCCCCGTCCAGACTCACAACTAAGCGACTTGTACAAATTTTATCTTCTGACAGCTGTTTTCTGCCCTCTCACCTCACCTCACTTCAAAAAACAATAAATAAATAAAATAAAAAAGACAATGAAAAAGAGACCTAAATGGCATATAATTCAAAAACATCTTCCACCTTCGCTCTTGCTTTGGTGGAAACCCAAATAGTAGAATTTTTAGGAACCCACACACTTTGTCATCAGACAACCTGGGCTCTGAATCTGGTTTGGAAGCTTCTTAGATAGGAGACTGTGGACAAGTTACATCTCAACGTTCCCGTCCTCCCTCATATGAAAATGAGGTAGGTAGGTAGATTGCACTGAGTGATATGGTCCTGTATTTGTTTTCCTATTTTCTGCCACAGGAGAGGTAAAGTTTATATCTTAACCCTCCAAATTTTATTCCTACTTGAGACTTACAGTATTCATTAAGCCATGTTTGGATTCTCCTGTTAAGGAAAAAGCCAAGTAATAACAATAGCAATGTAAATTGCGTTGATCTCTGAGCAGCAGCTATTCTCTACCACTAGATGGCGTCTATTAATAATAACACTAAAAAGCACCACACATAGGGGGCTAGGTATTAATTCTAAAGAAATTAATACAGAAAACGCTTATGTATCTCTGTGTATACATATTTTCACATATATATGTTTACCTTTTACATATGGTTTCTCTTTAATATTGCTTATGAATGTAAAGCTGTCTACAGTTTGGCAAACCCTTGCTTTCCTAATTTTAACAATCTCCTATAACAACATTTTGAGTTGTTTAATTGAACTCTAAGCAGCCTCAACATGCAAGACATTTCACAGTACCTGGTGACTATGGTCTTTGATGTGGATAGAGTAAGCCCATGGAGTAAGTAAGGAGAAAAGGACTATAAAACAAAATCAAAACACCTTTGGACTCCTGATTCCATTGTTTCTAGAACAATGGAGTTGGCAAAGATGAACTCTGAATCCTATGAAATTTTAGTTCCTTATTTCTAGAAAAGCAGAGGAGTGACTGAGCAGAGGGCCTGTAACAGGTGCCATATTCATCCACTTACAAAAAAATGCCTCCATCAATATTTCACAATATTGCCTACGTCTCAACATGTCAGAAACCAAATTTTCCCCAAAGGCTGGCTCCTCTCTCTAACCCTGACATTTATGATAATGCCGTTGTCTTCTGCTAAATACTAGACCCAATAGGGCCTCCTTGGATTCCTCTCTTTGTCTGCCTTCCACGATGTGACATGAAAGTCCTCAGGTTTTCCCCCGTGGCCTCTCGTGCCAGTCCCCTTCCCCCTCCGGTGTCACCCTGCCATCCTCCTTAGGTGCTTTCTTCCTTAAGAGTGGTCGGTTCTCTTAAGTGAGCTCTTTGCTTTCTTACTCTCAACTTCCAGACCACTAGATAGTCACGACCTCAAGTATATTAACTTTCGGCTCAAAATTCCCCTTGAGCTTCCTGGTGTCTTTTGGATAATGCCCAGATTCTCCTACCTCACTAAGGACTTTCTGCATTCTGGCTCCAACATGAGCTCCCTAGATCTCTCAGTAATATTTGCCTCTGCAAAACATTTCTCCTTGGAACACTCACTACCCTTTGACCCACGTGTGACCTTCTCCCTGATTCCCTCTTAGCTCCCTGCCCACTCCTCCTCCCTTTATCTGAAGCTCCTTTCCTTCTCTACCATCTTCACAGTTGATGCCCTCAGGAGTACTTCCTACTCTTCTCTCCCTGGGAAATCTCAGCCTTTCCAGTGTTTACGATTGTTATTCTTGCCTTGTTCTCTCCTGACCCTATATAGGCAGACCTGACATATATATTCAGCTCTATATATTCAGTCAACATCTCTACTTGGATGCTCAAACTCAATATACCTCAATCACGACATATCCCCAAATTTGACCATCATATGACCTCCCAAACTCCTTTGCCTGCAATCCCCATTTCAGGAATGGCATCACCACTTATTTCTCATGTCAGAAACCCGGGACCCCCCCCTCAACTCTTCCTTCTCTCTCATACACTCGTTCAAGCATCGACTGGCATTTGGCCTGTACCTCCTAAGTAGCTCTGACTGCCTCTGTACCATCCCATTTGGCCAAGACGAAAGCAATAGCCTCCTACACAACCTGTCTTCCTGTTTCCTGTCTAGCTCTTTTTTAATCCACCTTGGTCCCCTGCAGCCTTTTGTCTACGCAATCAGACCACCTCCCTCTCTTGCTTTAAAACCTTCAGAGGCTTCCCGGTGCCCCCCAAGATAAAACTATAATGCCTTGGTCTGGCCACTGCTGCCCTCTCCAGCCCCCCACAGTCCAAACACCTTTCATTTGGTTCTGCCTTCATACTTCGCCTCTGAGCTTCCACACAGACTTTTCTCTGCCAACAGCTCCCCTCTCTCCCTGCTATGGTCCAGCGAACTCCTATTCATCCTTCAGTCTCAAAGGGCCCTCCCTCTATTGTCCTCGATCCCTGCACTAGGTTAGGGTATCCATACATCTTCTCAGGGCGCCAGAGCCAGCTCACCATACACCTCCTTCTGCTTTCTTGTGCATGTGCTTCTGTCTTTCCCACCAGAGCAGATACTCTGTGAAGGCAGGAAGTGCTTAGCAGCCTTGGCCATCTCCACAAAGCCAATAGCTTTTGCCAAAGATCCCAACCCTCAGCTCCAGAGGACAGGCCTCTGCTGGCATATCTGCTGAAGGGGGACATGGGCCCAGGGGTGGTTTATTGTCTCTGCAGGTGGTCAAATGTACCTACAGGGAAGCAATACATCTCAAGAGGAAGGACACATACGGCCACTTACAGAACCTTGGAGTTAGAGGGAAGGCCTGATTCTCAGGACAAAATGATGTCTATTACCCATATCAGTTTATCTTGAGCCCTCCCTCCAAGTACCCATGACTGTATTATAGGAAGACAGAGAGCTGTCCTTTAAAATGATCACTTGAGGGGCCAGGGTGGCTCAGTTGGTTAAGCATCCGACTTCAGCTCAGGTCATGATCTAACTGTTCAAGCATGAGTTCAAGCCCCGTGTTGGGCTCTGTGCTGACAGCTCGGAGCCTGGAGCCTGCTTTGGATTCTGTGTCTCCCTCTCTCCCTGCCCCACCCACCGCCCCACCTCACACTCTGTCTCTCTCTCTCAAAAATAAATTTAAGAAAAAAAAATTTTTTAAGCCATCACTTGAAATCCAGTGTGACACCAGGACACGAGCAAGCTGTGTTTCTTTTCTTCTGTTACAATGTGACTCAACACAGCGAGACTGTCCCCAGACTCAAAGGGCATCAGCACATTGGGAGGGGGGGCCTGCAGGAGGCAGAAGAAGCAGGAGCAGGGCCCGTCCGGGGATTGGGGCAGGGAAGAGGAGGATGACAGAGGATCATAGAGGCGATGGTGTCCAGCAAGTGTGATTTTACTCAAGCTACCGGCAGCAGTGGCCCAGGTGCACCAGTTGGAAACCACAGAGCTACCAGCAAAAACACTCATGTGCATTCGAGACTCATCTCTTGAAGATGCCCAGAAGTGTGTTAGCTAGTCAATGATGTTGTAGAGGGGAGGTATTCTGTATTAGCAAACAGGTGGGAGAGCCAAAAACAAAAGACCAATGATTACTCTGAACACGGCCCCTTCTGGACCAGAAGCCAGTCCAGGGAGTTTTTGGTCACATCCAAATTGAGCGTATGTGTCACTGGGTTTTGTAGATAGTATCTCAAACTCTTCATTATTATTGTAATAGGTACAATCTATGTCTTGTCTCTCTAACCACATTTGATAAGTGATGGAGATAAATCTGTCTGAGCAACTTGGCCACTGTTCAAGGAGGTTTGAGGAATGCTCTGAGCATATGGTATTATTTAGAGAGAAAAACGCAGTGGGGAGGCGGTACTCATAATCTTTTGCCCCCCCAAGGGCATAAAACCTGGAAAACGCAAGTGAGCTATTTTCTCTTGGGCACAAAGGGCCTGGAACTCCAATTTCCTCATGATCTTGCTATATTTTAAACATGTTATTTCTCCATTGTGTGTATCCTCCCCATTATCTACCCTGCTATTTCCCATAGGAAATTAAAGAAGAAGGGTGTGAAGAGTGAGTATTGAGGGTATACGCCGGCAAGTAACTGTGATAAAGTGATCTCTCCAACTACTTTCTAAATGAAAAGCAATTGCTTTAGGGTCACCTATTATGACCATTACCCATACCTCATCTCCATGCAATAGCACAAGTTAGCAATAATAGAGTATGACTGTTTCCTCCCCAAAGACAAGGTATATGAAATAAAACATAAAGCAACACAGTCTCAGACACGGTTTTTTTTTATGTTAGCATGCTGTTCAAGACAGGTTTCTGATCGCTTAGTAATTACCCACCAAGGACCAGCTGTGGCAAGCCGTGTTTTGCAGAAAAGGATCACAAGTGACACCAGAAGCTTTGCAAGACCAGGCGTCATACAACATCTGACGGCCAAGATATATAGTCAAGTGCCCAAAATATGCAGCCTGATCATTTATTGCCATACCTTCCATTGACTATTGCTCCGTATACTTCCTGAGTAAAGCCTCCCCGAAAGGAAGAAAAATTCTAACTATGCCCACGCCCGTCTATGTATCCATATATAAATTAGTGATGCCCTTTAACTAGGTGGTTCCCATTAGTTCACAGAAGAGACCACATTACATTTCGTTTGCTCTTGTTCTGATCCTTTCATGGTTTCAGTGGTTTACCAGCAGGAAAGCCCTTGAGAGGACTCATCCAGACAAGATTAGACAACACACAATTATCATCTTTAGTATTTCCACTTGGAAAATTGACTGGTATTCATGTGTAACAATAAAATTGAATTTGTGGGCACTTGACTCCCAAGTCATGGATATAAAGAGAAGGTCTGGTAGAGGCTCGGGTTGGGGAGGGGGATGGTCCCTGTGTATGGGGAAAAGACACCGAAGAGGAAAGTGCATCTGTATTGACTGTATACTTATAGATTAAGCACTGAGCTCATTCATTCCAAACATTCTGTGAAGTAATAACAGTAATCTTGGTTTCCTACATGCTGTTTGGAGATCAGAGAATCTCTCTAGCATTGTAACAAACATGAACACATAGAACTCTTACTGGGTATCCTCCTGGTTAGGGGGGCAGGGAACAATGACATAGGGTCATCTTATAGATGAAACTGGTTCATATCTAGTTTGGGGCTATAATACCCCGCAAAAAGCCTAGGGCATGTGACAAGGATTTAAAACAATCCTGGGATAAATGCCAGTGTATTCATTTTTTTTTCCATTCATCCACCCATCTATTCTTCTGTCCATCAAGCTTACTTCGGATGTTATGGTGAGCCAAGCATCATGCTATTGGCACTGTGGTTGCAAAAATGAATTAGTGCTTAGTCACTAATTAAAGAAGCAATAAACAGATGAAGAATTCTTAAGAAAAATAATTAATAAAATAGTCACCAGGACTTGAATCTGCTCCAGCGGTCAGAAGGGATATAAAGCTCAAGCCAGCCCCAAAGAGTGCCAGATATTAACCAGGTAGGAACTAGCCCGTTTTGGATTACGATGCCTTCTTTCCCAATTCTCTTGTAAGCCATCACTTTTCTCTGACTTTCACCTTTTTGTCACCTATTCTCTCCTGACCTCTGATAAAGGCACTATCTGCCTGTCCTTTAACTTTTCCACTGACCTCTGCTCAAGGTTATAGTATTTATTTTTGAGCCAATGTCAGTGCAATATTTTAGAGATAATGAAATAGTTTACAGTGAATTAGTTTAGTGATAATGCAAAAAGGATTCTTTTACTCTTTAAGATGAAGTCTCTGGAGATTAAATTGACATCTACTACCTGAAGATTTTAAGCTGCTCTTTAAAAAAAAAAAAATCAGAAATTGTCATTTTGCTAAGGTGACATCTTTTGCTTTGTTTTATCGTTGCATCCATTTTTACATTGTGACTGCAAAGGTAAGCACGAAAAATCAAGTTTAACTGACAGATATGCGAAATGTAAAAGTTAAAGCCTTTGAATGCTATGTAAGTCCATCTACGTGGCATGAGCAGAATGTTCAATCCTCCTTAACTTCTTAAATACCGTACGATCCGTTTGGTGATTTCTATCTGAATGAGTACTTTTAACATATTTATTTAAAAGAACCACCTTAGCATAACCTCTTGTTCTTGAAATTTTCAGTCAGCATTTGTACTAACTGTTATTGAACTTTACAGGGAAATTCTATTTTAGCTTGCGAGAACAGAGATTTTATTTCTACTGTCGTGTACAGGTTCCACTACTATGTGCCTACAGAACTTTAACCTGCTTTTCCCCCTTCCTTTAGAACATAAGACTTGGCTAACCGAAACTTTTTGGCTCTCTCCAAAGGAAACAAGACATTTGATTCAAAACATGATGCTATCTTACTTTTTGTGGCTGCTGTAAAAAAAAAAAAAAAAAAAAGTTAATCCTGTTTATAACTAGGGAAATAGATAGGGCTAATTACATAGACATTAAAACATGAAGAAAAGAGGCTAACACTGGCTTCTGGCTTGGGAATAGTTTGGACAAAGAGAAAATGGCAATATTATTCATCTTTGCTGCAATCCGATGATTGACCTGGGACCATTTTCACTCCCGTGATTATTGCTCTTCATGACAGAGTGTTTATCATTCGGATAAGACAGGTCCTACTACCAAAAAGCTGACAACCAAGACTCTTCTATGTGGAGTCCTGAATTTTCCCGGTAGGGAAGATAAAGCCATTAAGTTAATCTCACAGGTAACCGCCGTATTTTCCAGGCAATGTAATTGCTTCTCCCATTGGCCAGATGGTTTGAAGTCTAGCCCGGCTGTGCCACAGACTAGCTGTAGGATTTAGGGACGTCACTCAATTTGCTCAGCTGCCAACTATGGAGAGGGAAGTAATAATGTCTAAGACTCGGGGTGCCTGGGTGGCTCAGTTAGTTAAGCATCTGACTTCAGCTGGGGTCCCGATCTTGCGGTTTGTGAGTTCAAGCCCCGCATCAGGCCCTGTGCTAAAAAATATTTTTTAAATAATCTCTAAGACTCTCCCGGCTCTTACCTTAGAGGAGTCTGAAACGAAGGGATGGATAGGTGCAACCCCTCAAGGTTAGCAGAAGCCACCTGCTCAGAGGCATTCCTGCTCAATTACAGAAGAGGAATATTTCTGATTCCTCAACAGAATGCTACTTTCTACGCACAACTGGTTGGACCCCTGCATTTGTTCTGATGAACAATGTTCAATATGTTCCTGCATATTGAAGGCAGGAGTTTTCTTCTCAAAACCAATGACTCAAAAGCATTGAGTTTGCCTTCTGGAGACTGGCTCTTTTCTATGAATGAAAGACAGTGAGAGCTAGCATACATAATCATTCTTATTTCACTTCAAAGCCTGGTTGAGTGAAGTAGACACTTTCTGAGCAGTGACATCATAGACCACAGAATCTGAAAGTAGGAAAGAAAACTACATAGGTTTTGTGCTGCAATCCAACACTGGCAAGAACTTGTGCTGTTGCTGTTGTTTTGTCGTCAGGGTTTTTTTGTTTTGTTTTTTAGTTCTTTAAACTATTATTTTCCTTAAAGAATTTTAGTCCTGTGGCTATGTGTCTTCTCATTCTTTTCACATTAGTATTGACCTGTGTCAATCTCTCACTGACCTGTGCCTGAACAAAGGGACTTCTCCAAAGGAACTTCTCCAAGGGAACTTCTCCAAGGGAACTTCTCCAAAGGGACTGTACTCTTAACAGCCATGGCTTCTCCCTGCCTTGTCCATCACAAATAAAATCATTGTCACATAGAAATCTCTTTTATAGTGACCTCTGCTTTTCTCCAGGGAGTAGTTCTGATTCTCGCTCATTCTTCTTTTATTAGTTACCAGCTTCTCCCTAAAGGAAGGACGCTTTAACTAAGAATCGGACTTGGTGTATGGTAAGTAAAGAAAGATTTATGGGCCTGTGTCTCTGGGTAAAGGCCTATGAGCTTGGTCATCCAAGGAAAACAACTATGTATGAGTTCATTCACTACAACGAAGGCTAATCCATTTGATCTTTATGTCATGACGTGCTTCTTTTTCAGACCACCTCAAATGAAAACATAAATCGAAAACCTTGGTGATAAGGGGTAAATAAAAAAAGATGAAAAGTGTTTGCAAAGGTCATTCAAATATTTATGCTAGATCATTTCTTCCTAATTAAAGTTCTGTTTTAATTGGATTAAAGGGATGTTTATAAGCCTTTGATGAGTTTGGTATCCAGTGTGTTTGAATTAGGGGGCAGTCTCTGGTTTGTGGGAAATGAAGCTGAAATAAATATGAGCGTTCCCTCTGAGAAAAAGATCCAGTCACAAATGAGAAATTAGAAATGAAAGTGTGCCTTGCTTCTCTACCACTATGTACAGACTTGTGGTGCTGGATGCCGATAGGACTCAGCCCTACTGGGATACAACCCTGGCCCAGTAACCTTCAAGCTTCTGACTTTCATAGAAAGGAAAGAAAACCTATGGAACCCAAAAAAGATACATTTTACCATATTGGTGAGCTCACGTTTTTTCAGTCAGGATTCACCCTGAAAAACCAACACTCTTCAAGGTGAGATGTTACACAGATGATAAGGGATCTGGAAACTTGAACAGAAGACAGCAAGGCAAACCCTCAGGCTGAGTGACAATGGGTTAAAGCCACTGCAGCCCAGGCCCA
Source organism: Paguma larvata (assembly GCA_030068075.1). Taxonomy (NCBI): domain Eukaryota; kingdom Metazoa; phylum Chordata; class Mammalia; order Carnivora; family Viverridae; genus Paguma; species Paguma larvata. Next base: position 84,113,635 of record CM057837.1, read on the forward strand.
GTCTGATCAGTAGAAAACAGAGAGGGTAACTGAGCCATGTGGATTAGCTACCTCTGGCTGCATGATCAATCACCTCAAACATTGTGGTTTAAGATAGTGCATATTATTTTGCAGTTTCTGTTGGCGAGGAATCCAGGCACAACCTAGGTTGGGTTCTCTGGTTTGGGTTCTCTCAGATGTTGGCCATGGGTACAATCATCAGAAGGCTGGAGTTCAGTGATTGTTGGCCAGACTCAACCCTTCATGTGCTGTTGGACGGATGTCTCCCTCAAGTTCTTGCCACACAGGGCAGCTTCATCAGAGCAAACAAGTAAGAGGGCAAGATCAAGAAGACAGAAATTATAGTCTTCTTTTTTTTTTTACCCTAATCTTAGAAGTGACATTCTGTCATTTTTGACACATTTTATTCATTAGAATATATCCAGCTCACATTCAAGGAAAGAGGAGTGCACAAGAGCCCGAATGCTAGGAAGACGGGAGTCCTTGGTGGCCACTGAGAAGCTGCCTAGTGCACGGGGAGACACAGCACAGACGTTGTAAAGACAGCAGAGGCAACAAGAGGTGGCGGACAGAATTGCCTTGGTTTCTCCTTCTCCCTCCCCCTCTAATCTTCTCCTAGGGTCCCCAGCTGGTGGGAGAGTCTTGGACATGCAGTTCCATGGGCTACAGCAGAGCAGAGCAAGAGCAGGGATGGGTCTGAGAGCAGGCAGGCCACCCTCTAGCATGGTGTCCTTTTAGATTTCCTGCCATAACTGGACAAACGACACAAAGGGATTGTATCTAAAGGGAGCAATTTAATTGTAATTGTGGCTCTTTCTGGAATAGTGTTTTTACTCTTTGTGAGGTAGCCTCATACTATGTTCCAATGTTCCTACTCTCCAAAGAGCCCCCAACACACATACTAGTCCCCTCTATAGCTATGGGCCAGAGAGGACACCTTTAATGGAATAAGTCCTAATTGTGACTCTGCAAACTTGTTCTGATCATCAAGACAAGTTTTGAGAGACCTGGTTAAACCCCACAGGGAAGGTGAGTAGCTGTGAGTCTATTCTTTTGTGAGTTCTCTTACTTGAAGACTTTGGAGAGACCTTTGCAATTCATCAAATGTTCTTATTTTGATTCATTCCTCTTTTCTGTAAGTGACCACATGTAATCTCTGGAACACATCAATAAAACAGTGGCCAGCTGATAGTATAAGATATCTTCTAGCAGATTGTACTTTCCGCAGATGGCTGCAGAAGTATCTTTTATCTCACAGGCTCCAGGACCTTCTGCACCCCTATTAAGAGATGGTGTTTATGTCCACTTCCCTTGAACCTGGGCCACTGTTTATAACTGTCTCCACAATAAAGGATGGTGGAAGAATACTAGGTGACATCTAAGGCTAGATCATAAAAGTGACACAAACTTGTTCTTTTGCTAAACTCAGTCTGGGAATCTAGCCTCCACACTGTGAGGAAGCCCAGGCATCTGCAGAAGCCAACATGGAAGGAAACAGAGGCCTATGGCCCCAAACCCCAATTCTGCCCAGTCAACAACCTAGACCAACAAGTTATGTGAGTGAACCATCTTGTTAGCTATTCTTCGACTAACACCACTTGGAGCAGAGACAAACCATCCCCACTGGGCCTTGTACAAATTATAGGTTTGTGAGCAAAATAAATAGTAATTGTAGCTTTTTAAGACAATGCTTTGAGGTGTTTTGTTACATGGTAATAGAAAGCTTGAATACATTCTTTGGGGAATCCCTTAAAAGTCAAGGCAGAGTATATCAATTAGGAATGTATTTGGCTAGAAGTACCAGAAAACCTGACTTAGAGGTTTGCTCACAGAGCAGGGAAACCAGAGGGAGCAGGCTGCTGGCATTGGTTTGGAGCCTCAGCTCTCTGAGGGCTGTGGCCTCTGAAATCCTCTCATTCTTTCACTCATGCTTGTTGCCTGAGCATGAGGAGGTAGCTGTCCTGGCTCCAGGAACAGAGTCTGTGTGCAAAGAGGGATAAGGACGAAAGCCAAAGAGGCTGAGTCAGATCTATTCGCCTCTTTAAACTCTCCTCACTCTCTCCTAGCCTCACCTGCTGGAAGAGAGGCAGGAATAATGCCTTTCCATGCATGGCAGTGAGGGAACAGTGTTGGGCTCTGGAGCAGCCAAACAAAATGTCTGCCACAGTACTTTGCAAGGGATCCCTGCATGAGATGAAGGTCCGTCCAGTGAGCAGCAAGAAGTTTCTGGAAACAAAAACTAAAAGAAATGAGTAGAAATCAGATCTGTTTAACCAGTCAAGAGAAAAAAAAATATGTTTTAGGTTTTATTGTCACCTATTTAATAACTTCAGAAATTGGAAAAACTCAGGTATTTCCTTCAATTCTTCAAACATCTTTTGGTAGGTAGTTCTCAAGTTTCTCTCAGCTGCCCAGCCTCTCCTGAATTCCAGTTCCACATTTGCCACCATCTCAAGCTGGAGGACCTCCACTGCTTCCTGACCAGTCCTGTCCCTACCCCTTTAGCCCTCCTCCCTGCCACCTTCCTTATTCCGGCTAAATTTCAATCAACTTTTACATCTCTCTCCCCGCCATTCAATTTCTTTCTCTTCTCCCGTCCTGAGCTACCTCTGCTTTTCCTGTCTCTCTGTTGCCAACTTAGTTTGGGATCCTACTACCTTTCTCTAGAACCAGGCCAATAAACTCTTACTAGCTTTTTTCGCCTCCACTTTCCTGTCCTTCTAATCCATCCTATACTCAATTGGGATATTAGGAATGACTTTTATATGGCTTGATATAGTTTTGTAATTTCCCAGGAAGATGCTGTTAGCTACATGAGTGGTTTCTCCGGCAATATTGCCTGCTCTTTTTTAAATAAGCACATGATTCACTCATCTATGGGTCTTGTACCAAGGTTTAAGTGTATAACAGTGGGCTCAGCTTTAATACCTCAAAAACATAGCATGCAGAGAGGCTGAGTAAATCTTACCAATGAAATAACCTCCCCAACTTCTGAGAGTATAGGAAAGGAAATTCTATTACAGCTAATAAGTACGGACAGCATGATCATTCACATAAAAGGCTGAATGCCTGTGTGTGACTTTCTTCTAGATCCTCTTCTATCAATGGGGCACCTGGGTGACTCAGTCAGTTGAGTGTCTGACTCTTGATTTCAGCTTAGGTTGTGCACCCAGGATTGTGAGATCAAGCTCCATGTCGGGCTCTGTGCTGAGTGTGGAGACTGCTTAAGATTTTTTCTCTTTCTCTCTCCCTCTTCCCCCCTCCCCTCCTCTCTCTCAAATAAAAAATAACAATAAAAAATGAATCCTCTTCTATCAAGTTAGTGGGGGAGTCTTGTTCAGATATGCATTTCCCAGCCGAAGTACCAGTAACCCTTATGTCTACTCCTGTCTTTGAGTACATGGAATCCTTTATGCCCCTTTTTTCCTCCAGACTTACCAATTTGAACAAACTGGAACAACTCAGCTTGACCTACAACTTCATCAGATTAAGTCTGAGCACAGCTCTGGTCTTGTACTTCTATGCTCACAAATCTTTAATGGCAACTCCTTCTATGCTCCCCGTCCATGATGGGTGAAGTCTGACCTTCCACACTCATCTCTCCCTCTTATCCGACCTTCTTCCTGTCTCCGCTCGTGCACCCACACTTTCCTGCCTTTTGCTCTGGCTGCTTCCTCTGAACCATGTGCTTCCTTTTAACAAAATCTAATTCAAAAACATGTGCAATATCATTGAAGGTATATTCACATATTTAAGTAATTTACAAGGGAGTGAAGGATTTCATCCTACTTGGGTTTTATACTAATGTCTTGGACAAATTTGGTACTCGATGAATATTTGTTGAAAAAAAATATATTGAAGGTCCTTCATCTACCAGCTATTTGCCAAATAGGTTCTAATCTAGAAGACATTTTCAGTGATTAGCTGGCTAATTAACTGTCCCCTGTAGTTTGTGACCCTGCCACTTGCTACATTGTGTATCTGCATTTGCCCTGCAGTACAGTTTCTAATGATTTGCGCTGACACAAACTATCTACTGACCGCACATGAGCCATTCCTGTGTATTAATTTCCCAGCCACATGTGCATCTACATACATAGATTACATCTCTAGCACCTCCTTCAGTACTTGTCTGAACACCACAGACTAAGTTGAGTGTGAGGGGAAGTTTCAAAGGTAGGTGTACAGATGACCTCAGGGCTGCCTACTGCATGCAGAGACCTAATCATTGGGGTCTTCTGAGTTGCTGTCTTGGCCCTGATCTGTTCGATGACTGAAGCAGATTCACTAGCTATTTCCTAAGATGGATGGACCCACAGAATTAATTCAGCTTATTTCCATCTGGTTTTCAGCTAGGCAAAGTGGAAGCTTAGGCTGATTTGTGGTTATGAGGTATATAGTAAATGCCAACATTCATTCTTTTCTGCAGTTTCTCAGCCTTATATCAGCAGCTAGCAGAAGACTCCAGTCTCTCCCTATTTCAAAGCATGATCTTCCATTTGAATATCTTTCAAAATCTTAAAGAATCCTTTATTTCTAAATTTGCTGGCAAACTCATGAGGTCCCCAAGCTCCGTCCTTCTTCAGATCTGTGCTAACATTGCCTCCCGTCACGATTCCTGCACCACCTCCCTTCTTTATCCCTATATGATCATATCTTGGCTCTCCTTGGCCCAGGGGAGTTCATTTTGGACGCAAGGCTGTAAGCTTACCATGTTACAATGACTTAGGTACACCTAATAACAAAGGACCATCCCTTGCGCTCTACAAAGATGGCAATCATCCCTCCATATCAGGATACAGAGCATTTAAAAACAGAAGACATTCCTGTGTCTCTTGGGTAGATTCCTAGCAGTGCTATTGCTGGGTCATAGGGCAGCTCTATTTTCATTTTTTTGAGGAATCTCCACACCGTTTTCCAGAGCGGCTGCACCAGTTTGCATTCCCACCAACAGTGTAGGAGGGTGCCTGCTTCTCCACATCCCCGCCAGCATCTATAGTTTCCTGATTTATTCATTTTAGCCACTCCAACCGGTGTAAGGTGGTATCTCAGTGTGGTTTTGATTTGTGTTTCCCTGATGATGAGTGACTTTGAGCATCGTTTCATGTGTCTGTTGGTCATCTGAATGTCCTCTTTGGAGAAGTGTCTATTCATATCTTCCACCCATTTCTTCATATATTTCCACAAATAGGTGGACTTTGTGAGACTAAGCAAAAACCAGGGGGGAGGGGAAGAGGGGAAGGGAAAAAAAGACACAGAGAGGGAGGGAGATAAAACATAAGAGACTCTCAAAGACTAAGAACAAACTGAGGGTGAGGAGGGTGAGGGAGGGGGAGAGGGGGTGATGGGCATTGGGCACGTGTTGGGATGAACACTGGGTGTTATATGTAAACCAATTTGAATATAAACTATTATAATGAAAAAAAATAAAAATAAAAAATAAAAATAGAAGACAGCACAAACATTCCTGAAAACAATATCTGACAGTAGCCTCTTAGTTAACCTTTTTCTGCTTCTATTCCTTTTCTGTAGGTAGAGAATTGCATAGCTACCGCCCTGAGAGGCACAGCTGAAGATTACAAAGTTGGTTTTAGCTGAACCATTGAATCTTTCACTTTTAGTGTGTATTCAATATTATTGGCATTAATCAGCTATAGAACATGGTCTCTGTAAGACTTCTATCTCCTTCATGAACATATTTCCTGTTATCTTTCCCCTCCCTCCACCTTTCTTCCTATGGCTCAGGTTAATATAATTACTGTAACTCAAATTAAATGACATAATGTCAGAACTACTATGAGTAGAAAATCAAATAATGTTAGAGATTTCCCAATTAAGAGTTAACATAGACATCTTTTATAAATTAGAAGACGCTTATATATTTTATGTTTCTGTTTTACCCCTGTTATGTTAATATCTTTCATTCCTAAGTCTTTGACTTTGATACATAAGACTCTCCAACACTTACTTGTCTTAACGCATTGAGCTCAATGCCTGCTACATACAGGCCTGATGCCCAGTAAAAATGAAGTCCTGATTAGTTGAATGAAGGAAGGAACGAATGAATAAAAGCAAAACCAAAAATGTCTGTGTATAAGTTTTGTCATATAAATTCGAACATCAGGTCCCATGATGCATAATCTTTAAGTTTCATTTGAGGCCTTACTGCTCAACAGACAGAGCTTACACAGTTGATATAGGAGTTAAGTCCAGTCCACAGAAATGTTTTAAGCTCAAAATCAGAAACCATAAGTATGCTCTTAAAATTAGAATGCCCTTTTGATGCTCTTTGCATTTTCCATTTGAAGAAACCGAGACCCAGGAAAATTACAAATTTGCTCAGCGGCACATGGTCGGGCAAGGTCATGGGCCCTAGGTTCTTGACTCCCCTGGCAGTCTTTAACCTATACAATTTCTCTCCACCCCCAGCCCATCTGCTGATTCTGGGCATGGCATCTGTATTAGATCCAGCTTCTCGGAGCATATCAACTGTGAGCCAATTGGATGTAAGTACAAAGGGAACAGAAAACTCTCTTTTCCCAGGCAGCTGGAAAGTTTCACTTGCAACTTATTTTTAGCATCTTGTGTGTACTCCGGGGAACCATAGCAACAAAGGCACCTCGGAGAACCTGCTGGAGACACTCACATGGACAAGCGAATAGTCTCAGAGGGAGACAGCTCCATCTCCATGGGGAATTGGGGACAAGCTGGACATGTCCCTGTCACTAGGAAAGCCATCACCAGAAATGAATGCACTCAGAATCAGCAGGACTCACCTTCATGTAGGCTTTATATGACTAATGAGATCATCTATGTAAAACTGTCATCTTTTCCCGTCCTTCCTTTCCTTCCCAACACCAATAGTGTGTAAATAAAGCTGAACGAGTGACCTCCAATTTTGAGGTTTGATCATGTGCCATGTTTTGTCAAAGACTCTAGCCCTTTGTGAAACTTCTAAACCACAGAGTCGCAGGAGAGGAAGTGAACCCTTCAAGAGCTAAGGCTACCATGTGGTGACTGGCTTCAGAGATAGTCACCTGTCTTTGCCATCTCAGCAAAGACAACATCGAAAGCGCCTTCCTTTCTCCCAAGAGCAGGTGAAAAGACACATGAGGAGATGAGGCCCTGGAGAAGTCACATTGGTGGGAGAATCGGCAGAACCCGATGAGAATTAACACTCAAACTAACTTCACATAAGTCTATTTTCCATGCCAAACTCTTGTATTGACTCGTGGGAAAGAACCCAGAGCCAATTTAGAAAACACTCCTGTTCCGGAATTTCTCTGCCTAGTTCTCAAACACTGACAGACCCAGGCTAGTGATGCATACAAGGTCACAGTTAGTATGTTTGGAACAAGACTCTAGGGCTTCTAACCTTCACACTGAAGACCTACCCCCATGCCATGCCTTCTCCAACATTTGGCGAAAAGGCCGTTCTCTACCTTATGCTTGCCAGAGAAATGAACCCAATGTATGCAGTCTGTACGATGGTTGACCCAGTGAAGTGAGAAGTCCTTCAGCTCGATTTTGTTCATTTAGCATTTCTCTGCCTGGGTGCCTTTTCATGATGACTTTAGAAAAGCCTGAATGTTTCTACTTACATTTGATACCTTTCCAAAGGATAGAAAGATATGTATTAAGTTGCATTTGTGCTATCATGTTATCTTGAAACATGATAGTAATCGATAAAATATTTTTCACTGGCCTATCTTCTACGATTTTAAACACACTTCAATAAAATCCAAAGTTTCACGGTGATATCACTATACTGAAGCCCATACACAATCCTCTGATTCAAACATATTCAAGACTGAGGACAGCATTGTTCACCTAGAAGTATTTAATAAATAATAAACCAAGCAGGGAAAGAAAACCATCATTCTAGTCACATGGCTGGAAAGACCTGTATCGATCTTGACTTCCCCACGAAACCACATAAATATATGATGGTGTTATTGAACCAGCCCAGCAAATGAACTCTGGCATTGCTCAAATGGTGTACATGTTATTAAGAAACAAAATCCTAAAAATAAAATAGGAAGACAGCTAACAGCAAAACCTAAGCATTCAAAAGGGGTTCTATATCAGTAGAAATGATGCGAGATAAGGTTTTAAGAGAGGGATCTATTTTTAATTTAGAATATTTGCAATATGCAATATTGGAAAGGGAAGCCATGAATGGAAATTAACTCCCTTATGTATTGCGGATGGGGAAATGACCACTGCATCATCTCTCCAAAAGTGTGATGAGACTGGATTTTCAGTTGTTTCGCGCTCTCTGCCAAAAATGAAACCCTCCTTTTTAACTGACTTTTCACCAAGTAGATTACAGAAAGCTTAGAATCTCTACAACAAAATAATTGTGGAGACCATTTAAAAACCTTTAGAGTATCTTCAAGTCAAGTAAATAAATTTACTCTAAGTAAATAACTAGGACATGGTGACATTTGCTCAACCATATGACTTGCAGGCCACACTTCACATCTCTATGCCACATAGTAAGGCAAAATCTGGCTAAATTTTAGACATGAAGAAAAATAAAGAAAAACAGCAGCACAAATTGAGACAGTGAAGACATCCCTCAGAAAGATATAGGCACAATGAATCTTGTTCCTGGATCTTCTTCATAAACAGGGAATATGATTGGTCCAGGAAAAGATTGTGCAGAAGAACAAACAAACAGAAACAAACTAGAATATTCCCCAAAGCCCGCGTTCTATCAGCCACTTCCACTAAACCAGAGGGCTATCTACTTCCTTCTGCTGTCTCAGTCCTTGCCTTAGAAAGGCATAGTACTGCCCATGGGAGCAGTATGTCTCTTGAAATACATTACTGTATTTATTCTTTACAGGCACTTATAAAAAGGAGAAGAGACATATATATTTTCACATATTGTGGACAACATGACACAGCTGAAAATGCATGAGAACTGTAATCAGTAAACTTGGATTCAAGACCAGAGAACAAACTTAATCTCTCTGAGGTTTGGTATCCACATCTGTAACCAGGGACTAATGATTCCCATGTGATGAATACACCTTGAAAGTGAAAAATCCTAAAGTCTATGAAAATACTGGTCTGGAAAGGACCATAGAAAACCACCTTAGTGACCCCTATAGGGCTCAGCTGAATCACCCCTCAGTTCCCATGGACTGAATTAAGCAAGTTCAGAGAAGGATCAACAGTGGGAAGTCCTTGGTAACATTCCGACTAGGTGATATTCAGTCCCTCACACAGCCTAAGTCTCTGTTCCTTTCTCCTCATCTCAGTAGAGATGGAAAAGTTACCATGTAATTAATGGCTTTTGTTTTCATGAAGTCTGTAGCGTTGTTCCTTAACTATTTCTTTAAAAAACAGAATCCTGCCAAAATTTTAACCATCTTTTAAAAAGATATTTATGGATTCATTTTGAGAGGGAGAGAGAGCATGCACGTGCAAGCAGGGGAGGGGCAAAGAGAGAGGGAGAGAGAATGCCAAGCAGGCTCTGTGCCCCAACATGGGGCCTCATCACATGAACTGTGAAATCATGACCTGAGCCAAAATCAAGAGTCAGATGCTTAACCGACTGAGCCACCCAGGCACCCTAACTTAAACTATTTTTTTAAATCTTACCTGTAGATTGTTTGCTCTAGCTTTGAGAAGAATGCTGGTGCAATTTTGATTGGGACTGCATTGAATGTGTAGATTGCTTTGGGTAGTATTGCCATTTTAACGATATTTATTCTTCCAATCCATGAGCATGGGATGGACATGGAAAGAAACTAAGTGCCCATCAACTGACAAGTGGATAAAGAAGATGTGGTACATATATACAATGGACTACTATGTGGCAATGAGAAAAAATGAAATCTGGCCATGCGTAGCAACATGGATGGAACTGGAGGGTATTATGTTAAGTGAAATAAGTCAGTCAGAAAAAGACAGATACCATATGTTTCCACGAATAGGTGGACTTGGTGAGACTAAGCAAAAACCAGGGGGAGGGGAAGAGGGGAAAGAAAAAAAAGACACAGAGAGGGAGGGAGATAAAACATAAGAGACTCTCAAAGACTAAGAATAAACTGAGGGTGAGGGAGATGGTGGGGGGAGAGGGGGTGATGGGCATTAAAAAAGGGCACATGTTGGGATGAACACTGGGTGTTTTATGTAAACCAATTTGAAAATAAACTATTTTAAATTAAAAAAAAAGTGCTGTAAAAATTGAATATTAAGATAAAAAAAAATAAATCTTACCTGTAGATATGTACTATGCTGCTTCCAATTTCTATAGCTCATTTTCTCCTGGGCCTTGAGTTCTGCAGCTATGAATTGTGGTCTCATCCTGACACAGTACTTCTTGGTTACCACTTGCAATTCCCTTGGTCTTCAAACACTGACTGATAAAGAATCAACTCTTTATCTGCTGCAATATCTTGATATTTTCCTGACTTTAATCTATGTCATTGTTTTGTCTTGTATTTGTGCAGTTTTCTCTCTGCTTGATGTAATTTTCTTAGTTTAAATTGTCAGTTCCCCAAACACACACTACATTCCTACATTTCCATAGTCCAAGGTCTCTGTCCTGCCTTAGTTTTAACTGACAAACTAATGAAGTCTTCTCTCATTTCATCACCTAGGGGTTATGCAGGGTAGGGTCCAGAACCAATACCCTGAACAGCAGTCATTATGCAATTTTAAGTTGGTATTGCTGTTTAGAAAATACCCCTTCTGTATATGAATTTCTTATGGTGTGTATAGTCACATAATAGCTATGTAACTTAGCTCATATAGTACTAGTAGTTTAGTATAGCACATAGTCCAGACATACAATTTGAAGGAAGCTAAGCTACCTGTGACCCCCCGGTTCTTCCTAGCTGATTTTTGTCAGGGAAAAGGATTTGACTGACCTGACCAACTTTGTGCTTCATAAAGCTGTGTTGGTGGCCAACCAGGACTTTGGTCCTCTTCAAGGCAATCTAGAAATGAGTATTTCTGGGATAGAAGTCAAATAGTTAATGTTTCCCGAACAGAAGAGATTCAACACCGACTCTTAAGGACTCAGAACACTTTGCTTTGCGTTGAGCCTTTGCTCCCTTCCAGAAAGAAAGGAGGATGGCTTAGGCAGGAATAGGCATCTCCTGAGAACTGGTACCTTTGAGCAGTGGGCTGGTAACTGCAGTCTCCCATGATGAGAGCAGGAGAAATGCATCCTTTCTCCATTTCCTCCCCAAGCCCTAGCTATTACAATCTTGTTAACAGATGAAATAAACTTTGACTTATTAATTTAGTGAAAGCCACATGCTCTGAACGAAATGAAGAAAAATGGCTCTAGTTAGCACAAGGGAAACATTTTGAATCAGTGGCTGGCTCAGTAAGTGAGTTTTCCACTGTGGTAACTGATGCTTTTTACAGACTTCCAAATGGACTTGACAATAAGAGCAAAGGTAACAGTATAGCTTCTTTGGAAAGAACCACTACATCACATGAGATTTCCCACTCAGGACTCAGTTCTTGACCTCACACTTCAAAGCACACAAAAGGCATTAAAATCCCCACGCTGAAGTCTATAGGCACCATCAAGTCAAGACGCAGAAAAATTTGAGGCTTGGAAAGGGAGGTGCATAAAAGCCCCACTTTCCCAAATTTTGATGACTCTATGTCATTTATTTATTTTCTCTCTCAATAAAGCTTCTTGAAACCTACACTAAAGTCATCAATATATCCAGAGAGATACTTTCCCCCATTAACCCAATTTATTTCCTCCAGGCTGACTGACTCTTTTTCAAAAGGAACACAAAAAAAAACCCACATTTTTCCTTCATATTCAACATTCATTCTAAGCACCAAAGAATTCTATAGCATTTAGACCAGAGCTTCTTACTGAAAAGTACCCAGATTGTATTTTTCATACAACGCTTTACATGTATGAAGCAGCTCTCAGTAAAGAAGCAATTTCTCTAAAGTGATCTCTCACTGTGTCCCTTATAGGTTCAGTGAGTTATGTTATTTGGGAGACTGAAAAGGAGCATTCTCTTTTGTGAGCAAATACATTGAGACACAGAAAAGTGAAAGTAACTTGTCTTAGAGTCAACCTATTCAATAACTAGTGAACGTTTAACATGTACTAAGTAATAGGGGGTTTACAAATAAGCTATGTGATACATCCTCTTCTCTCCTGGGCTCACATTTATGTTGAAGGCAGCAAGACTAGCATGCATAAACAACAAGAAAAATAAGAAAGTGTCACAGTATCTAATTCTAGGGCAGAGAATTAAAGAGATGTTAAACATAAGAAAAAGTTGGTTGTTACGTCTGACGAAGGGATAGGGGGATTTAAGTGATCTCTCTGATTCTATAATTCTAGAAAAGGAACAAGTCACAATAGACCAGATCCTATGGGTAGAGCCTGAGACAACACTCAAGTGTTCCTGGGCCTAGATTTAATGTCTCTTTGTCCATTCCCAAACAATTTCATAGACCTCCGATTCTATGTGGCCAAGTCCATACTTAGTAACTGGACTTTAAGAAAGGAATTATGGGAATCACAACTTCAAGTGTCAGGGAAGTCAGACATGTGACCCAAGAGCCCATGTCTCTCAGAAGGAGATAGTATCTTCTTTTCTTCAGTTGAGGGAGACCAGGCTGCCTAATGCTACCAGAATTCTCCATTTTTCAAGAGAAGCTATAAGCAAAACCTTTGTGTGAAATCTTATGATTTTAAATATTAACTACCATTTTGTGACTTTGCGACTTGTGCTTTGAGTAGCTCCAGTATTTTATGGAGACATATGTTAGACTGAGATCTCAGGCAGTGAACATCTGTGGTTTATCAATAAAGGAGTTATCAGGCTGTAAACTGTTATCCCCTGGACCATTATATTGATATGAACTTATGAGTAAGTAATTGTAAAGGGGTTGTCTACCTGACTCAGCCTGCCCTCAAGTATCCTGAGGTGTCTCTGCAGTGCAAAAACAGTTGAGTTTAAGAATATTCTAAATAACCAAACTGCTGCTTGGCCAACAACTATAATTCATTATAATGGACAGAGGCATCTAATATATGAATGACCTCAGGTTTGAGGAGTGGTTTCTATTCCCCCCAGAGTAGATACTCGGACAAGAAATCTGAGCTTTGAAATAGTCTACACAGAATGAGCAAGCCACTTGGAGAATGCTTATCACTGGGCTGCAGCGCCAAACACAACCGACTGGAGTTTTTGGTAAGGAATAGTCCTTTACTCTCACACAAATGTGTCTGTGTGAGCCATTGCATGAGTGCTCAGAGAGATGATCAAGGACTGATACCAAAAGTGCTGAGCTATCTGTCCTGGGGAGCCACCTTCCCATGGCTCACATGCACTAAATAAAAACACATCTGACATGAGGCTGGTGGACATATCAAGCTGTGAGACGACTGCCAGAGGTCTGTTGTGAGTGGCCGTCTAGAAATCTGCTCTCTTGCTGTTTGGTCTCATTTAGATCCAGAAGTTGACCTTCTATAGCTAATTGGAAATGCATACAGCATATGATTTATGTTAGGGGAAGAGGGGTTGGGGAAAAGGTCCATTAAAGAAAAGAATAATGGAACCCAAGTGCCTTAAGAATGGGGGAGACGTCAATTATCTCATTTAGTTCCTTTCTTCTGGAAGGGCCTATTACTACCATGTAATTTATGGGCCTGGGGAGAGCCATAAAACCATGGAGAAGAGGAAACAGATGAATCCACACTATTAACAACATGAGACTGGGCTTACAGATCTTTATCCTTCGTTTTTGAAGGAGCTAACCAAAACCCAAGTACAGGGTACAAGAAAACAATGATGGTTAATTTTAAAGATTTTCTATCTCCTTCATATGACTTTTTACTTATAAAAACTATATCTCCATCCCCCAAGCCTTTTTTTCATTGAACTTTTTGTTCTCAGTGTTTTTATATCATAGGTGGTTAAATTATCACAGCCTACTATATGTACTTTTTGATCACAGGGCCCAGAAATAGGATGTTAATTTCACAGACCTGAAAAAATAAGCAAAAGATGAACTAGTGTTAATTTTCTCGTTTTGAAGCTGGAGGGTGATTCAAAGTCTTTTGTCTACACTGATCCCCACCTTCCAATCCGTGTTTCCATGAAGCATATGTGGATAGGATGGAAAGCAGACTTGTGCCATTAGCCACAGCTACAGTGCACGGAGACAGGAAACAAACACCACATCATGTCCAAGAGAGGATACCAACAGTCAGTGCCAGAGCAGTGCCCACAAATGAGATGCAAGAAAAGCAAGAGCCTGGATTGGTTTGGGGAGGCTAGAATACAGGGTTAGATGGTTGGAGGTAATGGAGAACCAAGAAAAAGACCTGTGGATTAAATACAGGAGAGTGCTTGAGATGGCTCATTATTGTTCTGAGCAGCAAGTCATCCATAGGGTGAAGTCATGGAAAGGCAAAAAGATGGAAGAAACACTGTATGTGGAATGCTTTCCTTCTTTTACTAGTCCTGGAGCTTGCTTCTCTCTGAAAAAGAAAGGCCTTCTCTCCAAGAGCACTTTTCTCACCAGCTTGCTTCCATTTAGCCCCATACTAAGTTTATCCGAGCAAACATGAGTTAGCTACTGATATTCTTAGCACAAATACTCAAGCTTTTTCCATATTGTCATGCCTTTACCCAAAGACGAGCATTTGTGAAAAATTTACTCTTGGTAAAAGCATAGTAAAATGAAATTAAATAAAAGCACATTGGTTTTTTTCATTTGTTTGTTTAACAAGTATTTCCTTTCATTCTCTGGTTTTACTTACTTCATGCTTTTAAAATTTATTATTGTTTTTCCAAGTATCAGGGTGTCTCATGTAAGCTCAGTACTGATTTTCTTGCCTTTTCCCTTCCACAGTTAAGAGAATATTTATTTAGCTTTAGTCTGCAGATTTGCTGTGTGGGCCTATATGAATATATATAATGACTTTTCTTCAAAAGTCATTAAAGTGTAGGTTGTCCTTAAGAAAGATTCCAAGTCGCATTGAAGTTACCTTTTAAATAAGCAAATATATATTTCTTTACTAGATTATAAGCTCCTTAAGGACAATTAAAGGAACATTTTGCACATTTTGTATTGATAGAATCTAATATAGTAAGATTATAATCAGAAATATGAATTATTTAAAAAAAAATTTAATGTGTATTTAATCTTGAGAAAGAGAGAGAGAGCGCATGCACGTGAGTAAGGGAGGGCCAGAGAGAGAGAGTGACACAGGATCCAAAGGGGACTCTGCTGACAACAGAGAGGTGGATGTGGAGCTCAGACTCACAAATTGTGAGTTCATGACCTGAGTGGAAACCGGACACCCAGGTATCCTACGAATATGAATCATATAAAAAATGAATGAACAGGGGCACCTAGGAGGCTCAGTGGGTTAAGCATCTGACTTTGACTTAGGTCATGATCTCATGTTTGTGAGTTCGAGCCCCGGGTTGGGCTCTGTGCTGACACCTCAGAGCCTGGAGCCTACTTTGAAATCTGTGTCTTCCTCTCTCTCTGCCCCTCACCTGCTTGCACTCTGTCTCTGTCTCTCAAAAAGTAATAAACATAAAATTTTTTTAAATAAAAAAATTAATACCAAATGAATGAACATTTATTGATGACTTTACTGTGACTTTGTTCTTCTATGTGGGTGTATATCTCCCGATGTTTTAGCCTCCCTTCCTTCTTCTGAACTCCCTACACCCCAGCCAAACAGGATTACTCATTGTCACCCCCATAACCCCATCCCTTCACTATTTTATTCATTGGTCCATTCATTCAACATTTCTCTCATTCAATCAGTCATTTACTCAAGGAAATGACTGTATTTTCAAAGTGCTAAAAGAAAATATCCAGTGAAAAGGCCTCAAAAATTAAAGTAATAGTATATTTTCAGATAGACAAAACAGTGAGGGAGTTCATCTTCAGTGGATCCATGATAAAATCAATATGAAATGAAGCAATTCTGGGATGAGAGAAAGGATTTCATGTGGCAGCTCAGAGATTCAGGAAGTGATGAAGAGCAATACAAATGGTAAGTATGTGGCTAAATCTAAATGATTATTGATTGCAAAAACAACAATAATGCTGTTTCATGTGGTTTAAGACAGATGGAGAATATGAAAACAGTAGTATGTAAGATGAAATGGGGTAAAAGATGTTAAAGAATGCTAGGACCCTTGCACTGTCCAGGAAGTGGGAAATGTATCGACTTTGATTTAACAGGCTGAGGAAGGAAGTTCCAATCTCCAGGCAACCACCACATGAGATTAGAATAATGAGATGGTGGGGAATAGATATAATAAAAACACTCAATCAATCCAAAAGTAGGTAAGAAAGAAGAAAATAAGAGCAGAAAAAAAAAGGTGGGACAAATAAAAAAACAAATAGTGATTGCATTAAATTTAAATGGGACTACCTGCTTCAATTAAAAGACAGAAGTATTCAAGGGGCGCCTGCCTGCGTGACTCAGTTGGTTGAGTGTCTGACTTTGGCTGAGGTCAAGATCTCATCGTTCGTTGGTTCGAACCCTGCATCAGGCTCTGTGCTGACAACTAGGAGCCTGGAGCCTTCTTTGGGTTCTATGCCTTCCTCTCTCTCTGCATCCCCCCCCCCCGACTTGCATTCTGTCTGTTTGTCTGTCTCTGTCTCTCTCTCTCAAAAATAAGTTAACATTAAAAAAAAAGACTGAAGTATTCAAGAGGGATAAAAAAATTATATTCTTCTTACAGGAGACATATCTTAAATATAAGGACCTGAGAGATTGAAAGTGAAAGGAGAGAGGAAGGTAAACTGTAAACTCCAAGCAAGAAAAAAGTGGAGTAACTATTTTATTATCAAATCCAAAAGGCATTTGGGCAAGAAGTATTACTAAAGATAAAGATGGATGTGGAAGAGAGAAACATTTTCCATTTGTGTCTACCTAATAACAATAAATATACGTATATCATGATACATAAAGCAAGAAGTGATGAAACTAAAAATAGAAATAGAAAAAATGTGAAATCATGGTGGGAGATTTTAAAATATTTTTAACACTTCTTTCTCAGGTACTGACAGAATGCATGTACAAAAATCTCTAAGGTATAGAAAATCTGTGCTTTGTGATTAACAGACTTGACCTCATAGCATGTCTTCAATGGTGACCCTGACAGCTGAAAACTATACTTCCTGTTTGATTTATGTCCAGCACTTACCAAAATTGACCATTTGTTGAGACAACCTCAGCAAATTATAACACACTGACATACAGATGATGTCCTCTGACCACTGTAAAATGTCAATAATAAATTAGAAAATCTCAACATACTTAGAAATTAAGCAATAACTTCTAAATAGTGCATTGGTAAACTAAGGAATTACACTGGAAATTAGAAAATATTTTACACTAACTGATAAAAAGAGTATTACATGTCAAAACTCGTAGCATGCCACTAACCCATGCTTAGAGGGTAATTTATGGCTTAATATTAGGAAAGAAGAAAGGCTAAAAACAATTTAGTCATCTCAAGAAGTTAGAGAAACTCAAAGAATATATAAGGAAGGAAATAACAAAGATAAGGGGAGATTTTAAAAAAGAAAAGAGAAGAACACAAAATAGAATCGTCAAGTCAAAGTTTTGTTCTTTGGAAAGAGTAAAAAAATATAATAAATCTGAGTCCAAATACAGAAAAAAGAATAAAGAGAACACAAATAACCATTATCAAGGCAAAACCACTTATATCACAGATAATAAAATCATCACAGTAGAATAAAATGAACAACCATATGCTAGTGTGTTTGACACTTTATTTGAATTGTACGCATTCCTAGAAAAATACAAGCTATCAAAATCGACACAAAAAGGAAATAAATTAATTGTTAAAAAACCTTCTCAAAACAAAAACAGCCCACCCAGATGACTTGACTAGTGAAATCTTCAAACATCCGCAGGAAAGTAACATCTCTGGTATACAAATTCCCTTCAAGAATCGAAAGAGAAGGACTATATCCACATCTTTTAATGAGACCAGTCTGCAGCAAGATATATAACCATGGGGGTGCCTGGGTGGCTCCATCGGTTAAGCATCCAACTTCGGCTGGAATCTGGACGCACCTTTATATTGTATGGAAGGGGCGTGAAGAGGTCATGATTCGTGAGTTCGAGCCCTGCATCGGGGTCTGTGCTAACAGCTCAGAGCCTGGGGCCTGCTTCAGACTCTGCATCTCCCCCTCTCACTCTGTTCCTCCCTTACTCATCCTCTGTCTCTCTCTCTGTCTCTTAAAAATAAATAAACATTAAAAAAATTTTTTTAAAGATATATAACCATGACACCAAGAATATGTAAAAAAAGTCCCAGCACAAATATCTTACATGATAGTGAAGTGTTAAAAGCTTTCCCCCAGAGATCAAGAAGGAGACAAAGATGCCCACTATCAGCACTTCTATTCAATCTTTTCCTGAAGGTTCCCACCAGAGAAATAAGACAAGGAAGAGAGAGGACATAAGAACTGATAAATAAAAAGCAAAAGTCATTACTCACAGTTAAAAATACTATTATGTGGAAAATCCAAAAGGGTCTACAGATAAAGTGTTGGAATCAATAAATGAATTTATCAAAGATATTAATAATTCACTCTTAAAAATTGTTTTTCATGAATCAACAGTAAGTAGAAAACGAAACTTATAAAAATGATGCCATTTATATTAGCATTAAAAACCACCAAACACTTAGTAATATATATGAAGGATGTGCAAGACTTCTACACAGAAACCATAAAACTCTATCGAGAGAAATTAAATAAGACCTGACCAGAGACCAAAATATACCATGTGCATAAATGGTTTGGGGTCTTCTGAGGGGTTGGTGATGTTCTGTTTCTTGATGTGGGTGGTAGATACCCAGATGTATGAAATTATGATAATTCAAGCTCTAAGTGTAAGAGTTTTTGCACTTTTCTGCTTGTATGTTGTACTTACAAAGTTTGCAAGGAGGCAGTAGCTGAATAACAGTTCTTTGTTCTATGTTTTTAATATAATGTTGTAAAATCATATATTTGTATTTTCTCTTCTTGACTCTTTATAACCAAGTTTGGTGTATTTGGGTTATTAAATGTGCCATCTAAGAACAGAAGTACAATGATAACATTGCACATATAGGAAATGAGCTTTGGCTTGTGACCCACCAACCAGAAATGGCACTCATATTTCAATCTAGTTTGCACCTTTAGATTGTATGGAAGGGGCATGAAGTATGATTTAGCCTAGACATCCGTATCTCCAATTCAGCTATCATACTACTTGATTGGGCTGGGCTTTATGACCAAGGACTAACATTACTATAGGACAGAGGATTGGACTGTCATCACCGCTTGGCTTGGGAAAGATGGGGGCTTTGATTCACAGTCTCAAGAGCAGTGAGAAGCATTTTTCTAGACTCCTTCAGAATAGGTATCAATGAAGTTTATCGTGAACATACTGGGATATGTTGGGAAGGAAATATAAATGGTGGAGAGGGTCAGACAAATGGTTTTGAAGCTTGCGGCTCTAAATTCTTATCTTAATTTGATCCCCATGGTGCAATGTATAAATCTATCCAGGCCATCTCCCTGATATGGATCATGGCCATCAAGGTTCTTTATGGCCGTGATACTGATAAGTATCTATTACTTCTCTAGGAATTTCTTCAAATATTAGGAACATTATTTTTGATTGAGCCAGGAAGCAATCGAGAAATGAGGAGCAGATGTTTATTGTGATTACCAGTTGGTTCCATTTTCCATCAGCTGGAAACCTTCATGCACTTTCACTTAGACTATATTTACCCATAAAACCAATACATTCAGTATTTTTTTAAAAAGTGATGCAAATTAGATCAAAACATCTGGATGTTTAGTAAATTGGCCAGATGTTTTGGTGGTTTATATATAAAAGCCAAAAAGAAAAAACGAGTAAAAAAAAAAAAAAGTGGGCAAGGACTTAAATCTAGCTACCCACTCATATCCTCCACCTCCTCAGAATAAGTGATGATGAAACAGTATGAATCATATTGAGAAGGTGGAATTAAAGGGATAATAAATGCTGAAATTTAGCCATGAACAAACAGGAGTGACCTTTGTGGTACTGAGAAGAAATGGAAAGTTACCTTCATCTTTTTTGTATCTAGAAATTATTTCTCAATTGCTCATAATTTTTGAATTACATTTATTTAGTTTTTCAGATCCAAGCCAAGATATCAATCCTCTAAGAGAGTTAGATGCTTTGCCAAATTGAAAATAGATTTGTTTTCCATGTTGGAATTACTGATGTAAACTGCAGGCATAAGTTTTTCCCCCTCCCTTTCTCTTTTAAAGGTGAAACACATTTTGTTTTGTTCTATTTCTTTCTTTCTCAACACAATATGCTTCATTGAATAATTCTCAAACAGTTTTGGGAAGAGCTTTGGTTTGGGAATAAGTTTGTGCTCAACTTCATGCTTTTGGCTTTTTAACTTTGTAACTTTGGGCCACTTAACCTTTCGGGACTTTAGTTTCTACCTTTATAAGGTGGAAATAATAACCTTGTAAAGTTATTTTGAGGGAAAAGCAATGACTGCAATGCAAAACTCCCAGTACCTTTCCAAGTCGAAATTCTCTTCCACTATTAGTGATTTGAAGGTGGACAGGTCAGTTGGGGGTAACTCCCTCTTAGCCCACACCTAAATACAACACTTTTTAAAAGGCTAGCTCTCACAGCTTTCAGCAAAGAGCAGTGAGATCAAAGGAGAAAGTTATCCGGTATATCTCTGTGCAAGTTAATATGATATACTGAAATAGAAGATATTCCACATGTATTTTTATTTACTCATTGAACAAATATTCACTGAGTACCTGTTATAGCCAGAAATGGTTCTAGGTGTTGAGAACACAGACCTTAATCCTTGTTCTCTTAGAACTTACATTCCCGTGGAGAGATAGGTCAAAACATAGAAAAGAGGTAAACTCTACTGAAGCTGAATGATGATAAGCCTATAAAATAGCACAGTTAAGGGATGGGGGGGCTGAATGAATGAATGAGTGTTAAATATGTCAGTAACTGGCAAATATTCCTGAGCTTTATGAAAGATGCTGCATCTGTCGGGTTTTGGTAATAAGAATAATAAAGTCTCAATGTGTAATCTTGTCAGGGTAGCCCAGAATAGGCTGGGACTTTCACTTAGTTGTACATTATTAAACCATGGTGGATGAGCTTCCCTTTGGGTTAAGATATTATCCTTCTGCAAAAAAGAAACTGAAACACTGTAATATGAGAGTAAAATTAACAGCGGGATCCCCACCCAGAGCTCTATGTCAAACACAATATTCTTTCCCGGGGTAAATGGCATTGCAAGGGGCTTACCCCACAGTCTTGCATTTCCAGACATCGTGTTCTGATTCTGAATTCTACGTGTTCTGGAATGATTGCCCCATAAAATGCTATAGAAAGAAAATCTACTTCTGACAATGGTTAAGTCTTTGTAAAAAGATTGCCAGTTTCCAAGTCTTCCTTTGATATAAAGAAATAATTAGTTGGAAAAGAAATTAATACCACAACGAAAAGGTCTATCAAAATGCCAGAATAGGTTTCTTGAGAGGAGCAGTTGGTAAAGGACTTTGAAGTGTCTGCAGGGAAGGAACTATATAAATCAAAGTAAGTTTTTTATGACTAGGCAAGAATTCCAGTATTTTATCCTGAGAGAATGACCCCCTCTCTCACTTCGTACAGAAGATAAAAGAAGAATAGCATGAAATACTTAAGTTCCTACCTCCAAGTCCCTTCCTCCAAAATGTAAGCATGTCCCTGAGAGTGTATCCACATTCACCATTCACCCCCATTCTTACTTTTCCCCCCTCAGTATACACTTTACCTTTCTGAAATGAATAGCTTCCCCAGGACCCTGAACCCTGTGCCTTTCAAACCTTCAGGAATGTTCTCATCTAATCTTTTGTCTTTCTCTATCTCCTCTCTTTTTCCTCTTTTCTCTTCCTCCAGCTTTTTACTCTGTACTAGTGGCTCCTTTTCTGGCGCACACACTTAAGTCTCTCCCACCTTATAAACAAATAAAAAATACCACCACCACCTCTCACAGTTCTAGATCTCCCTCCAGATATGGCCCTCTTTTCAACTCTTCTTCCCACTCTTGTCACTGAGGTCTTTGGAGCTGTCTCTACTACGTTACCTCCCTGTCCATTCTCAGCACGATCTGGCATCTGGCTGTTCCTTTTTTGTTAATGAAACTTTTTTTTTTTAATCAGATCAATGATGACCTCTTGGCTATCAAATGCCAAGAACGCTTTTGAGTCCTTCCATCCCTTGGTCTTTGATAACATTAGACAAGTGACTACTGGATGCTTATTCTCTAAGCACCAGAAGAACCAGGATATATAAGAAGGTTCATGTGGTTTCTGCTTTAAAGTATGTCTTCTCTTAGCTTCTGAGATACTATTTTCCCCTTGTTCTTTTTCTACCTCGCTGCTCTCCCCCTATCAATGTCACTGACTTCTCTTCTACCTACCCTTTAAAGGTTGGTTTTCCCCAGAATTCTGTAATTAACGCTTATGTTCATCCTGTCTCCCTCCTGCAGGCACTTCATGGGCACGTGGCCTGGGCAGTTGCAAAAGTCAGGTGTTTCGATGGGCCCTGAGCTCAGATCAATGCTCTGTTGTCAGCACCCTGAAATTCCTCATTTTTGGAAAGACGTCCCTGCGTTCTCATTTTGCACTGGATACCCCAAATTATGTAGCCTGTCCCACTCTGGGTGATTTCATCCACAACCAAGAATGCCAGTACAACCTGGGACTGATGAACTTCCTAGGCGTCCTACCTAGGACGGAATACTAACCCCTTGCTCTGAGAAATGCATCATCATATTCTAATTTCTCTCAACTTATCAACTGTGGTATACATGATCTCTTCTGGCCTTCTGGTTTTCTGCCCCAAATGCCTTTACTTTCTTCCTGCAGGTAAAGCCACAGTTTTCCTCAGGAAGCAGTCCCGGGTCTGTTTCAGCAAACGAATAAGAGCTTGATTGTGTCCCTGAAGTGCTACAGCATAGAGCCAGCCTCGGGTGACATTGGCTTGGAAAATGTTCAAATAGGTTTTACTAATCTGTCCCTACCAGAACTGTGGGAAAATGTTTAAAATGTTTCTGTGAAATGTCTGTTAAGTAAAATGGCTTCCTTGTGCATACATCAGCATGGATTAGCTGCAAAACGTGGCACCAGGTGACTGAACAAATAAAACCAGCAGGAAGTTATTTGATTAAAAGTAACAGAATTCTCAAAATGTCTCCTGAATAACGATCTCTTAAAAGGATGGTTAGTTCCAAGCCATCTCAATGGCAAAGTTACTTCCCAAATCGATGTCTTCTGAAATTGCTTCTGGTTAACCTTGAGCATATAGGAAGATATTGCTTCTAGGTCTCTACAGCAGTGAGTATGTGTCTAGCTCATCTGAGGGTGATTTCACATTATTAAAAAGGAAGTCACATAGAAGGGAGCGGAACACAGCCCTGTTTTATGCCACCGATGATTGTTACCTGAAATCAGAAGTCTGTTCTTGCCAATTCTGGCTTTTGCAATGGCATTAAAATTCAGGATCTGTATTAGCACGGAAAAAAAAAAAAAGATACCCACCCCTTTTCTGGTATCAGAGCCAAAGGGTGAGGAAAAACCATTACAGACTGCATGACCTTGTGTTACTCTTTTCATATTTCTCTAAATATTGATAGGAAATATAATAACGGCCGATGGCACGATAGTTATTCTTGAAATCTTCTTGTCCCTCCAATACAAGATGATAAGCTTAAATCTATTGTTTTCTGTTGTTGTCTGTTTTGTTTTGTTTTTTGCAACACACGTTAGCATAATAATTTGAAGAAAAGTAATGGGCTGTTTGTGTTGAAGGAATTGTACATTAATGAATCCCAGTAACTGTTCTTTTTCTCTTTGTCCCTGGAATGTTACCCCAGAAAATAGCCTCTTGGTCTTGATCCCAAATGCCCTTTTTTGTTGTAAGCAGTCTGAAATTGTGATAATATTAAAGAAAGAAAGAAAGAAGAAACTTCTAGATCCCTTCTTCAAAGCCTGTGTATCCCTCTGTACCTCCCGTCACTTTCCCACACCCACCCTCGCTCCAAAGACCTTTCTGTACTGGTACCAGTCTCCCTTCTGGTCAGTGGTCCTGACCTCTGTGGTCTTGGGGAGAGCTTAAGGGAGACTAAAAGAATCTTAAGTTTTATTTTGAGGTAGGGCCACATTATAATGAAAGAGCAGACATTGCAACAGCTCAGCCCACGTGTAGCATGGAAACTTTGACACAGATTTTACAGGTGGCATCCTCGCCCACATTAGAATAGTATCAGTGATTCTTCCCCAATCCAGATCCTTCCTCAATGGCACGTTGCATACCCAGTTACAGAGTTGGGGCCACTATCAAGAGGCAAAAAATGGGGACTTGGATATCCATTTTAGAGGCTGCCCTCTGGTGTTTTCACTGTCTTCTCTCTTCTCTTAGGCCACGGGCGTCTAGAGATCCAGAACAACCACCTGTCAGACTAAAGGCGCTGATATTGCCAGGCACTTCTGACACCTAGGCGCTGAGCCTGCTCTACAAGTTCATGCCCATCCTTCCCTGATGTGTGGTATCCATATAACAAAATACAAAGAGTGCGTCAGGTTATCTAAATCCTATACAGTGCATGTGGAAAAGGAGCCACTGTCTCTCTCTGTGCCCTAATCATATGCAAAGTCAATGCCAAGTTCATCGGAAAGCTCTCCGTTTAGATAAGGAAAACTCAGGACGTGAGAGATGTTTTTCCATCAAGAAGATATTACATCTTTTATGAATAAGCGTGACATAAAAAAGGATTTACTTATCATCAAGGCTTACACTCAGAGACTGTAGGGGGAGAGGAGGCCCTGGCCAAGGCTGGTTTTAAAACCACCTATAGCCCAGGCTGCATGTCCCTGTGCAGCTCCCTGTCACTATGCTTTTGTACCAGGCCTTGCCCACACTTGACTCTTCACGTCTGTGATGCTCTCTGCTTAGAACGCCCTCCTCCATCTGGTCAAATCCTATGCCCTGGAAGGACTCAGCTTCCCCGAGCCTGCCGGGAAGCCTTCTCTGACACCCGAGATCGAAACAGACAGTCCTCGTTCCTTCTCAGTTGTGCTTAGCAAGCGGCGACCTCTGTCAGCTCTTACCGGCAGGTCACTGTCCCTGGGCCTTCACGGCCTGGCAAATGGGTGGCACTGAAAGAATGGAAGGAGAAAGAACGAGGAAGGGAGGAAAGAAAGAAGTGGGGGGAAGGAAGTTAGGAAAGACAATGTAAATAAAGGGAGTGGAAAGGAAAGAAGGGCTTGCGGAACACAGACTCGAGGTCTCTGAACAGATTTCATTTTGAAGACCTGTGTTAAAGAGGCCCAGAACTTCACCCAGGTGAACAGTCAGTGGGGACTGTGAATGGATGTTACGTCCAGCAAATCTGAGTTCTATGTGCATGCTTCATTGAGATGACCGTCCCCGGCTCAGCTGCTGTGTTTTCTCTATTAAAAATACAACCCTTCATTAAGATCACAACAGACTTTAACTAAACAATAATTGCTACCTTTGTTTAACTAATAACCCGTAAAGAAATATACAATTTAGAATTAGTTTGGAGCAAGGTAAGTATTGTTTTGATTCCCAAGGCGGCCAAGGGGCAGGGCATTTAGCCTCAATGTGAACACTCCCCCTTCTACTGCTTTAGAGCCACCCAGCTCTGCTTATAGGATCCAAGGCCTCTGCCCCCTAGGACGCCCTGTTCCTCACCAGTCCTGACCAGGGCACCACAAGTGAGTTGAGCCCCTAAACTGGGGCCACATATGTGTCATCTAACTTGCATCTTTTACCCACACTTCTGACTTGTTGACCACGTGTGCCTGGTTTCTGATCAGTAACCCCAGTATCTCCACACATGTGGAATCCCACTGAACCATGTAACCTGTTTGGTTGAGACTCTTCTAGTTTGCCTGACTCTTCCAGTCTGCCTTCTCAGGAGGCTTAACCCTGTCCCCTGAACCCACGGCTACTGGCCAAGGTCCTCCCTCAGAACCTGAAGAACGGTCCCTGCCTATGAGGGAATACCACCCTTCTCCAGTTTGTGATGCTTTGATCCATCCACTAACTTGAACTTCATGAAATTCAGGTGCCAGCCCAAAGCAAGCCCCGACTCTCCGTGCCCCTCTAGGAACTACAGGTCAGACTAGCCACCTCAGAGGCCAGTCCCATGGCTGAAATGACCCTGCAATCAAGGTGGTAACTTGGTCCTTTCTTCCTCAGACTTCAAAGGCCTTTGAGATACTATCCTGAAGCATAGCTGGGCTTGCCCAAGCTGTGAAAATATCTTAGAAATGACAGAATGGGTTATAAGGCAGATGGTTTGTCAATATTTATAAAATAGTGTGTTCTTATCATATCACTGCTGGTTCAGAAATAAGGTCCAAAAGAGTAAGGAGTTAGGAAGGTCTCTCTCTACTTGCTTAGAAAATGAAATAGAATGAAATTGAACAAGGGCACCTGGGTGGCTCAGTTGGTTGCACGTCAGACTTTGGTTCCAGTCATAATCTCACAGTCATGGGTTCGAGCCCTGCATCAGGCTCTGTGCTGACAGCTCAGAGCCTGGATCCTGCTTTGGATACTGTGTCTCCCTCTCTTTCTGCCTCTCCCCCACTTGCACTCTGTCTCTCTCTCATAAACAAATAATCATTAAAAACAATTTAAAGAAAAATTGAATGAGAACATAGGAAGAATGCTGTCAAAAGCTAGACACAATAATTAAGAACTTAGTAAAATATTAGGTCATTCATAATCTCTCATTATGTGTATATCACATACATCTCACATGTATAACACACACGCATCTATACACGCATAATATATATATGGTTTGTTTCTCAGAGTGGTTAGCATGAAAATACTTAATATGACATACATTAAAAATCAGTTTATATAGTACCTAGTGCTGTGAGAGAAGTTACAAATGCCTGAAAGTGCCCAGATGCCCTGCTAAGATTTGAATCCACCCCGCATACTGGGCATTCTTGGTTCACATTTTATCCAGAGCAGAGCAGAGCTCTCTCCTTTCTCCCCAACATCCTTGGAAGGGGGGTCACCCTCCAGCTCCCCTGAGACTGATGCAGTGGGTCAGTGAGGGACATGGGGTAAGCCCCGAAGCACCCCCACTCTCTCCCTCCTTTATCCACCCTTCCTGAACCCTGGTAAAGCCCTGTGGGGAGTGGACTGTTCAGTTTTCTGTTAACACAGGTTGTTTTAAGTGGACAAGCCCTTTCCTCTGAACACCGTCAAACACATTTGGACAAACAGAACCGTTTTTAAACAAAGTTAGAGCAAGGTCTCCTCACACCTTGGAAAAGCTGTTTGGCCTTTGGGTGAGTCATTTCGCCCACTGTGAAGTGGGCGGTTACAACAAACAGCACCTGCGTCCAGAGGCCCCTGCGAGGCTTTGCCGGCTGCCAGGTTGTTTTTGTTGCCACAGCCTGTGTGTGTCTTGTGCTTCCCTAAAGAGCAGATCTGCAAATCTGAGTCACCAGGACACGGGGGAGAAAAATATATGCAAACCGTGTCTTCCTAGCTTGGCAATTAACTAATTAATTGAGAGCCAGGGTAAACAGTTGAGTCTAACGTCTAAACTGCATTAATTACTGTTTATAGAGCTCCAGGAAAAGCCTATTGGGAAAGGTACAGTCTAAGTGGAGGGCGGTATGATTATGGTTGCGGCTCTGACTGTCATTGTTGGGGAGGGTAGACAAGGGGAGGGCTCAGGATGCTCAGTCAGAGCTCCTGGCTTCCTGGGTTCCCGGATCTGCCAGGCACTTGTGTTGATATTTTAAAGGAAGTCACTTCATCTGTGAATCAAATTCAATAAGCAAAATCAGGAAAATACTTAAGATTCTTTGAAATAAGCATGGGGTAACTAGAAGTGCATTCATTAGTCAGCACTCACGGTATACCGACGAGGAGATGAGGATTTTCTTTTTAATGTTTATTTTTGAGAAAGAGAGAGAGTGTGAGTGTGCATGAGTGGGGGAGGGGCAGAGAGAGAGGGAGACAGAGGATCTGAAGTGGGCCCTGCACCGACAGCAGAGAGTCCAAGGTGGGGCTCGAACTAGTGAATGGTGAGATCATGACCTGAGCTGAGGTCAGACGATTAAGCAACTGAGCCACCCAGGCATCCCCAGATGAGGATGATTTTAAAGAAACATCACATGAATTCATGTTCGGTCAAGGGCTGTCCTTTAAAGTAGTCACTCTGGAAGGCATTGTGCTTATTCTGTTCAATGCAATAAGTGTTTATTGAACACCCACCGTGCTAGGCACTTCTAGGAATAAAAAGACAAAAACCAGACTCATTTGCAGGGAAGCTCTAATCTAGCCGTGGAGCTGAGACGTGAATACAAACAGCTAAGACCCTAGGAGAAGTGCTAGAAAGTGCTAGCATCAAAGGTTCAGAAAAGATACTAAAATTGCCAAGCAATAAGGTTAGTAACAAGTTTGGCTGGGACATCAGGGAAGGTGTAGTGCAAGACTTGTCCTTTGGTAAAAAGCTTTGAAAGCTAGTAATGTTGTTTTGGGAGGAGGAGTGGGATGGGGGTAGGGAGATGTAAAACACGCTCAAAGCAGAGGAAACAGCAGATACCCAGAAGGCCCATCAGGGACCCCTAGAAAGTTTCCCCCTACTCATCCTCTCTCCTTCCGTTCCCATCTAAATCTTACCCATCTTGAGGTGATGATTGAAATCTCACCACTTCCTCTGGTTGAAGAGTGTTTGTTTATCCAGGGTGTAGACAGCAATCTACAGGCAATCTGCAATCTACAAGGCAAAGAGAATCAATTGAGCCAGAACAGGAAGTACTAATACGTAGGTGGGCTGGCAGAAGCTACAAGTATAGGCAGGCAAAGGGTCAAGTCTATATAACTAATTCATCACTGTGTTTTATTTCAACATTCATGTATTTAGTGTCTACTATGTTTTTAGCATTGTGCTAGCTCTTGGGGGGTATAAAGAAATATAGCAAATGATCTCTGTCCTCAAGGACCCTATAGGTAGACAGAAGTGGGCAAATGTATACAAGAACATGACAGCAGATTATGTAGGAATGACTAGGTTACAGGAGAAACACATGAGTGGGAGGGGATAGGTTCATGGACAGGCAGGTCTACAAGCTTTAGGTAGGCGACAGAATGGCATGGCAGGACAGAGGTGAGCTCTGCAGCCCTGTCAGAGGTGGTGTTTCCAACGTGCATGCATGAGCAGTCTTGGCCCATGGCTGTGGATTATGGGATGTGGGCGTGCTGAGACTCCAATAGGGATATGTGGTTTTGGAGACTGATATTCTGAAAATTTATGTTCAGCATTCATTAATGAGAGGCAGGAAGAAACTTATTTTCCCTTCTGTAAAAATTTTGTTATAGAAACATGTCAATTTACTAACCAATACACGTTGAGTGACTAAAACAGAATCAACAATCTCAAAACAGTTGGCAGGACTTTCCCCACTTTCCTGAAAAGCGATCCTCAGATTTATTTTGATCTCAGTTCTTCTTAGTAGGCTCATTGAATAATTGAACATATACATATGATTCCTAATGGCAGTACTAAGGACCAACCAACATTTTGGCATTTAGATAAGGAGCTGTGCAAGTTAACCTGAGTTAATAAGCACCACCATCTAAATTTATCTCAGTTCTATTCTATGAGAATAGAATTCTATGAGACAGAGAGAGGAAAACAGAAAATCCCAAGCAGGCTCTGCACCATCATCGCAGAGCCTATTGTGGGGCTCAAACTAATGAACCAGGAGATCATGACCTGAGCCAAAGTCAGACGCTTAACTAACTGAGCCACGCAGGTGCCCTTAAATCTTCAATGGATGTGAGCATGCATAGTTCATGGAGCAGGTTTGACAAGGGAAGTTGGAGAAAGCCTGAGCACCCTGGGATCCCACAGGGAGTGCAGAAGGAACAGGATTGCACGGATGAGCAGGAAAGATAGTTTTGGCCTCCCTCCCAAAGATAATAAGGACCTAAGTTATGAGGACCTCTTTCTATTCAGACAAACACACCAAAAGCTTCCATATCCAGATAAATTCAGGGTCTTACAAAAGAGACATCTTAAGTCGTTCTCCAGTTTCAGAAACTTAACTGAAAACTCCTCACGTGGGATGGACATTAAACCCCGTGTCACCTGCTTTTGACCATTCGTAATAAAGGTAGACACTGACTTTAGGTTAAAGATGTGCAAAGTAATGTAGATGGTAAACATGGGCCCTGGTGCTTATCTAGCACGGGGCACCTGAGTTACAGAAGGAGAAGCTAAGACACTGTGGTCAGTGCCGGAATGTGTAATAATCAAAGGTTAAAAAAATACAACGACGGCGTAGCAGTTGCCAATTCATTCTGTGTGGAGTCATCTGAGATTTTAGGGGTTTTCAAAGCATTGAAAAATGCTTTCAATGCTAGCAATGATTTTCTTTTTCTTTTTCTTCGAGGGAGTGGGTTTCACAAAGCACAAGTGGAATTCTTGGGCACATGAGGATGGGAAGAAAACATTAGGGAGAAAATCAAGGAGGGTAAGTGTTTTTTCCCTTTACTTTGAGTGGTGGAAATACATTCACCAAAGAATAGCAGGTGGCTGTCTCAGCACCATGATGAAAATCATTTCTGCAATTCTCGGACATATCTCAATGCCAAAGGCACCTAGAGAATTCTCTCATAGTGGAAAGAAGTTCAATCAAAATTTTATAAAACAATTTAATTCATTATTGAAGTTTTTAAAATCAATAGTAGAGGAAATACCATGTGTTTTACTCAGGAAAATACCTAACAATCTGCAGCCCTATAGAGTCCAGCCCTCCTCTCCCAGAGCCTTCTTTCCTTCTATTTTATTCCTATTTTCCAGCTCCGCTCTTGAAGAACTTACCTTAGTTCTACACTTGGGGGTCAATGTGTGGGCTGATAAGAGTTTCCCTTTCTCCTGCTGTGGCAAGTCACAGAAGTCACACACATAAGGGTCCCCAGGGAAGCAGGCACCAGTGACTTCTGTCTGGGGTACTGTTTTCCATAGAAGACTTCAGTGATCAGCTAGCCTGGTGGGTCTTGCATCTGTGGGTTGCCTGGAAGCAGTGTTTGGGGAATATACAACCTACCCACCCTGATTTTGCAAGGAAAAACAGAGAAAACTCATCTTTCTTTCTACTTCTTTGAAACCAAGGTACAGGTGTGAGACTCAGGCTTCACCAATCAGACCCACTTGCCCAAGACTTTATTTGGACAGTAGAGAAGGGATGCAGTCTAGATCCATCTTGTTACTGCATACAGAGGCAAAATCATTCCCTTTTGAGGGTGAGGTTGTTTGTGATGTCATGACTCTTGGGCAGGAGTGGTATCAGTAGTATTAGTGAATCAATTTAATTCATTACTGAAATTTCTCACCAAATATCAAAGGCAATTTCATTCATTTTACTAAGAAAAACACCTGATAATCTCCTTCTGCCATTTCTCATTCTCTGTCTCACACAGATTGTAAAGCCAAATGAAAAGCTGTCTTTCCTCCCTTAAAGTTCTGCCCCCGATTCTCTTTCCATCCATCCAGTTAGCACTGACTTTTCTTCTTCTACCCACCACATTCCATGAGACTCTATTCCATTTTCTTCCACCATAACTTTGCCATTTTCAGTGTGAGTCAAGTCAAGCCAATCTGGGTTCCTTTCCAGTCTCCCTTCACTAAGTAACCCTATTCTATGATAAAAATGTACAGGAAAAGCATCCTATATAATTTTAGAGAGACCATGAATCCAAATTTAGAAGGTCTAATCTAATCTGACCAAAGACATAGATGTCTGTAAATGGCCAAAATTTATGATAAGTTGGTTGAAAACTGGTCTGGAGCTCAGGGGTTTGGAAGGTCAGTCTAGAGCACACTCTTCCATGCCATACTGCTCTGCAGTGGCTGGGGAGCCTTGGAGCTTTCCATGCAACCATGGACAAGACCTAGGTGTGCTTGGCTTTCAGGGACAGATTAGGTTGGAAACTCTCAGGCTTGTATGGCCATGCACTATATTGTGTGTGTAATCTAAAGAATTATATATAATGTAGTTTGATGAATCTATGAGTGCTCAGTGCTGAGTACTATCCATAGAGTAACTATAAGGAACTTTTCTCCGGTAGAGTCTAATTTATTGTGACCTGAAAGTACTTGCAGAGGAAGAGTCCCCAAAAGTCCCAATAAAATCATCCAGGAGTCTCCAGCATCTACCTACTCCTTCTCTTCAGTTCCCACAGTTTAGGCCTTCATTGCGTCTCATGTACTACTGGAATACCTCCCAAACACGTCTGTTGCTTTCCAGTTTCCCCACCCATTGTACACACAGCTACAAGAACAATCTTTGTAAAGTTGGATCATGTCGCTGCTCACCTAGAAATCTTTTAGTCATTAAAGGACACTTAGTGTTTTGAAGCCCCTTGAACACTTGTCCCAACCTAGATGACCAGACTTTTCTGCCCCTTCTCCCTATTATACATTCTGTGAAATTGTTAAAATTTCCAGACTTAGGATTCGGAGCCCACAACTTCTTTACGAAAAAGGATACAATTTCCGGGTGTTTATTTTATGCATATAAATATATTCAGAAAGAGGGGTGCCTGGGTAGCTTAGTCAGTTAAGTGTCCGACTCTTGATTTCAGCTCAGGTCATGATCTCATGGTTCATGAGTTCAAGTCCCTCACTGGGCTCTGCGCTGACAGCATGGAGTCTGTTTGGGATTCTCTCTCTTCCTCTCTTCCTCTCTGCCCCTCCTCCCCAAATAAATTAATAAATACTTTTTGAAATTCAGAAAGAACAGAAGGTAAGTTCCATGTTTTTCTCATTGACATAGTCCACGTATCGAAAACAGGACCAGGCACATAGGAGATGTTTAATAAATATTTATTGTAGATGGAAATATGGGCAGGGCTGGTTGTGTAAAAGCGATTATTGAATGGCTATAGCAACTGGATGCTGTATGGAAATATATAGATAAAGTTTCCAGTTCTACATGCATATGTCTGGTTGGCTGAACCTTAAAGGTAATACAACGTTACTTTGGAAATCTTAATCTTTTCTTTAAAGGCCCAGAGAAGTCAGAAGGCAGTATTTACTTATTCATTCATCCACTCATATTCATTCAATTTATTCAGCCCTGGCTATAGAAATGGTACTAAATTGTATGCATCACCATTTGAGAAAAAAAGTCAGGTTAAACCCTGTATTCGGTACAGAGAAAGACACTCAAAAAGCTTTAAAATAATTGATAAAAGTAGCTTCTGGGACACACAAAATTCTTTAGACTGTATACCAAATTCAGTGGCTTCAGCGATATCTGGTGAACATCGACATCAGATATGGTCAAATTAATAACATCTGTAATTTTCAAAGTTTTTACCTGAAATTTTATCCTTTTTGCCTTTAAGAGATAGACATTATGTAAAAACGTATTGGTTCAGCTGTTCATTAAGGAATATTTATCAAATGTCTGTTACAGGCTGGCATCTGGAGAAAAAGATGACTAAGACACTCCCTTGTCCTTACGAGGCTCCCTGGGATAGGAGGGGTGTATGAGCACATCTTCTTCCCACAGTGTGCAAATCAGTGAGGGGGACAAGAATGCTCTCAGAATCAGAGCTGGGACACGATTTGCTTCCACTAATTATGTAAGACTTGCTTCCAATCGGGAAAACTGGATAACAACATGCAAAAGAATGAAATTGGATCCTCACCTTATACCACGTACAAATATCAACTCAATGTGGATTAAAAGCTTAAACGTAAGACCTGCAATATAAAGTTTCTAGAGGAAAACAGGGAAAAATCTTTAGAATATGGCCTTGGCAATGATTGCCAAAACCAAAGGCAACAAAAACAAAAACAAACAAGTGGGATTACATCAAACTGAGAAGCTTCTGCACAGCCAAGGAAATAGTCACAGAGTAAAAGGCAGCCTATGAGTGGGAGAAAATATTTGCAAATTGTGTATCTGATAAGGAGTTAATATTCAAAATATATAAAGAAGTCCTACAACTCAATAATAAAAAGAATCTAACAAGCTTTATTTAAAAAAATGAGATGAGACTTGAATAGACCTTTCTCTAAAAAAGATACACAAATGGCCAACAGGTATATGAAAAAAAAAAAGTTCAACTTCACTCATCATTAAGGAAATGCAAATCAAGTCAAAACCACAATGAGATATCACCTCACATGTATTAGGATGGTTAATATCAACAAAAGACAAGAAAATAAGTACTGGTGAGGATGTGAAGAAATTAGAACCCTCCTGCATTATTGGTGGGAAAGCAAAATGGTGCAGGTTCTATGAAAAAAAACAATGCTTAAGCTCCTCAAAATGTTAGAAACAGAACTACCACATGATCTAGCAATGTCACGTCTGGATGCTTATCCAAAAGAATTGAAATCGGGGTCTCAAAGAGCTGTTAGTACTCCCATGTTCACTGCAGTATTATTGACAGTAGCCAATATGTGGAAACAACCTGAATGTTCATCGAAAGATGAATGGATAGAGAATATGTGGCAAATATATACAATGGAATAGCATTTAGCCATGAAAGAGAAGGTAATTCTGCCTCAAGGGACAATGGGGTAAGGTTTGAGGACACGATGCTAAGTGAAATAAGCCAGTCTCAGAAAGACAAATACTGCCTGATTCCATTTATATGATGTGTTTAAATAGTTAACTTCATAGAATCAAAGAATGGAAGGGTGATTGCCAAGAGCTGGAAGGAAGGAAACATGAGGGCATAAAGTTTTGAACTCTAGAGCCAATACTAATACTGTACATTTAAAATTTGTTAGGAGGGTAGATCTCATGCTCTTATCACAATAAAATTTTTAAAAACTAGTTAATTATTTTAAAACTCCTCTTAAAATAATTTTTTAAAAAAAGGGCACCTGGGTGACTCATTTGAGCATCCAACTCTTGATTCATGACTCAGGTCATGATGTCATGGTTTGTGGGATCCTGGGGTTGAGCTCCTGCTTGGGATTCTCTCTCACTCTCTCTCTCTGACCCTCCCCTGCTCATTCTCCCCCCACCCAAATAAATAAATACATATTTTTAAATACTAAAAAAAAACCCCAACTCTTCTTTCCTATTTTTCTCTTGACTGCCAGGAAGTTCAGAGTCAAGGTCTACACTGGTTGCCTCCTTTTAGCTCTAGATTTCTGGGATTCCCATTCTCCACTCTGTTACTCACAGCTGAACCCACACATCACTTAAAAAGCTTTATTGTACTTGTGCTTTTAACATTTTTGGAAATGGGCAGGGCACAACTGGAAAATAAATGACTTCTTCCCAGAAGCGTAACAGCGAGGATGGCATTAGCACTCCTGCAGGAAACTGAATTGCTCAGGACTTTGAAGATCCAAAGCTTCTTCGGGAGACTTCCGGTGACATCTGCTACATGAGCCGGAAGTGGGAGTGGAGTCGGGGGGTGGGGGGAAGAAAAATGCCAGGACCATCTTTATTGTGCCGCTGCAGTTGAGAGGGAATGTGAAGAGAGTAACCACAGACAGGACCTTGCTTCCTTTGGAAACCTCTGCAGTTCGACTGTGTTGCCCACCGCCCTCCCCGCTCCCCCCACCAGCACCCTGGAAACGTCTTGAAGGCCAAGACCATGCCTTTTGCACCTCTAATCCCAGCACCCGGCACTGTGCCTGACTTAGGGAGGCACATCCGATAAATGAACAGACATGAAACGTTACTTCCGAGCTTTGGCCCTGGATCACTGACAGAAAGGTGATGGTGTTAATTAAAATTGAGAAGCTCAGGGAAAGAGCGGATCGGAGGACAATGGAGACTTTAGTTCATGAAGTGTTGAGTGCGAGGGGCAGGCCATCAGGGGAGAGATGTCTACCAGCATGCAGAAATTGTAGATGAGTTCTAGGTCCCTTGGTGTTCTCATCCGTAAAACGGGATCCTAATGGGACGTCTCTCATGGGGTTACTGAGAAGGGCAGATAAGACTAAAACGTTTGTCACAGTGCTTGGTTCATCGAAAGTACTAAGCATAAGCTAAGGGAAATCACTGCAGGGCAAAAGTGGATCCTGTTCTCCCATCTATTTCCTACCTACTGAGTCTTGTTAATTTTCCCAAACACATCTTGCTGTGTCTCTTTCTCCCTTTTCACTCATCTCTCGCTTACTCAGACCCTCTTTTCCAACTTTAGAACGTGTATCTCGGTCCCTCCGCCTCCGGCAGACCCAGGGCTGCCAGATGCCCTTCCTGGAGCACAGTGACGACCCCTCCTCTCCACTGGCACTCTTGACCTTCAGTAGATCCCAAAGTACACTGGCCATTGTAGAAAGTCAGAGTCACCTTGGGGCTCTAGGCCTAGCTTTATCTGCTTTTGCAATCTGATAGTCGAATGCCCAGAATTTCTACCCTCACCCAGACAGTCTATTGTTCACCTATAACTCATTCATTCATTTACTCATGAAGCCATCCTGAGCTCTGGACCCTCAAATGCTCTGCTATTTTTCTAGCTACTCAGGCTCTCAAATATCAGTTTTCTTATCTTTATTTATTTTTAAAAATTTTTTTAGCATTTTCATTTATTATTGAGAGACAGAGAGACAGAGCATGAGCAGGGAAGGGGCAGAGAGAGGGGGAGACACAGAATCCGAAAGAGGCTCCAGGCTCTGAGCTGTTTGCACAGAGCCTGACGCAGGGCTCAAACTCACAAACTACGAGATCGTGACCTGAGCTGAAGTTGGACACTTAACCGACTGAGCCACTCCGGGTGCCCCCGTTTTCTTATCTTTAAAGATGAGAGAAGTAATGCCCTATGAGTTTTTTGATGTGAATATAAATAAGCTAAGTGAAGGGGTCTGGCATATAGAAGGAGCTTACTAAACCAGTCTTTCCTTTCCTAAGTAGCTTGCCCGTCACATGTCCCGTCACATGCCTGCTGGGAACCCACGAGCCTGCCCCCTCCATCCTGCATGAAGGAGAAGGGCAGCGTCATGTCCAAACAGCTGAGGTGACATGACACTCTGGCTCCAATGTTGCTCCAGGGGGCTGGCATTTCTCCTGAAGGGGTGACAGAGCCCTGCCTTGGCAACTGCCTCCCCAAGGAGCATGAGTGGGGGTGATGAGGTCGGAGGGTCTGAAGTTGATGACCTAGTAGTCCATTCCCTCATTTTGAAAAAGGAAAAAGCATGTAGTTTATCCTGGTCATGCCGTGAACAAGCGCTGCATTCCAGGAATCTCAGGTTCCCTATCCAACCCGTTGTCAGCTACCTTTCTCCTGATAACAGTTTTGCTCATATAAGCTGTTTCAAGAGAGACTATGGCCTATTGATGTTTGAGTCCCTACCACCCAGAACAGTGGCTGGCATACAGTAGGTGCTAGATAAATGCATGGTAAGTAGAGGAATAAGGGAATTGGACACCCGTTCCAGTGGACTGGGCCCTCTAGGGGTCCCCAGGGGCCCCTTCTGAGGAATTTCCTGTTGTCTCAGTAGCAGAGTGCTCGGTAGGCCTCTATCAGTTCCATGAACTGGGATGACCGGGCCAAGGTAGCATCTAATCAGACCTCCATGCGAGGTCATCAGAGCACCACTGATGGTGGTTCCCCTGGGAACACCGGCCCAGTTTCCCCCAAATCAGCCGCTCTTCTCATGATGCTTGATGGGTGGTTTACTTGGAAAAGTGCTCCTGACAGGAGATGTTCAATGAGGGAAATCTACTCCTTGGCAGAGACCTGACTCTAATCACAGGGAATGGCCGGTCACTGCCGGCTGCCTCTTCCAGGACCCCATGGCGGCAGCCAGATGTCACAGCCATATGCCGATTTTCCTGGCTCTCCTTTATTAACAGACCTCAGAGAAACCAAGTGTTCCAGTGGCCTCGTTGCAAGACTTCTTGATGATAATGTCTCTTAGCAGGAACAGGACTGAAACGCATTTCTAAATAGGATACGAGCCATCAGGAAAAGCTGACCTCAGAGACACTGCATGTTTCTTTTGGGTGGCAAGCCCAGTGCAGGCTCTGGGGGCCCTGTGTCCTCCTCTGATCCTGACTTCCTTCCTTAGGAAGCCTGACGCTCCCACTTGATAACCTGTCCCAGGGAGCGTCATTAGAACCTGGGCTTACTGTTGATGATCCGTTCTCCCTGAACACACACACTCGGGCAAAGTCACCTCCCTGAATGCAGAACAAAGAGGAAACTGCAGCTCGGATGTCCCAGCCTTCCCTGGGGGCCACTGTCCCTTAGTCAGCGCTGGCTAGGAGGTCTGCTGTGACGCCGGTCCTCGTCAGCCCCACATTTTGTTCAGGGCTGTGACTCAGCTCAGTAGCAGCAGTGGTGACTCAAAGGCAACATTAGCTCTGGAACTCTGGTTACCCCCAAATTCCCCTGCCTCTGAGCCCATGTCCAGAGCTCTGTGCGCTCGGCACCAATATGCTGAGTGCCACAGGGGGCCATTGTCTGTCCCAAAGCTGGGGGTACACGTGTGCTGTATTTAGAGAGGCAGTAGGAAAGTCTTTTCAGGTGTCAGAACCCTGAAAGTCCTTTATTACAACTCCCTCTTTCAATTCTACCCTGCCTTCTCATGAGACTGAATATCAATAGGAGGTTATCAAGGGGTGCCTGGGTGGCTCAGTCGGTTGAGCATCTGACTTTGGCTCAGGTCATGATCTCACAGTTCATGAGTTCGAGCCCCATGTTGGGCTTC
The DNA here is from genome assembly GCA_030068075.1 of Paguma larvata. Classification (NCBI taxonomy): domain Eukaryota; kingdom Metazoa; phylum Chordata; class Mammalia; order Carnivora; family Viverridae; genus Paguma; species Paguma larvata. The sequence goes on from CM057837.1 coordinate 84,152,415, forward strand.
AGGCTGACAGCGCAGAGCCTTGAACCTGCCTTGGATTCTGTGTCTCCCCATCTCTGCCCCTCCCCTGCTCATGCTTGGTCTCTGTTTCTCAATAATAAATAAACATTAAAAAATTAAAAAAAGAAGATCAATAGGAGGTTATCTTGTGGAATGACTAGTATTTCAGGTGGAGTCCATTGTTCATATCTTTTCTTCACGGCCATCTGGGTGGTTCTTCCAGACCTCTCATACTTAATTTCCCACAGGGAACCTACTTAATTTCCCTCAGGACCAGCCCTTCATATCCTTAAAAATAGCATTCAATTTTTTAAAATGATTCAGAATCCATGTGTGAAGGTCATTCACTGCACAACAGAGGCAACTTCTTCCAGAGAAGGCTCACTTGGGAGAAGGCATTTGGAAGTGCTTGTCTCATAATAGGAGAAGCCTGATCTCTGGGAGGGTCGTCCCCTCAGCGGAGGCTGGGTTCTGCTCTGTCATTTCACTATTTTGTCTCAGAGGCACATCCATATTGTCTCTAGAGCAGAGGAGGACAGAGCCCAGTGTGTTCAACTCCTCCATCCCTGAATGCACAGGTGGTCTCCAGGCCTTTGGCATTTTCTCACCTCTGTGCCTCTGCTCACTCTGCCTTCGCCCTGTCACTTCCTCATGGCGCCTTGAAGGTACCATAGAAGCAGGCAGGAATGCAACCAGATCCTTAAAGTCAAGACCAAACTAAGAACTCCAAGCAATCCATCAGAATCATGCCAGGCTGCCTTCTCTCCTTGTCCATTCAGCTTTTCTCTGTGCTCATCCCCTATGCCTCATCGGTCCTGAGCACTTTGTAGTTTGGGATCCAGTTCCACCATTTCCAGTTGGTCACCTCCTTCACTAGCTCTCTTATTTCCATTTCGATGCCTGAAGATTGTCACTGGAGCCCCCTTTGTCTGTCAGGCTGGTTTGGTCAGTCATGAGTGATGTCCTTCTTCTAACCTCCATCCTACGCAAGAGCCTGGTAAAGCCACATCCTCTTCCTTCATTTCTTAAAATTCCACCCAACTTTCAAAGATGAACTCAGCTTCCACGTGTGAAGTAATCTCTCTGTTCTCCATACCAGTAATTTATTTAGATTTCTCTTGTGTTATTTGCCACCCCTCCCCCAAACAGTCTAAGTGCCTCCATATAATTTATTTCTAGATTTGGTTCTCTTCAAGAACAAACTTTTATTTATTTATTTTTTCCCTCCAGCAGCCTTTACTATGCATGGGCTCGAGAGGCTGCCTAGTAAAATGACCACTGAGTTGCAGCAAAGTAGTCGCGTGAGCAGGAAATTATGAAATATACTCTGATTTTCTTACTTTAGGTAAGTTTTTAACTTGTGGCGATCTGACTACACGTGAAAAAGCTCTACTTTCAATGGAATGAGAATCAAAAGTACTGAGCTTAATACCCCAACTCTTGCTGTTCCACTGGCAAGCATATTTGGGTTTTGCTCTTCTTATCTTCAACACAGCCTGGAGCAGTGTGTATGTCCTCGACATTACTTGTGTTCACTGTTTTGCAATATATACTGGTGATCTAGGGGTCTCTAAATCTTTGGTCAATAGCACCCAAATGCACATCATTTTGGAGGCTTACAGTCTTTTGTTAAAATTTTTTTAATATTTTATTTATTTTTGAGAGAGAGAGAGAAACAGAGCACAAGTGGGAGAGAGGCAGAGAGAGAGGGAGACATAGAATCCAAAGCAGGCTCCAGGCTCTGAGCTGTCAGCACAGAGCTTGACATGGGGCTCGAACTCATATACCGCGAGATCATGGCCTGAGCCGAAGTCGGATGCTTAACCAACTGAGCCACCCAGGCGCCTCATTGGAAGCTTCTAGTCTTCAGTCAGGAATCTATATCACCCTGCATTTCTCCTTTTGGATGGAAATGAATGTTAATCAATGTAAAGAAAATTATTACCTTTTGGATTTCAGGCTATCATGTGTCTCTACAGGCTATCTTCGACAGAGAAAAACTACTTCTCAGGTGACAATTGCTGGTCCTATGCACCCCATCCGCAGACCAAAAACAAAAAGAGTTGTTTTTATGTGTTATTTCTATGTCTTCTAGCAGAAATAATCCAGGTTTTATGTTCCCTTGGCTCCAAGAAGTGGTGGTTAATTTTGCTAGAATTACTGATAAGTTTTGGTCTCCCAAAGAGCTAAAGGCAAAAGATTCTAGAATGCTAGCCAATTTCTTATTATTTTAAGTAGCTCACCACACATTAACCATCATCACTAGACTGATTAGTAACTATTGCGCAAAATTTTCCAGCTTGTGAAAAGACTCTGTGGTCAAGTAAGTTCAAGAAATGCTAAATGGTGATTCCTCACTGTTGGAAAATCACAGCGAAGGAAAATTAAATATGTATGTTAAGTTTAGATAAAAGACTGAAAAGTCCCAAGGAAAAGAAACTGAGTTTATTTCATTTAATCTGGTATTTTTCCAAGCTTGGTTAGCACAGATAATGCATTATGATTTCAGGGAACTGGTTCCTCTTAGTACATATGATGGATATGTTGCCCTAGTGAATATCCTCTTGGTAGTTTACAGAACTCCATACCTCTCTCTTCAGTAGGCAAGGCATGTTTATTACTACAGTATAAGATAATAGTTCATGACAGATAAGCCTCCTAAGTGTAGACAAACCGATTGGTTCGTATTTGGGCTTTTGCTCAACTTCAAAAGGCCCAAGCCATAAGAAGCACTTACTCAATCTGCTTCCAATTTGCACATTCTAAACACAATCTGGCTTTCAGGTAAAGGGATGATTAAAAAAAATTTTTTTTCTTTCCGTAGAAATCTGCCTTTTATAAATGTCTTCAATTTTCTGGCTCCAGATAAATCAGAAATATCCCAATAATAACTGTCTTTTGAGAAGTTGGGATTTTTCATTACTGTCTCTAAGAAAATAGCCTAAGATTTGACTCCCAAGTTGACAGAGATTCAAGTTGGTTTCATTCCATCTATTCAGTCCTAATTCCAATGTGGAAAAAGAGAATTAGGGAGAATGGAGGTATTCTGAATAACATCTGGGTCGCTTCTCTGAGAAAGAAACGATCTGATTTAACTGTGCTGTCGAGGAATTGATGTCACAGACCTATCAAGAGTAAATCAGGCCTGTTGGTTGTGTCTACTCATGGTCAGATGGGACAGGACTGGAGAACAGCCCAAGGCTGGCAGGGTCTGCGCCCCTTAGCACCATGGTAGAGTGGGAGGAGCTTATTCATAGCCCGCCTTTTCTTCTGAGAACCCTTTTACATCTGGTAACGTGCAATCCCTCCCATGATATCACCCCTGTCCAATTACCCTCATCCTCTCTCACTTCTCTTCCCCCTTTTTAATCAAGACCAGCTCTCAGGAAAAGTGCTTTCATACTACGGTTCACATGCATGCTGAAATCGAGGACTTTATCCTTCCCAGGAGTCTTTGTGAATCAGTAGGAAGCGTCTCCTAAGACTTCCTGGCTGGCCCAGTGTAGCCCAACTTCAACTGTTTACAGCGAGTGTCCAGGGGTCTTTAGATGACCCGTCTCCCCTTCAATAATAGCTTCTCATAAGATTTATCACGTCCTACATTTTTTCCACATGGCAGGCGGTGTATTGAGTGCTTCCTGTTTTTGAATTCCGCCAAGAACCTATGAGGTCGAGGATTAGCTCCATTTTAAAACTGAGGGGGACAGGCTGAGAGTGGTTAATTCCCAACTGCTTGAGAGCAGAGCTGGTATCTGCACTGAGTGAGGTTCTGTCAAACTCCAAAGCGTGTGTTTTTGATGACTCTGTAGACACTCTGCCAAGAGCACGGGCCTGCAGGCTGTCAGTGCTACTCACCTAGCAGCTGGAGCAGATGGTGAGTACGTCCTGGGACTCACTGAACCCACTCAGCCACCCACACAGCTCAGCCTCTCAGACCCTCTTCTTTCAGGGTCCTCTAAGTACACGGGATTGCTGTCAATCCCCACCATCGGATCTCTGGAGTCTGGGGCAAGGGATCATAGCTTTGCATTCCACTCAGGAATCCCTTCCTTCCTGGTCTCCTCTCCCAGGATGGTACCCTCGTTTTTGAATACCCATTTCCTGACACTATTAGCCCTTCTCTTCTTCCTGAGCCCTTCTTTTCCTCATGCTCACCCTTGGCTACTGGGAAGTAATAGGAAAATCTAGTTTTAATAGAGGCTGTCTCAGTATTTCCTCAAATCACATTATACATGTGTATATGTGTGAGTGTACATATGTAGATACATTTATATACACACATATAAGTCTCTCTGTGTGAATATTCATGGATGTGTGCACATTCACACACACACACATACACACACAAAATATATAGGCCACCCAATGGTTGATGAACAGAACTGTCCTTGACATTCTATTACCCCGAGCAGTGTTCAAGTGATACTTCCAGGAGACTGGAGAGTTGCCGGCTGACAGTAACACTGTGATAGTCACATTATTCTTTTTCATCAACAATGTGCAACAGACCTCTTAAATTTTTGTAAATATTTATTTATTTTTGAGAAAGAAAGGGAGAGAGACAGAGACAGAGACAGAGGGACAGAGTGTAAGCAGGGGAGGGGCAAAAAGAGAGGAAGACACAGAATCTGAAGCAGGCTCCCGGCTCTGAGCTGTTGGCATAGGGCCTGATGTGGGGCTCGAACTCACAGACTGTGAGATCATGACCTGAGCCAAAGTTGGACATTTAACCAACTGAGCCACCCAGGCGCCCCAACAATATGCAACAGACTTAGGAATGGTTAAGCAACTGGATGAAAACTATTACTGTCCCACTACAGTCAATATGAAGAAGAAGTGGATTCCACCACTGCAGTACTCAACAAATTCAGCATCCAATACATACTTCTAGGACACTGAGCACATAACAGGAACCAGGAAAGGCACTGGGGATGCAAAGTTGAAAAGACGTTGTTCCTAGCCTCAGCAAGCTGACCTCCACAAGAAGACAGAGGAGAAAAACACTGCAATGTAATGAGAACATTGGTCTCATATCTGGGGGTCCTAATGAGGGCAGTGGGCACAGAGAAGACTATTCTTTTGCTTATGAGTTGAAATTGTTTTTTTTTTTTTGTCTTTTTATAATTTTCAAACTAGATTTGAAGCCCTGGAAGAGAAAAGAAATTCAGCCTTCTGTGCTCTCGTGCTCTCTACGTTAGCATTAACACAGTCACCTACCTACAGCCAAGTGCTAAGTCCTAAGGCGGGCTACTTCTGTGTTGCATAAGGAACAATATTGAGTTGCCTCCCAAAGGTGCGCTAAGGACAAGCTAGTAGAAATGAGGCCAAAGTGTTTTGTCAGTAAAAGTTGAAGACAGCTGCAGAAATACTTCACCACACACTAATGGCAGAAAAAAGGGCAACGTTTCTAGAACAGCTTTCAGATCACAGTGACACTCTTGGGTTTGAGAAAGGAAGAAAACCCACTATCAGGCACTGGCCACAGCAACCAGGGACCAAGAAGCCATGAAGCAAATCCTAGAAAAATCAGGACTGCAAAAGGGTGGAGAAGGCTGATGAAACACTAGTTCTCACTGCAGGCTTTTTGGAAACGAATCGAGGGGCCAGGATGTCTGGACAGAGCTTTGCTTACAGCACCCTTAGGTGGAAAGGAGAGTTCTTTGTCCAGCCAGCACTCACCTGGCTCCCAAAAGGCAAATGGAGACTCAAAGATATGAGCATTCAAGGTGGTTTTGTATGTGTGGCCAATTCTGCTTGACAGTCACCTTCCCCAAATTAAGGTTCCACTTCTGCTTAATCCCCACGCAAGCCTATAGCACGTTGTTTCAGAACCCTGATGGAAGCCACTTGCCTTGGGCGGATTGTTGAATAGTGTCAAATAACAGAGAGCTGATGTCACTGGTATAAAACGGACCACAACTCTGAACTCCAAAAACCTATTCTGGCATCTGCTTTTAAAGCATTGTTTAATTGTTTTCATGAATATCTTAAATGAATGCAGAAGTAATAATCCATGAAAAGTTGAGGCCTATAAGTCATATTCATGAAAGGGTATCGTTTAACCTCATGAATTCTATGTATGAACGTGCTCAGAATTCTTTAAATGATACAACAAAAGAGTTGTGTCATTTCCTGTGACTCAAAATTGCTGTCCTTTCTTTGACTGCCCATCCTTTGCTTTTAACCTTGCTATCTTGTAATTTTCTATTCACCTGCATTTATCTTCCACAAGATTGGATTTCTTGAAGGCAGAAAATGTCTCTTGTTCAGTACTCTGTTCCCAGAGTGGCACACACAAATGGGTATTAAGGTTTCGATTGAATGAATGAGTACATGGTTAGTCTGCTTACATGATCAGGGTAGGGTCCTGGGCTTGTAATAAGGTCCTCGGCCAAGCTAAGATGGCTTTTGGTTGTAATTGTTTTTCATGCCAGGGAGTTCTTACCCTCCTAAGTTGTGCTCACAGTCACGAAGCCATGGAAGTTCCCACGAACAGAAATATTTCACATGCATGGCTTCTCTTTGTATTCTGGACACTGACATTGTCAACTGATGTAAATTCTAGTCTTCTTATCTCGTTTCAAAAGGGTAAGGGAAGCTTCAGTCCTGTCTTGCAAAATGAGAGGAGAAAAGTAAACTGTTTCCCCTCCGCCTTGCACGCCATCAACTTTGGACTGAGTCTAGTGCCACCTAGCTGGGTCCCAAGCTCTTCCTCTGGAAACTCAGCTGAGGAGGCCTGGGGCTCACATAAAGCTTCTAAGAGTCCTGCACATGTGCTACATTACTTGCAGTTAGGTCCTGGCTCTCCAAGCTGGCACACGAACAAACGGAACTCCTGTTTTTGGAGAGTAGAAAGCCAGGCATGTAAATGACAGGCCTCGTATGCATGAGTGCCGTGGACCTCCGAGAGTTGAACGCAAACTATTTTGTGTATGTGTTTTTGGTTTTCCAGAGGGTCTCCTTCCCTCTTTTCTGAATGGGTAGAATCCCAAAAGCCCTCCCTGTGTTCATTTCTTCACCTTTGGAAAATGTCTAGCTTGCAGTTTCAAATTAGAAAGAGAATCGACTCACATAGGAAGGATTTCCTCTAACACCCCCTGCCCCAAATGAAGTAAATCACTTTTCAGCCTCTGTCAAGTGAGAATGACACGGGAATGTCATGAACAAGATCAAGAGATCTGTTTCCAGACACTGCTGCCCGCTAATAACTATGGTACCTTGGAGGATCTTAAGTTCAAAATAGTCAGCATTACAGGCTCATTATATCACTAAATCTGAGTTGGGAAACAAAAGAACTAGTGATATTAGAATTGTGCCCAACAAGTTTTTTTCCAGACGTTTTTCAGTTGTTGGTGGTGTGGTTAAGGTAGAAGTTTGGAGCTATAGGAGGAAGGGAAGAAAGCCTTTGGTGATTCAGCAAATTTTTCATATGTATTACTTAGAACCTGTATTAGTCAGGCTAGGATTGTGTATGCTGCTATAATGACGAATCCCCAAAACTCAGGGGTTAAAAGTGACCGAAGTCTATTTCTGCTTCTACCACATGTCCAGCACTGACTAGCAGGGGCATCTGCTCTTCATAATTGCTAAGGGACCCAGGCTGATGGGGACTCCATCATTTCATGACCCCCAGCTTCACACAGAGTTTCAGAGTTGACTGGGGCAAGGTCACTTCTGCTCATATGCCTTTGGCCACAGCAAGTCACACGACCATACCCAGCTTCAAGGGAGGTGATGATATGCACCCAGAGGTGAGCCCTGGATGGGACTTAATCCCCGAAACCCTTGTCTCAGGCATCCTTTTCTATCCTGAGCCAAATTTAAAATAGTCATGTGGCATAGAAAGAAATGAAAACAAGTGTAACCTTCTTTTAAATCTGATCTGGAATTGAATAGCCATATTTACAACAGAGAGTTACAAATGTCTCTACAAAAGGACTCAGGTCTAAGGTCTGTGGAAAGAATATGTTGGGGAGAGGGGGTGATGGGCATTAAAAAGGGCACATGTTGTGATGAACACTGGGTGTTATATGTAAACCAATTTGAAAATAAACTATTATAAAATTAAAAAAAAAAGAATATGTTGGGGGAGAATCTATTGACAGGGTGCCTCCAGTCAGTCAGGAATATACTCTATGAGAAAGCACATTGGTGATAGCTCTGCTTATGGGGCTGGTAAAATTAAAAATGTCCCAGCTTGAGTTGTCTCAGTAAGATATGTGTGCAAGATTCACGATGCAGGATGTGGAGTTTCTGGAAAAGATTTCTGGTGTGCAAAACTCGTGTTAGGTTTACTTCGTCAACCTTAGTTTGTAAGATTGCTACTTGCACACGTGTTGGTCACTTTCAGGTCCCCAGAGAACCCTTTGAAAACATCACACTGCTGCCCTCACTTGGGGAGCATGTGATCTTCAAGAACGATACAGAGAAAGTTAGCATGGCCCCTGAGCGAGGGTGACACGCCAACTCCAGAAGCTTTCTTTGGGTGGGAAAAGATGAAAAACATTCCATGGACTGGATGGTTGTGTTGGTTGAATGACAATGGGAATGTACTTCATGGCATTAAAATGGTGAATTTTATGTATATATTAATACAATAAAAATATCATATTACCCTATAATATTTTGGATATATTAAGTTAAATAAAATATATTATTAGCATTTTAAAAAATCAGGGGTCTCATTAAACACAGCTGGGGCAGACATCTGCACTAGAGAAGGCCATTAATAACTGGCCATTAATTATAACACTTTGTTTCAAGCATCTAATGCATGACAAGCACAGATCTAATAATTGCAGATTTAGTGGCTCAGTGATGCCTTATGAGGACATTGATGGAGTTTTTATTCTCTCCAGTTTACAGATGAAGGAACAAATCCTTACAGAAGTTGACTGGTCCATGGTCAGGTGACTGATAGGGACAGGGCCAGGATCAAACGCAGGCAGGCTGGCTCTAAAGCTCTTTGTTGTCACCAAGTCCCCATCAGGGAAGGTTGAGGCTGCCATGATTCCAGGGCCATAACCCTGGGCTAGCACAGTGGGCTGGTGTCCCAAGCCCTGCATGTCCTGAGCCCTGCTTGATGACCAAGGCAGGCATCTCAGCCACGTCCTCAGGAATGGAGGACAGACGATGCTCAAGGCCAAGCCAAAAAGATTTAAAGACTCTGTTTTGTTGTTCATTTACTTCTTTGCTGGAGGAATTGGACCGTCCACAGCTACATATCAGTGAACGCATGCAGCAGTTCTGCGGGGGAGTTCCTGGTACACTCACATGTGGGGGCTTTAGGACACACTTCTCACACTCAGAGGCGACTTGGCAAGCAGCCTGTGGGGCCGAGAGTCACATCATGGGCTAGGGAGTGAGTCTAGCTAGTAGACTCTTATAAAGAGCCATTGGATTGCTCAATTTGGTGATGCTCACTAGCTACACCTTGACCCTGGGCTGACAGCAGTGGTGAAAATGAAGGCTTTGGTTAGCCCAAGTCCCATCAGGAGGGTTGGGGCTGAGAGGACTCACATCCACCCTCACCTGCTCCCTCCCCATGCCCACCTACACCCCCTCTCTTACCCAGACCCTCCCTCCCTGTGCCCACGACCCCCCTCACCCAGCCCCTCCCTCCCAGTGCCCACCCCTCTCCCTACCCCGCCATGTCCCTCCCTTCCTGTGTCCACCTGCAACTCTCCAAGTCCCTGAGTTTAGAGTTCTAAGCCAGCTCGAATGGGCAGATGGGTGCCATCTGATGAACACTCACCCTTCCTTGGACAGCCACCTTGCTTCTTTCTCTCCCCCACCTGCCCATGTGCAGACCCTGCCTGCATATGTCTTCACTTCATCCTCACAGCAGTGTGGAGGCACAGGAACCATGACACACCTCTGCAAAGGTCACAAACCTTTCAAATTCAAGGTATAGCAATAATGGAAGACATAGAAGGTGTTTATGTACAAATACACAGCACAGATATGCTTCTTTCTGTTATCACTTCTAATTTAAAAGAGTTCAACGAGCTTCTGAAGGCCACAGACTATAAAAAAGAGCCAGGCTGGATTTATTTTCCTTTGGAAATTGGCTGTCCTCTTGTCTGTCAGCCTAGCTGACTGCAGGCTCCATGAGGACCAAAGCAATGGCTTTTATCTTTGATTTTCATTCCTGGTCCTTGAGTTACCCAGGCACACTCCTCTGTGAGCAGTTCCCCAGGTCACTCATTGATTTCAGAGCTTTGTCTTTCAAGGATGCCTTCCCCAACCTTTGCCACATTTGCTCCCCTGCCCCCAACCTCCATCCCCATCTCTGTCATTCCTGCTCTTTTTCCTGACACACATTTTAATCATGTATTTGTTTCTAGTCCTTATTTTTCTGCTAGAGCATTAGCACCTTGTGGGCACAGATTTCTGTTTTGTTCACCGCTATAACCCCAGTGCCTAGAACAGGGACTGTTAAATGAATGAATGAACGAATGAATGGTTATATGAATTATCTATCCCCCAACAGTCCATGTACTTGGATATTTCCATTCCTAATTTCTCCACTGAACTGCAACTGTAGATTCACCTGCCAATCTGATATGTCACCTCCCTTGGTTGTCTAATAAGGACGACCAAAGAACATGGCCCCATTGGCATTTCTCTACCCACAGATCTAACTCAATAAAAGGTACCATCATGCACCCAGATACTTAACCAAAACTCTGGGATTATCTATAATTACACTCCCTCCCCTACAGTCACATCTAACCCATTGGCACAACCTGTTAGCCTCACCTCCAAGATGAATCTCTGTCATGTTAATGTCTCTCCATCTCTCTGTACTTTCCAGTCTAAGCCAAACTACCAGAATTTCTCATTTAGATTAGACTCAGGCTTCTAACTATTCTCTCTGCACTCATGTTCTTCTATAACCCCTACCTTCTAAGGCAGACTGAGTAATATTTTAACAGTGCAGATCAAATCTTGTCACTTCCCCACAGAAAATTCCTCCATGGCATGATCTACTGCAGCTGTAGACCAGGATTCAGGTCTCCTGACCGTGGCCACCCGGGTCCCACACTATGGGCTCTGTCTCTCACTTCACCCGCTATCGCGTTCCTGTTGAATACCTTCCTGTCCATACATTCCACCCACGTCTTCCTATCGCAACTTAAGCTCATTCCTGCCTGTGGACCCTTCCTCCTCTCTCTGCCTCCAGGTCTTCCCAAAGCTGGCTTCCTTCCCACAGTGTCTCACTGTAAACACTGCCTCCTTGGTGGTCCCTGATCTGACCCCCCCCCCCATCTAAAATCACAATATCCCCACCCCAATTACTCTCTCTCAAACCATCTATTCTACATTTCTTTGTTTCCTAACACTTATCACTATCTGAAATTACCCCCATGTAAATTTGTTTGCTTATTTTCTGTCTCCCATACCCCACCTTCCTGCCCTAGATAATGTGTAAATTCACCTCCATGCCAGCATGAACCTTGTCCATATATAGTTTACCACTGTATTCCTAGTGCCTAGAACAATGCCAGGCTAAGAGCACATGGCCAAGAATACGAATATGCACCCAAGAGTGACAGAGACAACTGGAGTTCATGGGAGAGAACCCCAGGGGCTGGGAGACCATGACAGAATACCTTCATTTGGGAAAACTGAAGTAGATATCAGGAGACCCCATCATGAAGGAGCTGGGGTTTAGACAGGTGCCCAGACACATACCGGCTAGAGCTTCAGAGACCTAGCAACCATACAGGGAAATCAGACATCAAGGGAGTGGGGAACCAAAGAAGAGGTAGGATTAGCCAGAAATCTAAGTGACTGATTTCCAGCGAAGCCCACTCCCCTTTATGAAATACTTACATACAACCTGACCTAGGCCCAGTGGCTGCAGAGGTGGTGACAGGTAAGCCACAAGTAGACAAGTACTTGACAAGTAGAGTGGCCACCAGTGTCCGAAGAATGAAGACGTGTAAGTTCTTCACATTCCAGAAAGACTGGCAAATACCTGTATCTCCCCTGCTGGCTTTATGGTTCTCATTTTTTTCTCCTGAATCGAAAGATGTCCTATTCTCATCCTCCCTGGCCATTTGTGCTCAGCTCAGTTCCCAATCTCGTGCCTTCCATTGCCACTCATGTCTTGGCATGACACACAGAAGAGTCACTATGTACTAATGTAGCCCTACGAGTAGATAGTTTGCTCCTTAAGGGACCCAATGAAATCGGGACTAACTAGTACCATCTATCGGCTTAGTGAATGAGTGTGACTACATAATCTCATATGAGGAGCAAACAGAGAAAGAAAGAGAGATTAATTTAAAGGAGTCTTGTTTGCCCTGTCCATGGTGATCAACCATTTTTTGGGCGTAAACACTCCTGTTGCTGGGTTCAAGTCTTCAAAATAGTCAGCAGGCAAAAGGTTCTTGTCTGTTTAATAACAGTCCTGGATCTGTCAGTTTGGCTGCCAACCCCAATTTGTAAGTTCTCTTCTGTAAAGATTGCACAACTGTACTTGTTTTCTGACGACTGTGGACTGGCTAATGGCTGCTAATGGATCAGCTGCCCAGTGACTCAGCATCACTTATTCCTTCCTCCCTGAATCTGCGGGAGGAAAATGGTAACTTTCTTTGTCAGTTTGCTCCTTCAAGCCCCTGCTGAGAATTCACAAAAGAATGCATTGTATATAACTTCCCATCTTCAAAGAACCCACTCCTGCCTTTTGAAATAACTCAGTTGGACCTTGAGGGCATTATGCTAAGTAAAATGAGTCAGGAAGAGAAAGACAAATAGTGTATAATGTCATTTATATTTAGATCTGGATGTAGATATAGTGGAATCTAGAAAAGTCTAGCTCATAGAAATAGAGTAGAATGGTAGAATGGTGGCTGCTAGGGTTTGGGGTGTGGGGGTGGCATGGGGAGATATTGGCCCAAAGGTACAAACTTCTAGCTAGAAGATAAATTCTGGGAATCTAACATATAACAGAGTAACTATAATTAATAATCCAGGGGTCACATGGGTGGCTCAGCTGGTTAAGCAGCCGACTTCCGCTCGAGTCATGATCTCACAGTTTGTGGGTTCATGCCTCAAATCGGGCTCTGTGCTGACAGCTCGGAGCCCGGAGCCTGCTTCTGATTCTGTGTCTTCCTCTCTCTCCCCTCCCCTGCTCATGCTCTGTGTCTCTCTGTCTCTCAGACATAAACAAACATTAAAAAATATTTTAAAAACCACAATACTGTATTATATACTTGAAAGTTGTCAAGAGAGAAGGTCTTAAATGTTCTCACCACACATACAAAATGACAATTATGTGAGAAGATGGAGATGTTAATTAACATTATTGTGGTAATCATCTTGGAATATCTATACACGTATCAAAATCATCACGTCCGCTTCAAACTTATATACGTTTGTATGTGTATATAAACTACACTCCACTTTGTCAACTATTTGAGATCAAAAGGAATAGTAAAAGTTTTGGGTTGTTTTTTTTTCTTAATTTTTCCTCACTTTAGAATGTTCACACTTGGATTTTGGCTGGTGACCTTGAAAGCCTCCTCTTTCTTCTGTATAAAATGTGCTATTGTTTATCGGATTCCACAGGTAAAAGACAGAGAAGCTGGCCAGGCGTAGGTGAGTCAGGGTTGAGGGCTTACCGCAGAGGCACAGTAGGCCCTGGTAGTGAACAGAAAATCAGGAACAACTAAACAATCAGCTGGCCCTGTGGAACCTTCACGATGCAACGGCCATTTGGCAAGGCACATGTGTTCCCCTCAAAGAGAACTCAGTATTGGGTGTATGACTACAGATTGGCAAAAGTTTACTTACATGGGCTTTCCTATCACTAAGGAGATGCTTCACCTAATAAAAGGTCCCTTGGAACAACATCAACCGTCACTTGAAGGGTGACTCCCCTCCTATGTTTCTCTGGATCTATCTGGAACAGAGGGCAGAGGCAGGGATCAACGTTGGCCTGCAGAACTAGACAGGAAGCAGGAAGGGAAGCTGAAAACCCAACCAATCTCGGGTGTGCAAGCTCCAGAATCACAGACCCGGAGCTGAAAAACCAACTGTGACATCGGAGGTGCCAGCCAAGCCCACCGGCCGAGTCAGAGGTCCTGGGACAGGTTGCCTTGGAACCAGCAAGGGCCTCCCATTCCTTCCTCCTTCTCCACGGCCGTTATTTTTCTGTAGCCCAATATTCTGAATACAAGCTGCATATTTATTTTCCAAAGGCAAGTGTGTGTCTTTAGATTTTCTACCTTCATAGATGCGGTCCAGACCTGGTCATGTTAATACTTTTTATGTGAAGGGGAGTTTTGAACTATTGAACCATAGCTTTAGATTCTAGGATAAAAATCTCACCATTTTCCCTCCTTCTGTTGGGACGACACTATTGGCGCTGTTATTTGGGTGACCACTTCTCAGTGAGGGTACAGACGCACTCCCAGTTATCCCAGTACCAACCAGCAGCCTGTACATTTCATCGTTTTAAGGATCACTGACTCTGAAAAGCCATTTCCCTGTCTCGCTCTTCACTTTGTGGACTTCCTCCGGCACACCCTCTCCCTCCTCTTGTGTTTGCAACTTTGCTCATCAGCTTCCCTAGCCCCAAAGTCTCTCTTCACTCTTCTTCATTGACTTCAAGGCTTACGTGAGCACCTGCTGCTCTCCAAAGCCTTTCCCTACTTCCCTGGTCCCAGAGGACCTCCCTCACCTCCACCCTGGCCACCTGCCACGTCTCTCACTTACCCAGGGCTTTAAAAATGTCCCTGGGGCAGTTCTGTGTGTCTTGCAAAGTATGTTTCTGTCTTCTCATTATGATATACAGCACTTATAAGCCAGGATTGTGCCTTAAACGGTGGATTAATGAATTGCATTTATTTTATTAATTATGTATTTCTTAAATAATTTATTGCTCCAAAACTACAAAAGATTTGAGACAGCTCGCAAAAATGAATATAATCAACGAAGATAAAATGAGTAGTTTAAGTAGTTCCAGTGAGGGCGAAAACCGCAAGAAGGGGGGCGTTTCGCATCCCTTCTACCCTATGCAATATCGAACCCTGGACACTCACAAATACTCTGTTGCTACTAAGGATCTATGAAAGACAAGGCATTATCAAACTATGGGTCTGTCCTATTTGCATATCATTTTATAACTTTTAAAGATGCTCCCATTTATTACATCATTGGGGTTAACGCAGTCTCAGGAATATATTTTTGAACTTTGTTTTACGGACAAGGAAATCAAGACTCAGAGATGTGAAGTGACTTGGCCAGATTTGCTAGCTGGCAAGTGGCAAGCTGGCACTTGAAACCAAATTTTCCTGATTCAAAATTCAGTGCCTCATCTGCTAGAAGAGCAAACCTTATGTAAAGAGGATGAGATGTGGAGAATGAGAGCATTACTGGAAACTGAAGTGGGGGATACCTACAAGCCAGGAAGGAAGGAGGGGGGAAGGAAGGGAGAAAGGAAGGAAGGAAGGAAGGAAGGAAGGAAGGAAGGAAGGAAGGAAGGAAGGAAGGAAGAAGGGGGAGTGGAGGGAGGGAGGGAGAGAGAGAGGAATCAGTTGTAGGCGAGGAACTGATGGAGATACCTTACATCCTTCCAGAATCAAGTGTTTACGTAAAGAATGTAATGTCCCTTAGAGGGGATGGATTTGTGGAACACAGTCACAGAGAAACTGACTCAGAGTGAGATTGAGGGAGCTGTTTGGTGCAATCTGGAGAGCTCTGGATTCACAGATTTAGGGCATTTATTATCACGTCTGTAACCAATTGTCACTATTGGTGCTTGCTTTCAATCAGAATATGATCTGATCATTCTAGAGTAGAAGAAAGTCAAGGAAAGTCTGTTGACACAATTCCTTATACTTCTGCTCTGACTGATAAAAGTAGAAAGTAGAATAAGTAAACTGAATCAATGATCCATCAACGTGGCGTCCCATTGAAAGAACTATTGGTAGTACCATAAAAGAGATGAAGAAGTTTCCTTCAGTATCTAAAAGGAGATATAATTGCCAATATTGAGGATAAGAGTTTTCATGGTTTGATTGAAACTTCATCTTTTTCTGGGCATTCTCTCCCTCGGAGTCCTAGCGGCTGAAGGGAGGCATCTACTAACCAAGGCTGCTGGCACCTGTGCCCTGGGGACTAGTTGTGTAGCCAGTGACATGCACCTCATACTCCAGACCAGTGCCGAGCTCTCTAACATTCTCAAGTCTTATCTGCCCAGAGAGAAATGGACCCCGGGTGCTTTCCACGAGACCACAGTGATCATTCTGAAATACAACTTCTCAAAAACCCCACAAGCATCTTGAGAAATAGGATAAACATTAAAAAAATTAGTCAAGTTATTTGAAATTAGAGTTAGAATGAAATTCATTTAAATTTAGAGTAGTGGATTAATTAGAATAATAATAACAAATCAAATATGGAAACATTACTTGCACATGTTTTTTTGCTCAGTATTGAACTAGGTCCTACGTCCAGTACAGGGGCGGGGGGTGTGGGTTCCTTGCCTTTGAGGAGACTAGAACTTTGCTAGACAGTCACTTATTCCCAGCCCGTTCCTTCTTTGGGTTTGGACCAGCCAATGCGCCGTCTGGACAAGGGTATCTAACTTAGGTCCTGGATTAGGTCCTCAGACTCTGCCTTCATTGACCTCCTGTTGGAAGAATGCATTAACTGAAGTAAAACAAGAGAAAAAAACCAAAGACAGCAGAGCAATAGAAGTTCCATTGGGTGGCACGGGCCACAGGTGCTCCAGGGAATCAGAGAACCGAGGGCCGATGTAGATGGACCTCACTGGGAGAGGCGGCTGGAAGAAGTAGGGGTGGAAGCCAACAGGCAGGTGCCAGGACTCCAGCCCCCCATTCCCTGCTGTCTGCATGACCTTGGAAACATTGCTTGACTGCTTGTGACAGTTTCTTCATTAAATACAAATTTAGGTTTCAAGGCAGCTTCTGAAAAGATGGCAGAGGGCAGCATATATTTAGAAAATGTTACTGGGCAGGAAATTAACCAGATGGGAATTTGCTGCTAGTGACAACTCGGTGCTGGGGAAGCATTTATTTTTAGACGTTCTAAACCTTTACAGTTTACATCGGAGGATTCAGGGAAAGAGTATGGATTTTCCCCGGGGGGATGAAGACAGCTCCAAAGCGTGAGTCATCACTTGACCTGTGTGATCTACTTTAGCTGGTTGTTCGGTGAAATGTTCCACAGGGCAGTTCCCTACTTTTGGCCAAATTCACACCTGCGCGGGGGGTGGGGGGTTGGGGGGGTGGGCAGAAACATCAGAGACCTCTTCTGAGAAGACTGTTGAGTAACCATGATCAGAGGTGTCCCAGGCGACAGAGACCACCAGGGTAACAGCTATCTGCACTGCTGCTGGGGGCGGGGGTGGGGGTGGGGTGGGGAACAGGGGCTTCCAGACAGGTAAGGCTGGGGGCTAGGTAGGGGGGGGAAGCAGTCGAGGAAGCCTGCAGTCCTCCCTGGAAGCAGCACGAGGGGCACATTGGGAAACTGAGAAATGATTTCTCTATTTTCAGTTCATCAGAGATGGTTACTCCAGTCTCTTCATGGAAGTTTCTGCACCCCTAGCCTAACTGTGCCTGATTTCTGGGGCTCTGGGGCTGAAATGATTTCTGATATCCCACTCAGTGCTCACTCAGCTGGTTTGACAGAGGAGCCCAGAGAACTGAACAGATGCTTGTGAACCCATCAGAGCTTTCAAAGTAGTAATAAAATGGTGGTTTAGACCAGATTAATAGCAGCCTTATATAATTAGTAACAGGGACTAAGTCCCTATTAGTACAATATTAATTTTTTATTGCCTCAGATGACCACATATTTCTGTTCCTAGATTCTGTATACCACAGGGAAAAGCCAAAGCACTACATCAGAAGAACAAAACACAATAACACAAACCACTTTCCCAATATGGTTTGTCTCACTGAGACCACTGATGGCTTTCTTTTTCCTTTTTGAAATGCTAACTGTTTTTCTAATTAATTTCTCTCTGGGTGTATATAGATATAAATGATATAGATAGATATAGATATAGATTCCTCTTTATATTACATTTTTTAAATTGAAATATAACAGACACTCAGAGTTACCATGAGTTTCAGGTATATATCATAGCGATTGGATAAGTCTACCTATGCTAGGCTCACAAATGTAGTTACCAACTGTCACCACACAACGTTATTACAATACTATTGACTATATTGCCTATGCTGTACCTCTTGCTCCTGAGACTTAACCATTCCATAAGTGGAATGCTGTACCACTCTCTCCCCTTCACTCATTTTGTCCACCCCCCAACCCCCTCCCCTCTGGCAACCATCGGTTTGTTCTCTGTGTTTATAGATCTGATTCTACTCTTTGTTTATTATTTGCTTTCTTTTTTTAGATTCCACATGGAAGTGAAATCAAATGCTTTTTCTTTTCCTCTGTCTAACTTATCGCACTGAGCATAGTACCTTCTAGGTCCATCCATGTTGTCACAAATGGCAAAATCACATCTATTTTATGGCTGTGTAATATTCCATTGTATATATATATACCACATCTTCTTTACCATCCGTCGATGGACCCTTGGGCTGCTGCCACATCTAGGCTATTGTCAACGATGCTGCAATGAAGACAAGGATGCGTGTATCATTTTGAATATGTGATTTTGTTTTCTTTGCATAAATATTCAATAGTGGACTTACTGGACATTGTGGTATTTCTATTTTAATATTTTGAGGAACCTCCATACTGTTTTCCACAGTGGATGCACCAATTCACATTCCTACCAACACTACATAAGGCCCCCTTTTTCTCTGCATCCTCACCAAAGCTGGTTATTTCTTGTCTTTTGGATGCTAGTAATTTCTAATTCATTTCCAAATTGTCACCTTTCTATAAACTAATGGCTACTGTGGCCATGACCTTCAATATTAGCTCTATAATTTCAATTATCCTGAAGGGGGATGGGACAGTGGTGCTTGGAGTTTTGAAGTTACCTGCATTCCTTTCTTGAAGTTTTCAGACACACTGCTTTTATTATTTGTTGTTCCATAGAGTCCTTAGCTAAGGAATTGTCAGATACCTTCTTCTAATCTAGTATCTCCTTGGGAAATGTCCTGGTGTTTTTAGCAAATCTGACATCCTTGGAGCCAGCTTCTGTCACCCTCCTTTGAGTCCTTCTGTTTGCAAGACCATCTATTTCACCCCCAAACCAGAACATCTTTGGGGCAAGTATTTTTCCAGAGGCCTTCCCATATTTCTTCCTTTCTACCCTACTGTGGGGTTACATTTTCCTCCTTCATCTAGACTTACCAATTGTTAATCTTTTCCCTTTTATATCTTCAGTTTTTTGCCATTTTAATGGGCTTCTCTGAAAGCCACATTTAACTTTTTATTTAAGTAAAAAGCAATGAAAAGATTATTTTCCTGGGGCGCCTGGGTGGCTCAGTGGGTTAAGCACCCAACTCTTGATTTAGGCTTCCGTCGTGATCTCACAGTTCCTAGGATCAAGCCCCAGGTAGGGCTCTATGCTGGCAGTCTGGAGCCTGCTTGGGATTCTCTCTCTCCCTCTCTCTCTGTGCCCCCAGCCGTGGCTTGTGTGCATGTGCACTCTCTCTCTCTCAAAATAAACAAACACTAATAAAAATAAAAGATTTTTTCCCCAAATACAACTCAAATGTTAATTAAAACCCAGATAAAACTCTCTATTTGTAACAAAGATCCAGAAGTAACATCAAAATGACAAGCACCCACGTACAGCCTGTTTCTTTCAAGCAGAAATCAGTACATGAAGATTCTAAGCTATGGACATCAGCGATCCATCGTGGAGGGATGTGGTGGGGTCATATCGCCCAGTGACAATTCGTGGACGTGAATATCTACCTGCACAAACAAGGCAACCAACCCCTCCCTTCAGCCACTTCCTGAAACTGGTTCTGTGAGTTGGTTTAGCAGCCTAAGGTCCCAGCGTTCTTATACTTATATTCAAGTTCTCTCTCTCTTTCTCAACTCTTCTTCCTCTTTTGTTTTGAGGCGTTGGCTTTCTCTCTCCTTTTCTCAATGCGAACAGTTCTGGAAAAGACTGGTTTGATTTCACAGAACATTGGTTCATTCTTTCTCATGTAGATTTCGCTTGAAATCTACAACATGGGGTGCTAAGAACACATCGCTGTGTGGACACCCTCTTGATTCTAAACATATGAGAGTATCGGTCAAGCAGATTCATCAGCTTGCTCATGAGACTATGCCTAAATGATGTATAAACTGTGACAACTTCTTACTTAATTGTGCTCCTATCTTCCCTAGTAGATGGTTCATTTCTTGAGTCTGCAACCTATTCCTCTCCATAAGCATCTCTCCACCCAGAGTCCGGCACATGCTTTATAGTTAGATACACATGATGTCTTCATTGAATAAAAAAAATCCCATTTAGCTACAACCATTTCCTTCACAGCCAAGTGGAAACTTTCCAGTTTCAGACCTTTATCCTATATACTCTTAAGGCCATAGACTTTGCCAATTATCTCCTTATAAAATAGTGATAAGTCAATGTTTTTTCTGCCAGTGGTTTCATTGGAAAACAGGACGTTCCAATGACTGGTTAGCACTCTGTGTGGGTGTGGAACACTATAGAATTGTCTGGCTGTCCTTATTTCAAACCTACTTCATCACTCCCTGGAATATATCCTATATTACTTCACTGCTAAGGCTTCTTTTATTTTCTTCATTCTAGATGTTGGAATCATTTTGGATAGATTTAGGGTTGTAACTACGATTCATTACAGCAATCTCATGATTTCATCTCATTGTAATTAAATTTTAATTTTTTTATCAAAGTAATCCAGAAGCCATCAAACAGTGTTCGAAGGCTTATCATAAAAGAATAGTCCCCACATCATTCTTTTCCTTCCTAATTTTCACTCCCCAAGTGGAAAGACTTTTAACTTTCTCAGCTGTTTCTTCTGGTTTATAACTTGCTATTTTAAAATAGCATCTCACTGGGGTGCCTGGGTGCCTCAGTCACTTGAGGGTCCAACTCTTGACTTTGACTCAGGTCCTGATACTGTTATTCAAGAGATCCAGCCTCAGGTAGGGCTCAGAGCCTGCTCAGCACAGAGCCTGGTTAGAATTCTCTCTCTCCCTCTGTCTCTCCTAAAATAAATAAATAAACATTTATTAAAAAATAATAAATAAAAAAATATCCTATAAAAAAGCTTTTAATTTTTCAGATTCAGACATTGTCTATTACTTTTCTGTTATAAGAGATGAATTTCATTATCCCTCATTGCCCCCAATGTGCACACACACACACACACACACATACACACATACCCTACTGTCCCTGCACCCAATTACACTGTTGTTTTGTTCAGATCAATATTGGAGGTTTTCATCTGATTATGTTATTATTATTTATAGTTCAGTTATGTAAAGCACTGTTATTTCATTTACTTTCTTTACTGAAATGAACTAAGTTAATTATTGTTTTTCTTTTTCTTTTCCTTTTTTCTTTTCTTTTTTTTTTTTTCTTATTTTTCTATATTATATCACAGCCTGGGACTTTCCCTAGCAACTGTCCTGTGGATTCCCTTGGCCCCTCTCCTGTGTTGGACCCTTGATTCCTGAATAATAAACCTTCCTTTTTCTTTGGTTTACTCTCTCAGATTGGTGGAACTAATTTTTAGCTTCTTGAGCAGTATGGAAGTAAATGGAGATAACTTTTTGGAAAGCTTGAATGTTGGAAAATATTTTTATTGTATTTACTTGATTGATGGTTTGGTTGACTATAGGATTATCCATTAGGAAGTACTTTCCCTTGGAATTTTGGAGACATTATTTGTCTTTAAGTCTAGTGTATTCTTTTGAAGAAATCCATGCCATTCTCGTTCTTAATAATTTATATATGACCAGAGTTTGATATTTTCTTTTGTTTTTGGAAGATTTTAGATATCTTTCATCCCTCAGTTCTACACTGGTATATCATGGAGTGACCTTTTTCAATTTTATTCATTATCCCATATAATCACCTTTTGATCTAGAAACTCATGTGCTTCTATGAGAACTTGTATTATTTCTACAATACTTCCTTCTCCGCTTTCCATGTTTTCTTTTTTTGGAATGTCGGCTACTAAGATATTAGATTGCCTAGATGAAGCCTCTATTTTACTTCTCTTCTTATTTATTTTTATATTTCAGAGAGAGGAATTAAAAAGTGAAAGCAAGCTCTGTGTGCATCGGGAGGGTCTGTAGACAAATGAGTTTTACTCTCAGATGATAAAGCAGAAAGCCAAAGTTTTCACCAGAAAACACCAAAATGTCCATGTATGTTGGTTGTTTCCTAGTTGACCAAACTTTCTTTGTTCTTAATTCTTTCTTGACTTCTCTTGGATCAATGGAGTACATTTTATCATTATCCATTATCTGTTATGATTACTCCACTATTGGTTCATTAAATGTAACTTTTATTTTACTTTCTTTAAGTTGCTTTAGGTTTTTCAATATCATCTTTATTATAGTTTACCTTCAAATAATATTAAGCTTCTTCCTAAGCATAGACAGAATTGAATTCTGTTCTGTCCTTTATTATTATTATTATTATTATTATTATTATTTTCATTTTTTCTGGTATTCTTTTTTTAAACTCCTGAGTTGAAAGTTGGGTTCACTTCCATTTATTATTTTTTTTCTGATAAATATATTAAAATTATAAAATTTTACCTAGGTATGCTTTTATTATGCCCCTTTATATTTGTCAAGTAAATAACTCATCTTTCAATTTCTAGGTATTATAGCATCCCTTTATTTTTTTCTTAGAGAGACGCACAAGTGAATGAGGAGCAGAGAGAAAGGGAGAGAGAGAGAATCCCACGAGGGGCGCAGAGAGAGAGAGAGAGAGAGCCCAATGTGGGGCTTGAACTCATGAGCCATGAGATCATGACCTGAGCTGAAGTCAGATGCTTAACCAACCGAGCCACCCAGGGGCCCCATTTGTTATTGTTGTCAATGAATATTCAATACCTATTATTTGCTAGACACTGTTAGGCATAGGATACAAGGCCTCTATTTTACTTTTACAAGCAAAACAAAATTCCTATCTTTCATGGATCTTATATTCCGGTGGGGCTGACAATAAATATGTAAACCATAACACATTGTATGTTGCACGCACACACTATAGTAGCGATAAACACTTGGGAGGAAAATAAAGCAGAATAAGGGTGGTAGAGAATTTAGGGCATATGTGACAAGAGTTAATTCATTAAAGATGGGTCAGGAAGACCTCTCTGAGAAAGTGATATTTGAACACATCTTAATATGGTTTATTTTTCTTCATTTGATCTGTTAGTTTGAAATGGGCATGTTGAAAACCACCATACACAATTGTTTTTCTTTTCACCAGTATCTGGTGCATGCTTTTGACCAGTATATTTTTTTGTCTTGAATTCTGTTTTGTCAGATGTTAACATCTGAACACCTGTTTTCCTTCAATTCATATTTGTATATCTTTCTTAAAGTGGGTTCTACCACCTGGGTTCAAATCCCAGCTGTGACGCTTACTAGTTGTTTGATCTTTGATTGCTTGACCTCTGTCCTTCAATTTCCTTATCCATTAAATGGGGATACCAACAGTCATTGCCTCATAATGTTGTTATAAGGATTAAATGAATGAATAATTGTGAAGTGCTTAGAACAGCGCCTGGCACATCGTTAAATCCTGTAGCAATAAGAAGCTACAGGAAAAAAAAAGGTCTTTGCTTCAAATATTTCTTTTACTTTTAATTCAAGAGTTTGTCTATTGCTAAAAACACAGTGACATTTATATGTTCATACTTTTAAAAACCTAGTCTTTTTGAGTGTTTTAAATTCACTTACATTCCCCTTAAGTCCTTTAATCATATTAGAACATGTTTCTGCCATCTTATTTAATATTTTTCCATTTACTGCACTGTTTAAATTTCCCCCTTCATTTCCTACTTTATATTGGATACATGGCATTTTCTCTCCAGTACCAACATCAACAACTAATTGTACCTGCCTTCTTAAGAAAACGTGCCCTTCCTTTCACCAATGTTTCTACTGTTTCTCATTCATTCTTTTATACATATTTTGTTATCACTTCTAAGTGGTTATGTATGTTTTAATTTCCATTATGCAGTTTTCATATAACACATCTCTTTTTTTAAGTTGAGTTATTTATTTTGAAAGAGAGAGGGGGGCAGAGAGAGAAAAACTCAAGCAGGCTCTGCACAGTCAGCACAGAACCCAATGTAGGGTTAGAACCCACAAACCCTGAGATCATGACCTGAGCTGAAATCAAGAGTCAGATACTTACCCAACTGAGCCACTCAGGCACCCCATGACACATCTATTTTTTGTCTTCCTCTATCACCTACACTTCTACATGGTGTTTTTATGCACCCATGATGTCCACCTCCCTCTGTATGCTGACAACTTCCACATCTATGTCTCTGGCTCTGATCTCTGTCCTGATAGCTAGCCTGTGCATTCAACTGACTGAGACATACCATTTGCATGCCCTTTAGGCATTTCAAACTCAACATTTCCAAAACTGAACACATTTCTTTGTGTTCCTTTCCTCCAGGAATGATACCCCCACCTTCACAATTGCCCGAGCCATTACTCTGATGCCCTGTCTCCTTCCTTGACTACTTCCATATGTCTTGTCAATTCTTATTCCTAAATGTGACTTGGATATCAATGCTGTTTTCTCTCCATCATCTCATGTCTATATTTTTGTATGACATTTCTATATCTGGGCTCCTCCTCCTCTCCCCACACCCCAAAACTCTCTTCTACCCTACAACCCCAGAGGTCTTCCCAAAGCAAAAATCTGATGATATCACTACCTACTTAAAACTCTTTGACAACATCTTATTGCACTTTGAATTAAGTGTTAATGCCTTCAGATGGCTTATGAATCCATGTGTAATCCAGTTTCTGTCAACTCTTAGCTACTCTCCTCCCAAACACTTTGGAGGACTTTCTTTTAGCTCCTCAAACACATCAGACTTTCTCTTACCTCCATAGTTTTTCACAGGTGGTTTCTTTGCCCTAGAACACATTTTCCTTCCTCTTGGCCTGGAGAAATTTTACTCTGCATTCAGACCTCAGATTATATGTCATTTCCTCTAAGAAGCCTACCTGGTTCAGGATGCTCAAGCCCTCTCACAGATCCCTGTATCCCCTCCTCAATCCCCTCCTCAATAATTTATGGATGTTTGTTTTTTTACCTTTGATTTCAATATGTTCAGCAAAGACAGCGGGGTATCCTTGTATCCTGAGCCCAATACGTGGTAAGTCCTCAGTGAAATGTCTCGACTTGAAATGTATGTCCATTTCAGACATTAGGTTCCTTGGATTCCTTCAATTCTAGAAATTTCTTTCAAATTCTTCATTCATTGGCTTCTTAGAGACAACCTAAGTATCTCCAACTTTTTAGACTTTATCACCGGCATCTTACATGAAAATCCTATATTGCTTACAAGGTAGTTTTCCATGAACTCATTTAACTCTCTCCATGTTCCTAGGATGCAAGGAATAAATTGGCCTTCCCAGCAAGACAATTGCATTTCTAAAAAGCTAGTGATATACACAGTAAGACCAGGGTCAGGATATCTACTTAGGTCTTTTGATCCAATTTCTCATCATAACCATTTTTAAGAGTACAGTTCAGTTCTGTTAAATATAGGCACATTGTTATGCAATTGACCTCCAGAATTCTGTTCACCTTTGCAAAACTGAAACTCTACCAATTATACTACTTCTGGTTGCCTTCTTCCTCCCGCCCCTGATCACCGTCACTCTGCTTCTATCTCTGTGACCAATTACTCTAGGTACCTCATGTGAGTGGACTTATAAAGTATGTTCCTTCATGCAATTGGCTTACTTCACTCAGCAAAATGTCTTCAAAGTACCATGTTGCAGGATGTGTCAGAATGTTATTCCTTTTTAAGGCTGAATACTATTCAATCGTATGTATATAATTTGTTGTTTATCCATTCATCTGCTAGTGGACACTTGAGTGGCTTCCACTTTTTAGCCAGTGTGAATTATGATGCTATGACCTTGGATGTACACATTTCTCTTTGAATCTTATGAACTGTGAGATCCTGACTTCAGCCCCAAAAGAGTCAGATGCTTAACTCTTAATTTTGGTGCCCCAAAAGTCTAGCCTTTTAAGAAAAGGCATCTTGGACCTCAGGCAAGATATTGCCAACATGATTGAGATTTGGATTTATTTTTTGTACATGAGAAAGAAGGCAAGAATTGTGCATATTAATATCGGATTCTCAGTAGAGGACTGATACCTTTCAGATAAATGTTGAAGCCACCTGAACCAGGTTAGAAATAAAACCCAGGTTACCAATGAGCCAGGGCCGGCAGATGAAAGTTGGTTTAAAGGAGACTTTAGGGGAGGATTGGCTGCCATTCCACACCCCCCCACAGTCATATTTAAAAGAATCTGTCTCCTAGAGGGACCAGACAGCCATATGTAGTCTTGCCTGTTTATTCCCTTTAGCAATATAGATTAATATAGAATCATCTCTCTTTACGAGTTTTCAACCAATAAATTTCTACAGATATAGGAAAGCTTTCTTCCAGAACAAATTATCTCAGATCCACCAACAGATGACATTAGTGGTCTGCCTACTCATGTTACCTTATTCTATTTCTTAGTTTGCTTAAAAAATTTCTTTTACTGAAGTATAATTGATGTAAAATATCCTATTCATTTCAAGTATACGTTATAAAGATTCTGTGTACTCAGCCATTATGCTCTTCACTAGTCTGTGTTTATGACTCAGCTGTTTAACAACATCATTAGGCCCATAATATTTGAAAAGAATCACGGAGAAAATATCGAAAGTGTTCCTACCAAAGACTCACAATTTCAAGGAGAAGAGAGGAAGTGACTTTTACGAATTGAAAGTCCTAAGAGAATAGCATATAAGGCACGTGCCCCCGAGATGAATCATTCGACAGTAAGAATTATCCTTCTGGATAAAAGACGAACCAACAATTAATGAGAAGGTCCAGGCCTACACCGTCTTCAATAACAGGCAAGACGAGGAGAGAGATTTATGTGGTTGAAAGATCAACTTTAGTATCAGACATTATTAGTCTGCTCTGTAGACTCTTTAGACCTTAGTTTATTAGACTAAGCAATCAAAAGCCAGGAGTTAGAAAATGTTGAAGAGGAAGCAAGATAACATTTCTGCCAAGAAAACTTCTGTCACAAGCCATGAATGGTTGAACAGGTTGACAATCCTTTGAATCTGCTCAAGATCAAAATGAGAAGGGGCAGATGTATGAGGATTTGCATGGCATCTAAGGAGTTAACAGAAGCACTTTCAAAGACCCTGAGGGGCTGGGAAGGGAATTAATTGCCTTTCAAAGTTCAGATGCCAACAGCACAAGTATCAGCCAGGAAAAATATATGCCTCATTTTAATGCTTCAAAGTCATGACCCATGCCCATTTTGGTGGGAATGTATCCAGGGATTTTAAACTTAAAACAGCCTCCCTACTTTGGATTTATGAGCAAATGGCTTTCAAAATGCCTTTTAGAACTGAATTGGTACATAGGAAAAGGAACCTCTATAAATCTATTGAATTTGTTTTCCATTTTGTTCTATATCAGCCGCAAATGCTTTCTCTGTCTTCACAGATAGCATTGTTACACTGTTTTAGACATGTCCAAGGACAGTGCCTAAGGACATGCAACTCGAAGAGCATTTCCCAGAGTGTGCTCCGGGGGTTCTGTAGGGGGAAAAAAAGTTTCTGTGCTCTCATAGGTTTAGAAAATGCTAAAAACACTCAGTTAATACTTTTTGAAAGAGGTGCATGAAAACAATTGTCATCAGAACACACTTAGTTGGCCCCCAACTAGAGGGAGCATAATTGACCATGAGTGCCTCCAAAATTCATCATCACCTCTGCAGTGAGGCCAGGTTTCCCAGAGGCTGTTCCCAGGCAAAGGCTGAGAGAACAGGGTACCCAATAGGCCTGTTTTTGAAAGACGCGGGACTCCTCAGACAGACAACTTTGGCTCAAGGGTTTCCTGGAGGCTTGCTGAACTTGCTGAAATTTTCACTAGACTTCAGGGCAGACAAGGCCGCCTCAACTCAACTTTGTTTCCCTCTCTCCTTTCCTCAGGGTCTAGTTCCCCTTCCAGCCCTCCCCAGCTCCCTCTGCATTCTTCTCCCCCACAGACCTCTCTTCTGGTATAATGCAGCCTGATTTAATCCTAGCTGGGTGCCTGATGCTCAGACAACCCAGACAAAACAGAATGACTCATAAACCCCTGTGCATACAAAAAAAATAGTAGCTAAATACATGAAGCAAAACCTATTAGAAATAGAGGAATTATATCAAAAGGTAATATTAGTAGGAGATTGTAATACAAACCTTTCAGAATTAGTCATATGTAACAGACAAAAATTGAAAACATAAAGGAATTTATGAACCCATAACCCCTCATCTAGATAATAAAAATTATTTCCTAAGTTGATAGAACAAAGAAAGGAGAGATTCTAAAGTCTGTGTTTCTATTCATCATCCAAGAGAATTAGATGAAATATAGAAAGTGATAAAATTAGGACTTAGAAATTAAGAAATACAATCTTAGACAAAATTGGGAACAAAGAGGTGATCAAAACTGAAAGTATAAATTGTACTTAGAAAAAAAAACCTAGAAACTTACATGTTTTTATCTAAAGAGAAAGATTAAGAATAAGGAAACCCAACTTGTATCATAGAAAATTAGAGAAACAACAATAAAATAAACCAAAAGAAAAATATGAATGGGCAATTAGCAAAGATAAAAACGAAGATAGTAATAAGAAAAAAAAGCAACAAAAAATAGGAGAAAAGATAAGTACATCTAAGGGCTAGTTTTGTGAGAATACCACTATACTAAACAAATCCTTTATGAGCTCAATGATGATTTTAAAAACCCATTAAAACGGAAGTTGAAATAGAAAAGAGTGAAAAATATGTATGATTGGGAATAGGGCAGGAGACATAACCATAGATATGGAAGATCACATAGACACTAAAGAATGTAGAAGAACTAGAATATAATACCTCCCACAACCTCTTGGTAATAAGCATGAAGATCTAAAGGAAATGCGTAATATTCTAACAAAACATAAATTGGCAAAATTAGCCCAAGCTGAAGTTGAGAACATACACAGAGTAATTACCACAGAAGGCTCAGAAAGGTATGTAAAGAGCTTTTAATATAAAAGTTTCCATGTCTAGATGGTTTCAGGCCTGAGATTCATCTAATCTTTAAGATCCAGATTTCAGGGGCACCTGGGTGGCTCAGTTGGTTAAGCGGCCGACTTCGGCTCAGGTCGTGATCTCACGGTCTGTGAGAGCCCGCGTCGGGCTCTGTGCTGACGGCTCAGAGCCTGGAGCCTGCTTCAGATTCTGTATCTCCCACTCTCTCTGCCCTTCCCCTGCTCATGCTCTGTCTCTATGTCTCTCAAAAATAAACAAACGTTAAAAAAAAATTTAAAAAAAAAAAAAAAGATCCAGATTTCATTGTTCTTTAAACTCTATGGGTGCCTGGGTGGCTCAGTTCATTAAGCGTCAGACTTCTGACCAGATCACGATCTCACTATTCATGGGTTCAAGCTCTGCGTAGGGGTCTGTGCTGACAGCTCAGAGCCTGGAGCCTGCTTCCAATTCTGTGTCTCCCTCTGTCTCTGCCTTTCCCCTGCTCATGCTCTGTCTCTTTCTCTCATAATAAATAAACATTAAAAAATTTAAAAAAGTCTTAAACTGTCAACTCTAAACCATATAAAAAGGTGGAAAGGCCCCCGTGACTAAGGTTATGAAGTAAGCATACTTTTAATACCAAATTCTGGTCAAAATGATTATTTTTTAAAAACATCAACCAATATTTTAAAGCATCGCAACCAATATATTATGTAGGGCTAAAAATTATCAACTAAAATATAAAAAATATAACTCAATAGTTTTTATATTTCCCAAGATTAATATAGGCTATGGCCAATTTGGATTTACTTGTGTATTTCAAAGATACTTCAATACTACAAAATCTACCAATGTAATTTGTAACATCAATAAATCAAGAGGAAAAATGTGAAATGTAGAGGTCCTAAATAAATTATAAAAATCATATTGAAGGAGATAAAATAAATGCTGAACAATGAGAAGACACGAACTTTTTGGATTAGAAAATTTAATTTCATGAAATGTGGATCTTTCCAATTTTGTGCTACATGGTCAACGCAATTCCAACTAGAATCCTATGGTAGAGAGTGTTTTATCCTCCAATGTCTATTCTCCTTTTCTTCATGAGAATGTTGTTATTTGTAATCAAACCATATTTGCCAGTCTCTTAGAAAAACCTACAGGTGTCTTCCTATGTCATTCTCCTTTTTCTTTCACACGGAACACTTCTGTCACCTGTGGTCACCAAATGGGTGGGGTTTTCCCCACACCAAGCCATTCTGTACCACCAGCTGGCTGTTTTACAGTGTAACTGGATTCTGACATCATCCACCTTCTGATGCCAATTACAAATAGTAGTTACCAGAATTACCCACAACTTCTGCCCAGCTTGGCTACAGATTGGAGGTTCCCTTGATCCCCTCCCCCTTGGATTCAATAATTTACTAAAACAGCTCACAGAACTCACAGGAAGACTTACATTTACCAGCATATTAAAGGATACAGATGAAGAGATGCATAGGGAGAGGGTTGGGAGGGTCCTAAGTGTGGGAGTTTGGTCCCTGTGGAGTTGGGGGTGCATCACCCGCCCAGTACGTGGATGTGTTCACCAACTTGGAAACACTTTGAGTCCCATACAGTCAGGATTTATAGAGGCTTCCTCACGTAGGCATGAACAATGAAGAACTCCATTTCCAGCCCCTCTTCTCTCTCTAGAGAAGTGGGGGTTGAGATTGAAAGCTCCAAGCTTATTAAGGC
The DNA here is from genome assembly GCA_030068075.1 of Paguma larvata. Taxonomy (NCBI): domain Eukaryota; kingdom Metazoa; phylum Chordata; class Mammalia; order Carnivora; family Viverridae; genus Paguma; species Paguma larvata. Next base: position 84,183,392 of record CM057837.1, read on the forward strand.
ATGGTCTTTCTGGTGACGAATCCCAACCAGGAACCATCCAGGGCCCCACCCAGAACGGCCTCAATAGAACAAAAGATGCTCCTATCACTTAGTAATTTATAAGTTTAGGAACCTGTGTCAAGGACTGGGGACAAAGACAAAATACACAGTTCTTATTATAAATCACGACATCACAGCCACCTTCTTTTGTGTCCGTTACAACTGGGTGCTGTGTCACATGATCAAACTCGGGCCAGGGAGGTACAGACAGAAGTTTCCACTCTTAAAGGGGGTGAAGGCAAGTCTGACCTTTACTTGTTCATTTTCCCTTTTTTCCTCCCAGAATGCAGATGAGCCATCGAGGCAGACGGCAGAACAAAAGGTGGAAAGAACCTCGCTCTGTTGCCATGAAACTGGTACATCAGTCCTAGACTGGTTACATTTGGCATTTTTGGGTAGATAAAACACAAACAAAATCAAAACTCCTATCTGTTCATCACTATCGCTTTGGCTATTTCTTACAGCATCCAAAACTATATCCTAAGCTATGCAAATCCTAACAGTGTTTTTTTTTTAATATGACCTAAAAATACATAAACATTTAAGTGGAAAAATAAATACCAACAGACACGAAGAAAATTTTGTGGGTTTTTTTGTTGTTGTTGTTGTCGTTTTTTTTTTATTTTATTTTTTTATTTTTTTTTTTAGGGAAGGGAAAGAATTGCAGAACTATATAAACTGATCAAATAAATATGGCAATACTTCTGGGATAGAAACGTAGATTAGTGAAGCAATCTAGTTAAGCTAGAAAGACAGCCAATGATATATAAGAATGTAAGATACAACAGGTGTGATTTTTTTAATTCTGCGGGAAAATTGGGTAATTAATGTGGGGTCACAAATGCCTATCTGTCTGGAAGAAAGCAAAATTGTGCCCTGTTTTCAAATCATATGAAAGTCTGAATTCCACACAGACCAAAGATTTAATTGTGAACATATAACCATAAAAACCTTGGGGAAAAATCTGGGGCACCTGGGTGGCTCTGTCAGTTGAGTGTCCGACTTCGGCTCAAGTAATAATCTCACAGCTCATGAGTTTGAGCCCTGCATCGGGCTCACTGCTATCAGCGTGGAGCCAACTTCAGATCTTCTATCCCCCTCTCTCTCTGCCCCTCCCCAATTTGTGCTTTCTCTCAAAAATAAACAAAGATGTAAACAAATTTTTAATTAAAAAAAAAAAAGCCTTGGGAAAAAGTCTAAAAGATCACATGCAAAACTGAGAGACCTTCTTAACTAAGGCAGGACATCCAGAATCTGTTAAAGAAAAATAGGTATATTTACATCAAAGTTTAAAACTTTTATGTAGGAATAGATAGAATCTAGGTAAACAGAAATTATACTTGAAATCTGGCAAAGGAAAAATGATAGCATACAAAAAACTTTTATAAATTGACAAGAAAAAGACCCACAACCCAATAGAAAAGTGGACTAGGGTATAAACAAGTAATTCACAGGAAAGCTACTGCAAATGTTCGGTGTATATATATATACAAGAAGTGACATTCAAGTTCACTAGTAGTGGGGAAATTGGAAGTTAAATTAACAGTGATAGATGACTTACATCTATAACGCCAGGTTTAAGGAAGAGCCTTCTGCTGGCAGGCAAGAAGAGAAGAGCTTACCATCCCATTTGCTGGTGGAAATCTGAGTATATTTATAGCCTTTGGGGGAAAGCAATCTGGCAAAATCTACTAAAAAGTAAAATAAATTGCAAGCCGACTCATGGGAATATTTCCCATTGAAATAAAAGTATCAACATTATGAGGCCAGATGTATAAAATGTTTGTCTAAGACATTGTTTTTGTCTGTAGAGTTAAAAATTGTAAACATAGTATATAATGAATAGAGAAATTGGTGAATTATTTATGAAACATCCACTCCATGGAATTTTCAAAAGCCATCACAGAGAATGAATTAGTGCTATTAGTGAGCAAGAAAAAAAGATGCAAAGGAATTGTCATAATATGATCCCATTTTTGTAAAACAATGCAAAAGACTGTGTGTGTGTGTGTGTGTGTATTTTATGTGTGTGTGTGTTTATATTTTATGTGTGTGTGTGTGTGTGTGTGTGTTTATATTTTATGAACCTGGAGGAAAGTAAGGAAGGATTCATATCACATTGGTAAGAAAGCTAAATTTGGGGCTAGTGGCTGAGTTGGCAGTTTGAAAAGCAAAGGAGGAAGAAGAGAAAAGAAAAAAGAAAAGTAGGCTATAAAAGACCTGCAACATGTGGGATTTTGTCCCTTTAGTATAAAATTATATGTGAGTATAAAAGCAATTAGAAATAAAAAATAACTATTAAGCTATATAGGAAGTTTTCATATTATAATCTATTGTAACATCAAATAAAAAATAAATGGTTACAAAGTCAAACACAACCTATGGTCATCTCTGAATCTAACATGCAAAGATGTAGACAAAGGTGGGTATGTGTTAATGCGAAAATTGTACAGCATGTTAGGTGGGATTTGGGGTTATTTCCCATTTTATTTTCTAAATTTATTTGTTATTACTATATTATTTTTAATGTTTATTTATTTATTTTGAGAAGGACACTGAAAGGATGAGTGGGGGAGGGGTGGAGAGAAAGGGAGAGAGAGAGTCCCAAGCAGATTCCACACTGTCAGCTCAAAGCCCGACACAGGGCTCGATCCCACAAACTTCAAATCATGACCTGAGCCTAAATCAAGAATCAGATGCTCAACCTACTGAGCCAGCCAGGTGCCTGTAGTTTTTAAATATTTAACAAAGTAAATAAAAATAATGATTAGAGATCAGAGACCATATGTCATACATTTTTCGGAATTTGTACAGACCCTACCTGTAATGGCTTCAAAGTGTTGTATGAACTAGTCAATCATGAGTGAAGTAGAGAGAGTCAATTCTGGGATTCTTCTTTTTCTCTCATTTTATGGTCATTTTCCAATCCCCTACCTTGTGTCACCAGGCAAAAATAAGATCTTAAATGACAGTCTGATCTGCAAAATTAACTTGGAAAAAATGCCTCCTCTTTCTCCCACCCAGCCTGTCCTGTTCACCACCGACTGGCTCTGAGAAGTGGTCAGAGAAATCAGTCTTGGGCAAGAGTCTCAAGGCCCGGGTGACAGCATCTGGGAAATGAAGAAAGACCCCAGAGCAGAGTGGGGAGGAAGCTAACTCTATGACCATCTAGGCAGCAAAACAGGAGGGCAGCCTGGAGAACAAAGCACACACTGGTGCCTACAAGATTCCCATCGTGTGGCCTCTCCTAAAGTAACCCATCCTTTGAGGCAGATTATCAAAACGCTTGTGACAAGTGTGCTTCGCTCTCCTGAGTGGAGTTTTCCCATCTGAATGGCTTAGGATGGCTCTCAGTGGAACTAGCATTTGGAAGGCCCACAGAGGGCAACCTGGTCCCTGCCTCCCTCCAGCCTCTAGTATTGGGTTTCTTGAGTTTCAAAATGGCAGGTCTATAAAAAGCTGGGGGTGGAGGTGGGGTGCAAGAAGGAAGCCCTGTCACAGCACAGGTTAACTACTTCCACAGGACTCCGTGGCCACTCACGTTGCCTCATTTGGCCACTTGCTGCCCAGCACCTGACACAATGCCTAGTCCTTGATGGACTCTCTCCGAGTTGGTCTCTTGAATGTGTGCATGGAACAGTAAGCTTTATACAAGCCTTAAGGAAGAACTAACATCAACAGGTATTGTCTGGGGGGACTTAAAAAATTCTCTATTTTCTCTCCCTCACTGAGAGGACAGTGATTCTAGATTCTGGGAATGGTTGTACAGTCTCTTACTGTGCCTGACTTCCCAGGCAGCTGAAAGGAAGGCTGCCACTAGTTCTCAGACATGTCAGGAAGACCGTGAACCCAGATCAGCAGATGACCGGAGTGGCTTTTTCTCACGCTCTCACACTCAATTGATCTCACTTCTAAACGTCTCCAGTTCCTAAGGTGACTCATAAATCCTCTGTGGCCAAATTCCTGGGCTGGGGCCACCTTCCTCAAAGCGAGGCAATGTTCTACCTGGAGGCATTCCCATTAAAGAGACACTTGAGAACGGACATCTCGCGTGTCTTATTGCACATCAGCTGGGGAAGCTATCACCTTGCAATCTGCAGGTGTGTGTTTCATAATTGCTCCCTGGGCAGTTCTAAATGACAAAGCACGTGTGTTGGCCGCACCCTCTACTTTTCCCCAGGTCCTCCAGGCCCCTGGTGAACACATTCCACTGCTGCTCACAGGAACTACTCCGTTCAAGAGCCACAGACCTGGCCTGTGTTCTGAGCAAGGGGTCTCCACAGAGCAGTAAAATAAAACATTGCTTGGTTTTTCCATTGGAAACCTCTTTTCCCCCATCTGTTTTAATAGCCCCAGGCACTGCCTTTTGTAGCCTCTGCTTTCACGCTTACTCCATCTTGCTATCTTTTCTATCTCCAAAACCCTAGATAGATCCCTCAAGTCAGGTCTTCCTAAATTCCCTGCACCAAAGGGGGAAGAGCTGTTTTCAGTATGTATTTAACCTAGAGGACTTGGCATAAGAAGGACGCTCCAAGTTCATTTCACTAATGAAACAGAGGTAACAAAGATCTCCCTGCATCAGTGTTATTCACGGAGGTCAGGCTAGGTGATTGCTATGCACCCTTACCGTAGACACCACACAAAATCCACCTTGACGTTGCGTAAGGAAATGAATTGCAGAATCTCATTTCCACCTGCGCCTGAGCTTCCCTTTTCTCATTTATTAAAGGCAATATGAACTCTGTAAGAAAATTAACTAGCTCTCTTGAAGAACAGAAATTACTCTGTTCTGCATTTTATGCCTCTGGAGTCTCCTAAGGGAAAGTTAGCACATCTATGCAACTTTGTGGAAATCCAGGTAATGTGTGCTGTAGTTCTATGTGGTCCCTGAAAGACTGAGAAACTACAAAGAATATGCACCATATTTCTCAATAACTTGAGTCTTTCTAGAATGCCTATTCCTTGGGAATGCACGGGAAAAGTTGTGAGCAGGTTTAGCTGGTGTGTCAATCAGAGAGTTTGGAATGGTTCAACCACCAAAGGCCACTCTTACCTCATTGGTACTGTCTGTGAAAGGCTTTCAGAACTAATTCTTAGAAAGAATTCACTTTCCTGTCTTTGGCATAAGACCACAGGTTTCCTGGCAACTCTTGGTGAGAAGAAAATAAAATTCCAGCCGTTGGTCAGATAAAGCAGGCTGGGGGAGCTTCATGGCCCCACCTTACAAGCATCTCAATAAAACCCCCTTTGTTCTGCATTGCACCCTCCTTCACCTCCTTTTATATCTTGGTTCATCCCTTGATGCTCAGGACTATCTTTCAGATTGCCGAGCCCAGCACATAATTGTTGGAAGACAACCATTGAAGTCCTTTTGGCCTCACTCTGGATGTTTCCAGCAACATTTCTGATGCTTTTGTTGCCTCTGTGCAATGGAGTACTGGCAAGTACCTCACTGAGGACAAATTGCTGTCAGATTGAAAGAGATCCTATTGGGATTAATAGAATCCACTCAAAGCCAAAGCCTGGATCCTTGCCAAATGGATGTCCTCCTTAGACACAACTGATGCCCAGGCCCTCTGTGAGTACCAGGGAGCTCACCTGCTCTGTTCCCTCTTCCTTCATGCTCCTAAGAACCTTGAGGTTTTAGTAACGAAAAAGAGGATTAAGTTTGCTTCTTTCCGCACTGTCTTCAATTGGGGTATCCACAATGATTATCTCTTCTGATGATCTTTGACCTCCTGGAACAGTTCCATGTGAACCGACCTCATGATCTAGTCCATGTCCAGAATATGCTAGAAGATGATGCATCGAAGATGCTGTTTATCCTGAGACTACCTCATTGATCTGCTAGTGTTCATTAAAGTACATCTTCTATCACCTCCCAGACCCAAGAGTCCTGGTCAGAAATCCCTCAACCCACAGGCTGGATGCCTGAATAGCAGAGATTCTTCAGACTTCTTGAAATTGTATGTGAATTATTCCATATGTAGTTTTTATTTTCCAGAGGTGGGAATCCACAGTGTCCGTCATGAAGTCAAAGAGTGCTGCAATACTAAAAAGATTAAAAACAGATGTTTACTTGGATTACTTCGCTCATTCTGACATCCTAGAAGCCCCTGATCATGTTTGCAGCTTTAGCACCAAACCCACACCTAAAAACTATTTCTCTGAGGGTGTGAAAGTGTCACAGCAGGATTAATGGGCTACATCTGTGTATACTGAAGAAAAGCACTAGCAATTCTGAAGAGGGCACAACGCTCCCTCACCTTGCCATGAGCGTGAGTTCCAGCAATTTTTGAGGCTTACTTGATGGTCCCATAGATCATCTTCTACTTTTCACAATAAGTGCCTTGATAAGAGTCCTCCCTAAGAAAGGCAGAAGATTTGCTTGGTTCCTGGAGGCCATCTGAAGACCTCACTAAACTGTCCTAATCCTGGTCTTCCCCTGGCCCAGCCTTATCTTGAAAGATCAGGACATCCAAAATGGCAGAAGGATGACTCTACCCCAGGAAGCTGAGAGTGGCAGCCGAGGGTGGCAGCAACCCAACAGATGGGCAGTCTGTACTCTAGTGTGAGTGGAAGTTGGTCTTAGTTGAGCACAACTTAAGATCCTCAGTGTGGTCCATCTTGTCAATTCAGCGAGCTTCTAACTCCAGTTGGCTCTCTCCCTAGAATCCACCCAGCCTTTTCAATACTTCCTATTCTGATCGACATTAGAAGACATTACCTCCTGCTCTGTGCAAATGTCTGATGATGGCACTTCTTTACTCCCAATCTTTATTCTAACTTCTATTCTGTAGCACCATGTGGATGTCACTTGAATATATAATCAGCATCTCAAACTTCGTATGTATGCAATTTGACTCTTGGTCTACTGGCTCTTTTCTTGTGTTCTTCATCTAGTTATGTGCACACCCCCTCTTTCTGGTTGATTGTGCCACGCAGTCTTGGAATTACCCTCGAAATCCTCCTCCCTGATCCTTCATGCAATAAATACATCAATAAACTCTGTAAATTCCACTTCCGAAATATATCTTGTATCTGCCTATTTCTCTTCATTTCTATAACCTTTATCAGCTACCACTATGTCTGTGAGAATATTACACTCCTACCATGATTCCTATGCTTGCCCCAGTCTTGTTTCTGTTACTTAATGTAGTCACAGTAAATTTTTAATAATGCAAGTCTGGTCCCTGCACTTGCTAGCTTAAAACCCTAACAATGACTTCTTATGAGATATAGTCCAAACTTCTCACCTATAAGTCATGGTTTCCATGAAATTGGACTCCTCCCTCCTACCACAATCTCTTCTCCTGCCCCTCCTGGCTTTGTTCTCTGTGCTCTAGCCACAGGACCTTCAAAGCAGTCAGCTTATTCCTTTATAACAGTAGAACTTCATTCTCTTTCTCTCTCTCTCTCTCTCCACATTGAGGTAGTGAGAAGACATCTAGAGGTCACTCTATTCTGTGAGCAATATAAGAGCATTTTTCAGGTTGAGGAGGATCTGAAAATGATCTCTCCTACCCCACATAGTGGAACCCATTGATTTTATGGCACTTGCTACAAAAATGCTAGATTACTTCTTCCCATTGGAGCTGTAGCAGCCTAAGGACTGCTCTTTCGCCATTTTGTATCCATCAAGTGTGAGCAAAGCGTTTTAAGATGCCACTTGCTTAAAAGGCTATGTTTACAAATCGAAGTCAGCACCAACCTATCTTTTCCTTTATTATCTCATCCATGGTTTTATAAGAGTCACTGAAACATCACTTCTATTGTTTTATTGATTAAAGAGGCCGGGGAGGTGTTATCAAACTATAATATTTGGAATTGATAAAATGACCTTAGACAATGGGACAGAAACATGAGCAAAATAATGTGCATGTTCTTTTTAACTTCTACTAATAGAAAAATGAAAAAATTAGCTATTTAAATCATGTTGGGTTTTAGAGAGTTTTTTAAATGTTTTTATTTATTTTTGAGAGCGAGAGAGAGAGAGACAGAGCACAAGTGGGGGAGAGGCAGAAAGAGGGAGACAGAATCCAAAGCAGGCTCCAGGCTCTGAACTGTCAGCACAGAGCCCGACATGGGGCTCGAACTCACAAATGGTGAGATCATGACCTGAGCCAAAGTCAGATGCTTAGCCAACTGAGCCACCCAGGAGCGCAGAGATTTTTAAATTTTTACCTCTGTTATGAAATTATTAAACTCACACAAAAGTAGAGAATTGTACAATAAACCGCTATGTGTCTATCACTTAGCTTTAATAACTATTAACTTATGGCAGCCGGTCTTGTTGCATAAATACCTCTCCAACTCCTCCCTCCCAAACTAGATTATTTTCAGGAAAATCCTTGACAACATATCATTTCATCTGTAAATATTTTTCCAGTCATTTGTAAAAGTTAAGAACTGTTTGAAAACATAATCACAACCTAAATATCACCTTTGAAAAATTAGTAATAATTCTTTAACATCATAAAACAGTCATTATTCAACTTCCAAGAGTATCTCAACATGTCTTTATGGTTGGTTATTTCACATTTGTGGTTGGTCGGTAGGTATACATTGCATTTGGTTGGTGTAACTCTTAAGTCTTTTTTAACCTACGGATTTCCCATGTCTATCTTATTTTGTGATTTATTTATTGAAGATATTGAAGAAACCAAGTCCTTCCCCTCTAAATTTTGTTAATTGCATCCTCATGGTGCCATTTAACATGGCTTTATGTCTTCCATATTTTTTAAAAACTGGCAACTAGATCTAGAGTTTAACCAGATTAACTTTCCATTTGGGAGCAAGGATAATTTATAGTTGTATCCTTCCATCAAGAGACACAGAACATCTAATTGTCTCCCTTTCTATGATGAAAAAATTGATTACTGGGTCAGGTCTTGTCAGACTTTCCATTTTTTAGAATTTCCATGTCATTTTTTTATGTAAAGGTTTATCAGCCACTAATGATCATTGGCTACACCCGTTATTTTACTAGGGGCTGAGGAACAATGTTATTACCTTAACTCCTCTCTGTTTATCAGTCGGAATACTATCAGGAAAGACATTCTTTCATGAGCTATATGATTATCCTTAAGCACAGTTTGTACAGGAAAAGCAGGAGAAATGTTAGACTTTTTTTTCAGCGTTTAGAATAGTGAGTTAGTTCCCTAGCGTGTGTCAACAGCAACCCATGATGGGTTTACTTTTCAGTATCATTTTGAACTCATAAACAGTAAGATAGTTGAAGCCCTTCAATTCTTTAAAGTTCTTATTCTTTCTGAAAATCAAACTGGCCCATCTTTGGTGAGTGGAGGCCTCTTCGGATGGACCCTAAGTCTTTTGACACAATCTCAATGGTCTTAAATATAATTTCTTTTTTTTTAAGGTTATTTATTTATTGATGGATTGATTGATTGCTTGATTTAGAGCTAGTCGGGAAGAGACAGAAAGAGAGAATCCCAGGCAGGATTCACATCATCAGCACAAAGCCTGATGCGGGGGCTCAAACTCATCAACCATGAGATCATGACCTGAGCTGAAGTCAGATTCTTAACTGACTGACCCACCCAGGTGTCCCTTAAATAAATGTTCTTCTTTTATGGCATGGTAAGGTGTGCCAGGCTCATCTTGTCTATTTCCTGGCCCAGATCTGAAGCATTCATCTCTCCAAAAAGTCTTGTAATAAAATGTACTTAAAGATCACAAGGGATACTCATTGCTACTGGGCATATTTCTTTCAGTCAGCAGAAAAAAAAAGCGTTTTTTAAAAGAAAAAAAATGGGGCACCTAGGTGGCTCAGTTGGTTGAGCATCCGACTCTTGATTTGGCTCAGGTCATGATCCCAGGGTGGTTAGATCGAGCTCCGTGTTGGGTTCTGCACTAAGCATGGAGCCTGCTTGCAATTATCTCTCTCTCTTCCTCTGCCCCTCTCCCCTGCTCACACTCTGGGTCTGTTTTTCTAAAAATAAAAAAGAGAAAAAAGAAAAAGAAAAACCTAAGAGGATAATGGCATCCAATTGAAATCAAAGTTAGAGAGTTTTTAACTTCTTGATTTTATATTTGTAACTCTAATCACTTAGTATGAAAATCTTGGCTGTAGTGCGTTAACAAAATTACCTATTTGTTTTATTAGATGTGCATTAGTTTTGGAAGAACAATACCAATATGATTAGTAACAATATAAGTACTCAATGTAGTTAATGATTTCTTTCGGGTTTCTTTTTGTCATTAGGATCTATCCTATTAGAGATAATCAGTCAAATTACTGTATTTTAAAATCACTTGAAATAATTCATACCTTTATGTGGTTAAGTAGCTATTTATTTTTCACGCCCTGAGAAGCATTTTTTTTCTGCTTACAATCCTCTGGAAATCATCAATGAAGTATATTTTTCTTGTAGACACTCCAATAGAGGTGTCTCTGGACCTGCGTTTTCTAAGAGACGGCATTGGTGATTCTCTGTTTTATATAAGAATTGCCAAAATATCCTCTGTGTAGCTTTTCACTAAAATGTTTCTCAGTAGACAAATGTGGTAAGGCATTTGGATATTAAACACTAGGAATATATATACATATACATATATGTACATATATACATGCATACATATATATACATATATACATACATACATATATACATATACAAATATATATACATACAAAAAATATATATGTATATTTGAGACAAAAATCAAGTTGGGGAGAGCAATGTATATACATATACATATATATACATATATACATACATACATATATACCTACATACATATACATACATACTATTGTAAGTTTTTATTGCTGAAAGATAATATGTATATATGTATATGTATGCATATGTACATATATGTATATGTGTGTATATGTATTAACTATAGAGGCATTGCTCTCCCCAGCTTGATTTTTGTCTCAAATCTCCACTTTTCATCTCTCAGCAATAAAAACTTATAATAGTCGCTAGTCACACAGGGACCCTGGGGGATATAGGTACTGTACATACATAGTCTGTTTGTATCTTGGTAGTACCACTCATTTGGGTCTGGAGGAAGCTCAGACAACTGGTGGGTTCCTCTGAGAGCTGCAGCCTGACTCAATTAAATGATCAAAGTCTCGGAAGCTATGGGACTATGAAGGCTAATCCCACTCTCCTGCTAACTTACTGGGTTACCTTGGGCAAGACCTTTCACCTCTCTGTGCCTACCTGACCATTAAAATGCACCGCCTCCTGGATAGCCTATCAGGTGTTAAATGAATGTGTCTCTAGCACCCTGCAGGGAAAACAGTAAGGATTCTCTCATATACGTAAAGCATGTTCCCTTGGTTTACACCATTTTTGTATTTGCAACTCACACTTATTGTTTCTCTTCCTCTTAGATTCATGACCTATATGAAGGTCTTGTTCAAGAATCTATTCCTGGCACTCCCCTCCTGAGCGTCACTACTGGTAGAAGGTATGTTTTTCTCCCTCCCCTTTATAATGAAGCAGCACAGATGTACTGTGATTTATCTCACCCTACAGAGGCCATTCAGGCGTCCTGTGTCCCACATCCTGCTGTGCTATGATGGCCGTTGCTTGTCCATGTGAGCAGGCGGGATCTTTCAAGACCGGTGGGTTTCCATTGTTCATTTCATGTTTGTTGTGGACTGAACGTGGTGTCGATGAATTTGTTCAATGATCTCAATCTTTCCAAACTGTGTATCATGTTTAAAACGACCGCTAACTCTCACTTCAATCGGCAAGGCCGAGTAGTTAGACACGTTAAGTTTAATAATGATGGATTTGCTAAGATCTCACGCATGTGAAAACTCTCTCAGGATCTCTAATATGTGCTAAGGCCACCTTGGTTATTCAGTGGTGTGCTTTCTTACCTTCTATTTCTATACCTTCTAATTTAAAACACTGGAAAGCAAAGTACAGCAGAATGTTATTTTTGACTAAAGACTTATTGTAATATTCCTTTTTTATTAGCAGCACAAACAAGATATTGGTTAAAGATATTGCCCACCATCCTTTGTGCCAGGACCAGTTTAGTAAATTTTGTGTTTCAGGGTTTTTGTCCCTGCAAATCAATTTGTTAATGCATTTTAAATCATAAATGTAAACATATTATATATACATACAACTACACAATATAAAAATTTATGCTTTTATTACAAATTCCATTTTACATATATATACTATATATACATGTATATGTGTATATTTACTCTGAACATATATTTATGTATATGTAACATACGTATATACATATATATTGTTTTATATGAAAGAAAGTTTTACCTCCAGTTCATTACCAAATACTGTATCCTTTAAAGAATGATAGAGAGGGGTGCTGGGTGGTATAGTTGGTTAACTGTCCAACTCTTGACTTGGGCTTAGGTCATGATCTCACAGTTCGTGAGTTCGAGCCCTGCATCAGGCTTTTCATTGATGATGAGGAGCCTGCTTGGGACTCTGTCTCTCCTCGCTGCCCCTCTCCCACTTGTACACACACACACTCTCTTTCTCAAAAAAAATAAATAAACTTTAAAAATTTTAAAAATAAAGAATGATAGGAATTTTTATTTTAAGTATCTTACTTTGTTTTAATCCATACTTGTTTCAAATCGTTTTAGAAACAACTACATCACAAACACCGATTTAATTTTTTTTTTGCAGAACACGAGATCCAGGGACCTCATAGACAAGTCATGGTATAAATACCACTCTAATGTCCTACTGTCTTACTTCTTGATTGGGCATTAGATTTCACCTGGGTGCAACCTTTCTTTCTCTCTCTTTTAAAAATTTTTTGTAGGTTTTTCAGCTCTGGATTTCTTCTCTATTTCTTCATAACAAAGTCTAGTGCCATTGTTTCAGTTCCTTCTCAAAATAATGGTGAAAGCTAGGTAGAATAGGTGATTTTAAAAAAATGCATCTTCTTCTCTAAAATTCAGATATCCAGGGACACCTGGGAGGCTCAGTCGGATAAGCATCTGACTCTTGATCTCAGCTCAGTCTCACGGTTCCTGGGTTTGAGTCCCACGTCAGGCTCTGTACTCATGGTACCGAGACTGCTTGGGATTCTGTCCTTCTCACTGCTCCTCCTCGTTGTACTTTCTCTATCTCCCTCTCTCTGTCTCAAAATAAATAAATGAACTTTAAAAAATAATAATAATAAAATCCAGATGTCCAAATTGTCCCAAATCCAGTCTATGCCAATTTTCTTTTCTCTGGGTCATTTGACCAATACTTTTAATCATTACACTATATGAATTTTAGTATTCTGCCTTTGTGTTTAGGATCTTCTTCACTTTAAACAAGCTTCATGCCCCACTTCTAGGAAGAAGTGGTACCGTATTTGATATCTCATATCCGAACTTGTCCAGAGTGCAGCATCTGCTGTACCCCCAGCCTAAAAGGAGAGCCCCTAATAATGCCTGTCTTTGTCTTCTTGTGCTCAGATCTATTCTCCACACTGCCTCTGAAATCCACATTTTGGCAGCTCCCGTGTCAACTGGCCTCTAACTTAGGTTCAGAAAAAAAGAGACACAGTTGTGAAGGTTAGAAGTCCAAGATCAAGGTATTGGACATTAGGGCCACACTCCCTCTGAGACTCTAGGTAGAAACTTCCCACTCAACTCATTGCAGAGTTTCATATTCTCTCCTGATTCTTGCTTTTTTTGTTTGTTTGTTTTTTGTTTTTTTTACAAGTTATTTCCTTGCCCGACCTCCTGTCTATTGCCCTTGTCGATTTCTGTGGTCTTTACAAAATTAGCTTAGATGGCATCTTCTCTGGGACTCTGCGGGCCTCTGTGATTCTTCCTGTGCGCCCTCCTGACATCTGGTGGGGCACTTATCCTCACTGATTGCCTTCTCCCTTATCTGCTGCTCCCACTCGATGTTTCCGTTCCTTGAAGGGAGATGCTATGTTTTATTCACAATGGTATCGCCAGCATCTAGCTCGGGGCCTGGTCATCGTAGGTATTCCCTAAAGAGTTATTCAGTGAATGCACACTTAATATAGAAGTGAGCGATGCTAACAATTCAGAGCACAGCAGGCTTATGAGAAAAAAATTATGGAAAGGGAAACTCATGGTATTCATACATCATCCATATATGATGGATGCCTAGTCCACTATTGCTTAACAGTGGAAGACACTCGTTCTATACATATGTATAGCAGCTCATCTTAAAGGTTGTTAAGAGGACTTAAGAGGGGTGCCTGGGTGGCTCAGTCAGTTAAGTGTCTGACTGTCGATTTTGGCCCAGGTCATGATCTCACGATTTGTGAGTTCGAGTCCCATGTTGAGCTCTGTGTTGACAGTGCACAGCCCACTTGGGATTCTATCTCCTTTTCTCTGCCTTTCCCCTGCTTGCTCTCTTTCTGTCTCTCAAAATAAATAAACACTTAAAAATTTTTAATTAGTGGCACCTGGATGGCTCAGTTGTTTAAGGATCCAACTTCAGCCGAAGTCATGATCTCCCGGTTCGTGGGTTCAAGCCAAGCATTAGGCTCTGTGCCACCAGCTCAAAGCCTGGAGCCTGTTTTGGAATCTGTGTCTCCCTCCCTCTCTGCCCCTCCCTGCTCGTGCTTTGTCTCTTTCTCTCTCTCTCTCTTAAAAATAAATTAACGTTTTTAAAAATTAAAAAGGTTTTAAATTAAAAAAAAAAGAGGGCTTAAGGGAAGTCACTCATGCATGTGGCTTTGGCACGGTGGTCTAGAAAAGGCTAGGCAAGTGGGATTGGTGTAACTCTCCTGGTATATGGAAAAGCAGTTTTTCTTTCTTTTTTGTGTTTTATTAGTAGATTTTAATTTTTTAGAGCAGTTCTAGGTTCACAGAAAAATTGAGCAGAAGGCACAGAGAGTTTACACTCCCTGCCCACACATGCACAGCCTCCTCTGTTACCATCATTACCCATCAGAGTGCTGTATTTGTCACAGTCAGTGAGCCTACACTGCCACATCACTGTCACCCAGAGACCACAGTTTATATTAAGGTTCAGTCTTCATGTTGTACATTCTATTTTATAATGACAAGTATCAAACCTTATAGTATTGGGCTTTTTAATTTTGCTTCATTTCATGAGAAGGAAATTATGGGGTACACAATAGCACCTGGGGAGGGAGGGGAAAGAGTAAGAAATGGAAGGTGCTATAGTCTAATCCCTATCCTTCCAGAAGGTCTAGATCAGACTCACCAGATAGAAAAGGACTCTAAACAGAACCTAAAGAAGCTGGTAGGGCAGCATTCATGAGAGACTTGCTGAGACAGCATGTCAGCAGAGCGATTTGAGGGAACAAGTGGGAAGCATGACCAGAGTTTGGTCTTTATTTTGGCACAGGTCACTGTGCAGCTTTCACACCCACAGGGCATAGAGCAACTTGTCAGATAACTCCAACCCGGCAAAGAATGAGAGAGCCTTGTTACCAAGGGCACCTGTAAGCAAAGATGTGCTGGGGCCTCTCTCTCAGACAGCTGGTAGACCAGGTCCCCGACTGGAGCCAGTAGGTGGTGACTGTGGCACAGAACAGGTGAGAGATGGTGAACCGAGGGCCTTTAGTAGAGGTTAAGTGGAGGGGGGGCATGAGCATAGTAGTCATGGTGGCAGGAATGAAGGCCATACATTGGCCCAATAGCATGGACTCCCATTTACCAGATCTGATCAAGATACTGTCAGTGCTGAAAATGAGAGAGCTACAGCGAGCCCTAAGTATGTTTTGTGTCTGGCTCATCCTATCAATAGTGATGCCATCAACTAGGAATGCCTCACCCACCTGGGCTGTTCCACTGGTGGTGAGCCCCCACAGACACTTCCCCAACTATGGCCAAAGTCGTGGCTGGACTTGCCCTTATGCATCATATTATGATCACAAGACACATCTCAGCAACGACCCAGGGAACTCTGATAAAAACAACGTATATTATTCTCAAGTCCTGAAGGGTACACAACATGCCTGGGGCCACACAGTGAGGTTGTGGGTAGAGATAAAGAAAGTAAGAGAGGGAGAGAGGGAAGGAGAGAACCTGGGGTTCTGCCTTTCTGGGGCTCAAGGATGTGGAGCCTAGGGTTTTAGGAGTTCACTATTGGTGAATTTAAAATTTATGAGCAGAGATTAAAGCACAGGAAGGGAGAAGAAGCATCACTCAAGTGGTCAGTCATCTAGGTGGCTGGGGCTTTGTAAAAGGGAAACTTTATGGGTGAGATATCTGGCTGTTTATCTCGTCGGGTAGCTGGAGATATGTTTATTCCAGATGGGTATCTTTTAAATGAAAGCCTCAGTTATCAAAAGCTTAATGTCAGATACTTACATTACAATCCAAAGAGCTAATTGTCAGGCATTTACTCTATAGTATAACACTGCCCCTCAAGGGATCTAACCAGTAGTGCCAAATTAACTCCATGAGATGCCTTCCACCTTGAGAGGGACAGTATTTTGTCTTTATTCTCATATGTACCCCAGGTACCCGTCTGCTTTCTCAGCCTGCACTACTTCTTCCAGTACCATTAATTGAGGGTTTATAGAGTCATTTCCCAATATGGGAAATAACACCATCTTGAACCAAAGGACCACTTCACACTGGAGGAAGTTTGACAATGGGCACATCGCTATGGGATCCATTGGTCCTATCAAAAACTGTAGTACCCCAGAAGTTATCAGCCTAATAGAATACCAGGATGGCTTCCAAGAGTCTCACCAAGGCACCAGTGGGGGGTGACATCCCATGGGTTTGGGCCACCCCCTTCCAAGGTGAGGTATACTTTAAACCAATAGCAATTATATGGCGCCATGTCCCCAATAGCAAAAACACACTTAAGAAATTGAGGAGTAGAAGTGGGATTGGCCCCTATCATCACTGTCAGGAACTCACTTAGGGATTTGTGCATCTGTTCCTATAGTTTTAAGGTCTATTATATTAGAAGTCATGGCCTCTGGGGATGGAATGCTTCCACCAGGGGAAACAGTGAGGGTTCCACTCAACCCAAAGCTACAACTGCGGGATGTTTAGTTTGGGCCTTTTTGCTGATAGACCAGCAGCAAGGAAAGTACTTGCTCTTCTGGTGTGAGTAACTGACCTTGGTTATCATGAAAAGCTAGAGATGCTGATACATAAAGGGACAGGAATGAATGTATCCAGAATTCAAGAGATCCACTGGGGTGCTTCTTGGTGTTTCCATGGCTACTGATAACAGTGGCAACCAGGGCCCGACACAGGGGTAATATAAGCATGGCTCAGACCCCACAGGGATCAGAGTCTGTGTCCCAGTGGACAAACCAGCTTAGACCAGTGAGGAGAATTCAATCGATGGATGAGAAGAATGAAATCAATGGATGGCAGAAGAGGGAATTGATGAATAGTAATTACAACCTCAGGCCTGCTGCCTCAGGACATTGGTTCATCCTACTAAACTTTTTGTTTTAAGAGTTTTTGTTTTGTTTTGTTTTGTTTTTAAGAATTGCAACTGGCCACCAGTTTGAAGAATCAGGGACAGAACGGAAAAGAATTACAATGGGGGACAGTGGATCTCAGTGATGCATGGGTGAACTGTAACAGAAGTCACCAGCAGCTTTACTGCCTTACTGTATTTTTTCTATTCTGATGACTGAAGACATATTCTGGCCACAGAGTCTATTCTTCCCATAATACGGAGGCCTGGAATGGTAGAGAATTGATGTCCCAGGAGACGGAATAGGAACGGAGAATAAAAATTCCAGTTATCTTTCTGCACAGTGGGAAGATTTTGAAGTGGAAGATCCACAGAGGCTCTCAGAGGGTCCCCAGCAAGACAGAGCCCAGATGGTCCCTAGCACACCACCTTCTAATACATGCTTTGTTGGCTTTCCCCTCTTCTCACCATTTGCCAGTTACCTGAAGTGACTCCTGGTATCACTTCCCAAATACTTGGACTCATAGCCTGGTCTCAGGGTCAGCTTTGGGAAGCTTCGCATTCGTTTCCAGTGGCTGCTGCAACAAAAACATCAGAAATCTACTCTCTCACAGTCCTGGAGAGTTTGCGATTATTATCAGTGGGTTGAAATGGAGACATCAGCAGGGCCAGGAAACCTCCAGATCCTCTGGAGAGAATCTGTCCCTTGCCTCTTCCAGCTTGCGGGGGTTGCTGGCATTCCATGGCTCATGGCTGCACCTCTCCCACCCCCGCTTCCATCCTTATGTCCCCTCTCCTCTGTATCAATGTGTCATCTCCCTCTTCCTCTCTCTTCTAGGGACCCTTGTGATGTCATGTAAGCTAATCACACAGGGAAATCTCACTTTAAAATCCTTAACATAACCATATCTACAAAGACCCTTTGTCCTCATAAAGTCATATCTTACAGTGATCAGATCCGATATCTCTGAAGGGCATTTTCCAACCCCTTGCACAAATGAAGACAGATGGACATGGCTGTAGATACAAGAGTTAAGCATAAGGGATTAGGCAGTCATGTTTTATTGCGAGAGGGTGCTAGATACACTGGTGCCAGACAGAATAGGCCTTGAATAGCAGGCCAAGAATATTGTACCTATTCTTTGGACAAAAGGTACAGACTGGAGAGTTCCAGTAAATATTCTTTTCCTTAATTTATACTTGAGATAATAGGTCAGTAGAGGTTAAGTCACTTGCAAAGTTTACCAGATTCACATGTGGTGGTGTTGGAGCCCGAATCAAAGTCTATTTTGGCTCCAAAGCAATGGGTCATTCATTTGGCCACACAGCCTCCTGCAGTGGGTGAGAAGGGGGTGGGCACTGGAAACACTACTTTGTTAACATGAATCTGGCTGGAGGAAACAGAGAGTTTAGAAGAGAGAGAAATTGCAAGCTGGAAACATACTGAACTGGACCCTCGCTGGGCATAACCTCTACGTGTCCGGCTGCCTTTATTACGCGGCTCTGAAGGCACGGGCAAACTGCTACAGTTATTATAAATTATTCTTGCGTAGATTCCGTTGAAGGCAGTTAATTTGTAGAAAGAAATAAAGACACTGGTAGGAGCACCTTCAACATTTTTATTAGCCTTATGTTCTATGCTAGATGTTTAATGTTCCAGTCACTCACTCACATTTTATGAGTAAGTAGAGATTTAAGTAGAGATTTATACTAATATGTGGAAAATAATTTTTTTTCTCTGTGGGAGGTTGTCTCAGCACGAACCAAGCTGTTTTTTGTTTGGGAAGTATGTATTCATGTTTATATGTATATATATTATGTATATAATATATTTGTGTATATTATTTCTATATTTATATATAAAGTATGTTCTACTTATATATTTATGCATAAATATATAAAGAATATTTTATTTATTTAAATCTTCTTTATATAGGTATGTGATTTATAACATATTTTATTTATTTGTAATAAAATACATTAATATATAATAAAATATTTTATTTATTTTATTATATATTACATTTATTATTTATTACACTTAAATATAAATAGATTTATTATATATTGCATAAATATATTTATTATATATTACATTTAGAATACATTAATATGAAATACAATATATAATAATATAATATTTTAGGGACACCTGGGTGGCTTAGTTAGTTAAGTGTTTGACTTCGGCTCAGGTCATGATCTCAGTTTGTGGGTTTGAGCCCTGCCTTAGGCTCCGTGCTGACAGCTCAGAGCCGGGAGCTTGCTTCAGATTCTGTGTCTCCCTTTCTCTCCCTCTCTCCCCCCGCCCCTGCCCCCGGCTCATACTCTGTCTCTCTCTCTCTCTTTCTCAAAACTGAATAAACATTTAAAAAATTTTAAAAAGAATATACTATCTTATACAATATTTTATATATTAATATATATTATATATCATATATAATCATTAATATGATATATAATAATTTGTGTATATATACATATATTATAGTGATACATTTTTTTATTTAATGACAAGGCTGTTAGCACAGAAACATTTCTATTCGTCAGAGTCAGACTTCCAGTTAAAGGGTTATCTACTTGGAGGAAAATCCTGGGCTAGAAGTAAGCAAAAAGTGGGGCGCCTGGGTGGCTCAGTCAGTTGAGCGTCCAGCTTCAGCTCAGGTCATGATCTCATGGCTTGTGAGTTCGAGCCCCGCGTCGGGCTCTGTGCTGACAGCTCAGAGCCTGGAGCCGGCTTCACATTCTGTGTCTCCCTCTCTCTCTGCCCCTCCCCCACTCATGCTCTGTCTCTCTCTGTCTCAAAAAATAAACATTAAAAAAAAAAAAAAGAAATGTGAGAAGTAAGCAAAAAGTGCCTGTATGCCAGAAACCATTTACAGAAAGTCACCTGGACAAGCCACATTTTCCTTTCCTGAGCCTTCATGCCAATTATCTACAGCTTCACTTTTGTAGCAAGCTTAGCTATGTGGTTTCCCACTCCACAGAAAATTAGAAGTGGAAAGTTGAAATAGAACAAAGGGTGGTCTTAGAAGTTGTAAAACTAAGAGCAGAAAACCACTTGATGTGGCCAAAGGAACAGAGGAACCGAAGGATCATGGACACTCAATTACCACCCAGAAACTGTCACCTGGTCGTGCTCATTACGTTGAGTTGGGTGTTCTCCATTTGAGAAACCAGAGAAGCCAATACATGTTTGAATGCTATTTACATCAAAATAGTTAAGTTTTCACAGCTTCTATTTCAGAAGAGACAAAGTTTGATTAGTTACAAAACTTGCTGGTGGGAAATAACTTACTTCTAAGGCTGAAGAGTAAAAGCGATTACTAAGTAAAATGTTTTTATCTGCAGTGCTAAGTGGAATGGGGGAAGGGCACGCACTGAGCACACATGTCTACCACTCCACACCTCCCCACCTCCCTCCCAAGTCCTTTTAAGTGACAGGAACAAAAAAATCTCTTAAAGACTAAGTTCATGACAGCACTGGGGGAATAGGGGGTGACATTGAGGGGTCCTGAAATTGGGAGGAATTCGGGAAGATAGAAAGCAGATGGGATCAAATTGACAAGACTTGAGGAAACCACAGCCCAACATACGCATGGAAAAATCCTACTAAGAAGATAAGAGCAGATGGAGAGAAACCGCAGCTCAGTGTCATCAGTGAGAGAGCAGAAGTGGCTTCCAGCAACCACGGGGGTAATTGAAGGACTGTGTGCAGAATAGGCAGTTGTCACCAGCACCCCATCCAGGATGGGCGAGAAAATGCCCGGCAGCCACCTGAAGGGTATTGATTAATCCAGTTCCTCCTTAGGTGTGAACAGACAAGTGAGAACCCAGACATTTGGGGAAAACCATTAAAACTAAAAAAACGAGAGACAAAACATCGGCCCCAGAGAAATTTCATGAAAGAGAAATAAACTTCCAGGCTTTTTAATCAATATCATAGAGAGATTCGGGATGGTAGTGCATCATGAAACAATACTCTGCTATGACAAAGAAGCCAAGGACCAGTAAGAGCCCTGTAGGATTCTTAAATTGTGAAAACAGAACATTTAATGGGAGGAAAGAAGAGTGGACATAGGAAGGGATAAATTAGTGACCTAAAAACAGAGGGTGGTGAACTTTTCCTCTGGAAGTTCAGACTGAGAAAAGAGTTGAAAGATGTGAATGCTCATTTCAAGAGTTCCAGAAACAGAGAAAATCGAATGGAGGAAAATATAAAGGGAAATAAATGAAAGCTTACTACAGCTGAAGAAAGACACAGATTTTTAGAAAGAAAGGGCCTCTAGGACCACATGGGAGAAATATAAATTGACAGGACATATATTTATGAAATCTCAGAGCTATGGAGGAAATAGAGATTTCTAGAAGCTTCCCAGAGAAAAAGTAATTACCTCCACAGAATTAGGATTATATTGTCATTGAAATTACCATCAGCAAAACTGAATGTTAAAAGAAACCCTGAGATATTCTGAAGAGAAATTACTTCAAACCAAGAATTCTATACCCAGTCAGAGAACGTTCAAATGGGGGGACGATGGTATGAAAATGTTCGTAGACAGGCAAGGACTCAGAAACGAAGCTTCTTGAGAGCTTGTTTGGAGGTTCTAGCAGGGGAGCGCAGCTACTCCTATACCCTTGACCGAAGAATGGTCCTCCTCTATCGGGGAAGGTCGTCCTCTTCGACCAAGCGCGCAGCTTCGGGAGGGACGCACATGGAGCGGTGAGGGAGGAAGGGGACACCCGCCTAGCCAGTCAGATCAGCCGAATTAACCCTGGCAATCAATGGGGTGACAGATGTCGCAGCCAGATCGCCCTCACAAGGAAGCTTCTTTATAATTAAGAGTTATAACAAATAAAAACTGAACTCAAGAACAAATTTGCCTAAAATATACCTTAAATGGCAGTAAGCAAAGAACCCAGTATAACTTACAGCTGGGTTGAAATATATAGTAATTAATAAAGTCGAAAATCTAAAACTAAATTCTCAAATGATTACAGCCTAAAAGTAATGAGAGAGAAGGGGGAATGATAGTAGGCTAAGATTCTACCCTTTTGGTGAGGAAGGATGTAGAAATTACTTTCTAAAGTTTAGAGATTTATACATGTTTAAATGAGCATGCTAAAAATGTAAGCATTTTTACACTTAAGCAATAGGAAATAGATAAAATAACTTTGAAACCTGCCACGGAAAACAAATGGGCAAAAAAGAATGATCCATCTAATAAAAAGAGGAAAAGGGAAATAAAATAAACAGAAAATCATGGTACATAGACTAATATAAAGTAAGATGGCATATTAGTATACCAAAAACTCCAATAAATGTAAATGGGTTAAATGTCAAACATTTTCAAATCGAGTATGTGTGTAAAAGCATTGAAAATGTCTGAAAAAACAGGGGTGCCTGTGTGGCTCTGTCGGTTGAAGGACTGACTCTTGATTTTGGCTCAGGTCATGATCCCAGGGTCATGAGATCAAGCCCGGCATTGGACTTTAGGCTGAGCCATGGAGCCTGTTTAACATTCTCCCTCTGCCCCTCCACTCCTCTCTAAAATAATTTTTTTTTAATGGGGAAAAAAGAAAAAAAAAGGAAAATATTTGAAAACAGACAGAGGATGATTTTGTAGTTATTACCTTAGGTCAGAGGGCAAAGGAATGAAAGGTCAAAGTTGACAGGGTTTTGTTTTGTTTAATTTTCACACATGGAGAACCTATTCTTGTGTTTTATAATTGTTCCCATGTTAGGTTAAAACATGACATGCATGTACCCCAAAGTTAAATATTGAGAAATGCCAGCATAGATACGTTGTGAGAAGTTTATAAACAGCGTCTCCTTGCTCTCCCCACTCCATCCCCACCATGTCCTGTATGGGAAGGAGATTCCCATCATGTGGGCAAATGGAGAGTCTTTTCTGCTTTATCTCTAGTGAATTACCATTTTCACCCATTGCTGGAAGTTAGTATAGTAACTGGGTGAAGCATGCTTTAAACATAATTCCACGAATTATTGATATCTTATTATAAGCCATACTCATGAATTACCAAGATGTTAAAATGAAAAATATTTTTAAAGAGGAGGAAAAATTCTCTATAATTTCTCCATTAAGAAATAATCAAAATCAAAATAGATAATTCTTAAATTGGATTTCCAAAATAAAAGAACAAAATAGTTGTACTGCTTCAAGAAATCTCCACAGGAAACTATTAGAACCCCCTTTTGCCCCTACCACAGATAAATAAATACACACTCTGTAAACCCATGGAACGTCCCAGATCTGTGGTGGTAGCAGTGGTTCCCACATTCTGGATTATAGGGAAGTGAAATTTCAAAAATTCAATCTGGCAACCAGCACTGGATTGTACAATTGTTATACCCAAAATAACACGAAAGCAAAAAACAAAAACGAAAACTTAAAACCTCTCTCATATAGTACCATTTCAGTTTATTTAAAAATGACATTTTGAGACACCTGGGTGGCTCAGTCGGTTAAGTATCTGACTCTTGGTTTCAGCTCAGGTCATGATCTCACAGTTCATGAGATCAGCTCTGTGGTGACAGCATGGTGCTCTCTCTCTCTCTCTCTGCCCCTCCCCCATTCATGCACTCTGTTTCTCTCTCTTTCTCAAAATAAATAAACATTTTTTTAAATGGCGTTTTGATATGAAGATATTTACGTGTTTTTAAAAGATAGTTCTTTGACTTGGACATATTTAAGTTTATGAAAAATGTGCAAAAATATCCTTATTCTTGTTTTGCTATGGTGCTGATTCAAATGTCATTAGAAGTGTGTCCTTCTATAGATGGAAGGAAGTGGGTCCATCCATAGATGGAATATGTGGCTTACATTACAATGCCTACATACGAGCTTTCGCCCCATTCCATGTACCACCCCAGTGAGCTCCTGAAGGAATTTTGAAAAAATTCAAGAGCTCTTCTTTACATTTCTGTCTATGAATTGAATTTAGATAATGGTCAAGAAGTTTCATTGTGTATGCTGGCTACAAAGAAAATCAGTGATTATCAATAATAATAATAATAACTTTCTAATTTGCTGAATATGAAAGCCATTCTCCTTCCACTACAATTCTTAAAATACAATGTTCACAAATTTTAAGATTTACAAATGAAAAGACAGAAAAGAGAAATACACAGCATCAGTAATTAAAACCGGGGACAAAGAGAAGTTTATGAAGAAGTAAGATACCTGGGGCGTCTGGGTGGCTCAGTCGGGTAACCGTCCGACTTTAGCTCAGGTCATGATCTCACAGTTTGTGAGTTCGGGCCCTGCGTTGGGCTCTGTGCTGACAGCTCAGAGCCTGGAGGCTGCTTCGGATTCTGTGTGTCCCTCTCTCTCTGCCCCTCCCCTGCTCACACTCAGTCTCTCTCTGTCTCTCTCAAATATAAATAAACATCAAAAAAAAATTTTTTTAAAGAAAGAAGATCATCTACTTTGACGAGGGTATAAGGGGGAGATAATCACCAGGATTTTCTTGGCTGTGATTTCTTGTCCTGTCGCCCTGTACCGGCACATCCAATGGCATTCACTGATATGGAGAGAGGAAAATACAGCTGAGAAAGAAGAAAATCATGTAAAAATCTAAATGGATGCCATTCTAACCAAACTATAAAATACCTAAAAGTAGGTGGAAGAAATGCACAGGATCTATGTGAAGGAAAGGACAGAACTTCACTCATGCACACAATGGACTCGTCCCCCCCCCTCCCCCCCCCCCCCCCCCCCCCCCCCCGCCCCAGCCCCGCTGCTCCGACCCACCCCGAGTCATCCATTTCAGAATCAAACAACTCCCAGGTCCCGAACTAAAATCTGCATCTTGCTGGCAGAGGTGGGACTCAAAAGCTAAACTATTATCTCTCTGAATAACTTGAGGCTAGAAGTCTATTCTCACACGTGCTTCTGAAACTCAGCCCAGAGCCAGGAAATGGGCTCAAAACCAACCCTCCACCTTAAAACTAAGTTCCCTGACGACTTTTCCTTCCCCTCTACAAACATTAACATTTCTTCTTGTTTGCCAGCAAACTGACAAGATATTTCTAGGGGAAAAAAAATTATCTACCACCCTTTCCCCACCCTACCTCCTCCCCCGTTTTATTGAGATATAACTGAAATACATCACTCTAGTGTAGGTTTATGGTGTCCAACCGAGTGGTTTGATTTATACGTGTTGTCACATGATTACAACAGTAATTTTAGTTTGCATCCACCCTCTCCTTTCGACCCAATAGAAAGAGAAGACAAAAAAAAATTTTTTTTCTTCGTAATAAGAACTCCTAAATCTATTCACTGAGCTTTTCTCCATATACAGCAGCGTTAACTATAGACACCATGTTGTGCATTCCAGCCCTAGGTCTTATGTATCTTGTACCTTTTGACCATTTTCCTTCAACCTCCCCTCCCCCTTTGGAAACACAAATTGTAAACACAATTTGTAAACACAGATTTGTAAACACAAATCTGATCTCCTTTTCTATGAGTTTGAGACTTTTTTGGGTTTTGTTTGTTTTACAATTTTCTTCAAAAGGCATCTGCTAAACTGCTCAAGCAAGCGATGCCTTCCACTCGTCTCCTAAGATGAGGTAGTCTTTTCCAGTGCATACGGCCTCATGGATCTTTTTCCCCTGCCTGCTCCTTCAAAAGTCTTCAACTGATCCCAAAATCCCAAGATAGAACCTCTGTTCCTGAATCCAACATCAAAACAGGTAAGTTGCAATTTAAAAAAAGGAGAATTTAGGGGGAGGAATTCTTTTCTGTTTTTGAGAATAAGACTGCTTGTTTCTACGACACTGTCTAAAGACAGGTCTCAGAGAAATTGACAAATTAAGAACTAGGAAGGATTGGGGGTTACTTCATCTCATCCCTTCAGGGTGTAAGGTTATGAGTCGCTGATGGATAAAAGTAAGACGGCCAAGGCATCCGACCACACTTTATTGCAAGTACCCTTGGGCAAAAGAGAGGAGTCGGGAAGTCGCGCCCGAGGTTGGAGGTTAAGGGCTTTTAATGGGTTTGGGGAGGAGATTTCGAAACTGGTGACGAGTTCTTATTAGCAGATAGGATACCTTGTCTGCTTGTTAAAGTCCTATTGGTCAACTGGAATGACGTGTCCGCCTTCCAGGGCTGTGGCGGGAACTTCGGCCATTTTGGGTCGGTTTCCATTTTATGGAGCCTTCCCTCTGCCCTAGCCCAACACAGGGTATTTTATTTATTTTTATTTTTTATTTTTTTTTGAAGGAAGTTGACTTCTTTTTTTGTTTATTTTTGAGAGACATAGAGGCACAGCGTGAACAGGGGAATGGCAGAGAGAGAGGGAGACACAGAATTGGAAGCAGGCTCCAGGCTCTGAGCCGTCAGCACAGAGCCCGACGCGGGGCTCGAACTCGCAGATCGCGAGATCATGACCTGAGCTGAAGTCGGCCGTCCAACCGACTGAGCCACCCAGACGCCCCAACAACACAGGGTTTTTTAGACGGAAAAGCTGAAGTTCAAAGAATAGACACAGAACCAGTCACGGGGAAGCTGTGTTGGCAGAACCACAGGCCTGACTTTGACACTATACTGCTCCTCCTTACAATCTCTATTTTTCTGTTCTAGGAAGTTGGAAAACAGAAAGTTCAAGAGTAAGGAAAGGACCCCTGACTCCTTTCCACTGTTGCATAATTTAGGAGAAGTATTACTAAATTACATTGTCTGTTTAATCTGTCTGTTTCTTCCCTTACGGTGAAAGTGGAGTTACCTTGTCCACCCAGGTGAGGATAGAGTTCCAACCCCAGACTGTTCCCTCTCGTTTTAGGTGATGACATATTTCACAATTACCCAGACTGTTCCTCGGTAAACTGATTATTAAACAATGTGTTGCCTATTTGCCAAATACCATCCTTCTATGTTTTTGCAACCAAAAACCAGGTGAAAAGTGCCTTTGGCTTATAGTCGCCAATCTCAGTTAAAGTTTTGGGAAAAAAAACTCTGGAGGGAGTTGCCAGTTTGGGATTGGAACCTAATCCGGAGACTGCATGTGTTTTGGCTCCTTTTTGGCTATTCCATCTGTTTTTCTTTGGGGTTTATTTTTGCTTTGAAATTCTTCGAACAGAGGTCATTGGACTTTGACTTTGGGGCTTAGTCTGGCAAAATTTGAGTGCATAGTTCCTTGTTCAACTTCTGTTTTACATAATTGTGGGTTTCACAGCCCTCCCTCCATCCTGCCTTACAGCACCATGGGTAGTTGTAAGCCCTGGGACTGGTCTACTAGGATAGAACTTGCAGGGGAGGAAATCTTTCCCCTCTGCCCTTCTAGGTTCTTTGGTTGACCTAAGAATTCTATTGACATAAGACAGATTAACAAGGGAAAAACAAATGTAATTTCATATATACAGGAGCTCATAAAATAGGAGCCAAAGCTGCCAAAGCAGGTAACTTTTTACCCACTTAGATAAAGAAATGATAAATCTGTGAAGAATAGGCAAGACCAGGAAGTTTGGGCTTGGGGTAGTAAATTAAGGAAGAGGTAACACGTTCTGTTTATACAGGCTTCTTGGTTCTAAACTCCTTATCTCTGGTGATAAGGATGCCTTCTACCCTCCAGCTACAGAGAAGGTACCCTTCATATGGGAAATTTATCTCCTGCTTTCATGAGGGCAAAAGAGGGTCAGAGTGTCCTTGCACTGTTTCTGCAGCAACTTTAATTCAAAATATTATGCCAGAATGGCATATTGTGGGGTGGCTCCCCCTCAGAACTATAAGGAATGAACCCATGAGCTCCCCCCCAAGCCTCCGTGGTGGACTGTTCTTCCGTCCTATTGGTGCAGTTATGTAACTGGGAATGTGTTGCTATAGTTAAGGGTAATGATCTAATAACAACAGAAGGCACTTGTACAGACAAATGGGTTATCATGATTGTCGCAGCAATAGCATATTGCAAATTAGTGTTCATTCTGCCTTAGCATCACTCAGCCTCAGCATCCTCCCTGGCGCCTTTCTGGAAGAAGCAATGCCTCGCTTTCAACTGGCTTGAAGAGCATCACTGTTAACCCCTGCGTGCTGGTAGCAACTGCCGTAGGGCTGCTACAGCCGAAGACGTGAAGCCCACAGTATTTCGCATATTTCTAAGATTGGGAAATCTGTCTGGCTCAGAGTTTATCCAGTGTGCAATTCCCCACCCCCTCCCACCCCCACCCCAGGACTGAGTTGACCTTTTTGGAAGCAGCACCTACTCCTTCAGGTCGCTTCAGGGGCATCAATTAACCAATGATTTTACTGTTAACCCCTAGTGAATTAACTGATGCGAAGGTACAATTTGACCTCAGCCATTGTGCATTGTTTGCTACTCAAGTAACACATTAACTTAATGCCTCTTATGAATAACTACGGCAACCTTCAACTGTC